>CM076141.1:35900000-36500000 GCA_038025085.1 Tetragonia tetragonoides
TAGCATATCACTTTAATTTTTGGAAAAGGTTTATCTGCCCGTGATTCCACGGAACTCAAGTCAAGTTTGGATAAAGTTTGGATGACAGAGGAAGCTTGTCTTCATAAGAAGTTCCTTTAGTCAAGTTCCAAGAGTTTTTTGCAATTTGATGGCGGCTATGGATGTATTATACAAATTTGGGTGATTATTTTATAAAACTTGATTGCTAAAAATTTGTAAATTAAACATGAATGAATGATGGATTCTATAGATTTGGACCATCTACATTGTAATAGAGATTGTGTATATTTATTGAACAATTCATACTACGATTTGGGCTCAATATTAACACACGACTGAAGTCCAAGTAGCAACTTTTTTTGTAGACTTTTATCTAAAGTTCAAAAGTTCACATTGTGAAAGTATATATTATACAAATATGAACGTTACAACCAGAGGTGGCAAATGGGTCGGTCAGGTCGGGTTCAGGCCGAATCAATTTTTGGTCGGGTTATTTACAGGTCAGGTCGTTTCGGTTTCGGGTTGGGAAATACTTGTTCATGACCCAAAGCGTTCGGGTTCGGGTCAACCCAACGGGTTATGCATTTATTTTTTAAGTAGGTTATAATTGCATAATTAATTCTATTTTCAACTTTAAAATGAAAAAGGTACACACTATAATGTTATTAGACATAATATATATGGTTTTAATATTTTTAAAACTATTTCGTAAAGTTTTTACAAGTTATTATATTTTTACTAATGCGTACGAAGTATCAAACCGCTACCTATGTAACAATTAGTTAAGATCGTTCCACAAGAATTAGAAAAATCCTTATTAAAGAGAAATCTGAAACTACATATGTCAAAATTGGTTGATATGTAAGAAATTCTGATATGATTAAGCTTTTTGTCATTCACTTTTCTCATGGTGATATGTCTTGTTTTGAAAGCCTCAACCCAACGGGTCGACCCAGAGCGGGTTCGGGTTTGACCCAATAAATATCAGTTTTTCGGGTTCGGTAAGTATCGGATTTCGGGTTGGAATTCTTTGTTCAAGACCCAAACTTTTCGGGTCGGTATGGGTCGGATTCTCGGGTCGGATCAAATTTTGCCAGCTCTAGTTACAACCCAAGTAAATTAAAGTATCTTGAAAATTGTCCATATCCCAATGAATCCCTTATAATGAAGAGAAAAACATATTTGCAATCATCACACTATCTAAATGGTTACGCTTATGTAGGATGGGAAGCTTAACGACTTAGGAAGTACTCTTATTTGTTTGCATCATGCTAACAACAAATTGAACAATATTTATGCCTTTATATAATTCCCATATGAATGTGAGAATTCACTTTCTGAAGAATATCTTACAATGATTCATATTAATAATTTGATTTTCTAAAAAAATATGATATTTACAAATTTATTCACTAAAATAATATTAATTTATTCGGATCTGTTTCACCAACTAGTAAAAAAAGAAAAAAGCAAATAACAAAGGACACTAGTAGGCTAGTAGCGTAGCGGGACCTCCAATTTCAAAAAACATTTTATAGGGCTAGCAGTCTAGAACCACCAAATCACCAACACCGTCCAGGCGTCCATCACCATTTTCGTCATTTTACCGTTTCATTTCATTTCACCTCCCTCACCACCAGGCACCAGCACACACAGACTCAAACCACACTCATACTCTCTCTCTCTCTCTCTCTCTCTCTCTCTCTCTCTCTCTCTCTCTCTCTCTCTCATCTTTCTCTTTCTCTTTCTCTCTCCTATAATCTTACCACTGACATTCACTTTTAACCAATTCGCCCGCTCAAAAATCACAAAATTTTCAATTTCACCAGATCTACCTCTTCAAACCCCCCCTTCCCCACAAGGGTTTTAGCTTTCACAATAACTCGACTTCCAATTAGGGTTTTACGATCTCAAATTAAACGATGAAATGCACTCTCATTGTCTCCGTCTTTTGCCCTGATTTGAGATCCTAGGGTTTTGTGATTTTGCGATTGAACATAATGCAGAGCTCAACGAGCTCGACAATGGCGGCACAACCAGAGGCAATACTTGAATGGTTACAGAAGGAAATGGGCTACCGGCCACCGGGCCCAAGCAGGTCAGGGTCGGGTTCAGGTTCAGTTCCGTCTGTGGATGCGATTCGGAAGGTTTGCCGGGGGAATATGATTCCGGTCTGGATTTTTTTGTTGCAGAGAGTGAAGTCTGAGAAGACGACGGAGAAGATTCGGAGGAATATTGTTGTTCATGGTGGTGATGGGGGGAAGGAAGGGAGGAGGAGAGAGAAAGAGAGAGGGAAGACGGGGTCGGAGAGTAGGGAGACGGCACCGCAGGAGAGAGAGTTGGCGGAGAAGGAAGTGGAGAGGTTGGGGCAGATATTGAGGAGACAGAGGAAGGAGTTGAAGGCTAGAATGATGGAGGTTTCGAGGGAAGAAGCTGAACGGAAACGGATGATTGATGATCGGTCCAATCTCAGGTTAGCTTCTGCGATAGTACTGCTGCTTAACTCTTTTCTTGATGTGATTATTGATTATGAGAGTGCTAGTGTAAAATGTTACTATTGTGTGCATAATATGTATGTGCTTTTCAACTGTTGGGACAATGATTAAGGGATATAATGGAATATCATGTCGCTGTGGCTGGTGAACTCTTAGTTGATTGCAACACATGGGTTTGTTGGGTTAGACAGCTGTGAAGTTGAGTGGGTGGGGAGGATAGTTGCATTGGACACTGCTCTAGTGCTGAATGTTACATGGACTTGAGGATAAGGACAGGGTATGGGTCTGAATGCTAGTGTTCAGCATCGCTATTTGGTTAAGAAGTATCCAAGTTCTATTTCATTTCCAAGTGGTGTTGTGGATTTGGTACCCCTTTCTCTTCTTTGTGAGGGAAGAGTTGGGTAATTTTGGAATACATGGAGAGTCCTAAAACGATAGTTGCTGGGTTTACTAGATTGGTGATAGCTACATGTTTAGAAGCTGGGATAGTAATAGATTGCTTAAGACCGGGGCTCAACCCATTCAAGCACTTTGGTGCTTCCTTCCACAATAGCATAGGTTAGGTGTTACTTTTTGAGATTGGGTTACGTGTTTCATTATGCTGACCTTTGTATTGAAGAGTCGCATCTAAATGTTACAGTAGCACTAAATATGACAAATACATGTTAAAAGTTTGGCTGCATACCTCATGATACTAAGCCTCATAAATATGCTGAGATTATGGGAACTTGTTACAATTTTGAAGAAAGAGTGCCGGTTGAATTGCTTTGTTGAAAACAATGCATCTAGCTGGGAATATGAAATGTGTAATAATGCATATTAAGTTGTCAAATGTGTTGCTTTGAAGGCATTACTTGATGTTTACTTCTTGACCTCAAAGCTCAAAGGCCATAGTTGACAAGAGACTGGTTACGAAATAAACAGATGTTGGATTGGGCTGCGGTTATAACACTCAAGCCTAAAGTGTCTAACCCTATTTCAACCAAGCCTTTTGAAAATTTTGTCATAACTTAAGCTCGAATTAGAAAGAGTTATTGTTGGCTCAGGTAGAACACTCAAAGCCTTGATAAAAGACCAGGCCACTCGTGTTGCCGATGTGGGACAAATGTGCAATATTACAGTAAGTGTGCACGGGGCAATGTTGTTAATATATGTAACTTCTGGTTTTGTGTTTCTCTGGTTGATGCAAGCAACATTTATGGATACATATATTTTCCCTCAAGTTTCCGATGCTCTTTGTCATTCAATACCTTGAATAATTAGAACTTCGATTAACAACAAATCAGGATGTCATAGTGGATAACTGGTAAACTGGATACACATAACCTCCCTCAAGTATCAGATGTTGTCTGGGAGGTCTAGATGTGTGCAGCCTAAACCCTAATAATTATGAGTTGAATTCATTAAACGTAATGTCATACATAGTAATAGTTGAAATGTAGAAAGAGAGAACTGTGAATTTACTTTATTAAATGACTGATGCGGGTAAATGAAAGACAAGGAACTAAAAGTTAAGAAAATGGAGAGGCTTCAAGAACAAATAACTTGGAGAAATTCTCTATTCTCTGACTCACTTTTTTGACATTTCATTAATGTGTGATTGACTTGTAATACAGGCATAAACAGGTCACACTGGAAGCATATGATCAACAATGGGATGAAGCAGCCAAAATTTTTGCGGAATACCATAAACGTCTCCGATACTACGTTAATCAGGCTAGAAATTCTCAGAGGTCTAGTGTCGATTCTTCTACTGAAGTGGCTAGCAATGTGCACACTAGCAATGAGAAAGAGGCTGTATACTCAACTGTTAAGGGAGCCAAGCCTGCTGAAGATGTCATTCTTATCGAAACTACCCGTGAAAGAAATATCAGAAAAGCGTGTGAATTTCTTGCCTTACATACAATTGATAAAATTCACAGCTCTTTTCCTGCGTTTGAAGGGAGTGGTGTACACTCAAATCCACAATTAGAAGCAGCTAAGTTAGGCTATGATTTTGACGGGGAAATACCTGAAGAAGTAAAAATAGTTATTGAAAATTGCTTGCGGAGTCCACCTTTATTACTGCAAGCTATCACTTCATATGCTCAGCGGCTGAAATCTCTGATAACTAGAGAAACAGAAAAAGTTGATGTCAGAGCAGATGCTGAAGCACTCAGGTTTGTCTTTTTGTACTATCTTTTGTGGCATTTGCTTTTGTTTCTTTACTGTCCTTGTCTTTTTTGGAAAGAACTGAAACATGGTTTCTTCTTGGAGGACTCCTTGTCCTCTCATGCTGTATTTTTTGGTTTCCTTGGTATATTTTTTGAGATAAAGAAAAAGGATATTGATAAGAAATCAAATGTGCAGCAAAAGAGAGGATAAGGTATCCTCTACATAAATCATTTACAAATTGTCCCAATTCTGCTCAATATCCTTTACATAACTGCTGAATATCAGTTAAAGTATAACCTGAAACGCCCCCGCAGCCCTAAGCTCATAAAGACGCTAGGTAGGTACTAGGTAATCTTCTCCCATAGCATCGCAGGAGGTATTGGAATCCCCTTGAACACCTGCGTATTCCTCTTCAACCAGATGCACCACAAGATCACAAAAAACGCATTGCGCCACATCTTCCTCTCCTTCCCACCCTCAATGTCCCGAAAATGCATCTGCAAGAACGTCTTAACACTAGAAGGGTAAGCCCACACCTCCTCGGGCATCAACCTACGCTAAAGGCTGTGAGCCACATCACACCAAAGAAAGAGACGTGCAGCAGTCTCGCAACTAGAACGGCATATCACAGTTCACACAAATCAGGCGGCCAAAGGCACCCCTGGTCTCCTCCGCTGCCTCAAGTCATTTGGTTTCCTTAGTATATAGTACTCCTAAATACTTCTTCTTTACAAAAAAACAAGAAAATTAATTGAAATGTGGGAAATTGGAATGAGACATGCATATTGAGAAAGGATACAACTAAAACAAGGCCAAGGCTGGGTCCAATGTACACAACCTTACCCGTGTTTGCGTTTGACCTTTGATGCGATGCACAGTGACCATCACTGACTTTACAGTAAATATGAAGTGCAAATAGGTTAAAGAGCCATTTCGATTTAGTCCTTTATATTCCAAAGCCAAAACATAGTAGTCTTTGTGGCTCCCTGTGAACTCAGACATAGTAGCTTATATTTCTGTGACATCATGCGCCATAGAAGCTACTTCATTTAGAGCTCTTTCATTGCTGGATCATTCTCCTTTACTCCCTTCTCTATGATAGGCTGTACAGATGCTAGTTTCTCTTTAGCTCCAACTTATATTTCTTTTTCTTGTTTCCACTTAACGTCTTCATCTTCAAGTTGCCTGAAGTGTTTGTCATGCCAAAGTTAGTTAGAGAAGCAGGAACACATATAACAAGTTTCAGACACAATTTAACCAATTTGTTCATGAATGTAATTATATTGCATTTCATATAATTTTTGTAAAATGTAATTTATGATCAGCACGGTACAAAGTGAAAACCACAAAAATGGCCCAACCCAGCCTATTCGATTACCCTGCCCCCAACCACAAGGCAGCCAGGAGGGGGCTCAGATGAACAGCAGAGTTATCCATTCAGCGATGATAATCCACGCGCTTCTCCAATAGCAAGTAGCCATAAGAAAATACCATTGGCTAACTAATATATTCTATCAAGGAGCGAGTAATTGATCTTTATGGTTTCTTCGAGTCTGGAACATTCTCTAGAAACAACTAGAACAACAACCCAGTGTAGGTCCCATTGAGGGTGGGATCTAGGGAAGTTCAGATGTACGCAACTTTAGCTCTAACTAGTAGAGAGCCTGTTTCCGGTAGACCCACAAAGAAATCTTGAACAATTGAAAACAAAATAAATGAATGAATGAATCAAAGCAAATAGGGATGAGAAAATAATGAATACCTAAATGAGTGTAAAAAAATTAGTAAAAAGCAAGTAAATAAGTAAATATATATAGCTTTACAACGGACTCTGAAAAAGGCACAAGATAACTAAAAGCACAATTAAACTCTATACGCAAAGGTCTCCCTCTGGTTCTCCTGCAATCCGTAAGTGCAATCTTCTTGCACCTCCTTATTGGGGCGCATGGGATTCTCTTTTTAACATGTCGAAACCACTTGAGCTTCATCTCTCGCATGCTCTAGAAGGTATGTGGAGCATTATTCTGCTGGAAGTACCACTGATTCTGGTGGTGGCTTCGATAGAGTTCGGTAGTGGGGGTGAATATCTGTTGGGTGTCAGGCTGTCAGCTGCATGTAGCAAGGCCGGAAGCGTTGGAAAGAAGCGTTATGGATTGCACTACGATACAAACAACCCTGCTATCGACAGGAGGTGATTACTAACACAAATGAATGATCCTAGTGGCGACCTTGAATCACTTCAAACTCGCTTGGATAATATATGAAGAACCTCTTCAACATAATTTCAGTTTCTTCGTTATTCAAATTTTGAAACATTACATTCCAAGGGTCTGACTTTACTTGCAGAACAAGAAAACAGTCTGGTATGCTAGCATAATCAGAATACGACTCTCCAATTCATCACAATGATAGATTTAGTGATACTATCCTAATTAAATGCCCTTCATAAAAATAGGAATATAATGTAAATGTCAAAGCTCCAACTATTTCTTAATGCTATTTAAATAATGACATACATTTAAATTTCGAAACTTTCTATCCCCTTTCTTGTAATCCACATCAAAAAGCCTCTTGCTGTTCTCTATAGAAATTCTATCATACTAATATGTTGCATGAAATAAATTCCATGATCTGTTTTATAACATATCTAGGCATGTGGAGATTCACCGTGAACTTGGAAATATTTGTTACTTAGTTTCTCTACTGATATGGATTAGGTTTCAATTGTCAAAATGTGTTATAACTTATAACATGAGCTCTGGATTTTGGGTCTTTTGTTGCAGCACAAAGGATGTTTGTGTTTGATTATGAAAGCGTATCGAACATCTTCTGTCATACTTTGTCATGTGCCTATGGCACCATGGTTTGGCTTTTTACTTGGGTAATAAGGTGTGTCATTTAATCAGGTACAAGTATGAGAACAACCGGGTAATGGATGCTTCATCTCCAGATGTAACGTCGCCATTACAATATCAACTTTATGGTAATGAGAAAATAGGAGCAGACTTAGCTTCAAAAGGAAGTGAAAACCAGCTTCTGGAAAGACAGGTTTGGTTTCTGCTTTAGCACATAGCTTTCTTTCTATAATTCACACGTTTAACTATGCAGTCTATATGCGGTTTAACTTTTAGTAAAAAGCTTTCAGTGACAAATTTCTAGAGTGCCTAGAGATCTATTAATTACTAGCTTGTTTTGGGATCTCTTCTTTAATTCTATCAGCAAGTTGGTTGATTTGGTATTTGTTTTGTTATCTTTGTTTGCAGAAAGCACATGTTCAACAATTTGTGGCCACTGAGGATGCTTTAAACAGAGCTGCAGAAGCTCGAAACATGTGCCAGAAGCTTCTAAAACGTCTGCATGGAAGTGGAGAAGCTGTTAGTTCTCATCCTCCCAATGTTGGAGGGACCTCGCAAAACGTTGGGAGTCTTAGACAATTCCAGGTAGTACTTCTGTTTGGTTTAATCCTGGCACAGACAACTAGACAAGTGTACATGGGCTGGAACAGTTTTGCCGTTTACGTCAGCATATTAGGATCATTTCAGGCCTCCGAAACACCATATAGTTTCATCAGTGTGGCGATGAGGCTGGCTTGAATATCTAGTCAGTAATCTGCACGAGTGAAAAATAAGCTTTAAGCTTCTTTAGTACAATATTTAAGAAGGGTCAAATGCATCTTTTGCCATTTCTTTGCATAATCCCTTATAGGTCTTTCTTTCCATAGTATTCTCTTTCTTTCTTTTTTTTTTTTCTTTTGTTTTATTTTTATTTTTATTTTCATCTTCATCTTCTTACCCATTGGATTGTAGAAACTATTTTGAAATGGAAAGAAGACAGGTTGCAAATTTGCCCTTGGCCGCCTAATGACTCACATAACTGTCTGTCACCCTTGACCTCATTGATCTTTTTATCCTTATCAAAAATGGTTTGCTAACTGTTTCCCTTCTATTTTGGTGGTGTAGATGGAGGTATGGGCAAAGGACAGAGAGGCTTCTGGATTGAGGGCAAGTGTGAACACTTTGATGTCTGAGGTGCAAAGGTTAAATAAGTTGTGTGCAGAGAGGAAAGAAGCTGAGGATTCGTTGAAAAAGAAATGGAAAAAAATTGAGGAGTTTGATTCTCGCAGATCTGAACTCGAGTTCATATATACTGCTCTGCTTGATGCTAACAAGGTAGGGTGGTAAATCAGAAACTTAATCATTGTGATTGCTCCAAATTACGAAGTCAAATTTTCAAAACAACATTCCACAAAATTTGCTCCTTCTATTTCCCTGTGTATCTCTTTATCGCATTTAATGTTATCTGTGCTCTATTGTGCATTTGTCTTTCATTTAGACACCTCTCTTTGATGTTAAACTGTGTTGATCACAAGACAGTTGATGAAGCTTAACATTCGTTGATTGCCCTGTTTGGTCTCCATTTTTATCTCTTTTATTATTTTTTTTTTTCCGTTCCCCATCCCTCCCCTTTTCCAGCTACATCCACGAGTAAAATGTTTGCATGTCAGAAAAAGCTGGTCTGATGTGGTTGCCATGGGGCTGACATGAATGGTTGGAGTTTCAAAGCTGTTGCTGGGGATTAGCAACTGGTGTCGTGTGAACATGGCAGGGTGGTGGGGGCGAAGAAGGTATAATGTGGTTGACATGATTGGTGGACATTTAAAGGCTGCTTGCCTGCTGTGGACACTGTATTCCATTGGCACCTGGTGTTTGAGGTGGAAACACAATTGATTATGTTTATCAATGAACTGTTCAATTCAAACTGCTGTTAGTTTCTCTTTTGGTCCTTTCTTTCAGTATTCATTTTCTTTCTCTTATCTTTTTTTTTTCATGTTGTAATCTTTGGGTATTGAGAGGCTCCGGTTGGTTTTCATCCTGCTCTCTATGCTATTCCGACTCCAGGGCAGCATGAAAGGCTGTTGGAACCAATTTGAATATTTGTTTCCTTTTTTCAAACTTCTTTTTTAAATAACATCTCCCTGTTATTTTTTATCTAAAAAAAAAAAACATCTCCCTGTTATTAAAGTGATCCTGGCTTACAAGAGTTTAAGCTCACTTCAAAGAGCGCTTACATATGTTGTTGGAGACAATCCCTTTAATTCATTTATATTGCTTGTCCCTGGCGCCCAAACCTGTGCCTGTTTGAGTGCCCATGTCAGTTTGCCTTTGCTATGGCATGAACATAATTTCTGCTGGTCTTTTGACCTGAAATGCCTTAGTCCTGTGAGACTCCAAAGCCTTAATGCTCTTTAGTGCTTTCTGCAGGTTGTAGTTAAGTGCCCTCTCGTAATTTGTTTTGTGAAATAGCTGAATCTTTATCCATGTAATAAGCTACTATTACAAAAAGGTGTGGAACCAATATAAGAGCATCAACAGTCAGTAATACTAATAGAATATCTATTCATCCCCTTTTTATTTGAATTGATTGTTAGGCAGGTTATGTTGCATCCTCACTGTGATCTTATTCAATTTTTTATAGGCCGCTGCTGCATTTTGGAGTCAACAGCCATTGGTTGCCAGAGAATATGCATCAAGTACTATTATCCCAGCATGCAGAATAGTGCTAGAGTTGTCAAATACTGCAATGGATCTTATTGAAAAAGAAGTATCATCATTCCTGCAAAGTCCAGATAACAGCCTTTATATGCTACCCTCAAGCCCACAGGTATAAATATAGCCTAATATGTATCACTATTCTTAATTCTCTGTAGTTTCTGTTTAAGGGCATGCATCTGGATCTGGGAATGTTTCTATTCTCCATCCTTTCAAGATCTTATTTGTTCCAGTCATCAGTATTCATAGTTCACACCTATTTAAATATTGGTTCTATATCAGTCATAGTGCAAATGAAAACTAAAACTATTGAGAGTTAGTGGCAACACAGTATTGTATATTATCGTAAGCTTTACTCGTTTGAATGACATTTCGATTTCCTTGATATTAGCTCTTACATGTAATGTGATTGTTATCAGGCGCTTCTGGAGTCCATTGGTGCCAGTGGGTCTACCGGAACAGAAGCGCTTGCTGCTGCAGAGAAAAATGCTGCTATGTTGACTGCAAGGGCTGGTGCAAGGGATCCATCTGCAATTCCTTCAATCTGTCGGATTTCTGCTGCTCTTCAATATCCTTCTGGTAAGACTTCCCTATTACTGCCTATTTTTTTCTTTCTTCACCCCCCCCCCCCAGGGAAATGTTTTCATGACAATCGGTGGATCCTCATGCTTAAGAAAGTTTTTTTTTGCTCTACAATTTCCAATTACTCCTTGGAAATATGGCCTTGATTGA
This sequence comes from Tetragonia tetragonoides, assembly GCA_038025085.1. Classification (NCBI taxonomy): domain Eukaryota; kingdom Viridiplantae; phylum Streptophyta; class Magnoliopsida; order Caryophyllales; family Aizoaceae; genus Tetragonia; species Tetragonia tetragonoides. Next base: position 35,910,931 of record CM076141.1, read on the forward strand.
CCATTCCGTATCGCATCATAGTTATGATCAAAGAATAAATTAGAGCATACATAGTTGAGGTCGAGAAATATCAATTCTAGTATCTTCCTTGCTCAACCACTAGATCCTTTCGGAAATCAGGTAGTTCAGAATTTGGCTAGCAGTGAGCTTAGCAAATCTCAATTTGTGTCTTCTATTTTGAAGTTTATCCTTGTTTAGATGATGGTCTATTAATCTACTAGAAAACTTTTTTGGCCTCTCTTGATTGGCATTATATAAGCTCTCGTCTACTCTTGGTTATATTGTGAATATGTCCTTTTGTTTTGAAGGTTCAGATGATGGTTTGGCATCAGTATTGAAAGCACTGGAGTTCTGCTTAAAACTGCGTGGTTCTGAGGCATGTGTATTGGAGGACTTGGCAAAGGCAATCAATTCGGTTCACGTACGGAGAGACCATGTTGAAAGTGGCCGGACATTGTTAAACCACGCTCACCATGCACAGCAGGAATATGAAAGGTAATACAAGTTGCTTTAAGTTTATTCCCCATATCTAGATGCTTTCTCAAGACCTTTTAACGGTATTATTCTCTGCCAGTCTGCCTCTTATCTGTCCAAGTTAGTATGATTTAGGTGCTATAGTGATATCAGTCACATGATAAGGCAGGTAGTGATACAAGATTTTAATACGATGATGTCCATTTTCTTCCTCTGTTAGTTGTTATTTATCTGGTGACCAAAGTGCATGTATTTGAACTAAATGTCTTTATCTTCTCTTTGTGCCTCTCTTCTCTAAGTCACCGAAACATTTGCCAACTGAATTTGACAGGACTGCAAAATATTGCCTGACATTGGCCTCTGAACAAGAGAGAACTGTCATGGAAAATTGGTTGCCTGAGCTCAAGAATGCTGTCATAAATGCTCAGAAGAGCCTTGAAGATTGCAAACACGTTAGGGGTCTGGTAAGTAATTACAGGTGCTTAATGCAGAAATCATTCTTTGACCATTGTTCTTCAAAAGTTGTGTGTCTACGGTCTACCTATAATATGGAGTTGTCCAGATAAATCCTTGTGTTAAAGAGAGGATAGATTTTATTACTCTGTCAGAACTTAAACATTACTCTGTTTTAGGCTATCGCACCTTTCTTAAAATAGTTTGTATACATTTTGCTTGTGCATCATCTCATGCTGTGTCTATTCGTCTTTCTCCTCAAAAATGCTCCACTTAGTAAAGTGACAATATATTGCAAGAGAAGGTACGATGAAGTTGCATGGTCAGTTTGGCAATGGTTGGTTCCTACTTGACTGGAATGGAATGTTTGGTGGATATGTTTAACTTTCTTTTGTTAAAGTTATAGGATTTTGCAAGGAAAAGAGTCGTTTTATCAATTTCTCAGTTGTTTTATAATGTCACACTGTCGTGTCTGTATGATTGATTTCATGATTCAATTGTGCTTATGTGTTTAATTCTTCTGATGTTGCCCTGCAGCTGGATGAGTGGTGGGAGCAACCAGCATCAACTGTTATTGACTGGATTGCAGTCGATGGTCAGAATATTGGGGCTTGGCTTAATCACGTGAAGCAGCTTCTTGCATTTTACGATAAAGAACTGTTATGAGTGGCTGTGAGCACTCTCAATGGATCTAACTCCTTAAGTTCCCTTCTCTGTTGATCACTTACCAATCTCAAGTTTCCGGGCTAGTGGTGGCTTTGAAGTTCGTACTGCCAAAGTGCAAGTATGCTAGATTTTAGACCCATGGAGGCGGTGGGGGGATCAACCTCAATTTGAACCCGAGGTACAGGACACGTCTTGCCCCCTTCCTCGCCCCCCTTCTCGCACTTGTACATAATTAATTTTCATGTATTCTTGTTTTACTTGCATTGTTTTTAGATAGTCATTGCCACTAAAAGGGCTGTGTATTGGTCTCTTCTTTCTTCTTGCCGCGGTGAGTGTTGCAGCCTGTATGATTTAGTGTAAAGATCTGTATTTGTAGACCTCAGTTCTAATCTAATGAAGTTTCATTCTTTGTAGTTCTTCCTACGATGTAAAGAAGTCTTCTTCACTGAATAATATATAATGTGAATTATGACTTGGGCATATGTTGTTATCCCCCGCAGCTAATTTGCTACATTTGTCTTTAGAATATGGTGACAATAATGCCTTTCTTATATTATTGGGTTGCAGTTGCAGTGTTGCCACACGTCTTATCTTCATCCGCATGCCTTCTTGTTAGCTGGTGCCCTGAAAGGTAGGGATAATTTTGTTGGAAACAAAATCTCCGCGTCACATCCTCATGAGTCATAGTCATTAGTCATGACTACGTTGCCTCATGATTTTTTTTTTCATTTATACGTCGTCTATCTTCAATGGTGTGACGGGTTCAAGTAGAGGTGAAAGTCCTCCCTATAAAAAAAGGTAGAGGAGATTTATTCTCCCCACGTGGATGATGATGAGGATTGGAACCCTTAACTACATGTTTAGGACTTCGGAGCATTTAACATTTCCCACCCATCCTCCCAGTATCCATCAATATGCTCCATCGGTACCTTACTCGTTACAATATCGGGGAGTTTTGACAACAAAGAATGTTCTCATAGGGATTAAATTTAGTAAACTGAGAAATTACATACAAAGGTGTCTTCTCACTTGCAAGTTGCATAATTTCCCGTTTACCTTTTTTGTTACATTTGACCTATGTGTAGAATATGTCTATTGTAACAAAGTAACCTTAAAAGATTTGGTCGGGTTCATTTCGTTGTTATTACTTATTATTCAATTTTCAGTGCAGCTCGAAGGTAAAATTTTTGAAACTATTTGAGATAATATATATGGGCTAATTTTGATGAGTGACAAAGAATAGATGACAAAACAAAAAAAACATTCAGTTCACTTCGAATTAGTTGTAATCAAAGGGGGTTGGATAGAAAAATGGCTACAGAAAAAATGAGCAATTATTAGAATGTGTAATACATGAAAATATTTACGACTAATTAACCCTGTGTTAGTACTAAATTAAATCCTTATTAATTTTTCATTTTCCTAATGAGGCCTATTATTATTTTCAGCTAGATATTTACATAGAAAATAAAATATTATTATTCGTGATATATAAGTAATTTCTATAAATAGTATTTTACTAAAAAGAATTAGAATGATTATTGTCTTAAGTATTTACGTTAACCTCTTAAGTGAGCTAGTATTAGTAACAATTTAGCTAATACACCTACTTATGGCAAGCCTTGCCACGTGTAGCGGAACGGGGAAGGATTTACCATTAAAACCACTGCGTGTCACAACCATAGTAAGCCACTTATTTTTGTTAAGCTAATTACCTTCTTAATCTCATTTACTTGCATGTACGACTATTCACTTCAGTGAATATTTGCTACTTGTCATCCTACCTCTGTATTAACACACACACACACACACACACACACACACACACACACACACACACACACACACACACACACACACACACACACACACACACACACACACACACACACACACACACACACACACACACACACACACACACACACACACACACACACACACACACACACACACACACACACACACACAAACTCACGCCATTCTCCATCGATCGTCACCATTCTTCATTTCTCACTTCATAGCTTGAGCATCTATACTTGTATGACTTGTAATCTTTAAATAGTTCCTTCACTAGTCAAATATTAAGGTACATATATTTCCTTTGTTCAACTAACCATTTCTTATTGAATTTCTATCTTTATTGATCTAATTATTTTGTTCTTGTTTGTTGATGTTCCTTGATCGTTAGATCACCCACAAGCTTCGACACCGACGTCCGACCCCCGGACCGAGCCGAAATCAAGGAATCTTGCACCTCACGGTATTAAACGTTATAACCTTAATTTCGTTGAATTATAGTTGCAATCGATCATAGGGACGTATAAACTAGCTAGAAATCATGCCTAGGACGTGTTTAAGGACGATCGGTAGTGAAATCGGAGGCCGGAACCTCTTCGATGGTGCGCCCCAAGTGTTGGCCGAAACCTAACGTAATTGCATGTAATAGTAAACAAGGGGGATTAGTACTTAATTTATGTTATTGCATGATTAATTGGGTTTAGTGATAATTAAGTATGTTTACCAAGGATTATGGGTCACCTAGTGACTTACCTACTAGTGGGAAGTGATATCTAAGGTTGCATGTAACCCGGATTAGACTAATTAACGACGAGTTAAATTACTGATTATATGAATTATGGGTGAATAGTTGAATGACTAGTATTTCTTAATTTTCATTAACTAGGAGACGAGGTAAATACATGTCCACCACCGCCCCCGCGGCTAATACGTACTAACCAGATAACCACCGTTTTTACAAAATTATGTGCTAGCTGCCTATTTATGTCTTTGAAGTATAGTATTGGTTTCTTACCACTAAGAAAGATAAAAGCATGATAAATGGCAATGGTTTGGTGTTTTTACGCAAAAGTCCTATATACTAGTATTTGCCTGTTTGTACAGTTTAGTTGCCGTGACCAGTGAAATGATGTCCATATTTTATGTGAGCTAGTTCTATGAAAACTATAAGGTGGTAGCTATATACTACAAGTGATTATTTCAGTATAAAATTGTTATGTGACTTACAGAACAAAATCTGATCAGAAGGTCATTCGTGCATATATCTCTGTTTAGCTGCTATATGAGCATTATATGAGTATTTTGGTACTTTGGAATGGACTTATGAATGAGTATGTGAAAATGTGAAAGGTGTACTTATGTCTGACATAATGACAGCTATATTATTCCAACTATATGGGCTATTGCTGGTATATGCAGAATTGTAGCTATATGCATAACATGAGTTTACTAGCTAGTAAAATATGAGCTATTGATTTATGAGCTATATGCTGGATATGAAACTATATGAATGACATACTTTGAGATAGACTTATATGTTTTTGGGTAGAGAGTTTCGGGTATGCTATTCATGGTCTATTATGGGTAGGACTCTTGTATGGCGTCTACAGAGTAAAGTGAGCAGGTTACATCAGGGTAGAGACTGGGATAGTTAACCCGGGATCCCCGGGGTGTGCATAACTTTAACCGCATAGCGGGTTGATATTGTTTTGGGCCCCCGACGCATAGTCGGATGATTATGATGAGATATGGCGCATAACCAATGGAAAATAATTACGAGATATGTTGTATTATGAAAATGAGAAAGCATTACAGAATGACAGAGAAATGTGATGAGATATAGTGATATGAGTATCAGATGATCGATATGCTTGTCCGGCGCAAGCCGGTGTGGTTAGCTGATGGGTATTCTATCCCCCAGGCTAATCCGTGCTCTCTTACCCATAATTGTCCAGTGTCTAGTAAGCCATTGAATTAATGTTATCTGTATTTTGAAATTGGAATTCTGTGATAATACATGTTATTCTATAGAAAATGTTGAGTTATAGATATACGGATCACTCACGACTTGGCAGGTAAGAAATAAAATGAACCCACCTTAGTTGTTATGTGTTACGTGCTAAACAAGACCACCTAATAAAATGTTTTAACACGGTGGGGTGTATTTACAAGCATTTGTGTTGATTTTCCTTCTTTTCTCTGTTTTTCTATGTTTCCTTTCTTTGGAATGGAATTGCCTAAGTGCAGATTTTGTGATTGGAAAGACGTGGAGATATGAGAGCACTCACGATCACTTATCTAGAACTTTTGGTATAGACTTTTGATTATGGAAAATATTACGGTCTGTAATAACTATAACTACTATTCCTGAGTAGTCATACAGAGACTTAATTATGTAAATGATGTAAATTATGTTATGTTTGGATTTTTATTGGTGAGTTGATACTATCTTTAGCCTTGTGTTTGTCTAACCAACAAGCACGGCGGTAATGCTTCGGAGGTTAATCCTGCTTATTCCGCTGCGAAAAGAATATTATATTGTCGTTAAGCAGGCTTAATTTCCGGGGTGTTACAGAATGTGACATTATTTTTAAGGAGATTGCTAAACGTACATGCTAAATTACTAAATGCAAATCTCCTTTGACTAAATTGCCCCTCACATAACACAAACCTAAGTTCCCTAACCTTCTCTCCCTCCTTTGTCTCTCTCTTTCACGCCACTGACATTTTAAAATTTGAACAGTAATTTGCACCCCCAAATAAAATCATCTTAATTTCGATCATCATCATCATCATGATCATCAACTCATCATCATCATCATCGACCAAATTATTGAGGCAGCCGCATAAGGTTAGGGTGTTGGGTTTGGGTGGCGGTTGAGGGAGTGGTGATTTTGGGTGGGTGATTGGTTAGTCGGGACTCGGGAGGAGAGAGACAGAGACAACCTTATCGCAGCCGCCAACCCCCATTCTGACCCGTCACCTCAACCACTCGACATGTTGCCCACATCCCCCACCCGGCACCTATCGTCGGCGCCGTCCGCCCCCTGCCTCAACCTGCACGACTCCCTTACTCTCCTCCTCCCTGCCTTGACCATATGCACCTCTCTGTTTCTCCCTCTGTTCGACTCCATAGTCAACCGCCAATCCGCCATCTACCCCCCAGCCGACCTAAACCCACACTAAAAGCTATCCACGCCCCTACCCAACCGCCAGCCTGTCACCCACTAACAACCACCCATAGAACCCTAAACAATGAATAAACTAGAAAAAATTAAATTCTAACTTCAGTGGTTAATTCAATATGAGCAATGATTTTGTCATAATATTGTCTCAATTAAAGGAATTATTCATGTTGATTTAAATGAGATCTTTTACAAGCCAAGCAAAAAAAATGAGGTCTTTTACAATGAATAGATTGAATGATAGTATGAAGAGTTGAGAGAAAAAAGAATAATAATAAGAAAACTACTATGATAATAAAAAGGGTAACTTGGGAAATATTGAGAAAAAAAAAATTGTGTTTAGTAATTTTAAATTTACATTAAACAATTTCGATTTTGGATAATTTACAATAAAAACTATTCCATATAGGGCCCAGGCAGTCATTTGTTGGGGATGTATCCATATCATGCTTTATTCTGGTTTTGTGACTGATAGGAACCCAATTTATACCTTGTCCAAAAGTCCATGATCACCATGAAGTTGAACCATAAGAAAACAAAGTGATTTATCTAAAGCCAACGTAATGACCTTTTAACGTTAGGTGCTAGTGCTTGTGCTACCGTGGTAACCCGTGAGTTTGTGAGATAAGGTGGTGGGGACTCTTTCGGCACCCGTGATCTATAGAATTACGAGTATGAGTATAACATTCTTTGCAATATGAAGCTGTTATTTTCCATCCAAATTGGACATCTATGTTAGAGCTGTCAAAAGTTGACTCGATTCGGAAATTCAACTTAATTCAATCCCTTTTTTTTAGGGTCCTGACAAAACTTTTTTGATCTGAATCAATTTACAACCTGATAAAATGAACTAAAAAGTGGATTCGACCCAAAAACCAACACATAACGGACTCGACCCAAACTTAAAGTGACTCGATCCGTAATCCGTTGGGTCGACCCGTTTGACAGGTATATGTATAATAGATCATTGAACTTGATCTCTTTCCTGAAATCCTTGAACATTAACTGTTTATCAAAATCGGCTGTGAGTTAGCAACTGCATTGTGGTGTTAGACACCAAAATTGCAAAACTGAATTTCAAATCTACGTGGTATTCTTGTAATTTGGAGTTCTTCTACATGGTGACCTTCTCACTTATCAGTAATTGAAATACCTGGCTAAGATAAGCCAAACCTATTTCCCGCCCTCCATATCATTCCTCATGTCCTAAAACATCTATATTCTATGGTATTACTTTTTTTTTAGAGGATCTATGGTATTACTTGGAGATCTCCATAGCACTCGTTTTCAAACATTTTCATGCTAGCGCATGATCAAAATTTTCACCTTTCAAACAAAGTTATCATCGAGCCATTTGATAGCATTCTAACGGTGGCAACTAGTTATTGAGATTAATAAAAAAAGAAAGTAGAGGGTAGGTAACAATTGTTAACAAAAAAAGAAGGTTGCATGATCGGCAAGTAGAAAAGTTAAAACTTCAAGAGTACCATATAAATTCAAAAATTATTGTCCATCACGTAAAGAAGTTCAAAGTAAAAGGGCACGGGGAAGAATAGTGAAGTACCCCTCAAAAATTTAACTGAACTACATAATGATACTCAAAAATCTACTCGCATGAAAGACCAACTGGGGTTGAATTGTACCTTGTTCTGAGTACAAAAAGTTAATTAGAAGTGTGATATTCCGTTCTAAAATCTCCTACCCACTTTTCTTTTACATCCGTTTCCAAAATCTCCTACCTATTCATCAAGTCGGGGAAAACCCCAACAATCACATCAAAATGTCCTATATGAGAAAAGTGTAGAAGGATAAAATTCAGGGACCAGCATTTAACAAATTAAACAGATGTGGCCACATTTTACCAACATAAGCATTAGTGGTGTTCGAGATCGTCTTGCTGTCTGGACTCTGGAACAGAGATGAATCACTGAAAACAAGGTTTTTTTTTCTGACAATCTGCCACAGAAATTGAAGAAGTTTTGGTTCATTCCCAAAAGTAGAGACCAAAACTATATGAACAGGTGTCTGTAGACTGTAGTAGGTGGTCTTTGCCCTATGTCTCCTGAGATTCTCCCAATCTCCCTGCATTTGTTGTCACCATGCAAAAGAGAAGATAAGAATTTTCTGATGGCAAATTCACTGATCCTATTTGGGAACTTATCCGCCTTGTATTTCTACTTCGTTCTATCCTTGAGGATTTTCATTAATGGCTTATATGAGTTATAGAGCCTTATTCAAGGAAAATGTTTGTTTGTCCATCTTGCAATTGTCTTTTTTCTTTGGCAAATTATATTTTTCGTCCACGTAAGTCATAAGAATTTCGCATGCACAAACAGCACAAGGAACCTGGCTCCTGGCTAGGGGTAGGTTTTGCAACGGTTAAATGCACGACCTTACGAAAACTAATTACTCTATTTTGGAATTACGGAAATGAAAAAGAAAATTACTAAGATAATTATAATCTTCACCCTCCTCTTATTTCATATTCCTTTAATTTTCTTTTACTAGAAATGAAAAAAAATAAATTCAGGTGAAACATTTTCGGTTGAAAGAAAAAGAATTTCCATGCTACCTTAGTTCTTATGTCATATTTCATGTAGTAGACCTGCAAAGGAGTTGTAACACAATGTGCAAGGAAGAAATGCATTAAGAATGATTTAAGAGAATGATAAGTCAAGAAGCTATAGGAAAAGTTAAGTAACGGTTTGATAGTGTGTAGGAAATTACTGTCTCATCTGTGCATCAAGACAAGTATGCGAATTTAAACACCAACAAAAAAAAATTCTTACCAGACTTATCTTGTCCCTGCTTCATTGTCTCAAAGTCAAGCTCATGCAATATGTGCTGCTTAACTTTTCTCGTGAACTAACTGGGACCCCAGCTGCTCAATATACATATACAGATATACTCACCAACAAAAGGAACAAACTTTGTAAAATTACCAAGGTAAAATTTCTACAATAACAGGAAAAAAATAAAATTAATAAATCAAATTTAAAAAGAAAGAGGAAAAAAAAAAAAGAAACAGAAAAAGGGATTATCATTTAGTGAGGGTGTGTTCTTTTTCACTTATTAGACCTTACTCAATCAGTAGAAATCAGTGGCAAAGCCCTACTCAATCAGTGGGAATCGGTGGCAAGACCTTATTGAATCAGTGAGAATCAGTGGCAGGACCTTATTCAATCAGTAAAAATCAGTGGCAGGACCCACATTCTTCCTCACAGGATCAGTGGCAGGACCTTATTGAATCAGTGAAAGGACCTTACCGAATCAGTGAAAATCAGTGGCAAGATCTTACTGAATCAGTGGAAATCAGTGGCGAGACCTTACTCAATCAGTGAGAATCAGTGGAAATAAGTGGAAAAGAACGCACCCTGAATCATTCACTGCTTCTAGTTTGCAGTTGACTGGTCTGAGCATGAATTGCATAAATAGACACCAAAGGGGGTGCTCATGCTCTATAAGAACCTTTCCATCTCTCTCATATCAGCAAAGGCATAAACAATCACGGAAGTGCAGTCTTAAGGGAGAGAGAACATACCAGTGAAAGGCCGAAAGGGCATACATAAATACTTAGTTTTCCAGTGAGGAGTACCTTGAACTGCTCCAGTGATGAGAGGGTTCAGAACCTGCTGGCCCTGGCCTTTGATAGCACTCATTCTCTGTTTGTCAAGCTGCTCCAACCTTTCAGAGGCAAGGCACCACAATCAGAAATCTCCTCCTGCAGTCGTTTTCGGTACTGTTTACTGTGACACTTGCTTCCAAGATGACTTCTCAAAGAGCAGCCATTACATCTCAGGTGCATAAATCAACTCACTTATATCTGTCTCTGAGTTTTCATTGTCTTTCCTTTAGCTTTATGATTGGTTATGTGGACTCTTTATTCCAAGTGAAAGTACCAAGGTCTAAGTTTGACACTTGGACACTTCAGATTAGACCAGATATAATCATGCTCATAACATATGACCAGCTTAAGACTGTCAGAGCTCACATTATACTGTTTATACAAGTTAGTCTGATAGCATAAACGTAAAGTAGCCAACTCTACCTAGTGTAAGATAAGGCTTGGTCTGTTATTTTTTTTCAGTTCTATGAGCTGAAGAAGAGCATTGTCTTTTCTAAAATTCTGTAATCAGGTGCAACTGTTGCGGTAAAATGTGAACAAGGGACCTCAAGACCAGCTTTCTATCAGGAAGTGAAAACAGACAAGACAGGAAAATTCAAGGTACATCTACCGTTCTCGGTAAGCAAACATGTAAGAGCAATCGAAGGGTGCGCCGTGAAGCTGTTGAAGAGCAGCGAGCCATACTGTGCTGTGGCCTCGACCGCCAGTTCATCAGCAATCCATCTCAAGGAAAAAAAGAGAGGGAAACACATTTTCTCAGCTGGCTTCTTCACTTTCAAGCCCCTAAAACAGCCAGGGGTATGTAACCAACAACCAAGTGTAACCAACTCCAAGTTGAATTCTCTTCAAGGCTTACTCGCAGGCCCTGAAATCCCTACAATTCCAACCTTACCTTTGACACCAACTATCCCAAACCTGCCTTTGACACCAACTGTCCCAAACCTCCCTTTGACACCAACTACCCCAGATCTCCCTTTGACACCAACTGTCCCAACCCTACCTCTAATGCCACCATTGGCTAACCTTCCCCCGCTCCCCCAACTCCCACCCCTCCCACCACTTCCAGGACTTCCAAATTTACCATCTTTTAATTTAATTCCGCAAAAACCAATAGGACCTTCCGAGGAAAAGCGAATAAAAAACGAAGAAGTTGAACAACCGCAATTCTTCTTTTTCCCACCAGTAATAGCGCCCCCAACAGGTCCTATCCCTTTGCCACCAAACCCACTTCAGCCAGCACCTCTTGTGCCAAATCCATTCCAGCCCCCTCCTTCACCACTCATCCCGAATCCTTTCCAGCCCCCCTCCCCACCACCAACATTGTTGCCACCAGTACCTCAGCTGCCCCCATTACCTAATTTGCCACCAGTACTGGTGATTCCCGGTTTAACTCCCACACCATCACCGCCCCCACCAGTATATTCCTTCCCTTTCCCTCCAATCCCATTTCCATCCCTCACACCTCTTATCCCTGGTATTCCATTTCCTCCAGCTTCTGCTATTCCCAACAAAGTGACTCCTTGATCAAGATCAATTAGTACAGTTAGCCCATGTACAATTTTTTAAATTAAGAACCACCTGCTCATATCATTTTCATCCTTGACTATATTTACTGCTTTCTCTTTTTTAAGTAAGAAAATCACCCTTCTCTACATATATAGGCGTGTTATTGTTAGTTTATAATTGAAGTTTAGTTAAGTCTTTTATATAATTATTAATTATTAATTATATAAGTGAAAAGGTATGTTTAAATGGTAGTTATTTAGTTAGGTTAGTTATGGTGACTGTTCAAGGTATCTATTTAAAGTGCCTATTCAAGGTACCTCTTCAAGGTGCCTCTTCATAATATGTATTTTCTATAAATAGGATATGATGTAAACAATTTCATATATTCAGAAAAGTTGTGTATTTTCTTCCATAAACTAATATGGTATCAGAGCCTCTCTTTAAAATATCCGCCATTCATCCGCTGCAAAGTCATTGCCCAACATACAACAATCTCCCTCATACAACAAGTGAAGAATTTTGAAGCACTTCCCTGTCATCCATTATCAAAGCCTCAATATTAAAAAAATAATAAAAAAAAAAAAGGAAGTGCAGAGGTAATCTTACTGTAAGAGAACAGAAGGTATTTTTTGGAGATCATGGAAGCAATATCACAACAAGTGATTCCCATTTTTGATGGGGATAAATATGATTTCTGGTGTATCAAGATGACAACCATCTTCAAAACCAGAAAATTATGGACGGTGGTGGAAAAAGGAGTTCCAAACGAACCGTCACAAAGTGAGAAAACTCCTGAAGCGTTGCAGATGGGTAAACAGTGGGAAGAAGCATTGTCTCAGGATATGATGGTGCTGCAAATCCTGCAAATGTCCGTGACAGATCAAATCTTCTCGCGAATAGCACCAGCAACTACTTCAAAGGAGGTGTGGGATGCATTGCAATCCGAATTTCAAGGGACTCCACAAGTACGATTGATCAAACTTCAATCATTGAGAAGAGAGTACGAAAACTTGAAGATGAACGAAAGTGACAACATCAAATCCTTCACAGACAAGTTAATTGACTTGGGAAATCTTTTAAGGGTGCATGGAGAAGCAAAGACAGACTACCAAATAGTCCAAAAAATTCTCATATCCCTTCCAGTACGATTTGACAGCATTGTCACAGTAATGGAGCAAACCAAAGATTTGACTTCATTGTCAATAACGGAGTTGATTGGAACTTTAAAGGCACACGAAAAACGTGTGGAAGATCGCAGCAAGAGCGAAAACATGACGGAAGGAGCATTCAGTGTTCGAACAAAAGAAGGAAAATTTGGTTCCAAACCAAAGAACAATAAAAGCCATGGATATCAAGGCAAAGGTAAAAAATGGTGTGGATTTTGTAGGAAAGAAAATCACACAGAATCGAATTGCTGGAAGAAGCCGAAGAAGGATCACAGCAAAATTTCAAATGAGAAAAAGAAATGTTACAACTGCGGTAAGGTTGGACATTTTGCAAGAGAGTGTCGTTCAAAGAAATATGAACGACCACATATGAGTCTTGAAGATGAAGATATCAAAGATCATATGTTGTTTAGTGCATCAGAAGAAACACCGATAATCACTAAAGAAGATGTGTGGTTGGTCGACAGTGGATGTACAAATCATATGACAAGAGAAGAAAGATATTTCACAAGACTTGATAGAAGCATCAATGTTCCAATAAAAGTTGGAAATGGAGAAGTCGTTATGACTGCAGGTAAAGGAGACATCACGGTCTGCACAGACAGAGGAAAGAAAGTGATAAGAAATGTATTCTTGGTTCCGGGGTTGGAAAAGAATCTATTAAGTGTTCCGCAAATTATATCCATTGGATATAGTGTCTTATTTGAGAACAAGTGTTGCAAAATCTTCGATTCGACGGGAAAGAAGATCATTGATATACAGATGGTGAACAAACACTTTCCTATCACATGGAGTTCTTCCCAAGAAAGTGCATTGGTGACCCGTGAAGAGGAAGAAATGAAGTTATGGCATCGAAGATTAGGCCATGTGGGAAATTCAAGGATGGAACAAATGCAAAAAACAAAGATGGTAGATGGTTTACCAAAATTCCATGTAAACAAAGAAGTTTGTGGAGTATGCAAACTTGGAAAGCAAGCACGAAAAGCGTTTCCAAAGGAATCTCAAACGAAGACGAAGGACAAACTTGAGATTGTGCACACCGATGTTTGTGGACCAATGAAAACTACTTCTCTCAATGGAAGCAGGTATTTCTTGTTGATTGTAGATGATTATACTCACATGGGCTGGGTATACTTTCTTAAAAGCAAGTCTGAAGTTTTTTCAAAGTTTAAAAAGTTCAAAGCCTTGGTGGAGACACAATCGGAGAAAAAGATCAAAAAGCTTCGATCTGATGGTGGTGGTGAATTTACTTCATGTGAATTCAATGAGTTTTGTGATAAATATGGGATTGAAAGACAAGTGACAGTACCATATTCTCCGCAACAAAATGGCGTTGCAGAACGCAAGAATCGGTCCTTGATAGAAATGGCACGAACCTTACTTACTGATCAAGGTCTCCCTCACAAGTTATGGGCAGAGGCATTATATACATCAAATTATTTACAAAATCGTTTGCCAACAAGGGCAATAGAAGATGATGTCACACCAATTGAGAAGTGGAGTGGTAATAAGCCAACAGTGGAACACATGAGGGTTTTTGGGAGTATATGTTTCATACATGTACCAAAGGAGAAGAGAAGTAAGCTAGACGAAAAGGCCAAGCAAGGAATTTTCATTGGCTATAGCAGCAAATCTAAAGGATATAGAGTACTTCTACTTGATAAGGAAAAAGTGGAGATATCAAGAGATGTGACGTTTGACGAAGGAAAAATGTGGGATTGGGAAAAACAAGTTAAAGTCAAGAAGAACTACAGTATTCCAGTAAGTATTTCTCAAACACAAGAAGAACAAAAACAAGTTATCTCTAGTCCTATTTTGTCCCAAGTTGATGACCAAGATAACAATCAAGGAGGAGAAGAATCTTCAGAACCACCAAAGAAATACAAGTCAATGGCTGAAATTATGCAAACTGCACCAATGGTGGATCTTGACGAAACAGAAGCATGTTTCGCTGTCTCTAAAGAACCACAATCTTACAATTATGCGTGTAGAATCAAGGAATGGCGAGATGCTATGAGTGAAGAAATCAAGATGATAGAGAAAAACAAAACATGGTCGCTTGTGGAGAAACCAGAAAAGAAAAATGTTATTAGTGTGAAGTGGATATATCGCATCAAAACTGATGCAAATGGAGTTCCATTCAAGCATAAAGCAAGGTTAGTCGCAAGAGGTTTTTCTCAAGAATAAGGTGTTGATTATCTTGAGACATTTGCACCAGTCTCAAGACATGACACAATTCGAGTCATTCTCTCTTTTGCGGCACAAATGAAGTGGAAGCTTTATCAAATGGATGTAAAGTCTGCATTTCTAAATGGAGAACTTGAGGAGGAGATTTACGTCATACAACCTCCTGGATTCATCGCAAAAGGTGAAGAAGAAAAAGTCCTAAGGCTACGAAAAGCATTATATGGTCTAAAGCAGAGCACAAAGGTCTTATCAAACTCAAGTATTGCGAAGGCGAAATTCAACTTGCTGATTTACTTACCAAAGCACTTAGCACCAAAAGATATGAAGATCTAAGGAGCAAACTTGGCGTAAGACCAAAACTCAATTAAGGAGGAGTGTTAGTTTATAATTGAAGTTTAGTTAAGTCTTTTATATAATTATTAATTATTAATTATGTAAGTGAAAAGATATGTTTAAATAGTAGTTATTTAGTTAGGTTAGTTATGGTGACTGTTCAAGGTATCTATTTAAAGTGCCTATTCAAGGTACCTCTTCAAGATGCCTCTTCATAATATGTATTTTCTATAAATAGGATATGATGTAAACAATTTCATATATTCAGAAAAGTTGTGTATTTTCTTCCATAAACTAATAGTTATCATATAATAACTTCGTATGCTGATGCATAGTGCTTTCAAGTTTTTTGTTGTTAAGGAGAAGGGAAAGACATGAAATTGTTGTTCTGAAAATAAAAGGTATATATATATAAATGTTCAAACATGCACTTTTCCATACAAGTGCTCCTGCTATCTGACAAGTTATCAGAAAGGATATGAAATTCAAGAACTAATAGCAGCAGCAGTACACAACAGAACATAAAAAAAAAAAAAAAAAAAAAAAAAAAAAAAAAAGAGTTTTGTGGCATGAATACACTTTTACAGCAGAAACCCTCTTACATGAAACCTGCAGCCAAAAATCCTGAGCCAAGCCTTTAAGAAAAGAGGATAGTCATTGTCTAGGCTCTCTCTTCATGTTCACATGGTCATCCAACGAAATGATTTGAGGCTTATATTTGTGAGAAAATAGAGACAATGCAGTATCATGTATTTGCTATAATCTTACCGCAAATGAAGGGTACATGGTAAAACTTTAATCTGGATTTAATCACAGAACCAGACTAATCACAAGAAAGGTCATCCTCTGTCGAACTCCGATCAGACATCGAATTCATGGGCAGGTAGATGTAGGGCACCAGACAATCTTCAAATTCATGATGTGATTTTCAATGAAAAATGACAAGCGATAGGGTCCACAGCTATCAATGGCGGTGGCAAGATTCTTTTAAACTATAACGTGAGTAATATTAAGTGGATTTAAAATTGCTTCCAATCTCACAGAGGATGAATCTTCCTTCAAATTACAGTCAAGCTACAAATCTTAGCAATTGATGTAACTAGACACTACACTTGTGAAATTATGCTTTGCACCTAGTCCACTACCGATGATAAGCAACATTCCAGAGATTGTACATGCTGAGAGACATCCCAATTAGCAAACTTTCTGGACAAGGTGGGGAGAAGAGAAGTAAACCACTTAGGAGTTCGATAATCATCTATAAGCCACTCGTTTCAAAAGAAAGAAAAAAGAACTTTATTCAGATTTATATTTCAAAATCCCTATAATTTCACTACATTTTCCACAAAGCAGTCTATGCATACGAATAGCTAGATGATGCATAGTGAGATATCCTCAAAATAAGGAACTCAGAAAGGATAAGATTAGATAACATAATAGTTTGCGGTGGTTGTGAGTTGCAAGTTTTTTTGTTTTAAAATCTTTTTCTCTCTTTGTACAAATTTAATTTCACTACAACAAAGCAGGTCAAAGAAGGCGATAAAAGTCGCCCTCTTTGATCAAAAACTCGCCTTCTTAGCCTAACAGGGCAATTTTAGTCGCCTTTCCAACCGCTCTGCTAGGCCCTCCTTATTAGCTTAACGGGACACTGATTTGAGGTTCCCCGGCTTGTTTTAACTCAAAAGGGGCGAGCAACATCGCCTTGTTTGATAAAAATCAAAGAAGGCGAGTACATTCGCTCTTGTTGCTGTAAGCAAAGATGGCACCTATTAGCTGTCGCCTTCTTTGGTGTTTATTATTTAAAAAAAAAATTAATAAACCAAAACGGTACCTAATAGGAGTATATCCTATCCAAGTATGCTTTATATACTCAATTTATTAAAATTATAATAACATCCATAAAAAAACACAGTTATATAACAACCCCAAAAAGTTTAAATCCAAGTTCAACAATATTTACGAACTGCTCATGCAAAATAAATTGCTGCCTATTGTCCAAAAAAAAAAAGAACAATTTCGTCTTTGGCACCACTCAGCTTTCTTGCTACGTCATTCAGCCCCCTGCAATGGGATATAAATAAAATGAACTGTAATCCAGCACGGAAAAATAATATCATAACCAAAACCATGGACAATAATTTTGAGGGTCAATTTGAATTTATCTAGGCGCTAAATGCAGGACATATTAGGGTATTTGTGACAGAAACAATGCATACAGTTACCACAAAATCCTTATTGCTTCCCCAAGGAATTAACATGATTATCCTTAAGACTAGTATTATCTCCAAACTGCTTTCAAAAAAAAAAGGTATAATCTCCAAATTCTAGTAAAGCAGTTATAAAGAGTTCATATGCAGCACAAGATTGGAGAAATGAAACTAAGACAATAGCCAAACCGGAATGACTACACACATCACCAATTTGCAAAAACAAAAAAAAAAGTAGTTATTTGGAAAAATGAAAAGAAAGGGCATTCCACTTCCCTCCACCAACAAACATGAGAAAAGAAGGCCATCATACTCACAAAGAATGTTGGCCAGGCTCTTCAACTGTCAAGACGATGTCCTCCAATCCAATATCCTTCACCTGTGAAAGTATAAAACATGTATCATACTCAAAAATTAGAAGAGAACAGGGAAAGCCATTTTTCATCAACTACAAAGTCTGAAGAGTGAATTGGACTATGAGAACACAAGATTCCCAGAAATTAACACAACATCCAAACAGGGTACAATTATTAGGGCAAGCAGAGATGTCACCATTTCAAATAATTGCAACGAGTCAACGACACAATCACTTAAAAAACCTCCATTCACAATCTGACACAATTGCAGAATAACGGGTTTTACACCAGCAAACCTCCATTCACAATCTTCACTACCATTTTCCTGGTACTGTAACCACCAATTCTGCGTTGTTATATACTGCATTGCAAGAAAATTAATATTAGGTGAGCACACAATAAATATAATGCTGTTCCTGTACAAAGCTATTAATCATTTCTGATGCTAAGTAATCTTCAGCGTCTTTGTCAAGGAACTCCTTGCATCTTTCCATTTGCCTTCGAGGTCTGCTTTGTACAATGGCAAATAGTTATCCACCCATGATCTTGCTTGCCTGGATGCTGGAAGCATAAATGCACAATCATCAATAAACTCCTCAATAGGTATTAGTTATGAAAAAATCTGTTCTATTCCACAAATTTCAGTCTCTAACAGTGGCATCTTTGCATATTCTGGTACTCGGGCCGAGTTTGCTCTCATACATTGCTTAGGTAGTATGTCACAAGTTTGCTTCATTTGGCTTCCTATATGCGAAGGTATCTTCGTGAATTCAACCTCCTATACACTAGATATAAATTTACTACACCAAATCCACAAAGATCGAGTAGAGGCAAAATTTTGCAAACTATTAGAAACACAAGCTCCCTATTTGTAAAGCAATGAATTTGGGTTAATTTTCAAGTAGAGGTAAGAGTAAGCACTTAAAAATTACAGTATACCTCCATCCTTCCATCCTGCTACTAGTTTGCACGATTGATCACCTTCCCTAAACTCCATTCAACCCTGCAATTCTTTACCAAAGAAATCAGCACTTAGGCAATTTTAACAAGAGCACCATGTCCCGTGGTGACATTTCCCCAGCGCCAGGGTGCCGGCCAAGACCATATGAGGCGACTCCCATGCCTGTCTACGAGTATTGACGCATATGTTTCGGTACAGGTTAGTGTCATGGTGTGCTTATGTCCTTGTCTCTTGCTGGTTTCCGGGCTTGTTGCGCATATGGGAAGGCTGGCCCGACCCCGTCCTCGGGGGTGTCGGGCACCGCGCGGGCGATCTATGGGCGTCTTGTGACACATTGTTCGCTGGACGGGGCTTCGATTCATCACCAGTTGTTACCCATCATGTGTTTTGGACGCGAGGAGGATGCGTCCCTGGGATGGCTGCTTGGTGGGGGCAGCAACGTGGGAATCGGTGGTGCGCCAACCATGGGGCAGTCGAGCGTCCTCGAGGGGTGACCGCTTCTCTGGTGGAGAAGTAGTTCGTGGCTGCTTGGGACCCGTGGCCGAAGCCAACGTGTAGGGAGGCGACATGCTGAGTCAAAGATCTTTGGGACGACACAGAATAAAGGTGCAGCGCAGCAAGCTTTGCGGTTTGAGACCATGGATGCTGTGATGCTAAGGAGATGTGTGGGATTGGCATCTAGCTATTCGTTGGGTGAGCGCGGGGGCGCAAGGAAGCGACGAGCACCAAGCTGCTGAGTGTCGTACGAGGATGTCTAGTTGTTCGTTGGGCGAGCGCGGGGGCGCAAGGAAGCGACGAGCAACGAGCCTCTTTGTGCCGCACGAGGGCGTTTGCGGCTTTGGTGGGGTAGCTTATCACGTGGTGAAATTTCCCCAGCGCCAGGGTGCCGGCCAAGACCATATGAGGCGACTCCCATGCCTGTCTACGAGTATTGGCGCATATGTTTCGGTGCAGGTTAGTGTCATGGTGTGCTTATGTCCTTGTCTCTTGTTGGTTTCCAGGCTTGTTGCGCATATGGGAAGGCTGGCCCGACCCCGGCCTCGGGGGTGTCGGGCGCCGCGCGGGCGATCTGTGGGCGTCTCGTGACAACCAGCTACCAAAAATTTCCATACAAAGAAAAGGTAATTTTAACAAGAGCACCAGCAACCAAACCAGTATTACTATTAATCAGACTCAAAAGATTGCGATTAGGAAGACAAAAAAGGCAAAGATCATGTCCTATATGGTTCACCCATGCTAGGTCCACAAACACCAAGTTTGCCAAACCCTTACTCGCCTAACCATCATAACAGACTTCAAGTTTCATCTATGGGCTTCAAGCTTAATTTCTGAATTAGATCAATAAGAATAATAAATAAATAAAATAACTTCACAAAATAATTCGCAATTAGATCAATGTTCTGCGATTGATTCTGCGATTTTAACAAGAAATTCAATGTTCAAGTTCTAAATGAAAAAGAAATTCAATCTTAACTTCGGAATTAGATCAAACTAACTCGGAGAAAAATGAAACCCTAAATTAACGATCTACATATGAAACCTTAGGTTGGAAATTCGTGGTAATTGGACAAATCAGAACAATACATGCACCAAAAGAAGACGAAGATTACCTTTAGAGAAGAAATAGAATCGTCAATCTTTGAGCACGAGAGAGTGTGCTCAAGGAATCGCCATGGGAGAGAGATGTTCGAATGGAGAGAGAAAGTAAGGTAGGGGTGAGTGTTTTTGAATGAGCGAGGCACTGGGTATGGTAGGTCTTTGATTAGTTTTCTTTTTCTTTTAATGGATCAAAGAAGGCGACCAGAAAACTGTTGCTTCCTTTGATGCCAAATAAGGCGAAATTCTGTTAATCGCCCTGTTAGATATGGAACAAAGAGGGGGAATGCCTCCGCCCTCTTTGATAGTCGCCTAAGAAGGTGACTTGGGCCTCGCCTACCTTGATCCTCCCCAAGTCGCCTCCTTTGACAAGTTTTGTTGCAGTGTTTGGAGTTGAATTCCCCCCCAATAGTTGTCTACCTAATTTTCGAAACTGACTACTGAAACTTAAAAAAACCAGGGCTCGAGGAGGAGCAAAACAAGGAGATATAACCAAGGCATATACCTACTTTTAGGAAACAAATAATTAATAAGCTAAACAGAAGACCTGATGACACTTGCCTCAGTGATGAGAGCTATTCATGGCTACCACAAAAGAGAAGAGAGAGTTCCTATATTCCCATCTGGGTATAGTGTAATGAGTAGGTTTAACGAAGGCCACTGACATGTGCACCATAACTCCAAAAGTATGATCACTCCCACTGACGGTTACAGAGACAATGCAAATACAATAGGCGAAGAGTTTGGTTTGGGTGCAAATTAAAAAGCTTCCTTTAGGCAATTGATGAGGTTCAATAGGTGAATACTGAATAGCTTCTTTTTTTTTTTTTTGGTTACCATACTGAATAGCTTCTTCATGGGTGCAAATAAACAAGCCTCCTATAGACAAGTGGTGACCAGAGGTGACGCTAATAAGTATTTGTTTTTGGTTGAAATCACTTTTCAAAGAAAAGAAAGGAATTAGTTTATTCACTAATAATAATAATAATATTACTTACTAGTTTTCACAGGCTCATTTTAATACACATACATGTAAAATATATACATATATAGCTCAAGTGCATATAGGAAGATGCACTCAAACCAATAGGAATTAGTGGATATACATTAGTGGTACAAGAGTGAGCCACAAGACACCACAGTACTGGATTGACAACCCCTTTATGCCTTAAGAAGATAATGCCTGAGCTTAGCAAATTGTAGCAGCAGAGAAAATAGACAACTGATTCTCCTAATTTTTTCAAGTGCTTTTGTTGCACAATTCTGTATCTTTCATTTGGTGTTCAGGTAGAGGAGTTTTTTGACGTTTATAATTGACAGCAACAAATATATGATCCAACACTGATCTATTTGCCAACTTTGGCAGTAAAAACAGCAAGAAACAGAAGTCGCTCATTTAGAATACTGAGAAGATTAAGGCAACATAGCTTGATTAATTTTAAGGTTAATATAGTACTTACTGATACAGTAGCACTTTGAAAGACACCATCTCCAGTAAAAATGATACTTTGTGGAAATAGAAGGGTCAAAAGATCTGCAAGAAAACACAAGCACTAACTGAGCCAAAACGCCTCATATACGAAATAATCTACTAACTAACTCAAGATCCTTTGTACCACTTAGTTTTGTTTAACAATCAGGACAATGAAAAGCACTCAACTATAAAATTAGCACAAAAATCTCAAGTAGAGGACCAATAAAATCACGGCAAAAGGAATTAGGATGAAGAGAAAATGCAGTAGAGGCTCAAGAAGCAGAACAAGAGGCCAGCAAGTTCGAGATGCATAACCAAATAGAACTTCAGGAATGCAAGCAAGGGTATAACAAGTCCTTAACCTATGAATTCTGCAGGGACAAAACTTTAGATGTTATCTGGATACTTTATCCCACATCACCAGCAGAAGAAACTGCCAAAATGTAGGATAGTTGGCAATTGGCACTTAGCAATTGGCATCACTGGTTGGTATAATCAATGATTCAATTTAGGTGTGCTTTCGATCAAATAGTTATTAGAAATAAAACAAGAAATTCAAAAACACTATCTGCGGGAAAGGATTGACAGAACCATTTGACTTAAAAGAAATAGCAGTAACAGCAATTACTCCATTGAAAATGAATCTATGACTACAACATTGTGAAGAAGAAAGTACATCACTACACTGGCAATAACCAGTAGAATAAATGAATGATACATGAATATATACAAACTTCTAACTTCTACGTGATGAATTATATCTGTGCAGTCCATCTAGCCAGATGCGCTACCTTCCAACTATAAGATAAATTCTCCCTCGACTCCCCACCCTATCCCAGCTTTTTCACACATGCCACCAACAATTTAGTTAACCTTATAACCATCAATGCAAACCTCGAGAAATTATAGAAATAAACTTCTATTTTTGCTGAACTTACCGAACAATAAGAACATAGCATACAATACATTGCTATAAAATATGAGCAACCTACATTTTAAGCATACTTGAAAACACCCTATCAATTCCTTATCTATGACATGATTTTGAAAGAAAATTCCTTATCTATGATAGAAACAAGTATCACACAATCTACAAACTACATAAATTCACTACATCTATGCTTCAATTGTCTTTAATTTTGCAGATTCATCCGTCACAAGAACTTGTCCCATAGAAAATAGCAGAAATCACCAAATTTCCTTAAACCCTAATATTCGAGAGGTCCCAGGTTCGAGTCCCCTTAGGGCCACTGGAGGTTTTCCTGGTCGTTAACTTCAGGGCCATGGGATTAGTCAAGCAAAACTTAGACACCCATGTTATCTAAAAAAAAAAAAACGGCAACAAACTAATTGAGATTAACACAAAACAGCTTAAAAATGATGAAACTGACCCGTTTGAGAAAAAAAAACGGAACTGCATTGTTTGTCGAAACATGTTGAATAATGAATTCATCAAAAAAAAAAATTCAGAAGTTTACAATCACCTAAAAATTTGACAAGTAAGCTAAGACCTCAAACAACCCTAGACAGCTGCATAATAATAATACTCCCTAGTAAAACAAACGAATTCAACTCGCAGCTGAAAAAAAATGCATATATAGAATTTCGTACTTTAATGATCAACGCAAAATTGAGCAAATTTGAAATAGGAAGCGATTAATTAAGCGAAAAATGTATAGTCAATCCCAGCCTTTTGTATACACCAAAAAGGCTTGGGATTGACAATTCTCAGCCCTTGATTTTGGCAATAAATAAATCACAGCCGTTGATTCCGCCAATTTCCTTTTCTTTTTCTTTTTTTTTTTTTGATTTTCAGTTAAATACGGATTGTATTTGGAGAATGCCCATCACCCCATCATCATCCTACCTCATCATCCAAGATTTGTTTCCAAATCTATCAAAAAAAGATTTGTTTCCAAATCTATCAAAAAAAAAAAAAAAGATTTTGTTTTCAAAAAACAAAAAAGCTTACGAAATAAATTAAACAATATTTCTTTCTTAAACAAAATTCGTATTATCCCGTTTTCTCTTTTCACACCATATATTCGTATTTCCTTTATTCGTCCATGGCAGTTCATGATAGTTTATGTTCCATTCTAATCCACCTTTATAATTTTTTTTAAACAACAATGGGCAAATTATTTTAAAATTGTTGTTTTTCGATCACAGCAAGGATATTATCTTCATCCATCGCCGAGTTGACATCCCCCTTTCAAATTCACTTGATTTTCATTACTTTTAAATCACCATCATTTTCACTTGTCGCTCTTCTTTTTGTTTTGCTAGTCGCCTGTAGCCATTTAGGTGACAGAGATTTTCAGATTTCTTTTGAGTGACAGAATTTCATCATTGATTTCTTAATTTATTCATTAAAATAAATTTTAATGTTGTTAGTTGCTTATAATATTATATTTAGTCATTACTATATGACAAAGTACTTTTAACCAAATAAGAAAATTAACCATCATACTCACATAATAGCTTTGGCAACCACTTAAATAAAGTATGTGTTGGAATGAATCTTTATATACATGACAAGGAAGAAAGACAACTAATATCACTTTAGGCATAACTAGAGGACATAAAACTAATATCCCCTCTTCTAAGAGCATTAGGAATCTCAGTCAAAAAAAAAAAGAAAAGAGCATTAGGAATCAGTTGATCATGACCATCATTTATCAAGGAGAGTAAGGACCTATATATCCACTCTTTGAAGAGCATGTATCCCTCTTCGAAAAAGAAGGTATATATCTTCTTGAAACTTCAAATTGACCACCATACTCACATAATATTCGTTGTGAACAAATCTATCTTCGGGAACAACTTAAATAAAAAGTATATGTGTTAAAAGAAATCGGTAAATACCTGACAAAGAAGACAAGTACTTGGGAGAACATTGTTAGTTGCTAATAACATCTTTAGGCCTTTAAAAAAAAAAAAATTGATTTATTTGTTCATTCAAATAAATTTGAAAATTGTTAGTTGCTTCTAATATAACCTTTAGACATAACTAGATGACATAGAAATAATATTTGGCAATTCAACACTTATCAGTAATTTTTCTACTTATCCCCTCTTCGAAAAGAAAACCTACATATCCACGGAATATTGTGTCTTGTTAGTTGCTTCTGCTATCACCCTTTGACATAATAAGGAAATGAGAAGTACCTTTGTTACTTAGTCAGCCAAAGTGACATTGTTTTGAACTTGTTAGGTATTTCTAATATCATCTTTAGGCATTACTAGTGACAGATAACTTCAAATTAATCACCTTGCTCACATAATATTTTCAAACATATCTTTGGGAACGACTTATCTTACGTGCTTGGAGAAATTAGTAAATGCCTTAGAAGGATCGAAGGACAAGCACCTAGCCCCTCTTTGAAAAACTAGAAAATATATTGACCGTCTTTTCATCTCTATGAAGTCATTCATTTGTTATTTAACGTACATGTGGTGGATTTTCATCCTAATTAAGTCCTTTATCTACTTTGTTAGAATTGCCAAAAAGAATTGTTTTTAATATTTCTAGTTGTTTCGAATAACACCTAAAGATGCTCTGGTTTGAGGATCGCTCTGCTTGTTTTATTAACTTGAAGGAGGCAACTTAAGAGCAAAAAAAACTCAAAGGAGACAAGCACCATCGCCCTATTTGATAAAAAGCAAATAAGGCGAGTTCTTTCGCCCTTCTTGTTCAAAGCAAAGAAGGCAGCCTAACTGTTGTCGCCTTATTTGGTGTTGACTTTTTTACTTGACACTAAATACTAATAGTATCTTTAGACCTTTCAAAAAGATACATCAGTGTAATATCCATCCTAATTAAGGTCGTTCTTTAAAATAATTATTAATCCATGACTTCAAAAATTATCCTTGACTTCGAAGAGCAGGACACTATTATGCCTTTCAAAAGAAAATAGAAAAAAGAAATGGCGTTGTTTTAAACATTTTTCGTTGCTTCTAATGGCATTATTTTAAGTATTGTGAAATCAATTCAGATAAAGTAGTATTGTTGCTACATAGTTAAAAGCCTGACATTGAGAGTTTTCACATCTATAGCTTAAAGGAGGGAATGGTTTTATTTGAAAATTTGTTTTATTAAAGTCCCTTGGGATAACATTGCTAGTTGCTTCTAATACCCTTAGCCATAACTAGATGATAGAAAAATAATAGAACCTTTAACTAGTCAGCCTAATTTAGTAAACTTGTGTTGATAATACTGTTAGTTGGTAGTAATGGCTTCTTTATGCCTTTCAAAAAATAAAAGGGAAAATGATTTATTGGTTTGCTCATCCAAATAAATTTAAACGTGGCTAGTTGCTCCTAATAAAATCTTTAGGCATTACCAGATGACCAATAACTTCAAACCATTTAGGAAAATTAACCATCGCACTCACATTAAATCCGATGAAACGAAACTTAGCCCAAGGAATGCAAAAGATACATTGTTTAAAACTTGTTAGTCACTTCTAATAGTATCTTTAGGCATTACTAGATGACTTAGAACTTCGAATTAACCACATTGGTCACATAACTTCGTTGTGACCAAACTTCTCTTTGGAACCACTTAATGCACTGTACGTGTTTAAGGAAATCAGTAAATGCTTTAAGTGGAGGAAAATTACGTAGCCCCTCTTCGAAAACGAGAAAATATATTTTGGGTTGAAACTAACTTTGAAGGAATTGCATAGATACACAATGCTCACTTAATATGTTGATGCTCTTTTTATCTATGTGAAGTCATTCCGCTGTTGTTATACATGTCGTTCGTGGGATGTCGTCTATAATGTACTATGCGTGTAATTATGTAAACTTATATCCTCTTCGAAGAAGAGAGTATATATCTCTTGGGTAGACACTAAAGTTGGCGTATAAAATACCTATCCTCCAAAAAATGCAAAAGATACATTGTTGAAAACTGCTTAGTTACTTCTAATAGCATCTTTAGGCATTACTAGATGACAAAGAACTTCGAATTAACCACCTTACTCACATAGATTCGCTGTGAGCAAACTACTCTTTGGGAACCACTTATGTACTGTACGTGGTTAAGGAAATCAATAAATGCCTTAGGATGAGGATAAGCACGTAGCCCCTCTTCGAAAAACGAGAAAATATATTTTGGCTTGAAACTAACTTTGAAGTAATTGCATAGGTACACAATGCTCACTTAATATGTTGATGCTCTTTACTTGTATGTGAAGTCATTATGTTGTTATATTATACATGTCGTTGGCGGGTTGTCGTCTATAATGTACTGTGCGTGGTTAAGGAAATAAGTAATTATGTAAACTTGTGTTTTTAAATTTTTGATAATCTTGTTACTTGGTACTAATCGCTTCTTTGAGGCCTTTCAAAACAAAAAGGGAAAATGATTTATTAGTTTGTTCATTCAACTAAATTTGCACGTCGGTAGTTGCTCCTAATAGAATCTTTAGGCATTACCATTGATTAAGAACTTCAAACCATTTAGGAGAACTAACCATCACAATTACATAATAATATCAGCTGGCACCAAATTTAGCTTTTCCTACCTATATCCACTTCGAAGAACAGACCCTATATCTTGGCTCGATGCTATCTTCGAAAAGACTGGCGCCAGTGTTGTATCTTTAATTATAATTATTAATCCGTGATTTCGAAAAAACCTTGACTTCGAAAAGCAAAGCATTATTATGCCTTTAAAAAGAGAATAGAAAAAAGAAATGGCATTGTTTTAAAAAAATTCTTGCTTCTCATGTCTCCTTTAGACATTGTTTTAAGTATTGTTAAGTCAATTCACATAAAGTAGTATTGTTGGTACATAGTTGAAAGCTTGACATTGATAGTTTTCACATCTATAAGATAGAGAGCTAACAGTACCCTTAGACATAACTAGATGATAGAGAACTAATAGTACCTTTAGACATAAAGTAGACGATAGAGAACTAATAGTATCTTTAGCTAGTCAGCCTAATTCGGTAAAATTGTGTTATTAAATTTTTGATAACAATATTGTTAGTTGGTACTAATGGCTTCTTTATGCATTTCAAAACAAAAAGGAAAAATGATTTATTGGTTTGTTCATTCGAATAAATTTAAAAGTGGTTAGTTGGTTCTAATATAATCTTTAGGCATTACCAGATGACCAAGAACTTCAAACCGTTTAGGAAAATTAATCATCACACTCACATAATATTTGCGGGCACCAAACTATGCTTTTCCTACTTATCTCCTCTTCGAAGAAGAGAGTATATTTCTCTTGGGTAGACACTAAAGTTGGCGTATAAAATAGCTTATCCCCCAAGAAATGCAAATGATACATTGTTTAAAACTGCTTAGTTACTTCTAGTAGCATCTTTAGGCATTACTAGATGACAGAAAACTTCGAATTAACCACCTTGCTCACATTAACCACATTGCTCACATAGATTCGCTACATAGTTGAAACTTGAAAGCTTGACATTGAGAGTTTTCACATCTATAGCTCAAAAGAGGGAATTGTTTTATTTGAAAATTTGTTTTATTAAATCAGTTTGGGGTAACATTGCCAGTTGCTTCTAATATCACCCTTAGACATAAGTAGATGATTGAGAACTAATAGTACCTTTAGCTAGTCAGCATAACTCAGTAAACTTGTGTTTTTAAATTTTTGATAATACTGTTAGTTGGTAGTAATGACTTCTTTAGGCCTTTCAAAAAATAATAAGGAAAATGATTTATTGTTTTGTTCATTCAATTAAATTTAAATCTGGTTAGTTGCCCCTACTAAAATCTTTAGGCATTACCATATGACCAAGAACTTCAAACCGTTTAGGAAAATTAAACATCACACTCACATAATTCCGCTCGCACCAAACTTTGCTTTTCCTACTTATCTCCTCTTCGAAGAAAAAAACTTGGCTTTTCCTACTTATCTCCTCTTCGAAGAGGAGACTCTATCTCTTGGATTCTTCGAAGAGGAGACTCTATCTCTTAGCTAGACACTAAAGTTGGCATATAAAATAGTCTATCCCGCAAGAAATGCAAAAAGATACATAGTTCAAAACTGCTTAGTTGCTTCTAATAACATCTTTGGGCATTACTATATCACAGAGAACTTTGAATGAACCACCTTGCTCACATAAATTCGCTGTGACCAAACTTCTCTTTGGGAACCACTTAATATACTGTACTTAGTTTAGGAAATCAGGAAATGCCTTAGGAGAGGACAAGCACGTAGCCCCTATTCGACAAACGAGAAAATATATTTTGGCTTAAAACTAACTTTGAAGGAATTGCATAGATACACAATACTGACTTAATATGTTGGTGCTCTTTTCATCTCTGTGAATGATTCAATTGTTATTATGCATGTCGTTGTCGGCTTGTTGTCTATAATGTACGGTACGTGGTTAAGGAAATATATAATTAAGTAAACTTGTGTTACTAAATTTTTGATAATAATGTTAGTTGGTACTCATTACATCTTTAGCCTTTCAGAAAAAGAAAAAAAACAAAAAGGGGAAATGATATTATCGGTTATTCATTCAAATAAATTTGCACGTTGTTAGTCGCTCCTAATGGAATCTTTAGCACTACCGATGACCAAGAACTTCAAACCCTTTAGGAAAATTACCATCGCACTCACATAATATTCGCAGGCACCAAACTTAGCTTTTCCTACATGTATCCACTTCGAAGAAAAGAGCCTATATCTTGGCTCGACACTATCTTCGAAGAGATTGAAGTCATTGTTGTATCCTTAATTGTAATTACTTAATACGTGACTTCGAAAATTCCTTGTTTTCGAACAGAAGGAAACTATTATGCCTTGTTTAAACATGTGACCTTTAGGCATTGTTTTTAAAAGAGAACAGAAAACAGAAAGGGCATTGCTTAAAGCATTTTCAGTTGCTTCTAATGTGACCTTAGGCATTGTTTTAACTTTTGTGAAGTCAACTCAGATAAATTAAAGTAGTATTGTCGATACATAGTTGACAGATTGACATTGAGAGTTTTTACATTTCTAACTGAAAAGAGGGAATTATTTTATTTGAAAACTTGTTTTATTAAATAGCCTTGGGGTAACATTGCTAGTTGCTTGTAATATTACCGTTTTAGACATAAGTGGCAAGAAAAAGCATTCCCTCTTTTAAGCTATAGATGTGAAAGCGCTCAATGTCAAGCTTTCAACTATGTTGCAACAATACTACTTTATGTGAATTGACTTTACAATACTTAAAACAATGTCTAAAGGAGACATTAGAAGCAACTGAAATTTTTTAAAACAATGCCATTTCTTTTTTTTTTTTTTGTTCTCATTTTAAAGGCATAATAGTGTTCTGCTTTTCGAAGTCAAGGTTTTTTCAAAGTCACGGATTAATAAATTACAATTAAAGATACAACACCGGCGCCAGTATCTTCGAAAATAGCGTCGAGCCAAGATATAGGCTCTCTTCTTCGAAGGGATATAGGTAGGAAAAGCTAAAAATTTGGTGCCAACGGATATTATTATGTGAGTGTGATGGTTAATTTTCCTAAATGGTTTGAAGTTCTTAATCAATGGTAATGCCTAAAGATTCTATTAGGAGCAACTATCGACGTGCAAATTTATTTGAATGAACAAACCAATAAATCATTTTCCCTTTTTTCTTTTGAAAGGCCTCAAAGAAGCGATTAGTGCCAACTAACAGTATTATCAAAAATTTAAAAATACAAGTTTACATAATTACTTATTTCATTAACCACGCACAGTACATTATAGACGACAAGACATGTATAATATAACAACTGAATGACTTCACATACATGAAAAGAGCATCAACATATTAAGTGAGCATTGTGTATCTATGCAATTCCTTCAAAGTTAGTTTCAAGCCAAAATATATTTTCCCATTTTTCGAAGAGGGGCTACGTGCTTGTCCTCCTCCAAAGGAATTTATTGATTTCTTTAATCACGTACACTACATAAGTGGTTCACCAAAGAGTAGTTTGCTCACAGCGAATCTATGTGAGCAAGGTGGTTAATTCGAAGTTCTTTGTCATCTAATAATGCCTAAAGATGCTATTAGAGGTAACTAAGAAGTTTTCAACAATGTATCTTTTGCATTTTTTGGAGGATAGGTATTTTATACGCCAACTTTAGTGTCTACCCAAGAGATATATACTCTCTTCTTCGAAGAGGAGATAAGTAGGAAAAGCACAGTTTGGTGCCAGCGGATATTATGTTAGTGTGATGATTAAAGTTCCTAAACGGATTGAAGTTCTTGGTCATCTGATAATGCCTAAAGATTATATTAGAACCAACTAACCACTTTTAAATTTATTTGAATGAACAAACCAATAAATCATTTTCCTTTTTTGTTTTGAAATGCATAAAGAAGCCATTAGTACCAACTAACAATATTATCATCAAAAATTTAATAACACAAGTTTAGTGAATTAGGCTGACTAGCTAAAAGGTACTATTAGTTCTCTATCATCTAGTTATATCTAAGGTTGATATTAGAAGCAACTAGCAATGCTACCCCAAGGAGATTTAATAAAACAAAATTTCAAATAAAATAATTCCCTCTTTTGAGATATAGATGTAAAAACTCTCAATGTCAAGCTTTCAACTATGTAGCAACAATACTACTTTATGTGAATTGACTTCACAATACTTAAAACAATGTCTAAAGGAGACATTAGAAGCAACTGAAGTTTTTTAAAACAATGTCATTTTTTTTTTTTTTTTTTTGTTCTCTTTTTAAAGGCATAATAGTGTTCTGCTTTTCGAAGTCAAGGTTTTTTCGAAGTCACAGATTAATAATTACAATTAAAGATACAACACTGGCGCCAGTCTCTTCGAAGATAGCGTCGAGCCAAGATATAGGCTCTGTTCTTCGAAGTGGATATAGGTAGGAAAAGCTAAGTTTGGTGCCAACGGATATTATGTGAGTGAGATGGAAAAATTTTCTAAATGGTTTGAAGTTCTTAATCATTGATAATTCCTAAAAATTATATTAGGAGCAACTACCGACATGCAAATTTATTTGAATGAACAAACCAATAAGTCATTTTCCCTTTTTTCTTTTGAAAGACCTCAAAGAAGCGATTAGTACCAACTAACAATATTATCAAAAAATTTAAAAACACAAGTTTACATAATTACTGATTTCCTTAACCACGTACAGTACATTATAGTCGTCAACCCGCCAACGCCATGTATAACAACAGCTGAATGATTCACATAGATGAAAAGAGCATCAACATATTAACTATCAAGTGAGCATTGTGTATCTATGCAATTCCTTCAAAGTTAGTTTCAAGCCAAAATATATTTTCTCGTTTTCGAAAAGGGGCTACGTAATTTTGATCCACTTAAAGAATTTACTGATTTTCTTAAACACGTACAGTGCATTAAGTGGTTCCCAAACAAAAATTTGGTCACAACAAAGTTATGTGAGCAATGTGGTTAATTCGAAGTTCTAAGTCATCTAGTAATGCCTAAAGATACTATTAGAAACGACTAACAAGTTTTAAACAATGTATCTTTTGCATTTCTTGGGCTAAGTTTGGTGCCATCGGATTTAATGTGAATGCAATGGTTAATTTTCCTAAATGGTTTGAAGTTATTGGTCATCTAGTAATGCCTAAAGATTTTATTAGGAGCAACTAACCACGTTTAAATTTATTTGAATTAACAAACCAAAAAATCATTTTCCCTTTTATTTTTTGAAAGGCATAAAGAAGCCATTACTACCAACTAACAGTATTATCAAAAATTTAATAACACAAGTTTACTAAATTAGGCTCACTATCTAAAGGTTATATTAGTTTTCTATCATCCAGTTATGGCTAAGGGTATTAGAAGCAACTAGCAATGTTACCCCAAGGGGATTTAATAAAACAAATTTTCAAATAAAATCATTCCCTCCTTTAAGCTATAGATGTGAAAACTCTCAATGTCAGGCTTTTAACTATGTAGCAATAATACTACTTTATCTGAATTGATTTCACAATACTTAAAATAATGCCATTAGAAGCAACGAAAAATGTTTAAAACAACGCCATTTCTTTTTTCTGTTTTCTTTTGAAAGGCATAATAGTGTCCTGCTCTTCGAAGTCAAGTATATTTTTTGAAATCATGGATTAATAATTATTTTAAAGAAAGACTTTAATTAGGATGGATATAACACTGATGTATGTATCTTTTTGAAAGGTCTAAAGATACTATTAGTATTTAGTGGCAAGTAAAAAAATCAACACCAAAGAAGGCGACAACGGTTAGGCTGCCTTCTTTGCTTTGAACAAGAAGGGCGAAAGAACTTGCCTTTTTTGCTTTTTATCAAACAGGGCGACGGTGCTTGCCTCCTTTGATTTTTTTGCTCTTAACTTGCCTCCTTTAAGTTAAAACAAGCAGAGCGACCCTTAAACCAGAGCCTCTTTAGGTGTTATTCGAAATAACCAAAAATATTAAAAACAATTCTTTTTGGCAATTCTAACAAAGTAGATAAAGGACTTAATTAGGATGAAAATCCACCTTATTTACATTAAATAACAAATGAATGACTTCATAGAGATGAAAAGACGGTCAATATATTTCCTAGTTCTTCGAAGAGGGGCTAGGTGCTTGTCCTTCGATCCTCCTAAGACATTTACTGATGTCTCTAAGCACGTAAGATAAGTGGTTCCCAAAGATATGTTTGAAAATATTATGTGAGCAAGGTGGTTAATTTGAAGTTATCTGTCACTAGTAATGCCTAAAGATGATATTAGAAGAAACTAACAAGTTCAAAACAATGTCATTTTGGCTGATTAAGGTCCTGTTCTCTTCAACAGAATGGTGCGGGACGGTGAATAACAGAACAGAACAGAACAGAATGGAACGGCCTGGCGCGGATAATTCAAAATTATGTGAGACAAAATGAAGTACAGAATGCGGCGCGGAACGGAACGGAATGCAGCATGGAAACGATGAAAAGAACAGGGCCTAAGTAACAAAGATACTTCTCATCTCCTTATTATGTCAAAGGGTGATAGTAGAAGCAACTAACAAGACACAATATTTTGGGGATATGTAGGTTTTCTTTTCGAAGAGGGGATAAGTAGGAAAATTACTGATAAGTGTTGAATTGCATGGTATTATTTCTATGTCATCTAGTTATCTAAAGGTTATATTAAGCAAAAAACAATTTTCTAATTTATTTGAATGAACAAATAAATCATTTTTCTTTTTTTTTGAAAGGCCTATAGATATTATTAGTAGCAACTAACAATGTTCCGCCAGGTACTTGTCTTCCTTGTCAGGTATTTACCGATTCCTTTTAACACATACTTTTTATTTAAGTTGCTCCCGAAGATAGGTTTGTTCACAACGAATATTATGTGAGTATGGTGGTGAATATGAAGTTTCAAGAAGATATATACCTTCTTCTTCGAAGAGGGATACATGCTCTTCAAAGAGTGGATATATAGGTCTTTGCTCTCCTTGATAAATGATGGTCATAATCAACTGATTCCTAATGCTCTTTTTTTTTCTTTTTTTTTTGAGTGAGATTCCTAATGCTCTAAGAAGAATCTTTTATGTGAGTGGATATTAGTTTTATGTCCTCTAGTTATGCCTAAAGTGATATTAGTTGTCTTTCTTCCTTGTCATGTATATAAAGATTTATTCCAACACATACTTTTATTTAAGTGGTTGCCAAATCTATTATGTGAGTATGATGGTTAATTTTCCTATTTGGTTAGAAGTACTTTGTCATATAATAATGACTAAATATAATATTATAAGCAACTAACAACATTAAAATAAATTTTAATGAACAAATCAAGAAATCATGATGAAACTCTGTCACTCAAAAAAAAAAAAAAAATTCTGTCACCTAGATGGCTACAGACGACTAGCAAAAAATAAAAAAAAAAAAAAGATGGCTACAAGTGAAAATGATGGTTTTTTATTATTAATGAAAATGAAGTGAATTTGAAACGAGGATGTCAATTTGGCCATGAACGAAGGTAATAACATCCTTGCTGTGATCGAAGAACAATAATTTTTTAAATAATTTGCCTATTGTTATTTAAAAAAAATAAGAATAAGTTATAAAGGTGGATTTGAATGGAACAGAAACTACCATGAACTGCCATGGACGAAGAAAGGAAATACGAATATATGGTGTGAAAGGAGAAAACGAGATAGTCAGCGCGGCATGGAACAACTTTAAATTTCTTGGCCAACTGTCCCACCCTTTGAGGTGCTTACAAGCCAACGCAGGGAAATAATCACTGTGGTCGACGGTGGACACCATTGGTCGTGAACCAAAAAAAACAAAAGAGAAAACAAGATAATACGGATTTTGTTTAAGAAAGAAATATTTTTGCGACGGCTAGGATTCATTTCTTGCCAAAATCTAGGGTTGAGAATTGTTAGTCCCAAGCCTTTTTGGTGTATACAAAAAGGCTGGGATTGACATAACATGGACCTTTAATTAATACCTGAATAGATTAATTAGGAAGCATAGATCCACTTGGAGTTGTGAGGGGAGAGAGAGAGGAGAGAGAGAGAAGATACGCGCGAAAGAGAATTGAACAAGGGAGCAGCGTTTTGATTCCTTCATTTTCCTTTTTTCCTTTTATTTATTTTTCATTTTATTTATTTTTTCTTTTAAGTGAGCACAGCTGCACAGCCCTAGGGTTTATGCGAGCAACCCCTGCCCGCCTCTTTTAGTACTGAGGAATAAAACCCTCATCAGCAGCCACTCTCTCTCTTCGTCACCAGTTGCTGTTTCTCTCTCCAGTCTCCATCCCCTGTCTCTCTGCACCTGCAAAATGGTAACAACTAATGCTTCCTCTCTTTTTTTTTCTTTAATTCTTAAGTATCGTGTTTACTGATATCTGCAAATCTCGTTATGTTTCTGTGCATTCAAAGAGTTTTGTGCCTTAAAAAACTTTTTTTTTTTTTTTTTTGGCTTTTATACGAACTCACATTTTTGCTAATTTTCAATTTCGTTGTTGTACGAGAGTTATAAAACTTAATTTCAATTGTAGATCTCGTATGGTGTACACACTTTATTTGGCCATATTTTAGGGCAAAACCATATTCTAGGGTTTAGTCACCAAATACTGATTTTGTAGGGAAACACCAGATTTTTGGTTTGGGCAATTCCAGTAACATGGGAAAGCAATTGAAAACAAACACTGTGTAATACCCACAAAACATGGCCAACAATACAATTTAATTCGATTTCTTAGATTTCAGCGTCTAAAATTGTGGGGGAGTAAACTTGGGAAAATGCCTTAGGCCTGCTAACCGCGGCGTCACACTTGATGGTGGTTGTGCTGACGTTAAGAATATATTGTCTGGTTTCTTATGGGTAAATCAAAGTTGTAAATAGGTTGTCCGTGAGCCGAGCTGTCCATAGACTGTTTTGAGTTCAGCCTGGTTAGAAGCTCAATTGAGTTGTTTAACACATGAATTAAGTTTCAGCTTGAAATTTCCGCTCCTTTAATGAATTCTGAGCTTTTTTCGTTTTCGGGTTTTTTCCCGCTGGGCATGTTCTCTTAAAAAGCAAACTTTTTTTTGTGAGCTGAAGAACAAACCTTTGATTGTTTAAGGTGAATGAAGATAAGAGTTTGATAATATTGTTAAGTAAAATGCTGAGAGAAGAGATGGTTAATGAAAGCAATATGAGTGTGATGGGAAAAAAACAGTGTTATTTTGGGTTTTGCTTTGTAGGAGAGTATATTGGACTAGGAGTTTTGGTTAATGTGATTCTCATAAATTTTTAAGATGAGGAGAGGCTAAATTTCATAACACTTTAATTGGTCTGATCCATCACTCTTGCAAATCTGTCTATTGAGCTTCAGAAGGAAGTTTTGTGGGAGACATGAGTTTGTAGAGCATGAATGCATTCTATTGTGGGTGTTGTTTGGGCACTTGGGGGTTTTGATGTTATTCTGTGTTTAATATTGTTAAGGGCTCATAATAGTGAAGTATCGTTTTTTATTATTAAATAATTTATTGGACAAAATCATGCTTCCTTCTTAACATTACTCTCTCCTCTCTTTATTGCAGGCTCCCAAAAGAGGTGTGAAGGCTGTTGCTTCTAAAAAGAAAACTGTAAGTTCTCCCTTGCTTTCTTGTTACCTCGAAGATAGTTTGATTTAGTGTTATGTATCTTTTGAATGCAGTTAGATGAGCTAGGTTATGAGTATAGTGGTTCTTCTATTGGAGCACTTCATGCCCATGTCTATGATTTTAGAATCTAGTATAGATGCTGGTTTCTACTTGTTAATTACATGTACTAATTAGATTGTTATCTATGGAATATGTTATGTTAACCAAGCTATGGTAGTTGCTTTTTGCGAGTTAGCTTGTTTTAAACACGGTGGTGTTGTGCCTGCCTTCTCCGCTGAGAGGTGACTTATCAATTAATTTAAAAATAGTTTTGGGTAACAACTGGAACTCATAAATTTTACTGTCAATTGTTGATCAGCATCAACAAAGTTTCATCAAGAACATGGAAGTTAATGATTTGAGCTAATCTGATGCATGTATCTTGAGCAGATTGCAGTGGATATTTTATAGAGTTATCATAGTAATGTATCAATCTGTATATTAATTCTTCAAATTTTAATGTCAATAGATTATGAATAAGATTTATATGAAGTCAGACATCCGATAAAATTGGAACTATATTTAAATTGAAATATACAGCTCAGAGCTGCACTGACTGAGCAGATGAATGAAACTGCAGCAAGCATTTTCCTCTGTTTTTTTATTAATTATCTTCTTTTCTATGTTCCAGGAGAAAGCTGTGAACCCTTTGTATGAAAAGCGTCCCAAGCAATTTGGGATTGGTGGAGCCCTTCCCCCAAAGAAGGATTTGACAAGATTTGTCAAATGGCCATGTGTGGTTCAAATTCAAAGGAGGAAGAGAATTTTGAAGCAGCGTTTGAAGGTTCCTCCAGCTATTAATCAATTCACAAAAGCACTTGACAAGAACCTTGGTAATTGTCTTCTACCTCTATTCTTGTGTTGAAATTATTGGTATTAAATCATTTCATGCAAGTCGATTGTTGCTAGTTATCGTGGGTGCTATGGCTTGAATGATCTGACTGAGCTATTGGTATAACATATACTGTATTTGAGAACTTGGGGTGTGTGCTTTGAGCTAACTATGGACTCTCTCTAATTTCAGCTTCGAACCTCTTCAAGTTGTTGCTGAAATACAGACCTGAGGACAAGGCTGCAAAGAAGGAAAGGCTTATTAAAGCTGCCCAAGCAGAGGCTGAGGGCAAGAAACCAGAGGTCAAGAAGCCCGTTGTCGTGAAGTATGGACTTAACCACATTACTTACCTGATTGAACAGGTTGGTTTGAGTTATTTGACTTGTACTTCTAGTTTGGTATATAATTTGGGGTATTACTGGTATCAAGTATTTCTTGTTTGGTTTCTGAACCACCTGTATGGCTATGTACAGGGGAAGGCTCAGATGGTAGTCATTGCCCATGACGTTGACCCAATAGAGCTTGTAGTTTGGCTGCCTGCCTTGTGCCGTAAGATGGAGGTTCCATACTGCATTGTGAAGGGAAAGGCTCGTCTTGGGATGGTAATTTTTTCTTAATTCCGTGCTGTGCTATTTGGTATTTTGTTGTGCTTTCACAGAAAAAGATTGGTTCCAAATACTCATTCCTGTGTTTTTATTGTGAGTAGATTGTCCACAAGAAGACCGCTGCTGCTCTATGTCTAACCTCCGTGAAAAATGAGGATAAAATGGAGTTCAGCAGAATTGTGGAGGCTGTGAAGGTAATACTTGTGCTCACTGCTATTTAAATTTAAGCACTATATGATTGGTCAATCGTCAAATCACCATGGTCTTGTACATGTTTGCCATAACTTGCGTTAGTATTCAATTCCATCGGTTCCTTTTTTCCCATACTCTCCTTTTGTTATTAGTAGCTTACTCCATTGTTACCCTTGACAGGCTAACTTCAACGACAAGTACGAGGAACACAGGAAGAAGTGGGGTGGTGGCATCATGGGATCCAAATCCCAGGCCAAGATGAAGGCGAGGGAAAGAGTTTTGGCCAAGGAAGCTGCCCAGAGGTTGACTTAGGTTCAAGAAGTTGTCGCTTTGGAGAGTTCCTAGATGTTATTGCTTAAACGTTTTATTTTATAGTTTGTCAAAAGATGACCCTTCAAAAATTGATAATTTTGTTCGTTTGGTTGAAGTACTAGTACCAAATGCTTTCGTAGTGAATTTTGAAAACCCTCACTATGGATCTTGCCTTGTAGAACTTTGTTGGGTAGGTTGGTTAAATCTAAATGAACATTTGACATTAGTTATGTCTCGTGGCTCATTTGTTTCATGCTTCTCCTTTTTGAGGTGCATATTAATTGTTAATGATGTTTAATATGAGTGTGATTATTGTTTCTTTTTTAGCTCTATGAATGCGTGCTGGATGGTGTTTTTGACTGCCCAAGAGTTTTTTTTTTTTTTTTTTTTTTTTTTTTTTTTTTTTTTTTTTTTTGAGAAGATGCCCAAGAGTGGTGTAGGTTGTCTACGTTACTAGCTGATTGGTGCAGTTCCAAGTATGGAACCACTGTCTTCTGATGTATTAGAGTCTGTGCTATGGTAATGGATTGGATTGTGTCTATTGTCCATTTATCTCTGCCTTCTGGCATGCTTGTACTGCCTTTGCTCAGAAAATTTTCTTTTAGTCATATTGATGTCTTTTACATGTTCATGCTACATTGATTATTTTACTAACTATTGGAGAATATATGACATTATAATTTGTACTTGCCTTTTAAATTATTGTTCTGATTATTGCTTTATCTTCTATGGAGCCTTTGGAGATATAGAAATGAAAAGGGATTTAATATTGATTGAACCAACTTTTTCCACAACATATTTTCGTGCATTAAGATAAGAAATGGACAACTAGACAAGAAATACCGTTGATTAATGACACAGAAAGAAGGGATACAACTAAATCAATAATAAGATGTAAAGACCTTGTGCATTGGTGCTCGCCACCAATTAATTATGTTAAAGTTAACTTTGATGGATCTCTCAAACAACAAGGAGTTGCATTCGAGTTTGTTATTCGAGACACTTATGGAAAATTATTGGAAGTAGGGATGACGAATCTTAGGAGCACGTCGGTTTTAGTGGCTGAAGTTACTGTCATGTGAAACGGGATTCGAGTGGCAGTTCAAGCAGGATTTAAGCATATTCAGGTTGAGAGAATCTAAGTGTTACTAGAGCTATGAGAGGTGAAATCACTATTCCTTGGATGTTAAACATGCCCAGGATGTTAACCATGTCTTCCGGGAAAAAAATAGATCAGCCGATTGGTGTACAAATCTTGGTCATGTCATTCGAGGAGAACAGGTTTGGAAAGAGTCATTGTTTGCGGAACTGGATCACATTCTTTTTGAAGATCGACTAGGAGTCACTTTCGAGATGAGGGACTAACCATGTCTTCTGGGAAGGAAATAGATCAGCCGATTGGTGTGCAAATCTTGGTCATGTCATTCGAGGAGAACAGGTTTGGGAAGAGTCATTGTTTGCGGAACTGGATCAAATTCTTTTTGAAGATCGACTAGGAGTCACTCTCGAGATGAGGGACTTTTAGTGTCTATTCCTCCTTACCTTCTTAAAAAAAAAGTTGGCCACCAAAGTCCTTTGTGTTTCTCTTTCACATCGATTAACAGTCGGTGTAAACAGTCTCACGCTCCCTTCCTACCAATTCACCACCACCCCTTCCCTTCTCAATGCGTAAATGTTACACTCAAGCACACATAACTCCATGCCCCATTCTCTCTCTCCCTCTTCACTCATTCTCTCTCTCCTCTCACCTTCTTTCTCCACCACCAACCCCATCGTCACCAGTACCATCACCGCCCAGGCCACCGCCGACCCATCACGACAATGACTCCCACCAGCAAACCCCACCCCTCCTCCTCTCCTCACCCCCAAACCCGAAACCCTAACCTTAATTTTCTCTCTCCTCCTTCACCCTCGCCCTGTCGCCGCCCTGGCCACGACAGAGGTCGACCTCAGTCGTGACCGCCCCCTTCCACCACCTCCCCTCCTTCGCCCCCACCCAGAAATTTAATTTGAACCCCTCCAAAAATTAGAAAACCCCCAAAAAGTTTGAAAATCACAAGAAACAAAAACCGTAGGTTGAGATTGGTTCAAATTGGGCTTAGTGAACCTTAAAAGGGCTTGATTCGACCTGAAAATGAAAGGAAAATTGCAAAAGAAAAATAGAAAAAATGTTGGGGCGTGTGAGCCCACGCACCCCGCTTTGGCGCTCGGTGCTCTGTGCACATGAGTACATAGAAATATTTACCCTCCCTTCTTGCTTATTGTCGTTAATCTATACTCTGCTTGGTGTTCAAGGAATCAAGGCCATTGCTAGACAACTGAAGGCTTGGAATGCATTTGTGATTTGAGCATGTAATAATTTAACCCTAATATTTGTCACTATCTAATCTAACTTATTATTATTTTTTGGAAGCATATTATTGCTGCAAAATTATAAGCTTGTAGTATTTGAATATTATTTGCTTTCACTATATGAGACCTTTTTTTAACCATTTTCTAAGAAGGGTTGGGGGAAAGTTTATTGCCAATTTCAAATCTGGCTATCAGTATTGAGAAAAAATGGTCTAATAAACTCCAATACAAAATCTCAAAAATTTAAATTGGTAACTCGGTTATCATTACCCTAAACTTGACACATGAATGAAGTTGACAACCCTATCTAATAAGGTTACCTTGATATATGTATATCCGGCATGTAACATTTGTGATAAGAGAATTGAACAAGAACCTAAAACTCGCTACCTCCTACAGTCCTACGGCGATTTCAGCATCAAATAGCCGCTGTCTGCTATAGCGACTATTTGCTACACGGTTCAAAGATTCGCTGTCCACCACAGCGACTCTTTTAAGCATTTTATTTATTTTTTCTTTAAAGTGAGCACATCCCTAGGGTTTATGCAAATACGCCCTTGCCGCCTCAGCCACTCACTCTCTTTCTTCACCAGTTGCTGTTTCGCTCTGTCCATCCATTCTCTCTCTGCACCTGCAAAATGGTAACAACCAACTCTTCCTTTTCTTTTCTTCCCTTTAATTCTCATGTTTTACGTTTATTGATTGATTTCTACAGATCTCAGTTGGTTTTCCATTTTCCAATCTCTATGTATCTCCATTTTTATTTTTTTGACTTTTATAAGATTTCACATTTTTGCTAATTTCAATTTCGTTGTTGCATTCAAATAGTTTTGTGCCTTAAAAAACTAAACTTTTTTTTTTTTTTTTTTTTTTTTTTTTGCTTTTATACGAACTCACATTTTTGCTAATTTTCAATTTCGTTGTTGCGCTAAATTGTAGTGTTGGCCATGTTTTGTGGGTATTACACACTTTATTTGGCCATTTTTTTAGGGCAAAACCCTTGTTTTAGGGTTTAGTCTCCAAATACTGATTTTGTAGGAAAACACCAGATTTTTGGGCAATTCCAGTAACGTAATACCCACAAAACAAGGCCAACACTACAATTTGATCCCATTTCTTAGATTTCAACGTCTAAAATTGTGGGGGAGTAAACTTGGGAAAATGCCCTAGGCCTGCTAACCGCGGGATTACACTTGGTGGTGGTGGTGGTTGTGGTGACGTTGAGAATATATTGTCTGGTTTAAAAGTTGAAAATAGGCCGTCCGTGAGCCGAGCTGTCCGTACACTGTTTTGAGTTCAGCCTGGTTAAAAGCTCAATTGACTTGTTTAATACATGAGTTAAGCTTGAGCTTGAAATTTCCGCTCCTTTAATGAATTCTGAGCTTTTTTCGTTTTCGGGTTTTGTCCCGCTGGGCATGTTCTCTTAAAAGACAAACCTTTTTTTTGTGAGCTAAAGAACAAACCTTTTTTTTGTGAGCTAAAGAACACACCTTTGATTGTTTAAGGTTAATGAAGATAAGAGTTTGATAATAAATTGTTAAGTAAAATAAAATGCTGAGAGAAAATATGGTTAACAAAAGCAATATTGAGTTTGATGGGGGGAAAAAAACAGTTTAATTTTAGGTTTTTCTTTGTAGGAGAGTATATTGGGCTTGGAGTTTTGGTTAATGTGATTCTCATAACTTTTAAGATGAGGAGAGGCTAAATCTCAAAGCACTGTAATTGGTTTGATCCATCAGTCTTGCAAATCAGTCTAGTGACCTTCAGACGGAAGTTTTGTGGAGAGACAGGAGTTTGTAGAGCTTGAATTGCATTCTATTGTGGGTGTTGTTTGGGCACTTGGGGGTTTTGATGTTATTATGTGTTGTGATATTGTTAAGGGCTCATAGTAGTGAAGTATCGATTTTTATTATGGGGGTTGCTATACGTAAATCGCAAATTACTAAACGTAAATCCCCACTTCCCACAATACCCCTAAGTAATTTTTAGCCCTTTCTCTCTCTTCCTTCCTTTTCTCTCAATCAATTGATAATGATGATCAAAGTTGGTACAATGGTAAGTTAAAATTACTCAATGTAAACTTTTTTATATTGATACCCCTAACCATTTTGTCACCCATTCTCTCTATTCTCCCACTTTTCTCTCTATCAGTCCCCTAAATCGTTTTATTCATGATTTGGGTTATGGCTAAAATTTGCATCGGTATGATTGCTGGTCTGTAATATTCATGATGCCGCTCGTAGTGATTGAGCATCAGTTATGATTACATAGGATTTTTGTCATCTTGTTGATTACCATGATTGATGGATTCAGTAGCAAGCATCAGAACTCTTGCCGTGATAAACCTCTTTTGTTGCTGGGTTTTTCTCGAAAATCTAGATACCTATTTGCCGTCTCCATTCATCGCCAGTTATCACACTAATTAAATTCAAATAATTCCAGTCCCCAACCCACTAAAACGCAACCCACTCCCCATGGTCGCCGCCCCCAACCGCCATAGTCGCCGCTCAACCAGCCTACCGGCCCCAACCACCCTTCGATAAACCCTAATCTACCACCCATAAAATCATAAACAATTAATAGTTTAAAAACGAATCTAATCTAAATTATAATAATTACCTCAATATCATCATTAATTTGATCAAAGTTATTGTCTTGATTGAAAGAATCATCCATATCGATTAAGTAGAGGTAATGATGATAGAGAGAGGTAAATGGAGAAGAAGAGGATATTCCTTTACAAATAAAAAGAGTAGTTTGGGAAATTTTATGTCAAAAAGATTTACATTAAGTAATTTGTGATTTACGTTAAGCAGTTTCGTTTATTATTAAATATTGAATTTATTGGACAATAACATGCTTCCTTTTTGACATTACGCTCTTCTTCGTTCTCCTCTTATTGCAGGCTCCCAAAAGAGGTGTGAAGGCTGTTGCTTCTAAAAAGAAGACTGTAAGTTCTCCCCTCGCTTTCTTGTTACTTAAAGATGTTTGATTTAGTGTTGTGTAGCTTTTGAGTACAGTTAGATCAGCTAGGTTATGGGAATATTCATGTCCATGTATGGGATTTTAGAATCTAGTATACAGGTTGGTTCCTACTGGTTATCTATGGAATTTGTTTTTATAACCAAGCTATTGTAGTTGCTTTTTGTGAGTTAACGTGTTTAAAACAGTGGTGTTGT
This sequence comes from Tetragonia tetragonoides, assembly GCA_038025085.1. Taxonomy (NCBI): domain Eukaryota; kingdom Viridiplantae; phylum Streptophyta; class Magnoliopsida; order Caryophyllales; family Aizoaceae; genus Tetragonia; species Tetragonia tetragonoides. The sequence continues at coordinate 35,955,507 of CM076141.1, forward strand.
GCTTGCCTTGCTCCGCCGATAGATGACTTAGACAATTATTATAAAATAGTTTTGGGAAATAGCTGGAACTCATAGACATTACTGTCGATTGTTGATCAGCCTCAACTAAATTTCGTGAAGAACGGGGATGTTAATGCTCTGAGCTAATAATGCATGTCTTTTGAGAAGAGTGCCGTGGATATTTTAAAGATTTTTCGTGAGTATATTTTGTTCATCTGTTGATTTATTTTTCAAACTATTTGAATGGAATGACATTTAAATTGAAATATACAGCTCAGAGCTGCACTGCTTGAGCGGATGAGTGAAACTGCACCAAGCATTTTCGTCTGTTTTATTTTATTGATTATTTTATTTCTATATCCCAGGAGAAGGCTGTGAATCCTTTGTATGAAAAGCGTCCCAAGCAATTTGGAATTGGTGGTGCCCTCCCCCCAAAGAAGGATTTGACAAGATTTGTCAAATGGCCACGTGTGGTTCAAATTCAAAGGAGGAAGAGAATTTTAAAGCAGCGTTTGAAGGTTCCTCCAGCAATCAATCAATTCACAAAAGCACTTGACAAGAACCTTGGTAATTGTCTTCTACCTGACTACCTCTATTCTTGTGTGGAAATTAGTGGTACAACATCATATAATGCAAGCAGTTTGTTGCTGGTAGTCATGGGTGCTATGTCTTGATTGAAATTGACTCTCTCTTGGTATACGCATATTTGAGAACATGTGGTGTGTGCTTTGAGCTAATTATGTTAAATAAACTGATATGAACTCTCTGTAATTCCAGCTTCGAACCTCTTCAAGTTGTTGTTGAAATACAGACCTGAGGACAAGGCTGCAAAGAAGGAAAGGCTTATAAAAGCTGCCCAAGCAGAGGCTGAGGGCAAAAAACCAGAGGTCAAGAAGCCTGTTGTCGTGAAGTACGGACTTAACCACATTACTTACCTGATTGAACAGGTTTGTTTGAGTTTTTTGACTTATACTTCTTGTTTGGTATAGAATTTGTGTAATACTGGTATCAATAATTTCTTGTTTGGTTTCTGAACACCTGTATGGCTGTATACAGGGAAAGGCTCAGATGGTAGTCATTGCCCATGATGTTGACCCAATAGAGCTTGTAGTTTGGCTGCCTGCCTTGTGCCGTAAGATGGAGGTTCCATACTGCATTGTGAAGGGAAAGGCTCGTCTTGGGACGGTAATTTTTTCTTAGTTCTGTTTACTACTGTGCTAGTTGCTATTTTTGTTGTGCTTTCATTAAACAAAATTGGTTCCAAATACTCATTCCTGTGTTTCTATTGTGAGCAGATTGTCCACAAGAAAACTGCTGCTGCTCTGTGTCTAACCTCCGTGAAAAATGAAGATAAAATGGAGTTCAGCAGAATTGTGGAGGCTGTGAAGGTAATAATTTGTGCTCACTGCTATCTAAATTTAGCCACTATGATAAATGATTATCAATTCACCATGGTCCTGTACATGTTTGCCATAACTTTAGTTGTTAATACTCAATTCCATCGGTTCCTTTCTTTGCCGTACTTTCCGTTTTGTATTAGTAGCTTACTCCGTGATTACCCTTGACAGGCCAACTTCAACGACAAGTACGAGGAACACAGGAAGAAGTGGGGTGGTGGCATCATGGGATCCAAATCCCAGGCCAAGATGAAGGCGAGGGAAAGAGTTTTGGCCAAGGAGGCTGCCCAGAGGTTGACTTAGGTTCAAGAACTCGTTGTTTTGGAGAGTGCCTAGATGTTATGCTTTAGCCTTTTTTTATTGTATTTTGTCAAAAGCTAGTGCTACCAAATGTTTTTGTAGTGTATTTTGAAAACCCACTATGGACCTTGCCTTGTTAAGATTATGAAAGTTTCAATGTTCCTTGATCTAATGGTTTCAGAGTATCAATTTGCATTTGAAGTGGCTTGGGAAAGCTCTAAAGCTTAAAGGAAAAATGCTAAATTTATGGTACTGTCGTGGTGCTTCCATGTAATAACACGACTGTTGATTATATTTTCCTAATGACATAGCTGTCGATTTGGATATGATGTGCTCTCTCCTAAAGCATGAGATTGCAAATTTGAGCCTCCTTTGGTTTACTTCTCTCGCATTCAAGATGTCAAGAATCAAGAGGATCAGATGCATGTGGTGAGTGATGCATGTACGGACCTCTCGGCTCGGATTGCTGATTCTGATATTGTCGGGTTGGTTTTGGAGATGTGTTGGTGAAGAATTACACACTAGACGAACTTTTGGAGATCATATTTGACAAATCAGTTCAGTGGGTAGATAATTTGATGCAACTTCTCCTATTCTTGCACTTTGAGGGAGTGAAGTTGCAGCCTAAACTTGAGAGATCACGTTCTACTGGTGCTAAGCCGTAAGCCTGCTGGTTGCACTTCTGAGCTTTCCATGGTGATGTAGCACTATTTGGGGATCTCTTGTTGCAACTTCAGTATTTTTGGGATTGTACATTTCTTTTAATTGGAAGTAAAGTATTGCCGCAAAATTGTAAGCTCATAGTATTTGAATAGTATTTAAATTCATTATACAAAAAATAAATTTAAGCATTTTTTAAGAAGGGTTGGAGGAAGGGTACCCCGTCCCACCAATTTCAAATGTGGGTATCAGTTTTGAGAAACTGATCTAAAAAATTTCAATACAAAATTTCGAAATTTCAAGTAGGTAACTCGATTACCATCACCGTAAGCTTAATATATGAACCAAAGTTGGCAGCCAGGTTACTTTTTTTTTTAAATTGGATAATTAGATTACCTTGATATATGTATATCCGACATGTAACATTTGGGATAATTTACTCGTTAGCATTAACACTCAGAAAGAAAACATGTAGCACATGTAAGTCATGTATTTGTATTTTGCCTACATAGTTATATCTAGAAATGAATACCAAGACGCAATATAGTTATATCTAATATTAGTAGACTATACTAGTTAACCATACAAATCCAAATATAAGTAGACTATATTTCGGAATATTGAATACCCCTCCTAACTTCAATAAAATATGATATTCTTAAAGAACTTTTTAATCTATTAGGTGTCACTATTACAATTCTACGTACTTAGATTAGTGACACCTGACAAATTAAAAGTTTTTAATAGTATCAGATTTTATTGAAGTTAGGAGGTATTCAACATTTCGAAATATAATCTACTAATATTCGTGAATATAACTATGATCATTACTATTAGTCGCAACTTGTACATTCAAATTTAGAAAATATCTAAGTAAATGAATCTTTCATTGTCATAATTTAGAAGAATAAGACATCAAACAAAATATCTTATATAGATTGCAGTGTCATACTATATATTTCAACATTAATTGTCAACAAAATTGTGTATAAATTGACATCCCAAACACTATCAATCATAAAAAACAAGATTACTCTTAAGGTTTTGGTGTTAATTAATTAAATTAGTGTGTGGTAACAATAATTAAATTCAAGCTTTTACGAGGGTCTTGCTCCAGTAGAGTCTCCATTGGACGCCTAATCTAATCGACATGCATGTAAAATTCATTTTGAAAACTCATGTAAAGATGGCCTCGCATATTAGGTATTGTGATGAGGTTCAACACCCCGAGCCTTCTAATAGGCATGTGGTGCCATCAAGAGCAGTTTTCATGGTTGAGCTTACCCTACAAATCATTACATATATTTTCACCTTACTTTAAGCTCACTTACATACCCTGAGAAGTTTCACAAAATGGCATTCATCGTAGTACACTCGTAGCCAAACACGATTAAGTTTGGACTCTCTGAAGAAGAGATGCACCTTGGCGATGAAATGAGTATTGGGTAGCAGTAGTACTAAGATTTGTGACCTTATTCAAAAATTTTGAGTGACATGCGAATGATGATAAAACATGTTAGCTAATGGTTTGTGACTTTGTAGGTCAGTGTCTGTTTTTAGTTAGCGTGTAATTGACTGAAAGTAATACTAACTAGTAGCCACTAAGATTAGTGGCTTACTCGAAAGGTTTGCAAGAACATGCGAGTGAGGACAAATCATATCAAAAATGCTTGTGGTGGTTTTTGTGCTCAACTAAGAAAGTTGTTCTTTAGTGCACCAACGACCTACGAAGTGGTCGAGATGTTTTTTTTATGCGCAAGTGGTCGAGATGTTAATTAGAGTTAGACGAGTACTTCAACTGTGTATTAGCGTTTGAATATCGAAGAAAATGATCTAATAGGCAATTATCCTTCAAACTTTACAAGGATAAATTACATACAAAATTCATCATCTGAATATGTACCTATAGCAATTCCTAGCCCTATTAAAAATTCCCATTATACAATGACTAGCTTGTACCATTCATCTATTAACTCGTCGTTTGTAATGAATACTATCTTTTAAATTAGATGACACCCTTTATAAAGATTAACTTGAAACGACTTCAAACTCCAATCATCCTAACTATCCATTCTCTACTTACATTGAATAAATTCTAAAAGATGACCAATCAAATCTTTCAAAGAAATTAACTATCCCATTCCTTTGCATTTCTTGTCAATCAATTAAAATGAAAAACAGGAAGAAAAATACACAAAGGCAAAGAAAAGAAAATCCAAGAGGCAAAGAATAAACGCAAACCCCGTCCAATACTCATTTCCGCTTCTTTTCTCAGCCTCGGTGCATAATCGAGCTAAAACATAGTAATGCCACTCACTTTTGCCTTTTTTCCTAAAAATGCCATTCAACTTCTTTTTTTCTCAAATGTGCCATTGTGATTTATAAAAAATCTTAAAGCTACCACTTAGTGCATTTGATTACCGGCTACAGAAAGTAATTGCTCAATAATCTTTTATTTTATTTTTCACCTCCTAATATTGCTACCAAATTTCCAGTCATAATGTTGTGCAGCTCATCAAATGGATCTTTTAATCCATATTTGAGAATCGAAAGATGCCTAGTTGCATAAAATGCATACGGACAAAGGTATCTGAGCTTGAACCGCAACCTTTGGGTTCCTTTCTTCAGGATATTAGTAAAATTCATGAAATACACAACTTGGGTACGTTTACGGTTCATCAATAATTTAGGTTTTGGTTTAATAGTAGCAATATTAAGGTGGTGAAAAATAAAATAAAAGATTATTGAAAAATTACTTCTTCTTTTTTTGTTGAATGGCAAAGATTGACTTGCTGTAGCTGGTAATCATATGCACAAAGTGGTAACTTTAGGATTTTTTATAAACCACAATGGCACATATGAGAAAAAAAGAAGTTGAGTGACATTTTTAGGAAAAAAGGTAAAAGTGAATGGCATGGCTATATTTTAGCTCGTGCATAATCAGCCACAACACACCACCGCCTATAAATATATTTCAGCTCCTTAAACCTCTTCTGAATTTCTTCTCCTCTTTCTTTCTCTCTCCATGAATTGAGCACTCATCTGATCGCTTCACAGGGTGTACTTTTTCCCAAGTACACTCGAGCATTAACAATGGCGGAACAACAAGAACAACCACTCGCCAAGCTCATCGAAGCACTCTCATCATCGTCTAGTAGTAGCGATCTCTCTCATAGACTTCGCTCTAGTTCAATTAAATTAGGGTTGCAAAACCTCTACTCGATCCTCAACTATGGCGTTCAATCCATCGATGACGAAAATAACAGTAACAATAATGACGATGATAATAATAATAATAACAAAAAGCTAGGGCATGAACTATGGAATCAATCTCAGATTCATTCCGTTTGTTCTTTTTCTCTCGCGATTGTTTCGGCTACTCGATCTCTCTCAGGTTGATTTTCTTTTTAATTTTGATCATATTTGTGTTTTTAATTTTGATTTTGGTTCGTGATTGTGAATTTTGGTTGATTTGAGTGGTTTTTGAAGCAGTTGAGCATGTAGAACCGGTGGTTCTTGCTACTCTACATGAATCGATGGAGTTTGCTTTGATTTGCTTGGAGAAATCAAAGCTTAATAGCGAAGAAATGACCTTGCAGGTCAGTGAATTATATTGCCTTTTTATTTTTATATTTTTGCTTCCTGTAGCTCAGTTGCAACGTGTCAATGATGCGAATGCTATATGTGAGAATTATGTGTATGTACTCTATGTTGCGTGAGAATTTTGGTGATTTTCCTTGTTTAGTACCCCCTCTAATTTCAAATGGAGGAAGTAGGTACTTAATTCCATTGCTCCTAGGAAGAACATGTGTGAGACTGCACTAGAACTATCAAGCAATCACGAGTTTACAGTCCAATTAATTTGTACACGTTTTATCAGTTCGTCAGATTTGTAGAATGATGTAGTTTATTAATTTTATAGTGGTAGATAATGATCTCAGGAAGGGTTTTATCAGGTGATAGTGATACCGTACTAGACACACTAATTAGGGGAATATAGCCACTTTGAATCACTTCAAATGATTCACAAGATCTCCTCCATCCCCCTTTTCTCCACATGAATTAAGTCTATGTTACTTAGAAGGCATTGAAACTGATAAAGATATGCTAGCATGATGCCAATTTTGTCAAAATGAAAAGTGATACTCTCTGCCTGGCATTATACAGTTGCAAATATCAATGTGGACATTGAATTTCGGATGTAAAGAGCTGTACTTTATTTTTATTTTTTGTTAATTTAAAGAGCTGTACTTTACTTATTTATTATTATATTATTTAAGTGGTTCATTATGTTGGTTCTGGAAAGATAAGGAGTGTATTATTTTGCGAGTTTGTGGTCATTTGATTAGGAAGGAATGCATTGATCTTCCATGCCCAACTTACACATTGTGTTTCAGACAAACTGCAATTAGGCATCTCGGGGCTTTCCTTGGTTGATTTATAACATGATAAGCATCTTCGTTGGATGACTTCTGTGCCTTTAAAGTTGTACTAGGTTTTCCTTCGCTGGCTCTCTGAAGTTCTGCTTTGCTTACCTTGATTCATTGTTTATATTATTGTTCCTTACAATTAAAAAGAACAGTGGAAGAATGTGTGTTGATTTGGCCCTCCCTCTCCTTACCGCCCTACGATTTTAAAATTGTTCAGTGGGGATTAATCTGCAAGTAGTTTGATGGGAAAACAAGGAGACTATCATTCAGTAGTCTCAAAGAAAAGATGAAGGAAAATCAGAAAGTACATCTCAATGCTCTTTGATGTAGGAGCTATGAAATCAGTCGGCAGAACTAGTATGATAGAGATTCAATTAAATGAAACACGTTGTTCAGAATGCCTTTTTGGCGTTAACACAAATTTTCAAATGTTGGTGTTACAGATGGAATTTCTCCAACCTCTCAAAATAAAAGGAAACAGAAAGGAATTTTTTTTAGCTGGAATCAAATATTGTAATCTTAGATGGAATTTCATGGCCCTCAGTGCATGATATTAATCAGTAGTAGAGAAAGGATTAGGAATTTAAACGGAGGAGTTGTTTAGCTTTTTAATCCCTCTTGCTTGTTGTGGTTTTGGGGGGGGGGGGGGGGGGAGAGAGAAGGTAGTTCGTGTTATCTGAGTGAATGAAACTATTTTATACTTGTGGAAGGTGGGGCGTGGGTTGTGAAGTATATCCCCTTAAAGATCGAGTGTCCTCTTTTCATAGTGAATACTTGAGAGACAGCCCATTAAAAATGTAACAAACAGCCCAAAGGAGGCCAAATTACCCTCAACTAGTCCGCTCATTTTGCAATTTTGTGGTGTATTTGGCTTTAAGAATGCTCGTGTTCTTTTTAGATCCTCATTTCCGCGTCCAAGGCAGTTGGAGGTTTTAGGAGTTATTCTCTCTCTGGCGTCCAGAGGAACTGTCAGCTATTATCTAGTGTGCTCTTGAGGACCTCTTTTCCTCTTTTGCAATGTTTACTTTTAATACTTTTTTTTTTATTCTATAAACAAAAAATTTACCCCGCAAAGTGGAAGGAGGTTCAACTCGTAGTATCTTCCTTTTCTATTTCCGCTTTGAAAATGTTTTTCCCCTTTGGCTCCTTTGGAAAGAACTGTTTTACGAGTCTTGACACTCGTTAGGGCCAGGGTTGCGTACACCTTAACCTCATGAGACCTCTGCCTAGTGCCTATGTCTGGATCCGCATTGTAAGGTGTTGTAGGCAAGGGAGACATTATTTGGGAATTCGAAATGCTTCCTACTTATGATAGCTAGAAGTTGGTAAAACTTTGTTGATGGGTTAAAAGTGTCATCACGTTAGTCCCATTCCCATTATTATTACTGTTACTTTTCAGTTTTTCGCGTGTTAGATGTTCAAAATTTTACTCTTTCTCGCAATCAGTGTTGTCGGGAACGCGGGACGTGGCCGCGTTCCACTTCCACGTCCCCGGACGAATCGTCCCGGAACGGGGAGCGATTCCGAACTGGGACGGCCGGGGTCGTGCGACCCCGGTTGCCATCTTGGCGACCCCGATTGTTTGATGCGTTGCTTCTCGGCAGCTCATCGACAGTCTTGCTCCGGCGGGGACTCGATGACCGGAATCTATGGCAAAGGACAAGCGAAGAAAAAAAAAAAGAACGAAGAAGACGAAGTAGATCTGTAGACGCTTAGAATTATACAGTAAATAAGAGAGAGAAAAGATGTTGAAAAGTCAAAAGTTGAAAAGTTGCCTTTTTCTGATTGGAGTTTGGCTGCAGCTGTCACACACTATCCCTTTTTATTATTATTTTTTTTTCCTGGGAAATGAATAACTACTGTATTTGGGAAATAGAGTACTTATTACGATTGATTATAGAGCCAATTTTTCCTCAAAAAAAAATCAATCTAATTTAAGATTAATTTTTAAGGAAAAGAAAAGGACAGCAAAAATAATAAAAATGTAAATAAATATTTTTAAGATAAAATCAAAATAAAAATTAATGTTCCCCGTACCCTATCGTTCCCCTTTAACCTACCCCCACGTTCCCGATTCTTAAAATTCACGAATCTTGTCCTCGTTCCCATCCCACGACTCGTTTCGTACCTCGTTCCGTGCAACACTGCTCGCAATATTGTAAATTACCCTAATTGTGTGTGGAGTGATATTGGAAAATCTGATGCAGCGATGTTGTCTTAGTTTCATGTTAAATTAAAGCAAATATAGTGAGAACATGTAGTTCCATTCCACGTGCCTGGTTCTAAAAGCAGAAATTGTGTTAAGACGCTCTTTGTTGATTTTTCCTTTCTGCAGTAGATCCATTTCCATATCCATGGTCTGACATCCTATGGATCAGCAATCATATTACCGAACTGACATCCATTGTTTTTTGGTGATAGTCTCTTGTAGTGCGTCTCCTGATCTAATCTTCCTTATTTCTGTAACCACTATGATACATTGCTTGATTTGTTTCCTGTGTCATATGTGTGCTGAAGTTGGTGATTTCTTGTTTGTCTTTTTAACTTTTCATCCTCACCATCCCCATGTCATAGGGAAGATGACATAGCTGTTCAGTTCTGTCAAATATTTGCTCTACTTGTTAGCTTTTGGCTGTGAGGAAATAAGGTAAAAGTCAAAAACTTCTCTTAATTCTTCTTTTTGCTTAAATTGCAGAATGTTGCAGTAAAGTTGTTAGAGATGGGATTAGCTGGGCAGATGGATAATGAGTCTGATGCATCTCAGTCTTGCTTAGCAAGTGTTCTTGTGGATGGCTTGCCTTCTGCTCCCTTCAAACAGGATGGTTCTTTGCTTGAGAAGCACACTAGATGCAACATTCAAGGTATGCTTCATGTGGATCCTGTGATGCCTGCTTTTTATTTTTTATATTATATTATATTATATTATATTATATTAGCTGCTCTTTTAACTTTTTTATATTATATTAGCTGCTGCTAACAGCACATATCTCTTATTGTTGTGTGTGAAGGTGTCAGATGTTCTAGTGAAGAACAACCAGTTGATCAGCTTCTTGTGACATTGGCTTCCGACTATATGCAACTTGATAATTTGACACATTCACCTGCAGAATACACCTCTCCTCAGGATTTGAATAAATTGGTTTCTTCTTCTCAGCACTGGGCTGTTGTTCATTTGGGGTGCATCCATCGGCTCATTTTAATTTGTAAAGAGCTTATTCAGCTTCCAGAGTCATTTGATGTGAAGGTGGCAGAGTCAAGCTTCCGGAGGAAATTATCTGTTTCTTTAAATATCTTGAAGTTACTCAGAAATCTTGCAAGGAGCATTCCTTATGTTGAAATGGATTCTGTCTTGCTACGAAGTGTTGCTGCTTTTGCAGACGCGCTTCCTAGTTTGTTCAGACCTGGGCTTGAGTTTGTAAATAGTCATGTTGCTTCAGAGAATAACTATGAAGGTGCTGTACTGAATATCGTGGAAGAGTTTCTGCATGTGGTGCAACTACTTAGTTGCGGTAGGAGGGTCTTCCAAAATGTCCGGGCATGTGTTCTGGCTTCTATACTTGGTAACTTGGATTCACATATATGGAAATACAACAAGTCAGGCACTAACCTGAAGCCTCCTTTGGTTTACTTCCCTCGTTGTGTAACCTATGTTGTCAAACTCATTCAAGATGTCAAGAATCAAGAGGATCAGATGCATGTGGTGAGGGATTTGGATGCAGACCTCTCAGCTTGGATTGCTGATCCTGATAATGAAGGTGTTTGTCGGGTTGGTTTTGGAGATGTTGTGTTGGTGAAGAATTATACAGTAGATGAACTTTTGGAGATCATATTTGACAAATCAGTTCAGTGGGTGGATAATTTGATGCAACTTCTCCTATTCTTGCACTCTGAGGGAGTGAAGTTGCAACCTAAACTTGAGAGATCATGTTCTACTGGTGCTAAGCCTGGTTGCACTTCTGAGTTAGAAAATACAGTTTGCCATGATGATGAAGCACTATTTGGGGATCTCTTTTCTGAGGGTGGTCGTTCTGTTGGATCAAATGATGGATATGAACAAGCATCTGTAGCAAATCCACTTGCCGGGCTATGTAATATGACAATACAGGCTGCTACAGAATTGTTGATATTTCTGAAGTCCTGCATATTTTCTCCAGAATGGTGTGCTCGTGTTTATGAGGATGCTTGCGACAAGCTTAGCAAAAACCACATTGATTCCTTGCTCTCAGTGCTTGGCTGTCAAAGTTGCTGCACTGATGATCTTCAAGGCGGCATAGCTGTACATGAGCAAAGGAGGACAGAGCAAATTCATGAAGTTTGTTTTGAGCTGTTGCATGGTCTTATGAAGCGTCATGCTCTCTCTGATGTGCTGGAAGAGTACCTCGCACTCCAAATTTTGAAGGTGGAAAATGGACTTTCTATTTATTACAATGACCAAACCCTAGCCTTGCTCGCTCACATGGTGATTTGTAGGGTGGGTTCATCTGGCAGCCATTTGAGGAACAAAATTTACAGCCATTTTGTCAATTCTATTGTTGAGATAGAAGAAACTGTGTGTTCAAATTGTCCCACAATTAAGGAAGTTGTCAGCTCTCTTCCTACTGTCTTCCACATGGAGATTCTTCTAATGGCATTCCATCTGTCCTCCGAAAGCGAAAAGGTGGCATTGGCAGAATGCATATTTTCTACTCTGAGAGCAATTGCTTCACATTCTTCCAGATTGGACAGTTCGGTGCTTTCATGCTGGGCTCTAATAGTTACACGATTACTTATAGTTCTAAGACATATGATGTTGAATCCACATGCTTGTCCAGCATCATTGCTTTTGGATTTCAGATCTAAGTTGAATGCAGCACGCTTTGCCGTATCCCAATATGTCCATCCTAATGAGCTTGTGACATCATGGGCCTCACTGGCAGCAGATAATGTCATGGGTTTGTATACTAAAGAAGAGCCTCTCGTCAGCAATTTGGTTAATTTCCTTGTTGATTTTGCTCCTATGCCTGCAACACTGTGTAGGAATGATGCAACCTCTGTATGTTTATCCCTGAGGTGGAATGACATTTGTGCTGTCTTTTCATCGATTCTGGGGCTATGGAAGGGTAAAAAGGCTGCAACTGGTGAAGATCTGATTCTTGAGAGGTACATTTTTCTGCTCTGCTGGGATATACCTGGTGTTGGATTGACACTGGACCATCTGGTCCACTTTCGCAATACTGACCATGCTCTTGAAACATCAAACATGGAATGCTTCATTCACTTCAGCCATTTGTTTCAGGGCCACTGTGATACTACAGATAGCCAAGTAGACCTTGTGGATATAACTATTAGTTTGCTTCAGCATTTATGTTCAGAGCCCCAGTTGGATGACACTGAGGAATTTGGTTGGGACTTATTGAGGAATGCACAGTGGCTTTCCTTGGTTGTCTGCTTGCTTAATACAGGCCTTGGGAGCTATTGTGCAAAGAATTCTGTGTCTGGAGTGGATTCTCTTCTGATAGAACATACATCAGATGTAGCATTTGTTGCTTTTACAGAAGGCTTCATCTCCAAAATATTTGAGAAAAATAGAATTCCCGTGATACTGAAATTACTGTCTACATTGTTGACAAGATATATGGGGGCATACCAAAAGGCCTTCTTGTCCACCATTGGTGATATCCAATCATGTGCGCAGAGTTGTTCTCCTCTTCTTCTTCTCAAGCACACTGAATTTGATGAATGCATGAAGGATGAGATCCTGATGAAGAATGCTCTTGTTCATGTGCACCTGGAGTCTGTTTATGAACTCCTTCCAAAGATTAACAAAATAATTAGCAAGAGAGCTTCAGGGGTACTGGGTATCAGTTTGTCTGAATGCATGCTCCATGGCTTCCCCTCGCATCCTCAAACTTCTAGCGGTACTCTTCTTTCCAGTATTCTTAGTATCAGAGGGATTATTACTGTTATCGATTTAGTCTTTAAAGTCAGGGACACAAGGGGAAGTATCTCTGTGGAGATAGAGGTGCTTTATGAAATTCTTCATTCAGTAATGATGGTCAAGTATGATAGGGTTTTCCAGAATTTGAGTGGAAAGTGTGCGGATATATGTCGTGCATGCACAGGTGCTGAGGTGCCAGATTTTAGCTTGTTGTTCCTAGTGAAGCAGATAGAAGGATTCCTCTTGGATTTCAATGTTACTGGGAGAGATGATCACGTGAAGGTCGAGCAACTGGTTGTTAAAGCTGTTGATATAATGGAGAATCTTCATAAAGATCCTTTGGGGGTCAATATTTTCAAATTTTATCTTGGTGCTGATGATGTCTCTCAACATGTTCTTGACCTATACGGTTCACAGCGTGGTGATTTGCTAGTTTTGATTGATTCTCTGGATAGTTGTCATTCTGAGTCGGCAAATGCCAGGGTTCTCAATTTTTTGGTTAACGTTTTAACAGGAGATCTGTGTTCTTATGTGAAACAGAAGATACAAAAGAAATTGCTTGGCATGGATGTAAATTGCCTCTCCAAGTGGTTCGAAAAGAGACTCTTGTGTTTCCCAACAGAAGATACTGGCAGTCTTACATGTGCTAAAGGAAGTTCACTGCCCCTCAGAGAATCAACCATGACTCTCATCTCATGCCTTGTATCTCCTGATGATCCTGTGTCAAGAAAATTATACATCCATGTGTTTGATGCTTTGCTGCTTTCACTGGAGACAGCCTTCAAACTATATGATATTCATACTGCAAAATCTTATTTTGGTTTTGTACTTCAACTTGTAAGAGATGAGGCTTCAGTGAGATTACTCCTTCAGAGTTCTCTCTCTTTGATGGAGAAGCTGGCTGTTGATGAACATCAACTTCAAGGGCTAAAATTCATTTTCAGTTTTCTTGAAGCCATCATGGCTGATTGTGGTACTTCTAGGATGCCAGCTAAAAGCACAGGGAAAGTGTTGTCTGGAAGTAGCCGTGGGTTGGGTTCTATTGCTTGTAGACCAGCTGGTTCAAGAAAACATTCTGAGAGTTTGATTCTTGCTGCTAATCAAGATGGTAGATCAGTGCCTTTTGAATGTGACTCAGCATCTATAGATGAAGATGAGGATGATGGGACATCTGATGGGGAAGCAGCTAGCATAGACAAGGACGACGAAGAGGATTCTAGTAGTGAGCGGGCACTTGCTTCTAAAGTTTGCACTTTTACATCTAGTGGCAGCAATTTCATGGAACAGCATTGGTATTTTTGTTATACATGTGATCTAACTGTGTCAAAAGGCTGTTGCTCTGTTTGTGCAAAAGTTTGTCACCGCGGTCATCGTGTTGTGTACTCACGTTCAAGTCGTTTCTTCTGTGATTGTGGGGCTGGAGGTGTTAGAGGGAGCACTTGCCAGTGTTTGAAGCCAAGAAAATTTACAGGAGGCAATCCCACTCCTGTTAGGGTTAATGGTAGTTTCCAGCCACTGTTGCCTTTCACAGAGGAAGGGGATCAATTGCCTGACAGTGACTCAGATCCAGATGAAGATGTCTCTACAGAAGCAGACTCTCTGAGGCTTGCTATCCCCAGAGACATCGAGGCTGTGATTCCTAGCCTTTATGAAGAACTTGACTGTGAGACTCAGGTGCTTAAAATATGTACCCTGCTGCTGCCTTCTATCACTGGGAGAAGGGATGGTAATCTTTCAAGGGATAAAAATCTGATACTAGGAGAAGATAAAGTAGTGTCGTATGGCTCTGACCTTCTGCAGTTGAAGAAGGCTTATAAAAGTGGTTCCTTGGACTTGAAGATTAAGGCAGATTACTCAAATGCAAAGGAACTTAGATCCCTTTTGGCTAGTGGTTCTCTTATGAAATCCTTGCTTAGCGTGAGTAGTCGTGGTCGACTTGCTGTTGGGGAAGGTGATAAAGTTGCTATATTTGATGTTGGACAGCTAATTGGACAAGCCACTATTGCTCCTGTGACGGCGGACAAGACCAATGTTAAGCCTCTCTCCAAGAATGTGGTTCGCTTTGAAATTGTACATCTTGTTTTTAACCCTTTGGTTGAGAATTACCTTGCTGTAGTTGGTTATGAAGATTTCCAGGTCTTCACTGTTAATCCTCGCGGTGAGGTGACTGATCGTCTTGCCATTGAGCTTGCTCTTCAGGGTGCTTATATAAGGCGGGTTGATTGGGTTCCTGGTTCTCAAGTACAGCTAATGGTGGTCACTAATAGGTTTGTCAAGATTTATGATCTATCTCAGGACAACATCAGTCCCCTGCATTACTTCACGTTGCCTGATCATAAAATCATGGACGCAGTTCTTTCTGTAGCGTCTCAGGGAAAGATCTATCTTGTTGTACTTTCAGAATTGGGAAGCTTATACAAGCTTGAGTTGTCAATGGAAGTTAATGTGGGGACCAAACAACTGAATGAAAAGGTTGAGATTCGAAATAGAGATGTCCCTGCTAAGGGGTCATCTTTGTACTTCTCATCGACATATAAATTACTCTTTCTTTCTTATCAAGATGGAAGTACACTTGTTGGCCGGTTAAACTCTGATGCGACATCTTTGACTGAGATCTCAGCTGTATATGAGGATGAACAAGATGGCAAGCGAAGGCCTGCTGGCTTGCATCACTGGAAAGAGTTGCTGTCAGGTAGTGGGTTGTTTGTATGCTTTTCCAGCTGGAAATCAAATTCTTCACTTGCTGTGTCCATGGGGGCACATGAGCTTTTTGCTCAGAACATACGGCATGCAGTTGGTTCAAACTCGCCTGTCGTTGGTGCAACTGCTTATAAGCCCATATCCAAGGACAAGTTTCACACTCTTGTCCTGCATGATGATGGCAGCCTTCAGATCTTTTCACATGTTCAAACTGGAGTTGATTCTGGGTCAAATACAACATCTGAGAAGGTCAAAATACTGGGCCCAAACATCCTCAATAACAAAGCGTACTCTGGTGCAAATGAATTTCCTCTTGATTTCTTTGAAAAGACTATATGCATCACTTCTGACGTTAAACTGGGCGGTGATGCCATCAGAAATGGCGATTCTGAAGGAGCTAAGCAAAGCTTGGTATCTGAGGATGGGTTTCTTGAAAGTCCCAGCCCTTCTGGGTTTAAGGTATGATGACTGCAATCTTCACCTATGAATTGCTTTTTAAATTTTCCCTTTATATTCCTCTCCCTCTGTGGCTTCTGTGTTTAAAGTTAATTGGAGAAATGCATGAACTTTTATTTGGGTTTTGGTAATTTAGGATTACTGTTTTTGTGGTTCAGGTCTTGTCGTCGTTAATTGGTCTGGAAGAACAAGTTTTATGTTGTGATACTTTAGACTGGTTCTTATCAGTTGGGGCAAGTACTCGTATGTGCTCTACTTTAGTTGACCTACTATATCTTAAACACTGAAGTTGGTTGTAGGACTTCACAAAGTTTTGACTAAAAATTGTATATTCTTTTCACTTACATATCTCTCTCGCTCTAGTCTCTCTCTTTTTTCTTCTATGAAGAATATTGAAGAGACAAGCTTCCTTTCCTTTCTCATAAAACTTTCGAAAAAGTGTTTCCATTTTTGTTTCTAGTTCTGAATATCAAGTTGTTCTATTTAAGACTTTCCATATGCTTGGCTCTTTCCTGTGCTCTTTACTCACTGGTTATTGGTCCCTGATGCACTTGGTGCTTTTATGGCTTGAGAGTTTATATTTTCTTTTTCCTGATGGATTTTAAGGCTGAAAAGTTATTTATATATTCTCATGTGTACTCTTGGATTGACTGAATAACAACTGTCATTTTCTTTCCAGATTACAGTTTCAAATTCGAACCCTGATATAGTGATGGTTGGTATCCGTGTACATGTTGGAAATACATCAGCAAATCACATTCCTTCTGATATTACCATATTTCAGAGAGTGGTCAAATTTGATGAAGGCATGCGGTGTTGGTATGACATTCCATTCACTGTTGCTGAGTGTCTGCTTGCTGATGAAGAATATACTGTCTCAGTTGGGGCAACTTTCAATGGCTCATCATTGCCTAGAATAGACTCACTGGAGGTTTATGGTCGTCCTAAAGATGAGTTTGGTTGGAAGGAGAAAATGGATGCAATTCTTGACATGGAAGCCCGTGTTCTTGGAAGTAATTCTTGGGTTACAGCTTCAAGGAAAAAAATCTGTTCCATGCAGTCTGCATCTACCGAGGAACAAGTGGTAGGAGATGGTCTCAAGCTTTTATCAAGATTATATACGCTGTGCAAGCCTCAAGGTTGCTCAAAATTGGAGGATGTAAAATGGGAACTGAGCACACTCAAGTGCAAGCAGCTGCTTGAAGCAACTTTTGAAAGTGACAGAGAGCCTTTACTACAGGCTGCTGCGTGCCGTGTCTTGCAGGCTGTATTCCCTAAAAGGGAAATGTATTACCAAGTATACATTCCATATCATGGCACTTTATCGTCTTTACCTTTCTTCTTTTCCTTGCACTTCTCATAATGTAGTGTTCAGATTCTGCATTTATCAGATTTTCACTGATCTAGAATATTCATGCAGGTTAAAGATAGTATGCGCCTTCTTGGTGTGGTAAAGTCTACGGATTTATTGCTGTCAAGGTTGGGGGTTGGGGGTTCTACTGCAGCATGGATAATTGAAGAATTCACAGCTCAGATGCGTGCACTATCAAAGATTGCAATGCATCGTAGGTCTAACTTGGCTGCTTTTCTTGAGATGAATGGTATGTGGAAATCTTAGTCTTATCAACTATTTCAAACCCTTTCCAATTGTATAAATATCATGAATTTAAAATTTTTAGCAAATATAATACATGATCAACATTTTATACAAAACAACCTACATGCATTTATGATAGATAGTTGTAGTCTATTAAAGCCAAACTCTAATTTTAGTTTATTGCCAAACTTTAGTTAATATTATATATTCTTTGAATCCTGCTTGGGCGGCACAATTGCACTCTCGAAAAGTTTCTCCTAACTTGTGATCTACATAGTGAGGTATCTGTTTTACGATGCATGGTTAAAATGTAGCTAAAGACAATGTTAATTGTTACTTGAACTTACTGGTTTCTTAGGTATACCTTATCAGACTGTAGTTGTGCTGCATTATCAGTATTGGATCTATATTCTACTGTGCTTCGGTTATTGTTAAGAATGCACCTTCTCTAGTATATGAAAAAGTTATTGTTTTGGAATTGGATATTTATTAACTTGTCTAGAGCTTTTTGCTACTATATTCTTCTTCAGCCTTTTTGAATCTAGTTTTATAGTTGAAGCTTGGATTTTTACAGATATTATGAGGCTGAAGTTGATTTCCATTTTGGACATATAAAAATTGATAAAATCATTATTATCTTATCTTCTCATGCCTTTAAAAATCCCTTTTATTCGCATATTTGCTTCTCATCTTCTTTGTCACTCCCCTAAGATTAACTGCTACTATTTTAGAATTTACTACCTCTGTGCTGCCAAAGGCAATTAGCTGCTTTCAAACATTTATCTTTTGAAACCCATCAGATAGCGCATCTGTTTGGGCAGGGTCCTCACTGGGATGCTGCTGTTGTTTGTATTTAGTCGTTACTCATGGCAAATGTTTTCATGTTGATGCCGACTTGAACATCTTTTCGCTTGCGCTAAGTTTTTGGCCAGTGTTGTGACAGGATTCAAGAATTTCATGTGCATCTCGAAAATGAGCCAATTTAATGCTTAGTGCGTCTTTCTGTTTTTCAGTACTGATTCTTTTTCTTCTGATGATGCAGGTTCTCAAGTGATAGATCGGCTTATGCAAGTTTTGTGGGGAATATTGGAGATAGAGCAGCCTGACACGCAGACCATGAACAATATTGTTATATCTTCTGTGGAGCTTATTTACTGTTATGCAGAATGTTTGGCTTTACATGGGAAAAATCCTGGCAGACATTCTGTTTCAGCTGCTGTTTCTCTGTTAAAGAAACTCCTGTTTTCTCCCAATGAGGCTGTCCAAACTGCGAGCAGGTAATCATTATTCAGTTGTTGTATTGTTTTGAGTTATTGTCTTTCAAGTATTTACATTTTTTTTTGATACAATGCGCAGCCTGGCAATATCTTCAAGATTGCTCCAGGTTCCATTTCCAAAGCAAACTATGTTGGCTAGTGATGATGTGGCAGACAATGCTACATCAGCAACTACGCAGCCAGAGATTGTAAATGCTCCTGGGGGAAATGCCCAGGTTATGATAGAAGAAGATTCTATCACATCCTCAGTTCAGTATTGTTGTGATGGTTGCTCTACTGTGCCTATACTTAGGCGAAGATGGCATTGCACTGTCTGCCCTGATTTTGATTTGTGTGAAGCATGTTACGAAGTTTTGGATGCAAACGGGCTTCCTCCACCACACTCTAGAGATCATCCTATGACAGCAATTCCAATAGAAGTGGAGACATTACGAGGAGAAGGCAATGAAAATCATTTTCCCGCTGACGATTTAAGTGAGTCCAGCATATTGCCTGCCTCATCGCACTCCAATGTGCAAAGTTCTACTCCATCTATCCATGAGCTGGAGCCTAATGATCCTGAGGATTTCTCGGCTTCAGTGCCAGATCCTGTTTCGATCTCTGCATCAAAGCGAGTTGTAAACTCTTTGCTTTTATGTGAGCTCTTAGAACAGCTAAAAGGATGGATGGAGACAAACTCTGGTGTTAGAGCTATTCCTGTCATGCAGCTTTTCTACAGACTATCATCTGCTGTTGGAGGACCTTTTATAGACAGCTCAAAACCTGAAAGTCTAGACTTAGAGGAACTGATAAAGTGGTTTCTGGATGAGATTAATCTTAAAATACCATTTGTGGCCAGGAGCCGGTCTTCTTATGGGGAAGTCACAATCCTTGTCTTTATGTTCTTCACCTTGATGCTACGGAATTGGCACCAGCCTGGCAGTGATGGCTCTGTTACAAAACCAGGTGGATCTTCAGATGCACATGATAGAAGCTACTCACAGAATCCTTTGACTGCTCTGGCTGCTGCTGCATTATCATCAGATGAACAAGACAAAAATGATTTTGCCTCCCAGCTGCTTCGAGCTTGTAGTACTCTCAGGCAGCAATCTTTCGTTACTTATCTCATGGATATTTTGCAGCAGCTAGTTCATGTTTTCAAGTCCTCAGCTGGTAGTCTTGAAACTTCTACTAGTTTGCACCCAGGTTCTGGATGTGGGGCTCTATTAACTGTCCGAAGAGAGCTGCCAGCGGGCAATTTTTCTCCATTCTTTTCTGATTCATATGCAAAAGCCCACCGAGTAGACATATTTGCAGACTACCACAGACTTCTGTTAGAGAATACTTTCCGTTTGGTCTATAGTCTGGTTCGTCCTGAAAAACATGACAAGACAGGGGACAAAGAAAAGGTTTACAAAAACTCATCCAGCAAAGACTTGAAGCTAGATGGATATCAGGATGTTCTTTGCAGTTACATTAATAATCCTAATACCACTTTTATTAGAAGGTATGCTAGAAGACTCTTTCTGCATTTATGTGGAAGTAAATCTCATTATTACAGTGTTCGGGACTCTTGGCAGTTCTCAAGTGAACTTAAGAAACTGCAGAAACACGTTAATAAAACCAGTGTGTTTCAGAACCCTGTCCCATATGAGAGAAGTGTGAAGATTATTAAATGTCTGTCCACCATGGCTGAAGTAGCTGCTGCACGTCCTAGAAACTGGCAGAAGTATTGTTTGAGGCATGGAGAAGTTTTGCCCCTTCTGTTGAAATGGATATTCTATCTTGGGGAGGAGTCTGTTGTTCAGGTGCTTAAACTACTCAATTTGGCTTTCTACACTGGTAAGGATGTAAACCACACTCAAAAGACAGAATCAGGAGATGCTGCAAATAAGTCTACATCACAGTCTCAGGACACTAAGAAGAAAAAGAAAGGAGATGAAGGAACTGAGTCTAGTTCAGAGAAGTCTTGCTTAGACATGGAAGTGGCTGTTGATATCTTTGCTGATAAGGGTGGTGAAGTCTTGATACAATTCATTGACTGTTTCCTTCTTGAATGGAATTCAAGCGCTGTTCGCAGTGAAGCAAAATGTGTTCTGTATGGCATATGGCAGCATGGAAAGCAGTTGTTTAAGGAGACCATGTTGAGAGTGCTCTTGCAGAAAGTGAAGTGCTTGCCAATGTATGGACCAAACATCGCTGAGTATACTGAATTATTAACATGGTTACTCGGCAAGGTGCCTGATGTCAACTCAAAACAGCTATGTGGTGAACTCTTAGATAAATGCTTGTCTTCTGATGTCATCCAGTGCTTCTACGAGACACTTCACACACAGAATGAACTACTTGCTAATCACCCCAATTCTCGCATATACAACACTTTGAGTGGCCTTGTGGAATTTGATGGATACTATCTAGAGAGTGAGCCTTGTGTTGCCTGTAGCTCCCCTGAGGTGCCTTACAGCAGGATGAAGTTAGAGAGCCTTAAATCTGAGACGAAATTCACAGACAACCGCATAATAGTGAAATGCACTGGCAGCTACACTATCCAGTCTGTTACAATGAATGTTCATGATGCTCGGAAGTCTAAATCGGTGAAGGTCCTGAACTTGTATTACAATAACAGGCCTGTGTCTGACTTATCAGAGTTGAAAAATAATTGGTCTCTATGGAAGCGTGCCAAAAGTTGCCACCTTGCTTTTAATCAGACAGAGCTGAAAGTAGATTTCCCTATTCCGATTACTGCTTGCAACTTCATGATTGAACTTGATTCTTTCTATGAAAATCTTCAGGCATCATCAATGGAACCACTGCAATGCCCCAGATGCAGCCGACCTGTCACTGATAGGCATGGTATATGCAGCAACTGCCATGAGAATGCATATCAATGTAGACAGTGCCGTAATATCAATTACGAGAATTTGGACTCCTTTTTGTGTAATGAATGTGGATATAGCAAATATGGCCGATTTGAGTTTAACTTCATGGCAAAGCCTAGTTTTACTTTCGATAACATGGAGAATGATGAAGATATGAAGAGGGGATTGTCAGCAATAGAATCTGAATCGGAAAATGCTCATAGAAGGTATCAACAACTCTTGGGGTTCAAGAAACCTCTGCTTAAGATTGTATCCAGCATTGGTGAGAATGACATGGACTCCCAGCAAAAGGATTCTGTCCAGCAGATGATGGTTTCCTTGCCCGGACCTTCATGTAAGATTAATCGTAAAATTGCACTTCTCGGCGTTCTATATGGTGAGAAATGCAAAGCAGCTTTTGACTCTGTAAGCAAAAGTGTCCAGACTCTGCAAGGTCTTCGTCGGGTTTTGATGAATTATTTGCACCAAAAACATTGTGCTAATACCACAGAACCTTCAAGGTTTGTGGTTTCTAGGTCGCCCAGCAGTTGCTATGGTTGTGCTACCACTTTTGTGACCCAGTGCCTCGAGATATTTCAGGTCCTGTCAAAGCATATAAATTCTAAGAAACAACTTGTTGCATCGGGCATCTTGACAGAACTGTTTGAAAATAATATTCATCAAGGTCCAAAGTCTGCTCGTGCACAAGCGAGAGCTGTGTTGTGTGCTTTCTCCGAGGGCGATATGAATGCTGTTGGTCAGTTGAATAATTTAATTCAGAAGAAGGTCTTGTACTGCCTTGAACATCACCGGTCCATGGACATTGCTGTTGCCACCCGGGAAGAGATGCTGCTGCTTTCGGAGGTTTGTTCCTCCACTGATGAATTCTGGGAGTCGAGTTTACGGGTTGTTTTCCAGTTGTTGTTCACTTCCATAAAAGTGGGTTCCAATCACCCGGCCATTTCCGAGCATGTGATTCTTCCTTGCCTAAGGATCATATCTCAGGCATGTACACCTCCAAAGCCTGACATGCTGGACAAAGAAACAGTTGGAAAAACATCTCAAATCCCACCAGTGAAGGAGGAGAACACTTCAAGTGCTCATGGTACCTTGGTCACCGGAGTCAATGGGAGTAAGTCTGCATCAGTTTTGGTTGAGAGAAACTGGGATGGTTCTCAAAAGGCTCAGGACATTCAATTGTTGAGCTATTCAGAGTGGGAAAGAGGAGCATCTTATCTTGATTTTGTCCGGAGGCAGTACAAAGTATCTCAGGCATTCAAAGGCACTAGCCACAGGTCAAGACCCCCGAGATATGATTACTTAGCTTTGAAGTATGGGCTTAGATGGAAACGCCGTGATTGTTCAAAGAATAACCTGTCATCGTTCGAACTTGGTTCATGGGTTTCTGGACTTATACTAAGTGCTTGTTCACAATCAATAAGGTCTGAGATGTGTACATTGATCAACCTGCTTTGTGCCCAGAGTTCATCAAAACGATTTCGCTTGCTGAACTTGCTGACGGCATGGTTGCCCTTGACTCTATCTGCCGCTGAAAGTGCTGTGGAGTATTTTGAATTGCTCTTCAAGATGATTGAGACTGAAGATGCTCGGCTCTTCCTCACTGTCAGGGGATGTTTGAGTACTATATGCAAGTTGATTACTCAAGAAGTCAATAACATAGAATCCCTGGAGAGAAGCCTGCATATTGACATTTCACAAGGGTTTATACTTCACAAGTTAATAGAGCTTCTTGGAAAACTGTTGGAGGTTCCAAACATCAGAGCAAGGTAAGCATAAGCAAATTCATCCCCCACCCCCCCCCCCCCTCCCACACCAAAAAAAAGAAAAAAAGTTGCCGAGCAGCTGACTCTTCTCTTCAAATCTCCAGTTCTAAATTAATTTCTGTTTTATGTCAGATTCATGCAAGACAACTTGCTGTCAGAAGTCCTTGAAGCCCTTATTGTTATTCGGGGATTGGTGGTTCAGAAAACAAAGTTGATCAGTGATTGCAATCAACTTCTGAAAGATCTTCTGGACAGTCTTCTACAGGAGAGCAGTGACAATAAGCGACAGTTTATACGGGCATGCATCTGTGGCCTGCAAATCCATGGAGATGAGAAGAAAGGACAAACTTCATTAGTGAGCATAATACACATATTAGCCTCCAGACCCGTCCCTTGTGTTAATATTTATTGGTTGGATGTTGTTGATAAATTACATTGCTATGTCTTAACCAAACTGACATTCTATCGTCAAAACTATGCTATGCAGTTTATCTTGGAGCAGCTATGCAATCTGATCTGTCCATCAAAACCAGAGTCTGTGTACCTGTTGGTTCTTAACAAGGCCCAGACCCAGGAAGAATTTATCAGAGGGTCCATGACAAGAAGTCCCTATTCTAGTGCTGAAGTTGGTCCCCTAATGCGTGATGTGAAAAACAAAATCTGCAATCAACTAGATTTAATGGGTCTTGTGGAGGATGATTACGGAATGGAATTGCTAGTTGCTGGGAACATCATTTCTCTAGATTTAAGCGTTGCACAAGTTTATGAGCTAGTGTGGAAGAAGGCAAATATTCAAACTTCCAACTCTGTAGCTAGTGCGACTATGCTATCCCCTGGTGCTGTGACGTCAACAAGGGATTGTCCTCCAATGGTCGTGACATATCGTCTTCAGGTTTAGCTCCAGCACCCTTTATTGATTGTTAGTTTGATGCACTTTGAACTTGTCTTGAGTAGTGCCATTTTCAGTTGCTGGAATCAATGCTGGACTTTTGGAAATGTAGATGATAAGCTTGTGGTGTTTATGTTTTATATAACTTCCAGATTTAGTCAATTTTCTGTTAATTGGATGACGTGACTAGGGATTTGATCCTGGATGTCCTTGAGAATACCCATGCTGCCAGCTTCTTATGATTCTAAGCTTAATTTAATAAATGTAAAAACACGCATGCACACACACACTTTGATAACATGTATGCATATAATGTTACATTTGTTTTATGGTAATGTGTTATGTATTTTCGAACTTTTTTATTGTCTAATTCTCATCTTGAACTATCTAGTGATTAAATGGTTTTACTACTGATAACTTGGTGTTACTATTGCATTAGGCAATCCATGTGTTTTGAAGTACTTGTTAATATGCTGATCATGTAGCATGAATTGACCTCCTCAAAGATAATTAAAGTGTGTCAAGGAGCATTATCACGATTGCAATGAATCGGATCTACTTTAAACTTTGTGCTTTTGTTAGTTGTTGAAATCAGGTTGTCTGAACTGTTGCTCTGTATGCTACTGAAACAATGGCAGGGGTTAGATGGTGAAGCTACAGAACCTATGATTAAAGAGCTAGAGGAGGATAGAGAAGAATCTCAAGATCCAGAGGTTGAGTTTGCAATAGCAGGTGCAGTCAGAGAGCATGGTGGGCTAGAGATCATTTTGGAAATGATTAAGGTATGTACTCATTCATATGCTGATTGAAGAAGTATAAAATTTTGGGCTTTAATTAATCTGGTTTCTTTTCATTTAATTATTTTATATTTATTCACAGTTATTTGGTGCTAAAATAAAATATGTCTCCCTGATCAGTTATCAGTTAATATACTCAAACTCCCACAATAGTAAGAAAAAAAATGCATGAAGTCAGCCAATCAATTTGTGGGGGCAGCAATTTATTTATATGATTTGAAAATGATAATTTTCATGGTTTTGTGATGTTTATGAATCTGACTGTTCCAACTAGATAACAGGATTCTCCAGTGTTATGCGGTCACTCATTGACTGCTTATCTGTATTGATTCACCTGCCTCGTTCAGAATAACAGAGTGAAAAAGATATCCATTTTGCTTCTGTAGCAATTGTCTGGCATGGCTTCAAGCAAACGTGTCAAACCATGTCGCTTCATAAAATGTTCTCTTGGGAACTATGCAGGCCTGTACTTGTTTAAGTGGTTGTAGTTTATTTTTCCCCTTTCCTTTTCAAATGTGCTTCAAGTTGTGTTATTAGCCAGCAGAGTACTCCTCGTGTATACTTTTTGCCATCATATTCGCTTCCCCGATGTTAAACCCATATATATTTGCAGCGCTTGCGAGATGATTTGAAGTCCAACCACGAGCAGTTGATTGCCGTGCTCAATCTTCTGATGCTTTGCTGTAAAATAAGGGAGAATAGACGAGCCTTGTTGAGGTTGGGAGCTCTAAGCTTGCTTCTTGAAACAGCAAGGCGTGCTTTCTCTGTGGATGCTATGGAAGCAGCTGAAGGCATTCTTTTGATTGTCGAGTCGCTGACTTTGGAGGCTAATGAGAGTGATAATATAAGCATTGGTCAGAGTGGTCTCACTGTCACTAGTGAGGAAAGTGGTGCTGGTGATCAGGCCAAAAAGATAGTCCTCATGTTCTTGGAGCGACTCTCTCATCCTTCTGGCTTAAAGAAATCAAGTAAACAACAGAGGAATACTGAGATGGTTGCAAGGATATTGCCTTACTTGACCTATGGTGAGCCCGCCGCCATGGAAGCTCTTGTGCAACATTTTGATTCATATTTGCAGAATTGGAAGGAATTCAATCGGGTACAAAAGCTGTATGAAGACAATCCAAAGGATGACAACATTGTACAGCAAGCCTTGGAACAGCGGTTTGCAGTGGAGAATTTTGTCAGAGTTTCTGAGTCACTCAAGACAAGCTCTTGCGGGGAGAGGTTGAAGGATATTATACTGGAGAGAGGTATCACTGGAGTCGCAGTCCGGCACCTGAGAGAGACTTTTGAAGTTGCTGGGCAGGCTGGTTTTAAATCTACTGCAGAGTGGGCAGTAGGGTTGAAACTTCCATCTGTGCCACTTATCTTGTCAATGCTAAGAGGATTGTCAATGGGACACTTGGCCACTCAAAATTGTATTGATGAGGGAGGCATCTTACCTTTCCTCCATGCATTAGAAGGAGTCTCCGGGGAGAACGAAATTGGTGCAAGAGCAGAAAATTTACTGGATACTTTATCCAATAAGGAGGGGAAAGGGGACGGATTCCTAGGGGGCAAAATTTGCAAGTTGCGACATGCCACGAGGGATGAGATGAGACGTCGAGCTTTAAGGAAAAGGGAAGAACTACTACAGGTATGATATGATGCATAACTTTAAGACGTTTCCACATCTAATAACTTAAACTTTATGGACGTTTGCATTGCATGTAAATTCGCTATGTATTTCTTGCTGTCAGAAAAAAGGGGAACATTTCAGTGAGTATACAAATTGAAATATCGGTGAACTATCCCGACATTTCAACATTACCTCAGAGGTACTCTCAGGTTTATTACACTCCTGTGAGGTACCCTTCGTTTGAAAATTAGTCACTAGAATATGTTAACCCTTTCTAGACGCTCTGGTAAACACCTTGGTTTGACCACGTAAATGGCCGTCATTGCAGCAAAAATGTACAGTGGAATTTGTCTACCCTTGTTAGTAGCTCTGAAAAACACATTGGCTAGGTCTGAACACGTAAATGGCCACATCGCAGAAAAAAGGCACAATGGGGAGATACTGACTAAATCATGCTGTATAAATTAGGCCATAGTTGAGCTTTGAAATACACGAATACTGCTAAAAAGAAGAGGGTAAATGTCAACTGGATCTCTAAAATAAATTATTGCCATGGTAAGGGGCCTTTCTTTCATAATTTTTTATGTTTGCTAATCCTTCTGAACAAGGGCTAACACGTCACATTTCGGTGACTTAGGTGGTGGTGTTTACTTGCTTGCAATCAAATGCAATGCAATGCAATCATTTTATAGGGTAGATGTGAGGTGGAAAAGGAAGGAGGGGAGGAAGGAGATGGAAAAAGTGAGAATGATCATCCAAAGTAATCATCATTACATGGGAAAAGTTGAGCAATTTTGTGATTACATTGGATAATGCATTCAACTCCACTTTTCTCATCCCTCTCCTCCCACTCATTCACTTTTAACCCCACATCTACTCTATAAAATGATTGCATTGCATTACATTTGATTGCAAGCAAGTAAACGAGCACTTAATGTTTTTTGGATTGTACTTCACAATAGTAGCTGTATACCTTAGGGATACAGATGAAATATTTTTGAAATGTTCCAGAGTAACTTGCCGAAACTTCCTAATTTTTTAATTTTTTATGTCTACCTTGTGAACAAGTAATTTTTCTTTGGTTGCAAACTCGTGCGACCAATTAATTATCTGTCCAATGCCTGGTGTGGCCACAGGGACTTGGAATGCGGCAGGAAATTTCTTCTGATGGTGGGGAGCGTATAATTGTTGCAAGGCCTAATCTTGAAGGTTTGGAGGATGTGAAGGAAGAGGAAGATGGGTTGGCTTGCATGGTGTGTAGAGAAGGTTACAGTTTGAGGCCCAATGACCTGCTGGGAGTTTATTCATACAGCAAGCGGGTGAACTTAGGCGTTGGTACTTCAGGAAGCGCTAGGGGAGAGTGTGTCTATACAACTGTGAGCCATTTCAATATCATCCATTTTCAGTGCCATCAAGAGGCTAAACGAGCAGATGCGGCTCTGAAGAATCCGAAGAAAGAGTGGGAAGGAGCTACGCTCAGAAATAATGAAACGCTCTGCAATGCTTTGTTTCCTATAAGAGGTCCAGCTGTTCCATTGGCTCAGTATGTTCGCTATGTGGATCAGTACTGGGACAATCTCAATGCCCTTGGACGTGCTGATGGGAGCCGCCTCCGGCTGTTGATGTATGACATTGTTCTGGTATGATGCTTCTTCTGACCTGTATTTCTCTGATTGTGCAATGTATTAGCATGTTTGAGTAAAAGTTGTCCTAGTAGTTGTAACTTCTATGCATGCAACCGGTCCAATTTGATGGCGGCATATTGCGATTGCCTTTGCAGCGAGTCATTTCAGAAGTATAAATCCTTTAGGGGATCAGAAAATGGTAGACCTTATTTTGTTAACACTGTAAGAGAACTGATCACGTGTCGTCTTGACAGACATTATTTGAAACTGATTAAATCAGTGACTAGCCATTGTCTAGTGTTTTCAGCACCAAGGACATGGTCGAACTCTCTACTTCACTTTTTGCATAATGATCAGTGGATATGCTGTTTTTCTTGTCATATTTTTTATGGGTGACGTCTTCTGAACGTAAATGTTGATGTAACACTACTACTGATGATGTGATGATGCTCTAGTTGAAATAATTATTCAAGTTAAAGTCCTACATGTATGTATACCCCCAATTTGTTTGTGGTACTCCACATGAGTCTATGATTGAGCTTGAAGGCCTATGTTCACTACTTTCTATGTTAGACTCTGGCATTCAGCATATTGTAGTTGACCTATCTTATCGTGTGCTTTTGATCCTCCTTATATGGACATGCTTCATATGATGGAAAGAGTGGTGCAAGAACTGGCTAACCTTTTGGTTGTTCTGTGTACAGATGCTGGCCCGCTTTGCTACTGGAGCATCTTTCAGTGCAGATAGTAAGGGTGGTGGCAAAGAAAGCAACTCAAAGTTCCTTCCATATATGATCCAAATGGCTCGTCACCTGCTAGACCAAGGAAGTGCTTCTCAACGTCGTTCTATGGCAAAGGCTATCTCAACATATCTCTCATCCTCCGATTCTAGATCTTCCCCTTCATCTCCATTGCAGCCCCCTACTGGTGGAACCGAAGAGACTGTCCAATTCATGATGGTGAGCTCCCTCCTCACGGAGTCCTACGATTCCTGGCTCCAGCATCGGTGTGCCTTCTTGCAGAGAGGGATCTACCATCAATATATGCAACACGTCCATAGCCGGTCAGTGCCCCGAGGATCTGGCCCCACAAATGTTGCCAGACCTGAAGCAACAAGCACCAGTGGGAGTGATGACCTACTGCCCATTATCCAACCTATGCTCGTTTATACTGGTCTAATAGAACAGCTGCAGCAATTCTTCAAGCCTAGAAAGTCCTCTGCAGGGGCATCCGGAGGGGAAGGGACGTCAAGACAGTTGGAAGGTGATGAAGAGAGTGGTTTCGAAGGTTGGGAAGTTTTGATGAAGGAGAAACTGTTGAATATGAGGGAGATGGTGGGATCTTCCAAGGAGCTTTTGTCATGGTTGGATGATATGGGTTCTGCTGGGGATTTGCGGGAAGCTTTTGATGTCGTTGGTGCTTTAGCTGATGTGCTTTCGGGAGGTTTTAAAAGCTGTGAAGAATTTGTGCAAGCTGCTATTAATGCAGGGAAAAACTCAAGCTAATTGTATTATTGTCAGGTTTTGTTGTGCAGTCTTAGAGTTATTTTTTCTGAGTTCTGTTGTAGATAACAGTTTCCCATACCGATTTGTATTGAGCTAGATAGGCTGCATTTCTACATTTGAATGTAGTGAAAAGTCCCAATTTTCCCAAGCCAAGATTTGCCTTACTACAAGTTCCATTTTTTTCGTCTTAAGAAAGATTCGTGTCAGGAAACAGCCAAGGCTAACTGGTGAACTTTCTGAAGTATCTGAAGACCGAGTTCAACAAGACCAGGTAAAGTAAAAAAGGCTTTAATGTCTCAAGGAGCCCCTTCAACATCTCTCATAAATGAAAGAGAAGTCCTATGTAAATTGGGAAAGTTTTTTACTACATTTACACTGATACATATTGTTTCCTGACATTATTGAGAGATTAGCACTTCGGTTTACACTAACAATACAACCGCAGCCATGTCCTTTGTTATATGACCGACGTTGAAGTGTTGAACACAATCAATACAGCCACAGCCAAGTCCTTCATCAGCAACATATGACTGACGCTGAACACGAATGATACACGCACAACCAAATGGGTGAAAAGACAATTTGACATTTAGCCATTTGCCCATTTAGGTTCTATAGATTCAATGATTTCCTTAGAAATAGTGTTTTTAACCTAGACATTGTCCTCGCCCTTTAACAATTAATATATGATGAGATCGAATGATAACCCCATATTTTTGAAAAATATACGTAGCAAATAGCTCGCTTGAAATCAAGAGGCCCATACGTAAAGCTAAAATTTTGCCTATTACTGCTATACATTTGACAGTGCAAATGTGAAAGCAAACAACAATACAGGGTCTGATTTCTTTTAGAGCTGTAATCAGTGAAGAGGCACTAAATCCCCTTTTTTAGAGGTGGGGGAAGCTCTTCATAGAATTATCCCACAGAAGGATTCACTTTCATGAAGCTGAATTCGAATGATTTTATTTCACAAGAATCCGGCCTTGTAACTTGGAAGTAGTCCCTGCTTACTATTAGAACACAAGCCAAAGAGCTCAAAACCTCAACATGAGCATCCTTCACTAGTTTTGGAGTTTTCGCCTTTGGCTTTCGGCTTTTACAACATAGTAGAAAACAATAGGGGCCTCTATTTGAGGAGCTACCACAAAGAAAATGTAATATAGCCCTGCCCTAACCCTTAATTCACTGCATTAAGTCATAGTCGTCCAAATTATCATTGTATTGTAGTACTTTCTTCTTTATCTTGGATGAATCTTCCCAGGTCACAAAGTCTTCCATCTGTCTCGTCACAAGAAATGCTGGGTCCGTGACAGTCTCTGGACCAACTCGTATGTGTCCCTGCTCAATGTATGTCACAGCTTCTTTCAAGTGCTCCGCAAACTTCAGCCTCACCATTATATACGATAGCCTCCGTCTGCAAAGAGGAAGAAATTGATTATCAACCTATAGGTAAGCTCAAAGAAAATCCTTATAAAACAGACTTTCTCCTTGCACAGAAATCCACACTTTTCCAAAAGAAATGTAAAAACAGATTTTGCATATTTGAAAGTAAAAGGTGGTGCTTTCTACTATGCCCATTTTTTTTATGTGCTATATCTCTACCTCCACTTATCTTTCTCACACCCTTTCCCACTCCACCCCACCCCCAACCCAAAAGGTAAAGAGAAAAAAGGGGGGAGGAGAGAGAGCAAAGAGAACAGCACAAACAAGATGTTTACAAAAATAAATAGCAGAATAATAGGGTAACAACACTAACAAGAGAACTCACCTGCAAAAGGATGAGACGCTCAAGCGTTCACACACTGCCAAGCTTTTTCTGTTTGGTATTACACCCATATCATATCTGGAATAAAAAAAGCATTGCCAGATTTTAATTTGTTGAAGAGATAACATCAATGTATGTCAATTAGCAATCATATGAAAATGAAGGAAAAACAATCTTGAACATATAATAAGAAAGTCATAAAATCATTATTAAAAAAAACAAGAAAAGAAAGTCATAAAATCATACAACTTTCAAGCAAAACTTATCCTTCCCCTTTTGCAACCCGATACTCACAATTACAACAGACAGTCGAAAGTGGAGATAAATATTTGCTTCAACCCAACCATCATACAGAAGCACTATCACTGGGAGCCTGGGATATTGTGAGGTAAAACTATGTTTAACAAATTCTCAAGAAAAAAACTACCATTAAGAATTTTTGCATACAACCAAGTAATGCCTAACTTGGTCTACAATTAGAAATTATGATACCAAATCCACCAGAAGGTCGCTGCAGCTCTTGCTATAGTTAATTGAGATGACTGTAGACAGTACCTAACATAGAGTAGATCATCAAATTCAATGGCAATATTCACCAATTCCAGCTGTGCTGCCGAGGGGATCTACAATTACAAGTTTACAACCCATTGCCTCATTCACATTGGATAATAGACCACAGCAAAAGCTGTATACTAAGTATTGGCATAAGGGACCTTTCTAGTTGCAAGAATAGAGACTATTGTAGCCATGTCATCTGCACAAAGAAGCGGTGCTGAAAAACAAAGGAAAATGCTCTCAAAATGCCTACATGCAGCAGCAAAGCACACGATAATTTTTTTCATGCAGCAACGTGCACAATACACCCTGAATGCTCAGGATTGGTTTGGGCTCATTTCCCAAAAAGTATCCTCATAGGGTGTGCTCTTTTCAACCGAAAAGAATTACTGAACTGAATTGGACTGAACTGAATAGTATTATGTGAGAGAAAAAGTAGGTCACCGAACTGAACTGAACTCCGGTGAACTAAACTAAACTCATTACTG
This sequence comes from Tetragonia tetragonoides, assembly GCA_038025085.1. Classification (NCBI taxonomy): domain Eukaryota; kingdom Viridiplantae; phylum Streptophyta; class Magnoliopsida; order Caryophyllales; family Aizoaceae; genus Tetragonia; species Tetragonia tetragonoides. The sequence goes on from CM076141.1 coordinate 35,988,110, forward strand.
AGTAAGGCTCTGTTTGATTCACCTTAATTTTACTTAAATTCAGTTCAGTTCAGTCGAGTTCAGTTCATATGTAACTTTATAACTCATAACTTTTTATTCCGAAATAATTTCATGAAGATAATTATGTCATCGGAAAGATCTCAAAGCATACTTTCAAATGAGTCCAATATTGACTATATTTGGACGAATTTTAAATGGTTAACGGTTAAGTTTAAAAAAATCAATTCAGTTCAGTTCAGTTTTATCCAGGTGAATCAAACGGAGCCTAAGTGGAAAAGAACACACCTATAGTGCAAGGGAAAATATGCTTATAAATTATAATATTCCTAAGAAGGCAGCTACATTCAGAGAAGCAGAGCACAAAGGCACTGCTAAGGTTGTACTATGTGCTGACTGTCAATAGTATCACCATTTGAGTTGCTGATTTCTTAGTCATACAGCATATTTTCTAGGCTACTATTTCCTTCAGTTCTAGCTTACTGCAGTAAGTTCCTGAGTATAAGTAAGAGGCTCACAAAGTAGTGCAAAAACACAGAGATTCAAATTAAATAGAGTTAAGCATGTGCCCTTGCAAGGTTTGAGCATGTCCTTTGAAAAACCTTCTCAAATCTCTAATCCTATATGATTACTTTAATCTGGGGGATAGAGTGGATCTTTTTATCCACGACTTTGGTGGTTTAACACTTTAAGCTTTAATGCTCTTGGTGGTAAGTCTCTTTTGCTATATTATTGTTTGGTACTTGCTGCCATCTTCAAAGTTCAAACCCATACAATCACTTAGAAATGGCTAGCAATTCTGCAACACTTTTAGAACCTCTTACTTTCAAGGTCTTTACTCCTGAGAAATCTATGATTTTTGACATTTGACACAATGAAAGCTAGAATACCAAAATGCTGTTATGTGGGCGAGTGGTTGAACGTTTGATCTACTTGACGATCAAAACGTCAAGAGCTGTGTTATTGTGTGCATATCCTTGCACAAATTTATGCAACATCCAAGTGCAGAACGCTGGGAAGAAGCTTTGAGGCGTAGAATCAGTCGGGGGGCTGAGAAAAGCTGGTTTACCCTGTGGTGGATGTCAGTGGTTCGAGTCCCCTTATCTCCAACTCGTGAACTTAGCCGATACAAAGCTATATGATATCACTCAATTTTTCTGATTCGGCTGTTTAGTCTATGACTTCTCATTGGACGCTTTTCCCTGGCGCAGTTGGGTCATCCTGGACTTGAACCATAGACCTCCCCATGAAGTAAATCATTGCACAATAATTTCTACTCTAGCTCCATTATGTACTTACTGCATTACACCCAATAAAAAATGTGGGTTCTGGTGGAGCAGAACATGTCATTCAGAATTTGATTACTTTCAAAGTATGTCTCTCCCTTCTCCCACCAAAAAAAACAAAGACAAACTCGGTTTGGCCCATTGTAGTTCCTCAATGCATTCTATTATCAATACTCAATAACTATACAACTTTCCAGTCCTTGAATGAAATTGGCACAACTATTTCCTAATTCAAAACATGCTTTCATAAAAACTAATAATCTATTTAGCAATCAACTGAAAGAACATCAAAATTCAATGATAAGAATAACTCCCACTGAAAAAAACAAGAGGGGAAAGGAAACGCACAGCTTTTGCAAGAGACTGTCTGTCATCTCAATTCGAGAAGGGTCTCTTGGATCCATCTGTTTTATTACATTCACCACTTTCTGCACCATCCTACACAGAGTATTGTACCTGATTTTGACACCCAAAACAAACAAAAATCAGCTTAGAAACAAAAATTAATGAAACCCATCAAACATTATAACAAAATTAACAAATCTAGAGAGAGAAAAAGGATACATACCTTTTGTAATCGTCACGGCCGGTGACATGATAGCGTTGCATAACACCTGCTTCTCTGTGACCACCTTCTCTCTTCCATTCCAAGATGTTTACTTTCTTCAATAGCTTCTTCTCATGAAATTTGAGCTTCCTCATCTTATCAAAACACCTGAATTCAGTTCAGAAGGAGAGAGAAAGAGATACACAGTAAAACCCTCGGAAGGGAATGCAAGCTCGTACCAGAAGAAAAACCCTAAACCACAATTTTGTTTGGTCAGTGAGGGTCAATTGAATATGGGCCGCAGATGTTGTGGGTTTGAAGGTTTATTTGTTTATATACTTACTCATCCTGCTTATTATCATATAAATGTTCCTTGGTTTACTGGTTGGCTGGTGACATGGTGAGCCGAAAGACTATTGTGACCTTGACGCGAGTTCGAAACCCCCTCTCAAGGTTTTTATTTTCAAATTTTTTTTTCTCTCTTTATAGAAATTTAATTTGGAGTTGGAATTTTTTTTCCCATTATAGTTGTTTACTTTATTTTCAAAACTAAAAACTCAAAATCATCCCGAACGGTAGTTTATTTTCCCCCGCTTTTCATTTTCTTTTTTTTTTTTTTTTTTTGAGACTAATTGCTTAGGTGATGCAACTTAGTAATCAAACTTGTGCTATGCACGGACTTAAAATATATTTACTCAAATTTATTTTGAAGCCAATCTTACATGTTTCTTATACATATTGTAAATGAATGTTTTAAGGTACTTCTCGATGCGAATCTGATAATCTAAGAGATTATTTTTTTAGACATGTAGAAAAAGTTATATTTGATTTTATAAATATCTGATAGAGATCTAATATAGAAGCTATAATACTCTAGAGGTCTATCACAACTCAAGCTCTATATTTCATTTCCTTCATTCCTATGTGACGCGATGCCCGTGGGATGCACACGTTCAAATTTATATGTTTTATTTTTTTAATTTTTCTTTTATTAGTAAATATCATATTTTAATTATTTTTTTTTACTGAAATTAATATTGTAACACAATCTTACAAGTTTATTGTAAACATATTATAAATGCATCTTATTTCGAAGTACTTCTCGATACGATTGTGAGGATCTAAATATTATTATTTGTAAAGATGTGTAGGATAGTTATATTCGAGTTTGAATATTAGATAAAGATAAAGTAGTTATGACGCTAATAAAACTTTAACTATTTAGCACAATTCAATTTCTCTTTTTCATTATCTGAAACTTTATTACTATGAAACTTCTTTATATTATATATTGATTGATATGTTAAAATAGTTTTATTTGGCAATTGATTTGAGTATACTAATTACTAAGTTAATAAAGTGTGAAAAATCTTCTTTTTCTTTTCTTATTTCTATTTCTATTTATTTTTATTTTTTCGTTCGAAGTATGTGTTACTTTAATTTTATTATTTAATATTCTCTCTTATGTGGCATGCTCTTAAAAATATTGCTTATGGGGCTAAAGGTGTTTGCTCATTTTTTTTTTCCAGCCTTAATTTTATTGTTAATATTATTATGATTTTTACTTATTTACGGAAACCAACATATACCTGCGATTTTACATGTTTCTTATACATAGTGTATATGCATCTCGTTCTAAAGTATTTTTCGATGCAAAATTGATGGTATAAAAGTTATTATTTTTTGAGATGTGTAGAAAAAGTTATATTTGATTTCAAATATTTGATAGAGTTCTAGTATAACTCTTATAAAACTCTAGAGGTCTATCACAACTCAAGAATCCTAAATAGTAGGGTATCTAAGAGTCCTAAACGTTTTACACCAGTTATTTTTTGTCTTTATCTTCGCTTAGGTGACGCCCTCTTAAAATTCTCGCCTACGTGGCATGCCTCATTGCTCCCGGAAAATGCCTCCTTTATATATACAATGTGCACCTTTTTAATTGACTATCTTGTTTATTATCTTTGTTCACTTCATTGCCTTGTGTTATCCGTTTATTTTGTTTTTGTGTTAGTTAATTGGATTTTGTTATCTATTAATTTTAAAGTAGTGTCACTTTGTTTTTGTTTTTTTTGAGAGGGGAATAGGAAATTTTCATTAATAGAAAATCCATACGGCATCTACAATCAAAATAACCCTACAATATACTAAATCAATAATAATAACACAATTTTTGCTAACAAGACAATTGACAAGGAGTGTCACTTTGTTTTTAAAAAAATAATTATTGTGGTGATAATTTATGTTTTTTAAATTTATTTTTTTTCTTATTATTCAAAACTTTGTGTTTTTTTTTTTTTTTTTTTTTTTTTTTGAGAGGGGAATAGGAAATTTTCATTAATAGAAAAGCCATAGGGCATCTACAATTAAAATAACCCTAGAATATACTAAATCAACAATAACAACACAATTTTTGCTAACAAGACAATTGACAAGGACACCTCGGTGCGACTCCCAACATGCATAGTAACCATGTGCTTCCTTTGATGTATCTTCATCTTTGACGGAAGGTGAGATCTTCACCGCGAGCAAAGCAATCACTTGCCTACAAAACTTTGTTTGATACCATCGGTTGTATGTATATCCGGTCCCCAAAATCATATTGAACCTATAAAATAGATATCGCACAATAGGCGAAAAGAGAAACCTACGAAGAGGAAGAAATGAAAATACCAATGAACTCCACAAAGGGAAAGAAATTTATTCCACCTAAAGCGAAAAAGAGTAGAAATTAGAGTCAAACTAGATGAAGAACATCAAATACAGGTCGGGAATGACCTAAATCAGTCCTCCCGGCCTGAAACTATAATAAAAGATGAGAAGAGGCAAAAGAGAAAAGCTAAAAGGAGAGAAAAAGGAGAGAGAGGATTTCGCTAAAACTTTGTGTTGTTAGACGGATGGATAAAAGGGAAGGAATTTAAATCTCAAATCTGAATAATTTTTTTGTTTAACCAATACAGTTGGCTAGACATATTGCAGGAATAGATCAAAAACATTGGGAATGTAATACTTAATCTGTTTCATCAAAATGTTTACACTTCATTTTACAAGGTCAAAGTTCACAAACTTTGACCATGAATTAGTAAAAAAATACAAATATTTATAATGTAAAAATGGTAATGTTAGATTCATTTTAAAGAATACTTTTGGAAAATTATAATTTTATAATCTATATATGCATATAATTACAATTATCTACAGTCAAAGTGGTACATTGGAGACCGTGGAAAAGCAATTGTAAACATCTTCATAAAACGGATGGAGTATTATACAAAGACTAGAAAACTTAATTACTTGAATATATATACAATTTTTTATTTGGTGCAAACTTGAGACTAGATCAAAGAACTTGATTGATAACTTCATAATTGTACGAGATCGAGTTATACTCTTGCGCATCCGTCTAATTGTAAGACGGACCAATTAGAGAAAATTTTATTTTGATAATAGTATTATTGATGAGTTAATTTTAAATAATAATATAATTAGGAATGAGGTTGTGTGGTATGCTAGGATTCAAAGGCCGCCTCTCTCTTGTTATAAGAGGTTTTAGAGCTGATATGTGATCTACAGTAAGAAACAATGGTTTCATACCTTGTACGATTACAGTTATGATCATGCTCTTGGTTTTAGATATGTTCTTTCCTAGATTGAACCAGTCATTCATTACTACACATTGAACATGTTTGTAATGTACTTATATTTAAAATGTAATGCTTATTACTTATCTAAACAAATGACATAAAATCTATCGATGATACTTTGATCTAATGGTTAAAATCTAACAACTGAATTCCACATTTGATTCTTCCATGTTTTAATGTATAAAATATACACTTGTATCAGCTTTATTTTGTATCACTTATAAACCAGCAAAAAGATAATATTTGCATGAGAGAATGGCCATTATTAAATAAGATTGGTTATCAACTTATTATATTAGGTGAGATGTTTTTATAGGTCTAGGACGCCAATATAGAATGTGACGGCCACCATTAGTCCATTATCAGTTATCAGTGCCTGGCCTAAGAGGGTTGCATACACCTACTACTGTTAAATGATTGCAACATGAAAGAGACATGATAAGATGATGATGAATCAAATAGTGCATTGGCATTACAAATTATGGAATGTCGAAACACAATTATGATTTGGTGACCGTTGACAAAGATATATACTAATAAAGTGCAAGATCAATATTTGTCCGGTGATATTGTACCCCGTTTTTTGGGTGTGTCCTTATTGGATCATGTGCTTAATACAAGGTGAGAAAGTTTTCATGCAAGGAATGAAATATCGGAATTCACACATTAACGGAAACCTAACATAGGTGGGTCATAATATGATGTTTTTCTTAATTGGGTGCTTTAGTTTTCAATGTTTACGTGGTCATCGATCAGTTCAGTTCAATTCAAAGACATTTTTCTTTATTTATTATATTACTATTCATTTCAATTCAATCCTATTCAATAGAAAGAGTACAATGTGGTCTTCTCTCATCGGCCACTAAAGCTCGAACTCGACCAATTAATAGTGTTTAGAGATTAATCGATCTCCCCGATCCCCCCATATGATTTAACATGCAACCAATGAGATCGATAATAACGTGGTCCCTCGTGTGGATATAACGACTCATTTGACACATCATTGATCACAACAATTTATTAAATGACCAAAAATGATTTTTATTCTATTATGTTAATTGAAATTATTAGGAATATAAAAAATGATTTTCACAAGTATCTGGTGTGATTGTGAAAAGAGTGACCATGTTGGATATTTTCAATTAGGGCATCCCACATTTGAAATGTTGTCCTTTGTTTTGATTGGTTTAGACCACCCTAAGTTATTTGGATCATAATTAATAATCTTGTTCGTACTGGGTCGAGCCACGAAGGGTAAAGTGCTCCTAACAAGGAGTGTCTCCATTCCCAAGATTTGAACCCTCGGCCTTGGTTAAGGGATGAGAGTGTTGAATCACTCACGTACACCAACCACTTATTGGTGAATATTGTCCAATTTGAATACATACAATTGATGATGTAATAATTGCAAGTTAACTGAAATGCTCCTTGAGAATTTTGATGATGATATATTTGCAATCCAACTACATACTTGTCCAATACTCGAGATATATTAATTGGTGTTTGGCCTAATAATTTGTGTATAATTTCTACTTTTTCTCCTATTTTCCCTCACAAACGACCCCCTTTCACCTCATTCATTCTCACTCCTATTCTCAACTTTTAAAAAGCTTAAAACACTCTCTAAGAGGCCCACAAGTAGAAGCATCAAATTGGAGCTTCTACTTTTAGGCCTTCTAATGGGTGTTTTGAGTTTATTAGAATTTGAAAATGGGGATGGGGAGGTTGAAGGAGAGGTTTGTGAGATAGAAGCTACTTCACAAGTTATGTCAAACAATATCACCTAAGTAAGTACTACCGCGCCCAAAAAAGAAAAGTACATGAGTAGATCCAATAATAACTCTATAACATAAAGTATATGACATTTTGAAAATAGTAATTCTTTAATTTCTGAAAGGTAAAAATAGTCCTAGTTTACATATAGTTCTCATAATCTGTAAGCTAATTAATGGGTTTTCTAATCTGAAAAAGAATAAAAGGAGGAAAAGTTTAGGGTTGCTATCTGATTAATTGCAAGTTGTTGAGCCTTCGTTTTAGAGTTAGGATTGATTTGCCTTGCATGAAACAACCCCCTAAGTCCCTAACCTCTTAAGTTACCTATGCCTAGCTAGAACAATGACGACAGATTATTAGGGACATTATTATTATTCATTAGCTTATTTGTATAATGTACGTGACGTGATATTCATATCGATCATTTTCATGCATCTATGATAAGTCGTCTATTAATTTTAATTTTAATTTTAATAAATAAACAAGCGCATACGCTATCGTTGACGTGAACTTAGCGTGGCACATACCACGCATATACTCCAAATTAAAATGGTTTATGCGCCATTAACTAATGGTCCATTGGTCCTAAATGAAAAGTGAGTACTTTTATCTTTCACAGTTTCACTCTACCTAACCCATATAGGTTGGTCTAGTGGTTTATATTTTGGTTTCCTTACCCACTACCAAGGTTGCCCACTAAACACCTGAGTCTTAAACCCGAGATGGGTCAGCCTGGGAGCGAGCCTCCTTACCTTACACACAAAAACAAAAAAAAAAAGTTTCACTCTACCTTTTTTTTTGTTTTTTTCCCCTAATAGAAACTTTTTTTGGGGTTTACACCAATAATATCCATCATCAACTACACTGACTATTCCCCGTGTTGTTGGTAGAAACCTCAAAGAATGGGACAGCTGGCCAAGTTCCTAATAGAAACTTTCACTCTGTTGTGAAACTATTAATAAAATTGTTGCATTTTTCAATAGGAGTAAGAAATATGTTTTGAGAAAATAGTATCTCTTCTATCGTTCTACTAGTATTAGGCGATTCATTCTCGCAAGTTAGGTTTGATTCCACATGCCTTCGGGGACTCACTCTCATTGTCGACAATTGTATAAAGAGCAGATAAAACTGATATGTACCCGATTATCTAAATCAAATATTGTAACGCAAAATCTGAAATTGGGTGACTCAAACTTGTCCCGATCAAAATTCAATTTAATTTTAAAACACTTATACAGACCGACAAGGCGTAATAAATAGAAAATCAGATTGTGATAGAATAAAATCAATTGGATCTGAACCGTAACTGAATCAAATATTTTATGAACCGATTATAACCATCCCACACAAATTAAATAGATCTTGGCCATGTTTGGCAATTAGCTACTAATCGTTTATATTAGTTCTTAACTGTTTTTATATACTGTTTTGACTAGAGCTGTCAAATAAGTCAGGTCGCGTCGTGTTCGTGTTCGTGTTCGTGTCAAGGTTAAACGTGTCGAGAATGTCTTGATCCAAACCTAACCCATTTATTAATCGTGTCGAAAATCCTTGACCTGCACCTGACCTGTTTAATAATCGTGTTACCTGTTTAATGACATGTTAACCCATTTATCTTTACTTATATTTTAAACTAATTAAAATATGAGAAAAAACATAAAAATTTACCTAAATTAAAAGTTCTAACCATATATAGTGTACATTCAATAGCCTAAAAATATTAAAATGCTCAAGATAGGTGAGATTCTATTATATTATTTACTTGTTACAAATTATTTGAACTTAAATTTGACAATTCTAATTAAACGGGTCGTAAGCAGGTTGCTTTCGTGTTGGAAATCTCAACCTTAACCTAACCCATTTAACTAAACGTGTTACTCGTGTCAACCCATTTAATTAAACGGGTCGAAACCTCTCAACACTAACCCGCTACATTCGTGTCCTGTTCGTGTCGTGTTAGCTTTTAACAGCTCTAATTTTAACCAACTATTTGTCTTAACTATTTATGCAGAAATGTTTGGCCGAATAAGTTAGTTATTAGCTATTTATTTGAATATATAAAATGACACGCATTTAAGGACATTACTTTATTTTATTACTATCAATGTATTGTTTGTAGTAATTATGCTAAAACTTTGAGTATATTCTATAATACATCAAAATTCAAAATAACATTTGAAATTATTTTCTTAGAAGGTGCTAAATTTAAATAAATAATTTTTATAAAATCTATTATTTAGATTTTTTTTTTTTTTGATAATTTGATAAGATGTCATATAAAATATTATCTGTGTGTATTACCAAAAAAAAAAAAAATTGAACTGTGAATTTAAAAGATTTGTAATGTTGACTTGACGATGTTACCACCTTGGTATAAAAATTATCATTGTATGTTGTTAGTTTTTTAAAGATATAATTATACTATTAATAATAAGGAAAAATTTCATTAGATGTTGCAAACATAAAAGATGGTAGTCAAATACATAACTAAAGTTAAGGAAAAATTAAACATAATTTATTAAAATTTAGCCATGAGGATAAGGGTTTAGAGAGGTAATAACAACAGTATGATAATTATTGTAACTACACATAAGTATTGTACCAAGTGGTAATTTGATTGGTAAATTTCAAAAAAAAAAAACTTCAATAGGCCCCTTTCTTGAATCTTTTACACAAATGGTGCCTAAAAATAAAAATACTACCAATTTGGATTGGTTCTCAAACTATTTACCAAAGTGATATCCATATAGGCTCGGATACCATTGGACCTCTTTATTTTCTTTTTCTTTTTTCTTGAGCGAAAGTTTGGTCGTTGCTGGGCCTGCTGCATTTTGTGATTTCACTTTTCAAGCGGAATGTTCTAGCCACTTTTCAAGGTTTAGCCCAGCATCAGGTATTTGATGATGAACACACAACCAACTAAATTTTCTTATTCCATTTTCTACATTCTTTGTGAGGTAACAAAGGGGGAATGATAGATCATATTTTTGGCATATACTCTCTCTCCAATCCAGTTCTTAGCCCGTCAATTGAAGGAATTGCTCCGTAATTGTTTTATCTTCTCAATTACTTTTTTTTAGGGTATCTTCTCAATTACTGTGCTCTTTGTATGCTTGATTCTCGTTCTATGAGATTTCTGATTTCTCTTTTCTTAATATGCATTAGTATGTGAGGCTTGAGCGACTAATATGCCATTTAATGTGCAGAGGTAAGTCGCGGACAGGTCAAACGACTTTGTCCCTAGTAAGTCGCCTGTGATACTCTGCGACTTATCTTCCGCCCAACCAAAAAAAAGTTTAGTTTGTGTTTTGTCCGAACCTACGTGGACATCACTTTGATAAATAAATTTAGGACCAACCCAAGATAGTATTATTTTTATTATTGAACACCATTTCCGTAAAAGATTCTCCTTTCTTAGCCTTTTGAGAATTGTCTGTTTGGTTCCAATGGGATAATTCAAACTTTTATCTACCAAATACTAAAATTAGCCTTTTAAACCAATCAAACAGCTAATTTTTTCCAAACATCTAGTTTTGTGCCCAAAAACTCTTTAACATACAGGGCCCTTAATATAAACTGATTCTAGCAACTCATTTACCAAAGTTCCATACAAGCCACTTCTTCAAATGAAATGTTCTTTTCAACTTATTTTGTTTGGTTTTTTTTAGTTTAGTTCATATCTGCTAGTTCATTTTAGATTCACTTTATTTCACTGTGGCTTTATTCACCTAATATTATTTTTTAATTTAGTTTTGTCATTCAGTTTGGTGCAATTCAATCCTATCCAATTCATGTAGCAATATAATTAATCACTTACATAAATATTTACTTTAATTTAATTCACTATGATATATATATACTTACTTAGAAAGATTTTGAATGCAATTTTTTTTTTTTTAAATTGAGCCTAATATTGAAGTGGTTTGGACGATTTATGATGCGATGGGATAAAATATTTTCTAAAAAAAACCTTCACTTTGTTTACTTCAATTTAGTTCACAACAATTCAACTCATTTTATTCAGGTGAAAAAAAGGGCAAAATATTCACAATGGTATATGCATCTTTTGAATAATTTCAAAGACATACATATAAGTGAGAGTAATATTTAAGATAATTTGATGCGTTATACAAGGACAAAGATTAAAACGAAAACCCCAATTTACTTAATTTAGTTCGATTTATTACAATCCAATTAAATATTTTCCAGTTGAAAAATGAAATCTAAGCTTTATTTATTTTTTTTATACTTTTTTTTGAAAAGGTAAGGAAATCGGGCTCTTTTTTGGCCCACTACATGGGGGTGGGGGATGGCCTAAAGGCCCATAGCAATAAATGTCACCCTCGATTTGAAATTGAGTGCAATGGGTCTCGAATTCCTAACCTAAAAACGTGAAAACTCTACCACCTAAGCTCCCACATTTGCTCAAAAGCCTAAGCCTTATCGTACAACATGCCTTAATTTGTCTATATTATATTGAAGTAAATTTAATAAGCCGTAGTATAAGGAGATGCATAATTGCGTAAATTAAGGTTCTACTTGTTTCACCTAGAAAAAACTGAACTGAGTAGTACTGAAATGAATAGAATTGATTTTTTTAACTTGACTGTTAACCATTTAAAATTCGTCCAAACATATTCAATATTTGAAAGTATGCTTTGAAATCTTTCAGATGACATAGTTATCATCATGAATTTAATTCGAAATAAGAAGTTATCTGAGTGATAAAGTTACATATGAACTGAGCTGAACTGAACTGGACTGAACTAAACTGAAATAAAGTGAAACTAGTGTGCATGCCCTGCGATGCAAGGGATGTTTCAGCTATTATTATTATTATTATTATTATTATTATTATTATTATTATTATTATTATTATTATTATTATTATTATTATTATTATTATTATTATTATTATTATTATTATTATTATTATTATTATTATTATTATTATTTTCAGATGGCTTGCCTTGCTTCTAACTTTCTTGTAATAATTTTCTTTTCTTTTTTGGTGCTATATTTGTAATTAATTGGTAAATAAAACTAAAATAACACCAATGCAGGATCTGAGAGGTTCATCCGTGACCTGACTCTTAATTTGTTTAGAGCAAATATTTAAATGTTGGGGGATGGATGCCCTCAAATCATGGTAATAGTCATCAATTGGCCGTGTATTAGCCATTGACCAAAAAAAAAAAAAAAAGGTCATTCATTGGCTTATGGTGCCTCTATAAAAGTTATAGGTATCTACCCCTAAATGACATAGTTTGTTGCATTATAGTTCTACTTATTATGAATATTCATACTCTAAACATTGATCTACATTTGACCGAGTGTTTAGGAAACGATTATTAGTCATTTATTAACAAACTTGAGAATATTCTATTATAAAGTTCTTCGACCAAATATTATAATAGTAGACAATGGATCGAAATGAACTATAAGTACATCAAAAAATTAGTGAAACAAAATCTGGGTGCCCCATGTCCCATGTCCCAACGAGCGCCATGTCTCATGTCCCAACGCCCATGTCCCATGGGTGAAATCAGAGTTCGGGGACACGGATGACCGTTCTTAGGCACCGGAGGTCCTCTAGGGTGACGATAGACCCCCCGGAGAAGTTTGGCAAAAACGGAAAACGGGTCGTGTAATCGTGTTCGTGTAATCGTGTTGTCGTGTCAGATTCGGGTCATTCGTGTTCGTGTCGTGTGTTCGTGTTTCTTTCAGTAACTTCGGGTCGTGTTCGTGTCGTGTTGTCGTGTCGTGTCAGATATTGACAACTCTACCATGAACATGACCCAATATCCTTTCTTTTGAATGTGACCCAATATCACGTGACCCATTATCATATTGTGTCACATTTGAAAGAAAGGAGGAAATATCCTTTTATGTAATCTAACCTAGCTAGGGGAAATGGGAAAGAAATAACGTTAGCAACTTAGCTTCATGTCCAAAATTAAAACAGTTATATGTAGTGGGTCGCTTTAATAACAGATTTTTTACTTAATATAAGCAAAATCTTAAATCTGAGAATACCAAAGAAATTCCAACAACCCTGATCACAAAAGATACAACAAAATAATGGAGTCTACTGAGCTTACAGCAACAGTAGTAAACTTTAGCAAAGAATGGAAAATAGAATGGATAATTCAGAAAATGATTTCAATGAATGCAGAGAATGAAAAAGTAGGAACATTAATCAATATAAATATTAATATCAGAGCTCCAGCAATTCAATCTTGTGCAACATCAAGTGTTCATATGATATGTTTAAGGGGGAAACCACAAAAGAGTAATTACAAGCTAGTTTGGGGAGATAATCACGGTAGTCGACGAACCGATAGTGAATATTCTTGGTGTGAACCAAATAAGGTTAATTATTAGGTACTTCCTCCGTTTTAGAAAAAGCTTAACATTTATTTTTTTTACGGTCTCAATAAATTACTTTGACCATAAATATTTATATGTATATGAAGATATAATTATAAAAATTATAATTTTCCAAAAAGTACTATTTAAAATAAATCTAACAATAGTATTTTGATGTTGTAAATCCTTATATTTTTTCATAAATTAATGGTCAAAGTTTGACATTTAAAAAAATATTAAGGTTTTTTCGAAATATTGGGAATATTAAACATAATTACATCTTATCATTAATTACAAGTCTTATAGGAGACAAAATAACTAGTCACCCAAATATTAATGGTTAATTAAACTTTATAAAAAAAAAAAACTAAAAATTCATTCCACTCTAGAACTTTTTTTTTTGGTTTGGTAAAGATGAACTTTCTTTCTCTTTGGGTGTGGCTAAATGGCATCTTCTAACGCACGGTCTCGGGTATTCCACGAATTAATTCGTGTAGGTGCTTCTAGGCCTGTTCAAAAGAATCCGTATCCGAGCATCCGATCCGAAAATATCCGAAAAAACGGATATCCAAATTTTCGGATATCCGAAAAGTAGATATCCGAAAATTCGGATACGGATTCGGATATCAACTTTGAAAATTTTGGATATCCGAAATATCCGAAAATCGTAAATTCGGATATTTCTGATATGGATATCCAAAATATCCAAAAGTATCCGAAAAATATCCATTTTTTTTTTATTTTATGGATAAATTTCGGATACTTTCGGATTCGGATATCCGAAAAATAACCAAATTAAAGTCAATTAAATAGGAAAAAAAATTAACTTTTCGAATATCGGATACCGAGTATAAGAATCCGAATTTTCGGATATCCGAAATTTCGGATACGGATTCGGATATCAAAATTCATTATCCAAATTTTCGAATATTCGGTTATGAACAGCCCTAGGTGTTCCCCAGGAGGTTTGAACCCACCTCTCTAGTACTTTAAATAAAGAGTTGTAATTATATGGTAAGAGGACCGCCCCCCTCTCATCCTCTAGTAGTCCAGTTACTAGAAGTCTAGAACTAGAGAGGAGTGACGACTGAGTTGACTTACAGAATAAGCTTAGAACTTACATTATTGTCGAGGAATATTGTTTACTTAAATATTGTCCATATATAAATTAGTCGTTTTGAGTTTAAAATGATAAATCACAAAAATTTAGTTGAGGTGATAAAAGTGCTACTCGTAAATAAAAAGGCGAAACTTATTTATAATACCGTACCATCATTAAAAAAAAAAGTACCGATAATAAATTAGACACCCAATTCTATACCTTTTTGCAAACTAATAAAGATATATAACACTCCTAATAAACCCTAATTCCCTACCTTTTTAAAATCTAACATGTGAAATCATCAAAAAAAGCTTTGGAAAAAAGTAAAACTTGTCTTTAGACTTTAGAGATGTAGAACCATATATGACCATGTATAGTAGTATAAATCCATGGGAGTTTCATTCCATCCTAATTGGTGAAACATATCTTCAGTTACTACCTTAACCTATAGAATTATGGAACATTCATGGACCATTGAAAATATTATTTTATACCTAAGATGTGCTGTAAACTTCAGTATATAAATCATTACTTACTAAAATTTTACTTTCCTAGTTATATAAATATACCAACAATTTATTCTCTTTCAACCGGTCTCTCACCGACGCCGTAATTACAGGCTTTTTTCCTCCCTAGTCTCTTATTCCAACATAAATACGTTCCTCTTCTCCCATTCTCTCTCTCTCTACTCTCTCTCTCTCCAGCTCTTTTTCCGGCGTAATTCGCCGGGATCTGGTCTGAAAAACAGCATTACATAAAAGATCTCTCAAAACCCATAATTAATATTCAAAGCCCTTTTCTTTCTTCACATTCAATTTATTCTTGTGGGGAAACAACCATATTTCATTGGTCTTTGTTGGTTAGTAGCACTTCATAAGATTTTAACTGCTCTCTATTTTCTCCAATGCATGTGGATTTTGTTGGGATTTTATAATCTGGGTTGCTCTAAATTTCAGCAATCTTTTGTGGGTTTTGCTTAATTTTTTTTCATTTATCACCATCTTAGTGTTTTGAACTAATTTCTAGAGCTGTGGGGGAATATAAGCATTTTTTATAGTTATTTTCAGGAGCTTCTTTCTCTCAGATTTATCACTATCGAGGCCAAAGTTTTTATCTTTTCTTTTACAAGATCGAGGTACCCTCTCCCTTTAATTATTGTTCGGAGAATCCTCAGAGTATTAATTAATTTTGGACATTAATTTTTATGTTTATTCAATACTATAAGTCTCCCCTGTTTGCTTGCATTTCCAGGGTATTTCCTCATCATTGTTAGCAAAACATTTACTTCTTCAATTATTTTGCTTCAAAATATTATAGCAAGGTTCTAAGAATCTGAATGAGCGGGAAAGATTGAAACTTTCCATTATTGGGCAGAAAATAAATGGTGGGTAAGTGTGAAAAGAAGGAGAAAACAGAGGAATTTAGCTGTAAAATGTGTAAAGTTGAAGAATCTTCAAGTGAAATAATTAGAGAAAGAAGAACAGGAGGAGGTGGTGGAGAGAGAGTGTGGGAGATGGGTTTGAAGTTAAAGACAATATTGGGAGATTCATCAAAAGTTGAAAAATTAAGGGCATCAATGGTGAACCGATCTAGAGTAAAGCTATGGATGGTGAGAGCAATAACGACAGTATTATTGTGGACTTGTTTGGTTCAATTAATGGCAATGGGTGAATTGTGGAGGCCAAGATTGTTGAAAGGATGGCCTTCTTACTTCAATAATAATAACCCTCTTGATACACCTTTGGCTGCTGAGTTGTCGGTTCCCCCACTCAAAATTCCTCGTCCCCCAAAAAGTAAGTCTTCTGGCCTTTTCTCTAATTTTTGTATAAATCTAGTTATGTGTAATTCTAATTTTGTGTAATTCCTTGTAAATTTCCAGGGTATGTTTTTTTTTTGTTTTTTTCCTGATTTGAATTTGGGTTCTTATTTTTTTGGTTAATGTTGCATATAACGTAACAATATGGATTTTTTCTGATTATTGGTTTCTTTTTTTTTTTTGATGGGCTGATTATTGGTTTCTAGTTCTTGTTATAGTTATTTCTATTACTGGACATACTATTGCTTGAGCTGTTTTCCCTTTGACATGCTTTGATGATGATAAGTTTTACTTACCTTAATAAATTTTTATTAAAAAAATCTTTATAAATTTTTCTTGACTTTGATGTAAAAGATATCATTGTTCCATTGTTATTATCTTGGCAGTTGATATTGTGGAACAAAGTTAGCTGACTATCTGAAAATGGAAATTTTGTTGCAGGGGTTTATAAAAACAATGGTTATCTTATGGTATCATGCAATGGAGGACTTAATCAAATGCGGGCTGCAGTAAGTTGGTTACTCTATTTTGAATCAATCTAGCCCAGTTCTGAATATTATTTCTTACAATGGATTATATATGCTCTGTTGTTATCAGTTAAATTTACTGTTTTTGGCCACTCAGTTTGTAGTTCATCTTCTGCAGATATGTGACATGGTAGCCATAGCCAGATATCTGAATGTCACTTTAGTTGTCCCAGAGTTGGATAAAACATCATTTTGGAACGACCCTAGGTATTTCCTCATGGTAACCTTTCGGGGACGAAATTCTTAAGAATAATCTGAAATTTTCATTGGTCTAAGTGTTTGTTTTCAAATGTTGACAGTGAGTTTCAAGACATTTTTGATGTTGATCATTTCATCACATCTTTAAGAGATGAAGTTCGGGTTTTGAAAAAACTACCCCCAAGGGTTAAGAGGCGAGTTGAATTAGGCCTTTACTACTCATTACCGCCTGTAAGCTGGTCTGACATTTCCTACTATCATAATCAGGTGAGTTTATCTACGTGATTACGTTGCTGGGAACTTGGCTACCTTCATCTCTTGCTAATGCAATGCAACATACAAGGGGTTTAACTAACCCATTTATATATTTGCAACAGATCCTTCCGCTGCTTCAGAAATACAAGGTTGTACAATTAAATAAAACTGATGCCCGACTTGCTAATAACGGGCTGCCTCTTGATATTCAAACGTTACGCTGTAGGGTGAATTTCGGCGCATTGAAATTCACCTCTCAAATAGAAGAACTGGGGCAAAGAGTTGTCAGCATTCTGAGGCAAAAAGGCCCATTTCTGGTGCTTCATCTTAGATATGAAATGGACATGTTGGCTTTCTCAGGCTGCACTCAAGGTTGCTCTAAAGATGAAGCAGATGAACTGACAAGGATGAGGTAATCATTCTCACTGTTTTTTTTGTCTGATAATTGGTAGTGGCTCTAGCTGTTTGTGGTAAATTAGTAGCTAGTATATGTCAGATTCTGTTTATCCATATCTTGACATGGAATTGCTTAATTACAGGTATGCCTATCCTTGGTGGAAGGAAAAAGTCATAGACTCGGACATGAAGCGAAGAGAGGGTCTGTGCCCTTTGACTCCTGAGGAAACCGCATTAACACTAAGTGCTTTGGGTATTGATCGAAATATCCAAATTTATATTGCTTCTGGAGAAATTTATGGAGGGAAAAGGAGAATGGCCAGCTTAGCTTCGTCTTTTCCTAATTTGGTTAGTATGATATGCAGCAGTCTCTGGTTTACGTTGTGTATTAGAAGGAATGGAGTTTGACAATTTCCTCTGGTTTGTGGAATAGGTCAGAAAGGAGACTCTACTTGAACCTTCAGACTTAAAGTTTTTCCAGAATCACTCGTCTCAGATGGCTGCATTGGACTATCTGGTGTCATTGAAGAGTGATATATTTGTTCCTACATATGACGGAAACATGGCTAGAGTTGTCGAAGGACATCGCAGGTATTGTACCTAGGGATTAGATATTGTACAGAATGTTTCCCAATCGTATTGCTATGTGCTTGACCCTAATTATCCTGCTCCAGGAGACAAATTACTATATGAATTAGGATTTAGGATCCATTATATTTACTACTCAACCCATATTTGTTATTTTATTTCAAGTAAATTTGGAGATGCCTAGCAATGCCAAAATGTTTCCTCACTTAGAAACTTGCCACATTATTGTTTGTGTGTTGTTAGGCATTTCCACAGGAGTTATTCACAATCTCTAATGACTTGCTAACTGTTGTACAGATTCTTGGATTTCAAGAAAACAATTTCGTTGGACAGGAAAGTTCTCGTTCAGTTGATTGATCAATACAGCAATGGATCATTGAGTTGGGATGAGTTCTCTTCCTCTGTGAAGGAAGCTCATGCTAATCGTATGGGAAGCCCCCATACGCGGAAAGTGATTCTTGATAAACCTAAAGAAGAAGATTATTTCTATTCCAATCCATATGAGTGCCTAGAACAACCAGATGAAGCATTGCAAATCGCATGACCCTCAATTTTGTCCATGCTGATGGGATGATTCTATTCAGTCCGATGCAACTTGTACAGTTTGCATCACACACAACAAACACACACATACTAGTGTCCACCTACGATTCTCATCCTGGATGAGGTTTTCTCCAGCACCTCGTGAACATATTTATAACCTTGCTATAGCTAGTTAATAAGTTAAATTCATGTATAGAAAGGCTAGCCAGCCGTTATATTCATAGCGTCCCGACAGAGATGAGATGAGCACAATTGTAGACTCTGATATGCATATACAGGTTACTTAGATTATGAAAATTTTGACTGGGAAATGTTTAATGTCTATGGATTTTGGAGCATTTCCTTTTTAAATGTTCAGGAAAGGCTCTCGAATCCAGATAATTCCAAAGCCCAAGTCTTACATCTAAAAATGAGGAGCGGCAATCGCATTCACATCATGTACAGTGTTTTGCACCACATCAATTTCCTAGTGTTGAGTCATTTCATGCTTCACACTACAAAAAAACTTTTGTGGTCCATTTTTGGACCAGTAGTGTCACCTCTTGGAATCTGGTGGATGTGAACTGTGAAGTCATGGTTTTCCTACTGAAATGCCCGTTTGTGAGCTAGCATGATTGTGATGATTCTTCTCAATGCATGCCACTTGACCGTTTCATTTAAAACTGAACCAAAACAAATCTTTGAATCAGCAAAATTATGCTACAGAAAATGTCAACTGTTAGTGGTAGGTGACCACTTAAAAATATAGGGATAATAAGACATGTATGGCACTACTGTTGGCAACTGGCAATCCTTAGCTCATTGCTAGAAAATTGTGTGATGAGAAGACATGTCGTATCAAGGGCGGACACAGAAGGAGCCAGCAAGGCGGCCCCCGCCCCTTGGGAAAAAACAATTTATCTCGATGTTAAAGAAAATCTAAAGTATCCCGCCCCTACCCCCCATTTTCCAACTCCCAAGTCTTAACTTCGCCATTTTCAGGACTCGTTCTTTTCGACTGGGAACTGGTGACTGGTAATTGGGAAAAATTGGGAGAAACTAGGCAAAACTGAGATGTCTAACTGGTAACTGGTAAAAACTGGGTCAAACTAGGCAAAACAGGGGAGAACTGGGAAAAACTATAATAATAATAATAATAATAATAATAATAATAATAATAATAATAATAATAATAATAATAATAATATTATTATTATTATTATTATTATTATTATTATTATTATTATTATTATTATTGTACAAAGTCAATATGCATTTATTTTTTATTTTTCGATATAACTTGTTGTATTTTTAATAATTATGTTCAACTTGTCTAAATATTAAAAAAATATTTATTACGGAAAAATGGAATGAATTGGATAAAATTGGGATAAATTGGGCAAAACTGGCTAAAACCGGGCAAAACTGTATTTTATAACTAATAACTGGTGAAAATTGGAGAAAACTGGTGAAAATTGGGCAAAACTGTATTTTATAACTAGTAACTAGTGAAAAGTGGAGAAAACTGGTGAAAATTGGGCAAAACTGTATTTTATAACTAGTAACTGGTGAAAAGTGGAGAAAACTGGTGAAAATTGCGCAAAACTGAAAATCAGTTGAAAAGAACATCCCTAAGGTGAGAATCCTACATTTACCATTGTATCGTACTGACCGTACATGTGACGTCGCGTTATATGTTCATATTTTGGTCGATATTAGCAAAAACGCAGGCATGAGTATTTGGCATCAGCTAATTGAACAACATCCATGATTCCATAAGAAATATAAACAACTAACAAAATATACAGAAAGATGGTTGTTGGTTTATAAATCTAAGACGTGCCATGGAAGGGACAAGGTAACCAATCTAGGAGACAGAATCAAAGATAGTAACATGAACAGAAGAGACACATGAATAGCCGCTCTTCTTCTTTATTGTCTCTCTTCCTTTTCTTTTGGCCTTCGCCAATATGAATCCAACTAGCCAGGGTTCGCCACCTGGCAGATGTACACAGGTCAAATATCATTAATTCATTCATTCTTTTTTTAATTTAATAAATACAACCCACAGTCCACGCGTAACACTTTTAGAGGGGGTGGACTCTGATGGTGATGTTAATGGACCATTGTAGGGAGGATATTCGCTAACAATCAATACAACACATTTTTATAAGTTACACAAGTACAATTTTGTACCCTATGATTAATTAAACCTAAATATGGGTATTATTTGCCTAGATATTTGTGTACATTTCACATAAGGAAAAATAATCTTGTACAATGATTGTACAAATTATTATTTCCTCTCCCCTTTTTTACTCTACCATAAATACCCCCTGAAATCCCAAGTAGTAAGGACAATTTTGTCACTCCTCTCACATAAAAAAAGATTGTAATGTACAAACATTGTATGAGTATCATTGTCCAATTACTAAACATGCTAGAATCATACAATCAGAGTCCATTGACTTTGTAATAATAAGGGTAGACACAGAGAGCTGACAAAGAACAGAATCAAGGAAAATTTAGACAAAATTAAAAACAAGGTTATGTGATCCAAGAAAAGCCAGGGATCCAAGAAAATCTTGATTCAAGTAAAATCCTACTACGAGGAGGAGCCTCCTAGCTAGATAACTTCCTGCAGATCTGACTCCAAGTTTTACAAAACCAATGCTTCCAAATTTCTGGTTCAAGAAAAAAATTCAAAATAATTTTACACCATATCAGCAACTCAGGTCTGAGTCATTCTTGGGTCAGGTCATGTCAGTCTTTAGCAGGTCTGATTCGGGTCTTGACAGCTCTTCTCTCACAACTTTTGAGTCTCGGGTTCGGATCATAAACAGGTCGGGTCAGATTTTGTCAGCTCTAAATGTTGATTTAAAGGATAGGAAACCAACCATTTGATACCAAAACTATTGCTTCTTTAAGAACAAAACCGATCTCAGGTGATCGTATTACAAGGAGATTTATCAACAGACAACAACTCAAATATAGAAGGTTGTTACCCTGTTACATGCTCTGAAGGACCCAAAGAAAATGACAAGTGTTTCAATGCAAAATTGCCTCCTCAACATATTTCGGCGTATTTCTTAACAAGGATCCAAATAAACAAGGCCTTGAACCCAAATTACATAGACAGTTGAGTAAGAGCTATTCTACATTGGACAACAAAGATGCAAAACCGCAGATTCCTGGGCGCTATGGAACGTGCAAAACATGTACAAAGGTATACAGTAGCGACTAGCATCTTTTGTAGAAACGGGCACCACAAGCAAAAACATGTACAAAGTAATCTATACTTGGTTTGCTGGGGCCAATGTGGCAAACTTAACACCCAAAACCTCTTCTCTAATTCACCTGACTTTAATTTATCCTTGTCAAAAGAGGGCAAAGAACACTAGAAAGAAGAGCCAAACCACCAATCCCAATCAAACGGGAAGGAAACCTAAATGACTAATGAAAAACTAGCTTTCTCCGGTACGGAGCTTCTTGGTTGCGGGAACAGAGTCCTTTTGGTTTACATCCCCAAACTGGGACTCATGGTGATTCCTTGCAGGCTGCTTACCAACATCCTGAAAACACAATGAAAGGTACGGATAAAAAAAAAAAGAATTTGTTTTGTTATTCATAGTATTTATTTGTGAGGCGGCGGGGGGAAGAACAGGGTGTTCATATTCTTAAAAGTTGCGAAAGAAAATTAACTTTTGACTGATATACCTTGAGGCCTGAGGGTCTATGAGACTGAGCATCTCAACATTCAATAATATGTAACAGGTACCCTATTTTACAAACCTAGGCAGAATTTATGATTTCAGTTTGAAAAACATGTGAAATGTCAACTGACCCGTCAATGGAATAACAACATCTCAATAGTTATGGCATTTAAGGACTTAACATGAGCCATTATTTAGCCAAAACAACAACCAGGTTGCTATAAACCACTAAACCTAAGGAGAGTGACTTGGGCCAAGAATTTGTTTTACAATACAGTACGACTCTAGATAGTAATTTCTGCTAGCATAAAAACACGGATAAGAGAATAACAACGTAAGAGGAGAAGGAGTCCTTTTTTTAAATAAGAAAATTTTTTATTAATCAAATGTTAAGAATACAAAAAGATAGGAGGACAAGGCATCCTCAATAACAATAAATAAAAGTATCTACACATCTCGCCAATGGCGTTGCACTATAGTCAGTGGGACACCCTTAAAGGCCCCCACCACCTTAGCCCAAAGGGAAGCCAAGTAAACTATGTGATCCCAAATATTATCAGTAGTCTTCTTAGCCTCGGAAAAGATCCTCAAATTCCTCTCCAACCAAATGCACCAAAGTATAGCCATGCAAGCACACCTCCACAATAACCTCCCCTCCTTACTTCTCCTCATCGTGGCAAATCCTAACTGCAAGAACTCGCCCACTGTGGCTGGGCACACAAAACTCTCCCCGCTCAGCAACCTATCCCATAAACTCCTTGCGAAATCACACGGCACAAACAAATGCAAGTAATCCTCCTCACTATGACGACACATCACGCAAAACCCCGGTAAAAGTGACCAACCTGGTCTCCGACGCTGCAACATATCATATGTCTTCACCCTACCTAGTACCAAAGTCCACACAAAAGCACGTACCTTCAATGAAATCTTAGACTTCCACATAAATGTAGCTAACGGGAAAGGTGGAAATTGTGAAGGAAGGCTAATGTGATAAAGGAAGGACTTGCAAGAGAAGACCCCAGAGGAATCTCTAGTCCAAGTCCGAGAGTTGTCCCTAGGGAAAGGCCCGAGAGTGAAAAAACTAATTACAAGTCTCCCCAATGACAACGTCTGTTAGAGAATTAAAGGCACCTCTTTAAAGGGCTCAGCTGCTTTAGCCCAAAGGGATGCCAAATAAACCGAGTTAACACCTCTCTTGAGGACCAATATTTCCTCCAATTTCGCTTTTTAGGATTGAACTTTTCTTTTTTGGCTTTTGAGGACCGTTAACGGAAACCATCCACTTCCGTTAAGAGTCATCGGTCAAGTGGCAAAATTACTTGATTAGTTTGTTCACTTTTTGTTTTTCTATTTTCATTTTTATTTCATGTCAATATTATGTAAAGTGATTGAAAGCGCAACTCCCCCCCCCTTCCCCTATTTTCTCTCTCCTCCTAACTGTAATCCTCACTTCCTCCCAACTATGTTTCTAACTCCACCTCTGACTGTCAACCTCCCATGAAACAAAGCTCTTATAATTCACCCACCAACGCCCCACAAGAGTAAATGTGTGACTGCCATAGCAACCACCCTCCTCCTCAACACACTAATTCAAAATTGCAACTAATTCACTCTCCCAGCTCAAACTATTCTGCGATTCTCACTTCATAACCATCGGCCCAAAAGCAACTTTCTCTCCTCCCATGAAACAAAGCTCTTATATTTCACTTTCATCTCCTCTTATGGCGACCTCTCTTATGCCACCATGAGCTTCAATTATATCAAACACCCATCAATCTACGAACTTTTTGTTGAAATTAAGGGTTTGAGGAGATGAGTTTTGGTTTAATTTGGCTTTGTTTTTGGTAAGCAAAATTTCTGGTTGCTTGCAAACGGAATTTGTAGTTGTTGGGGCTACATGGTGGTTCAGGGCAAAATTTGTCACTGTGAGAGTGGTTCTAGGCTTCTAACGGGTTCGGAGTTGCGAGAGAAGAGGTGGTGGTGGATTGGTCGTGGAGGATGAGGATTAGGAGAAGTGGTGAGTGATGAACTGATGATGAGAGGGTTTTAATTCTAACAAATTTAGAGGAAATTGCTACGAAATTGTGAGTAGAAAAAATAAATTAGAAGATACACTCAATTTATTGCCACGTCATCACGAGTAGGGCTGCACAAGAATAGGTTCAGACCTGATATTTAGACCGGACCTAACCTAACCGGGTCGGACCTAGACCGAACCTAATGTATTCGGTTAGGTACACGGTCCAGCTTTTATAAAATTTCGGTTTAGGTCCGGTTCGGTCTTTTTTCCGGTTTGGACTTGATTGGACCTGATAGGAACAGGTTGGACCGAAAACCTCTAAATTATAAAAAATATATATAAAAAAGTGGCTTTGTGGGGTTTGATGGACCGAAAACTTTCGGAATTATGAAAAAAAATATAAAAAAAAGTGGTTTTGTGAGCCGAAAACCTTTGAATTTTTCATTGTTTTTTAATTCATTCTTGCGTTGCTTAAACATATTAAGGCTTGTTTGGACTTTTATTGTGTTTTTTTTTGTATTGTTTACTTGCTTGGAATTGAGTATTATTTGGGCGATTTTTTTAAGAGTAATATTAAAAATCGTAATGAGAGCTCAAAACAATTTAGGTCCATTTAGGTTCGGTCTAGGTTTTCCAGGTTCGGTTAGGTCCAAGACATATTGTATTTAGGTTAGGTCCTCGGTCCACCAATTGACTAGATTCAGGTTCGATCCAATTCAGGTTTGGTCCGGTTCGATTAGGTTCTGGACCTATGTGCAGTCCTAATCACGAGACTTTTAATTTATCAGGTTCATATCCTTTCATCTCTTCAACTGTGACAGAAAGTTAACTAGAGTCCTCGCCAAAAAATAAAAGTTCGGTCCTAAAAGGCCAGGTTGGAAGAAAGATTGATCCCTTACAGAGGTGTTAACTCTAAATAAACTACTCGACCCCAAACAAAATAACTGGAGTACACGTTTCAGAAAAAATCCTAGCAGTTCGCTCCAACCATATGCACCAAAATATAGCGAAAA
Organism: Tetragonia tetragonoides; assembly: GCA_038025085.1. Classification (NCBI taxonomy): domain Eukaryota; kingdom Viridiplantae; phylum Streptophyta; class Magnoliopsida; order Caryophyllales; family Aizoaceae; genus Tetragonia; species Tetragonia tetragonoides. The sequence goes on from CM076141.1 coordinate 36,013,879, forward strand.
AGCACATAGCCATAACAGTGGTCAAAGCTCAGTGGTAAAGTTCCCACCAACAGTGGTGTTTAATGACAAACAGCAACAAGTGGTAAAGTTCCAACCAACAGTGGCGATTAAAAATCAAGAATAAGAATCTTGTAAAATACCTCTACAGTAGATGCAGCTGCACTTGAGCCATTATTTGCTCGCTTGCCAACATCAAGCTGAACTGAGATGTTGGCCTGCGTCAAATCCACCCCCGATGTCTGCAGTGCTTGTGTAAGTCTCTTCAATAATCTGTCCAGCAGCACAATTCAGACAAACCAGCTCAAGAAAAGCACCTTCACTGAAGCATTGTCCTTTTTATTCAGGTTGGGGTGGGGGTGGGAGCAACAATTACAAAGTTCATGCTTCACCACTAATGCCATATCATACAAGCATGTCCCACCCTTTTCAGGTTTGGAATATCAAAGAAACATAATGAATACATCTAGAGCAAGGCAACAAAAAAAAACATTTAGATAAACAAGAACCTAAAGTGTACCCTGCCATAACTAGGTGAACGCATAATAGACTGCTCAACTATATCTGAAAGGGAAGGGAGCTACAAGACCAAACCACAAGTAATACACCAAACCACCCAATGAGGCCACCACAAATAACAAGAGAAAACACAATGCAGGCTTAGTGTCACAATGACAAGGTTGCCAATAGGTTCAAACACTCCCCTTCCCCAGTATCACTTTGGCACAAATCAATTGGCATTTAGTACTAGATAACATAAACGACAAAAGAAAGAGGGAAACAAAGATGAAGATACTTTTATGGTGACAAAGGAAGTGAAAGTGGTAATATTTCCATAGTAAACCCTCATACAAGGAAGCATACAGAGTTAACCAGACATCTGTTATGCAGAAAAGCATAATAAACAGCCTGATTAAATTTGTCCCACTATAGATTTAGCCACAAAACAGAAGGGATGAAAAACTAATACTTCCAGGATTCAGAAAAGGAACAGCGGGGAGACAGGTTTTATTCCGAACTAAAGCAAATAATTAAACAAAACAATCTGTACTTACCCCTGAGAGTACACACTGGAGATGCTACTTGAACCACTCTCAGATATTCTGCCTTCATTCGCTACAATAGCACACTCATCTATAGATGATCCATGGGGCTGGGACACAAGGGTCTCAGTTGTTAGGACACTTCTTGAAGAAGGGTAAGCAAAAGGCTGTAATGGAATGTTCAAGGGAACAGCTTGGGTTGATGTTCCAGCAGGGAGATCTACTCCTCTGAAGGCAAACTCCCCACTGAACTCTGAATCAACTGAATTCTGCATGTTTGTCAAGGGTTGAGCTGCATTATTCTCGTCCACAGAACCATTTTTCACGCCTTGATGATGTGTAGCAAAGTTGTCTACTGGCCCAGGGTTAGCTCTCTGTTTATACAAGTAAACTACGTTTATTACCAACTGTAGTTAAAGTCTTAAAGACAAGGATCTTAATGGGACTAATTTAGTGAAGCACCAGCTTTCTCAAAGTAATTAGACTTTATATCTACTAGCTACCTGAACCAGAATGTACTAATAACATTGCCATAAAATAATACTATCAACTCACAAGGCTCCCACCTATGGTAGGATATGGGGGGAGGAGTCAGATGTACACAACCTTACCCTGCGGGTGCAAACAGATTGCTTCTATTAGATTTTCATTAAATAGGCATTGACTCTTCAAAATAAATATGAAGCACATTTGTTTTGTCCATTATAAACAAGCTGTAATGGCCCAACGGCAACACTTTAGCTTGGTCAGAAATGATTTAACATCTCAGGCTCTAAAACCTACAGGAGACCTGACTTCAGGATATTTCAGCAATGATGTATCATGTTTAAGCAACATCAGGCAACCAAGTCTTCTATTAATCTATTATCATTCAGATATCTGACGCGTGTGCAACTGAAGTAAATGGTAAAGGAATACTCTGATGCCAAATAACACAAGGCAATGTTGGCCGCAGAAATTACCAACAAAGCCCATTAGAGACAGAATCCATCTAGAAAGATGACAAGTCTACACTTATATTCAACAAAAAGAATCATAATATCTCCATGAAAATAAGCCAGGAAAATCTGTAAATGTTTCTCCCTAGAGCTTAAAGTGTTGTGCGAAAAAGAACACGGTTTTGTGGGGCTATAAAAGAATTAAGATAGCGACAGCTTCTAAAGGCAATTCTCAATAAGCTTTATGCCATGAGTTTGTGCACTCAAGGGGAAGAGAATATGAAGGCATAACATCCATAAATTCTGGTGCTCACACATTGACATAACTAGTAAACTACCTTAGCAGTTAGCACCATATTGTACATCTGACAATGACATCCGAATGTATCAACTAAGATAAAAATAACACATGGTGTAAAGCTTAGATTCGGAGAGGTGAATATGCATTAGTATCCCCCTAAGATTTACTAGTTTGTGGTCAACCAAATTTCGCACAGCATAGCCTGCAAGAGTAAAATGCAAGCGATTTTGAGCCACACATAAAAGCACTGACTGAACTAGCCCACGGGTCCAATTTTCCCTCATTTTCAACAATTGTTGATTATCAACTATCCATTATGCATTTTCTGATGTATAAGCTCAAGCACAAAGTGCTAAAGCCACCAAATAATGATCTTGCTTCCAGCCCCGCTCAAAGAGGGGGAATTTTTTTAAAAAAACCCAATACAAAGGCATGATCCCAGAGGGCATAAACTTGACAAAAGTAAACGTACTAGTAGGAATCTTCGACTGCATACAATACTCCCATAGTAATGTTGATCAAGAAGAAGAGTTTCAGGCATTGAAAAAGAAAATATTCGGAATTTTATTTTACTAACGTGCAATAGTACCAAATAAATTAAACGAGCAATGGTACATATACAAGCGAAAAATTTAACAGAACTCACAAATTCCCAAAAAATACGAAGAGCAAGCTAGAAACACATAAATGACATGAGAAAACACACATGATCTACTTACCCAAGGTATCAACTTTGCAGGCTCCTGACCCCAAACTTGTTGATATGAACCTTCATATACCTGTAGTTTCTCTTGCAGAAATTGGACGTACTCTATAACCTGCAGGATTAGATATGTCAAAACCTAATACAAGTTCACTCAAAGTTCACAAAAAATATCCCCCATGAAACCACACACGCAACCCTCAAAAAAGAAACCACAAACGCAACTGAAATACTAGGGGGCACTGTAGAGAAGAACATGCAACAAAGAATAATGCACCTCTAACAAGAGTGATGCCTTGTCCCTCTTCTGATCATTCGGGGGTATGAGATCTCTCAATATCTGAAATCTGCACATGCATTTAGCAGGTGTCAAAAACTGGCAAACATCTTCCCGAAGATTCAAATCATGTACAACTCAAGCAACCAAGTCATAAACTACAAACTGCATGGTATAAGAAGACACATTTGAAAAAATATAAAAAATTAAATATGTCACTGAACAAGCTCGAGCAAGTTTCCTTAATACCTAACAGAGCTTGAACCAAAAAAATTAAGCTCCTCTGAATCAGCAAAAGCAATAGAGCTCAGTTAATATTAATCAAACGAACATGAACATTGTAAAGCTCGACTTGTTTACAAGGAAAACCAAAATTCAATTTAAAACAAAAAAGCAGAAATTGCCCAACCCGCAAATAGTTTTTCGAACAATCATGTTTGTAATACTCGAGAATTTTCCATGCAACTAGCTGCTACATAGTACATTATAGAGTTAATAACTCAAACCACTTAAAACAACAAGGTCTTATCTAATTTAAAATAAACAAAAACAACAAGGTATTAAAACCTCAAATCCTAAATTGTTCAGTTGTGCAACAAAACCGTCCAAAAATCAAGTCAAAGTCAGCAAAACCATTGAATAAAGCACCCAAAGATTGAAGCTTTTATCTCTGGCACTGCCACCAAATTGCAATCACAATAAAACTACAATGAATTTCCAAAAAAAATACAATAAAATTGAGCCAAAAAAAAAACAGATAATCAGAAACAACACCAAAACTTGATTTTTTTTTTTTTTTTTTTTTAATGGGTTCAATTGCAAAGATATGAAAAACTTGCCTCTCATTGATTTTGCTCCTTCGACGCTGCTCTGTCTCAGAATGCTTTGACCTAGTATTACTGGGTTTTTGCTTCGCGCTTTTCCCTTCTGTTTCACCATTTCACCAACATATACATACATTTTCAAACTTATGTTTATAATTATGTACACACGAAACCCTAAATTATGAAAGCGTAACGAGAGAGAGAGAGAGAGAGAGAGAGAGAGAGAGAGAGAGAGAGAGAGAGAGAGAGAGACAAACCTCGATGAGAAGAGGTGTCAGTACCGGCAACGATATCTTCGGCGTCATCTTCTTCTTCTTCTGGTAGATTATGATGTTGATGATGATGAGATTTTACTGTTCTCACCATTTTAAGAGAGAGAGAGAGAGAGAGCCTGAAGATTAAACAGTAATGGCGGGTCGGAAAAATGGTGCCCTAGAAAGATGAAATGGGAAGAGAGAGAGAGAGGAGAGAGAAAAATGGACGGGGGTTTTTGCTAAAGTGCGCGTAGCTGGTGGACTACTTTTTCTGTTTTTATTTTTAAATTTTTAAAAGTTTGGAATTTTGTTTGATTTATTTTTAGGGCATTCTTTTCAACTGGTTTCCAGTTTTGTCCAATTTTGTCCAGTTACCAATTATAAAATTCAGTTTTGCCCAGTATGACCCAGTTTTGTCCAGTTTTACCCAGCTTTAATAACAACAACAACAACAACAACAACAACAACAACAACAACAACAATAATAATAATAATAATAATAATAATAATAATAATAATAATAATAATAATAATAATAATAATTAATTATAATAATATGTATTAATAATTATAATAAAAATAAAAAATAATTATTTTTTATTTTTTATTATTGATTTTATTATTATTATTATTTTTATTATTATTATTATTATTATTATTATTATTATTATTATTATTATTATTATTATTATTATTATTATTATTATTATTATTAACAATGAAAATTAAACAATTTTCAGTTTTTTCTAGTTTCTCCCAGTTTTTCCTAGTTTCTCCCAATTTGACCCAGTTTTTCCTAGTTATCAGTTAGACTTTTCAGTTTTCACCAGTTTTGTCCAGTTTCTCCCAGTTACCAGTTTCCAGTTGAAAAGAACGATCCCTTAGAGTAGAGTGGATGATTTGGTAATCAGGGATAACCCTCTCTACTTCTGGTAGGGGGGCTCTGGGAATCAACGTGATCTGAGAGCGAGTTAATACACAACTTCAGTTTTCCATTTCAAATTCTCTTTAGGATAGCTAGTTATGGATTTAGAACAATCTCCTGACCCAAATCCGAATTGTGCAGATATGCTCATTTCAAGCCATGATCTACAGGATAAACTACAAATCTCAGATTCAGCAATGGATCTTGGATTAGATCAAAGTAAGATTACTTCGTCTTCGAATTCACTTCCTATTCCGGATGTGACTATGTTGGAATCCAACACAGATGAACAAGGTGCCAATTTGAAGAAACTCAACGAGAAATTCTCTTTTAGAGATGTTGTTGCAGGATCTTCTATATGGTTTGATGATGCAACGGTTACAGCTGCTTCGGCTTTAGATTGGAATGATGAAGAAATTCATAGTCCACCATCCCCTTTAATAGTTAACTTCTCAAAGGAGACTGATGAAACTTCATCTCCCTTGGAAGGATGCTATCATGGGTCGACTTATGGGCAAAGATATCTCTCTAGGTTTCTTACAGCAATGCATTTTAAGGATATGACAACCCAAAGGTCATATTGAAACTATAGATATTGGTCATGGCACTTTCTTGTTTAGATTTAGTAACCAAAAGAATTTAACTAAGGCTCTCTTTGGTGGGCCTTGGTTTATTTTTGATCAATATCTAATGCTTGCACGATGGCGTCCAAATTTCAGGCCTTCCACTTATCCTTTTAATTTCGTTTCTATTTGGGTTCATTTTCCAGAATTACCAATTGAATATTTTGAGAAAATGGCCCTCTATGAAATTGCTAAGGTAATTGGCCGTCCTATTAAACTTGACTTTGCAACGGATACAGTTGGACGGGGAAGATATGCTAGATTATGTATTAAACTAGATTTATCAAAACCTCTGATTACCCAGTTCTGGGTTACTGATGCTTGGCAACAGGTTACTTATGAAAATGTTCACCTATTATGCTTTAATTGTGGTCGTATTGGTCATGATAAAGAAAATTGCACGCATCCTCCTTTTTGCCCCACTGTTAACCCCATGGTTGATAATTATGAGCCTACTTCAATGGAGTCTCCTCCAGGGTCTACTTCACAGTACAAAGAGGAAGCGACAAAAAGAAAGGATAAAGCTAATGAGACAAGTTCAGCTGGGCCCCTGATCTCTCAATCTACACAAAATCCTTCAGAAGCAAGTAATTCATCTAGGGTGGAGTATTGACCATGGCTAACTATGACCAATAAGAGGAAAACCCAAGTTTGGAAGCAACACGTGGCTACTCACGTTAATTCTGAGCCTATTAGGGGAGGTAAGGCGATGGTTAATAGAAAAAAAACAAGTTTTTAATAACTCAAAAACTACAAACCCTAGTGTGCCTATTTCTTCCAATAGGTGGCCGGGCTATGCTAAGTAAAGAACACACGGCAACCCCTTCTTCTTCTTCTTCTTCTTCTTCTTCTTCTTCTTCTTCTTCTTCTTCTTCTTCAGCAGGTGCAGATGGTACACTTGGCAAAAGTGTTCCCTCCATGCCCCAAGACAAGCCTGATCACCATCTCATTGGTAGTTCTTACATGAAGTCAGCTCGAAGGAAAAATTCTCGTGTATTTTATAAGCCCATTTCTCCTTTCAAGGCCATTGCATTAACTACTCCATCTTCTCCCATAGTTAACTCTAGTGCAATAACTTCCTCTAAAGATGTACAGGCAGAGGCAAAAAGGAGCTCAGAGTGTCCTTCTAGATACTCGTCAAAATCGCAATTACCATCAGTATCATCAATCAACCATGGCAAACTCCCACAACATTTCGAACCAGTCTCACAATCACTCTCCATTGGTCCAACATCATCATCCACCCTCCCAATCTCACCAACATCATCGCAATCCAATGGCGGATCTAGAAAACTAATAATATGGGTGCCAAAACTGAATTATTAAATAATATGGGTACCGAAACTAAATTGTTAGGGTATTTTAGCAATAATTTAAAAAAAAATCCAAAAACTAGAGTATTTTAGCAAAATTTTCCGAAAAAACTGGTTGCCCGGGACCCCAGTGCCCCGTATTGAATCCGCCATTGTCGCAATCGACCCTTAACCCTCAACCTCTTCCCCTCCTTTCCAACCCCGGATCTTTGGAACCTCCTAGCCCAGCCCTTTTTAACCACGAAGCAGAGATTCCACATTCAATCAGCAATTGTGAAGACTATGGTTGTTCAACACGTCCGATCACCAACTCCTTTTTACCTCACCAAACCTCAACCAAAGATCATCACTCCAACCTCAAGAAATCTTCGGATTTTTCACTTGGGATCAGAAAAAATAGGGATGAATGCTTCAAGAATGCCAAATCTAGTCACCCTATTTCACATTCGAGAAGAGGTGATAAATGTGAGGCTCGAGATGGACTATCAGTTTAATCAACATTACACGAATGTGCAGATCTTGGCAATTCCAACAATGACCGAGAACCCATTAACACTAGCCATGCACCAACAACAGGGACAGAGCAACAATGTGACGCTGAGCAACGACAAAGGGAAGGGGGTTATGAGGGAGAGTCAACCTCTACCAACCCCACAAATACTTGCTGATATGAGGATCTTGATCTGGAATGTTCGTGGGGCAACAGGACAGACTTTCCTAAGTCATGCATGCAACCTGAATAATACTCATAGGCCTACTGTTTTCATACTCTTGGAAGCTAAAGGGCCATTATCCTGTGTTAGGCAAGCAAAAGAGCATCTTGGTTTTGAAAACTTTCAAATTATAGCAAACTCAGATGCTCAAGGAGGGATTTGGCTCTTCTGGAAGGAGAATGTGACACAAGTTCTCTTCTCAAGTCCTTCACCATACCACTTTCATACCTTATTTAAGTTTAAACCTCATGACCCTGAGGTTCTCATCACTGGTATTCATGCCCCAAGTAATAAGCCAGCCCGTGATGCTTATTGGAAGGACTTAGTGTGGATCCTCCTCCAACTTCAACTCCCTGGATGGTTATTGGTGACCTAAATGAGGTAACCTCACAATTGGAGAAGATGGGTGGACGTCCGCTACGTCTCTCTCAGGGTAGCCCTTTTGTCAACTGGGCTGATCATTGTAAGCTGATAGATTTGGGCTTCAGTGGCCCTGCTTTCACATAGACCAACGGACGAGAAGGGCTTGATCTTATAAGGGAACGACTTGATCGTGCCCTAGCTACTCCATGTTGGATTGAGATTTATCCTGAAACAAAGGTAACACACTTACCTCTTACCTTTTCAGGTCATTGCCCTCTTCTTATTTCTCTTGATAAGGATTCAGTTCAAAACATTAATCGTCCTTTTCGTTTTAAGGACGCTTGGACACTGCATCCTGATTTTAAAAATGTGGTTTCTTCAAGTTGGGGTGCTAGTGATTCATATCATCATGCTAGTAATGCTTTCATCAATAATGCAAGAAAATGGAGTACTGAAGTATTAGGTAGTATCCTTCTTAAAAAAAACGCGAATTATTGCACAATTAGGTGGTGTTCAACGGGCCTTCACCGCTCAAATCAGTTTTTGATTAATTTGGAAAAAGAGTTAATTGCCGAATATAATAGTATTTTACATATGGAACGTGTTAGCTACGCTCAAAAAGCGGGTATCGACCGCTTTAAATTCAAGGATGGCAACACAAAATACTTTCATATTCTTGCAAAAATAAAACAAAGTAGTAGTCATATCCTAACTCTTCAAGATCAGGGTGGCTTGTGGATTTCTGATCAAAAAAACCCTTAAAACTATGGCAAGAAAGTTTTATGAGGATATCTTTAGTTCCACGCATGAATCACATAGGAGGGCTAATTCCTATATGAGCCCTATTGGTCTTGACACTGGTGATTGTTGTGATTTAAATCGTGAGCTTACTAAGGATGAAGTAAATTTTGCCCTTTTTCAAATGTCTCCTCTTAAATGTCCGGGACCTGGTGGAATGACCCTTATTTTCCCAAAAATACTGGCCTACTATGGGCGATCATGTCTTTGAGTTGGTTAAGAATTGCTTTACTTCTGGTAAATTACCAATGGAACTAAGTTATTCTTTTCTTACTCTCATCCCAAAAAAGAAAGCACCATCACAAATGTCTAACTTCCTCCCCATTGGTCTTTGTAACACCATTTACAAACTTGTTACTAAGCTTATTGCAAACAGGATCAAGCCCTTTCTTGATAAGATTATTAGCCACTCACAATCAAGTTTTATTCCAAATAGGAACATTGGGAATAATATTATTATTGCACAGGAGATGGCTCATACAATTAAGAAATGCAAAAAAATGAATCATCTTATGGCTATGAAGGTCGATCTCACAAAGGCTTTTGATTCTCTTGAATGGGGTTTTATTAGGGATACCCTTCTTGGGTTTAAATTCCCTTATCACTTTGTGAGTTTAATTATGAGTTGTATTACTACTGCTTCCATCTCTGTGCTTTGGAATGGGGAGATCACTGAACCTTTTTATCCTTCTTGTGGTATTAGGCAGGGGGATCCTCTATCCCCATACCTTTTCATTCTTTGTATGGAGAGACTCTCTCAAGAGATTCATCTTAGTGTCGAAAGAAAAGAATGGAAGCCTATCTATTTAGACAAAGAGTTTCATATTTCACATGTTTTCTATGCTGATGATATTCTCCTTTTTGGAAGAGCTACGCTTGCTAATGCGTGGGCTATGTTAAATGTCCTTCAAAAGTTTGGTGATGAGTCAGGGCTCTTTCTAAGTCATACAAAATCAAAGTTCATTTTCTCAACTAATATGCATCATAGGCTTAGGAGGGTGATTGCTTCTTCCTGCAAAATCCAGGGTTCTACTTCCTTTGCAACCTATTTAGGGGTGCCCATTGCCCCTAACAAGCTTAAAATTTTAGATTATTACTCACTCCTAAAAAGGGTTAGAAATAGAATTCAGAGATGGTAGACTAAATTCTTAAACCTAGTAGGCAGATACACTCTTATCAAGTTTGTCCTTAGTAGTTTCCCTGCGCATATAATGCAAACTACCCTTTTACCTATTGGTATTATAAAACCCATGGAAAAGGCATTGAGGAAGTTTCTTTGGAATAAGGTGGATAATATTCATTATTTACCTCAAAGTCCATATTGGAGATGGAAGGGACACCTCTCTTTGGTATGATTGGTGGGTGGAAAGCGAGCCTATCTACAAATCCTTTGATAGTCATGTTCCTAATCATCTTGCACATCTAAGGGTGTCTGATATTATTAATAGTCATACCTGGGATCTTAGTAGAGTGGAGTCAGTAATCTGTAACTCTATCAAAAAAGAAATGTTATGCACTCTCTTGTCCAACTCAATGGAAATCTACCCTGATGCCTTGATATGGTCTCCTGGTCCTAGGGGCTCATTTAGTGTCAAGTCAGCATATAGATTGTCTTGTGGGCACCATAAGTTAACTTGTAATTTTGCTTGGTATAAAATTTGGAAGCTCCCAATTCCTCACAAGATTCGTATGCTTCTATGGAACTGTCAACATTCAATACTTCCTACTGGTTTGCGTCTTGCTTCCATTATCCCTAATTTTGATCCAAAATGTGTCATTTGTGACAACAATCAAGAAGATAATATTCACATTTTCCGTGATTGCACAGTGGCCTCAATCATTTGGCAAATGTGTTTTGGTAAAAATTGTGGTTAATCTCTACGACTTAATTATGAAAAAATTTTCTCCTACCATTGGCTTGATTGGCTTAACTATAATATTACCCTGTCAAAAGATTGGGCTGCAACTTTTGGGATAACTCTCTGGCATCTTTGATGTGAAAGGAACAAGGGTATTTTTGAAATGACTGTCATTCACCCTAGAGCTCTTTTCAACTTCATAAGCAGGGATGTATACACTAACAACTGTGCTTTTCAGTTTGATAATGCAGTGGTGACTCTTACTGAACCTGTGGCCACTTGGAAAGCACCTCCACCAGGCTTCTTCCATGAACTGGGGAGAGTGATAAATGACGTATGCCGTCTCCTTCACAAAAATTGGTCAGTATCTTTGTATCACACAAAGAGATCCGCCAATATGGTGGCTCACACTTTGACTGCTAGGGCATTTGAGGAAACTAAACCCAGGAGAAATTTCATGCTTCCTCCTGTGTTTGCTAAGATTGCCTATGACAATGATGTTAAGGGTATACAGCTCAGTAAACACCAGAGTGAAGGAACCTCCAGGGCTGTGGATGTCTGATCATCTTTGCAAGTATAATAGCTCTAAGTATAAAAATGTATCTATGTATATAGTATGTCCTCAGTTAGGTACAGTCTAGATCAAAAGTCCCCAACAAGGCATTTTGTAAAGGAAAACACAGCTTTTGGGTCTCTTCCAGAGACTTTCTTTTGGTTGTAAAATACAAGTAAATGAATGAAGTAAGCGTTTATGGTTAAAAAAAAGAGTAGATGGTTTGGAATATCTAATCCATTGTGTTATTTTTGTTGTTTATTTTTGCTGCTTTTAGAGCATGGCTATCCATGAACACAATCATGTTTGTTCATCTCTCTCTCTCCCTCTCCTACTTTCTCACTCCTCCACCTCACCATGAACTCAAACTATGAATTTTACCCAAATGAAACTTTATCCATGAACCCAAATATGATATTTATCCATTTCTCTCTCTCCTACTTTTAACTATACCCCACCACATTTTCTCTCACCTTCCAACTTATGTATATATTTTATTTTTTATTTATATTATTGAATTGGTGAATTAAATTTATTAATAAATTGAATTATCATTAATATATATTTTAATAAAAATCGACACTAATTATTATTATTATTATGATAATTCTTCAATTACATCATTAATTTAAACAACATTAATTAAAAAAAAACAACATTAAGTAAATCAACATTATAAACAACATTAAATTTAAACAACATTGATGAAACAATAATAAAAAGCAACAAAACATAAATTGATTCTACATATTGCCTAATTCTGCAAATAACTTAAGTTTAAGCTCCTCCTCTACAGGTGTTAGATCTTGCTTATCCATCAATCTTTGAAGCATGTTGTTCATGCTCGAATTTTTGTGCTTGCAGCTGGATGGATTTTTCTTTGACAAGTAGTTTCCTTTCCTCTTTCTAACCTCTCTTTCCTCCTCATCATCTTGAGCCTTTACCCTCATTTGGCAAAATGTGGCAATCCTGTCATTAAGAGTTGATACAACGTCTATAGATTCATTGGCATTTGCCTTACCCTTGTTCTTCTTAGCCGCTTTGATACCCATAGGACGAGCAGAAGTTGGTGTTTCCGGGGTATCATCTCCATCTAACGATTTTCTCTTGCCACTGCCGCTACTGTCATCTCCAACAACTTTTTTTGTAGCAATGGAGTTGCCAACTAAAAACTTCCACTTAGGATAATCTACCACAATTTTTATAAGCATGCGTAAACACAAACGCATGCCCATTGTCTGTTAAATAAAAATGTAAAGTAGCTTTCTTGACATCATCCTCATTCTCACCACTTTTCCGTCTTCTCGTAGCCTCTTCGTAATTGCCAACGAACTTCATCACCGCAGTAGCCATTCTTTTCCAACGCCCTCTTACCATATCAACGGTTCGAAGTGAAAATTCGCGTGGCCTATCTTTTCGAGCTTCCTCATAATGTTCATGAATTCTTGCAAAAAAAGCGTTGTGCTTCTGCCCGGTGTTCGTGATAGCATCGGTGCTCACGATGAAAAACACAGAAATGAGGACTGCATCTTCCTCCTTACTCCACTTCATCCTCAAGAGGGGCACTACATCTACGTTGTTGTCAGGAATTTGGCCCACCTCTTCAATTTCGTCATCTTCTTCCTCAACGGGTACATCGTGATGTTCATTACCGGCATCGAGTACCAGGATTGATGGAGAAGATAAACCTAGATTTACATTTAGATAGGTTGGGGAAACATATTGGGATGGTGTTTGAAATTGTGAATATTGAGGTGCGTGATTTTGCATTGGGTTCTGGAAATATGAAATGGGTGGCATGGCACTTGGATCAATTCCATCCATTCGGCAAAAATCTTGAAAACGAGGATCGGAAATAAAATCTTCATTGAATTTGGAATTTTGTTGGTTGGGATTAGGATTTTGTTGGGTGGGATAAACATTATGTTTGGTAGGATTTTGTTGAGTGGGAAAATATTTTTGTTGGTTCCTATTATTTCCACCAAAGGGAAAATTATTGGGATTCATAATATAGAAAAGGGAAAATTTTAGAGCAAATATGAATTTTTACAGGAATAAAAGATATTTAGGAGAGAAAATGGATGATGTTCAGATTTGTGCCAAAAAATGTCAAGCTTGGTCTCATTTTATAGATCACAAAAAATATAGTCGTTGGTATCTTTTTTTATAATTTTTAATTTTTTTTTTTATTTATAGACGTTGCAAAATCGCAACGGACTAATTTAGAATAGACCAACCAGGGCCTGACACGTGGCGCGGCAGGACAGGCGGCCTGACGCTAGTTTAATTTTTTTTTTGGTTCAAACTCGCGTGTTAGGCCTGACGCGAGTTTAAACGCTGCGTTTTGCAGCGTTGGAACCAAAAGAAAACTTAAACTCGGCGCTGTCCCCCCAAAGACACGCGTCAGCTGCTGCGACGTACCCCACCCCATAAACGCCCCTTCCCCGGTTCAACCAGAAGCAATTTGGTGAACAAAATGCCCCAAGTTCCTCCCTCTCTCTCTCTCTCTCTCTCTCTCTCTCTCTCTCTCTCCTCATGAACATAGCATGAACATGGATAGTGCCCCATATTCATGTTCACTACTCTCTCTCTCTTCCTCTATGAACAATGTGATGAATATGGATAGTCATGCTCTTATGATCGTTAATTTGTTTTGATGTCATAACAATGGAAAAATCACACCAATGTAATGTCAGGATTCATTTGTGGGATGCCCACTCGCTAGTAGTAAAGGTAAGATTGTAAAGAATTAGGACTCGATGATGAGTAACATAATCCGAAAACAAAGTAGGTATGAATTTCACTCATGATTGGAAAACTTCTGAATTCGGAAGAGCACCTATAAGCCCGAGCCAGATAACCGAATTCATTCAAAACTTTAAAAATGAGGTAACCCATAAAAAACAAGGGTAATAAACTCAAATCCAAAGAGCCTTAAACCATAAATTACTAATCATCCAACAACCTTATGTCCTCGGAATTGTTTGTTTGGTTTTCTCTCAAAACATTAATTCTTTGTATGGTTTTGTGCTCTTAGTCTCTTTTCTCCCCAATTTAATTTTACTTAAATTAGTTTAATTCAATTCAGTTCATGGCTAACTTATCACTCAAATAATTTTCTTAATAATCTTTTATTCCAAAAATAAATTCATGATCATAACTTTGTGTTGGGGAATTTTACGATGGTCCTTTTATTCAAGTTCAAGATAAATAATTAAAGCAATAAGAAAGAAAAATAACACCACAATTTAACGTGGTTTGGCCCCAATTCAATGGCCTACGTCCACGATCCTCATATATACTATTAATTAATTAATGATAAACATAATTAACAACACCTACCTCATGGATACACAAAGTGACTCCCTCTTGCTTAAGTACACTATGTGTTTCCCTTGACGTCCCCCTCCATGGGGTTCGTCCCCAACGTTGCCCTCTTGCCCCGTTACATGGTGACTCTCTATCACTCTTAGAGTATGAGCACCCCTCTAATGCACTATACCTCTTAGCACACAATCTCATCATCTCCCCCTTGTCTAAGGCACTAACCACCGATTATATAGGCCAAAGATACAAGAGTCCTATTCTATTCTAAATAGGAAACTAACCCCATTAAAAGACTACAAAAGATAGGATAAAGTACAAGATAAGATAATATCTATCTAATAGGAAACTACCACCCATCCCAATATTACATAATATAATATAGGAATATAACTTGTATCCTAATAGAAGTCATCTTCTTATCTTGATCCACAAAAGAGTCCCAACCTGTTTGGAAGACTCATCATCATATTCGGCTTGAACCCCAACACTTTGTACTATGTCATTTGAAAGATTTTAAAGCATACTTTCAAATGAGTCCAATATTGAATATGTCTCGACGAGTTTTAAATAATGGTTAAAGGTCAAGTTAAAAAAATCAATTCAATTCAGTTCAATTTTTTCTGGTTGAAAAGAAAGGATCCTTAATTTGCATCTACATAAGCTTTGTTTTCCTCAATTTATTTTGTAAGCGATTCAGTTTAGTTTAGTTTAGTTCAATCCAATTTAATTAGTTCACTTGAGGTAATCTGGAAACTTATATTCAAATGATATTTTTATTTCCTAAATAAATTAATGATAATATCTGTGTTATTTGAAAGTTTTCAACGCATACTTTCAGATGATAGAGTATAATATTACATGTGTTTGGACGAGTTTAAATGGATAAAGATAACCTGAAAAATCAATTCAGTTGATATCAAATAAACGCAATTCATTTGATATCAAATAAACGCAATTCATTTCACTTAAGTGTTCTATGTGAAAAGAATGTAACCTTGGAGTTCTCAGTTTACAAGCAACGTTAATTATCCATTTTTTTATATGCTATGTAAAGCCAAAAATAATCATCTTTTTTAAATTACATGTAAGATTCACATAAGTTAATTCTTATATATAAGGATTTTACTACAATTTTGAAAAAAAAAATATACACTTAAAGAGTTCTAAAAATATCTATTATTTCTTATACAAAAAAAAACAAAACAAAACAAAAAACCTATTGTATTATTGTCATGAATCATGATGGTGTCCTCATCTTTGTAAGTATTGTACTCATAGTACTTTCTTAACCCTTTTTTTCCTCTACCTTTTCCATAGTTGATCTAAGATATGAAAGCTCTAGTCTTTCAAAAGAAACATACCACAAAAAACGTGTAAACATACTTGCATCATTCTTATTTCTTATCTTAGGCATATCAAGTGACGAGCAAACAAAAAAAAAAATATCTTAAGCAAAATCAAGTGAAGTTCAATGTATTACTAACACAAGCTAAGCTAAGGTTCCAAATTTCATCACTCTTTTGCTATATATTGCTATAAATGGGCATGCCACTTCCTTCTTTTTTTCTTCATGAATATATACTGCTTTAACAATATGTCTTATTGTCTTGTGTGGACTTAGTTCATTGTGGATCAAGTAAATTTGAGGGGTGGGTCCAAGTGAAGTAGGGGGGTGGCTCCACTATTAGAGGGGTGGCTCCAGGTGAATTATGGGATGACTCCACTATTAGAGAGGTGACGCCAAGTATAAATTTGAGGGGTGGCTCCAGATAAAGTATGACTCCACTATGTGAAAGAGGTCTTGAGGTTACATGGAGTGCCTAAAGACATTGTGTCAAACAGGGATACGGGATTCTTGTCCAATTTTTGGGGCAAATTGCAAGATGCTTTTGGTACAAAGTTGAAATTTAGTACGACATTTCATCCTGCGACAGATGGTCAAACGGAACGTACTATTCAGACATTGGAGGACATGTTGCGAGCTTGTGCTCTAGAGATGAAGGACTCTTGGGAGAAGAGTTTGCCTTTGATTGAGTTCTCCTACAACAATAGCTACCATGCGAGCATTGGTAGAGCACCTTACGAGGCATTGTATCGGAGAAAGTGCCGATCTCCTACATATTGGAACGACATAAGTGAGACCTTTGTTTTGGGTCCGGATTTTATCCAAGAGACTGTGGATCAAGTGAAACTTGTCCAAGAGAAGATGAAAGCTGCACAAGATAGACAGAAAGCCTATGCAGATCAACATCGACGAATGGAGGAATTCCAAGTTGGTGAGAAGGTACTTCTCAAAGTATCGCCTACTCGTGGAGTAATGAGATTTGGGCGTAAAGGGAAGCTTAGCCCAAAGTACATTGGACCCTACGAAATTCTTGAAAGAATTGGAGAGGTCGCTTATAGGCTTGTTATGCCTATGGATTTGGAGCAAGGGCACGATGTGTTCCACGTGTCACAACTCAAGAGATATCACCATGATCCGAATCATGTGCTGAACCCTGAAAAGGTAGTGTTAGATGATACACTTACCTATGAAGAGCAACCAGTTCGAGTCCTTGAGGAGCAAACTAAACCTGTGAGGATCCTAGACGAGAAAACGAAGAAAACTCGTGCGTCTACGATCAATCTTGTGAAAGTGTTGTGGGCTAACCACAAAGTCGAAGAGGCGACTTGGAAAACTGAGGCTGATATGCGCAAGCGTTATCCTCAATTGTCGAACAAGGTACTACCTTGGTTTCGAGGTGGAAACCTTTTTAAGGGGGGGAAGGGTATAACAATCCACAAAAAGAAAAGAAACAAAGACTGGAAAACTCATTGCATTGCATTGCATCATGCTCATTTGGTTATTTGGAAAAGTTGTGAAAACTTTTAAACTTTCGAGTTACATGTTGTGTATTGAACTTTGAAAGTATGGTGGAAAAACTTCGCCTTATGGAACTAGCTTCACTTTGGTGGTGATCCTAAGTTTCGAGGACGAAACTCTTTTTAAGAGGGTAAGGATGTAATACCCCGTAATTTTTATTAATTTTAGAATAATAATTACTTAAAAAGAAAAATGCAATTTCGTATTTAAAATAATTAATTAGGCTCATAAATGTTTTGAGTGCCTAATTAATATTGGGTTTTAGTTTTGGACCTCATTAAATGTAATTGGGCCAAAATAAAAAGAAAGAATTTGGGCTGGATTATTTTCGGATTGGCCGAAAATAATCAAGGCCTAATCAAGGCCATTATTTTCGGCTAAGAGCCGGAAATATGGGCAAGAAATCAGTTTTTATTTTTCTAAATTTTATTTCCCAAAAAGGTGGATTTTGAGAGGGTTTGACTGGTTATTTGTTTGGAAAGTTGAAGGAGAAAAGGAAGGAGTAGAATTAGGGATTTGGTTTCCTAATTGAACTCAGCTTCCTCACTCATCAACTTAACCTAGACAAAACAAAAAAAAAAGCCACTCATCTCTCACCTCTCAAACTCACGCACGACCCAGGAGGAAAAGAAAGAGAATTCTTCACTCTTTCACAATTCTTCTTTGCTCAATTTTAATCCTTGATTTTCAAGTAAGTGTTCTAAATTTGTTTCCTTTGATTATTAAAAGCTTTAGATTCAATTCAAGTGTGATTTTATGAACCCTAGTTTTTGTATGAGTAAACCCTAATTTAGTTTTGCCTAGGGTTTGCTAGATTCTATTAATTTTACATGATAGGATCATGATTAGGGTTTGGTTTGTGGTTTTTATTGAATTCAATCAAGTTTGAGTTCAAAAGGTTAGATCTTTAATTAGATTAGGGTTTTGTTAAATTGATTTTAAAAAAAGAAAAAAGGGGCACGGCCGTGCACGAAGGCACGCGTGCCGCGGGCTGCCGTGGGCCGCTGGCCGTGTAGCCGGCAGCAGCCGCTGCTGGGGTGGGCCATGGTGTGGTGGTCGGCGGTGGTGGTTGATGTGGTGATGTTTTGATGTTGACTTTTTTTGACTTGTTGACTTATCTTAGGGTTTTGGAAAGTTTCCTAAATTGGTTTATGTAAATTGTATTTTTGGAAACTTTGAGCATGCATGAGTAACTAAAATTTCAGCAACTTAATTAATTAAATTAAGGGTACTAAATCATCTTTAAAGTTTAATAAAGTGGTTTAGAAGTCAAGGTATTGACTATTAATATATTGTGGATTTGTTAGGACTCGTTGACCGCGCTTGAAACGTAAGGAGCTTACGTTGTTTGTTTGATTGGACTTGCCTTAATCTGAAGGTAATTCATGTCTAGATGAATTATGTAATCTCTTTGTCATAATTCATATCTATTGAGATTTTTATTCATTTGTCTAGTATTGAATTGAGAATGTGAATTTATATTTGGACTTGTGAGTATTTTGAAAAGGGATAATTAATATTTATTTCCTTGTGATAATTCGTATAGAATTATATGTTAGTGAATGCACGTATAATGTTGGAAATTCACTTGTGTAGCTATGTCTACTTGATTAATATTCATGTGAGGAGATGCATGTTTTATTATTGATTATTGAACGAAATTATGTTAATAATTGTTCAATTGGATATAGCTTGGAATTGCTATTTTGGTATCATGTTAGTAAGCATGTGGATTCATGTTAGAAACATGTTACTTCAGTAAGTTGATATGAACTTTGACTATTGAATAGGTGGTTTTGAATTGGGGCCTAAATGCCATTCATGTAATATGCCATCGAAAATTTGTAACCATATTGGGTTACTTGAGTGCCAAGATTTTGTGTATTACTTGTTATGTGATCACCATATTAAATTGAATTGAGAGTTAAGACTTCTTTGTGTGAGAGATCCACCAAAGGACGCGAATGGAAATTCGTCACTTGTAGCGTTGAGTGGTTCCATTGGTTATGACCTCAATGTATTTGAAATCTCGTATCCATATATGATGATTGGGCGAGTGGTTCTCCGGAACAGTTCTTCCTGTAGACTTCAGAGTCGTAGTTGAAGGAGGGTATGCATACTAAGGAACATTGAAGTACTTCGGGAGTCATCTATACTCCGGGACAGTTGATCCCTCTTTTGCCACTATGCACGGGACTAAGATCCTATTGAATCGACTGCGGTTGGTTTGACAATTCATGCTATTCTCTTCTCTCTAATGAACTTGGCTAATGGACAATAATAAATACTGAGATTTATTATTTGATGATTATGCGTGTCTTTACTTTTAAAGCATGATGTCTTTATTCTTAAAGCATGATTATTATTTTATTTGATTAAGCATGTAGACTTAAATTTGGAGATTGAGATGGATTATGTGGTTATGAATTACTCAGCATCACTGATTAGTTGTTTTTCTTTTTACTTGTGTTTGTTGTCCGTTTCTCTTCAATGGTGGGCCTATGATGAACCTATATGGAACTTGTCTATATGGGGGAGTAGATTGACAGGATTGTAGCTCGAGGAGTAAAGCTAGTGAAGGCGTTCCAAGAAGATAGTATATCTTCTAAAAACATTTAAATTATTGTTTAGTTCGGAACTTCTATTTATTGGGATTTTTATTTATTGCAATGAGATTAATTCTCTTGCATGAGAATTAATAGTTTAATATTTCTATTTCATTTGGATTAATTGTTTTAAGTCTAGTTGAAAAAGATAGTTAATATTTAATTATCTATTACGCTTGTTTGGGGCCACTAGCATTTGTTTTTCTTTAGCCTCGTATTTAATTTGAACATTAAATACGGCGGTGACGCTTCAAATTTTCAGGGTTTTTCCGCTGCAACTCGTGATTTTTAATGGTTTTAAATTGGACGGAAATTCGGCGTGTTACAAGTAAAGACATGTGAGGTCTATAAGTTAAGTTTTGTGGAATGTGGTAGTGTGGTTGGTCAGTTGCTCAGTTCACACTACTTGCTCAGTTGCTCTGTTGCTCTGTTGATGTCCACATTTAATTTGTTCATTTACCGAATGTATGTTTTGGAATTTTTGGACCTCTTTTTCCCAATCAAGCAACCATTTGTGGTTTGGACTCTAAAATCATGCATTGCCATAACCATTGACATGCCTTCATTCCCATGTTGCTAGTTCAATTGACTCAAGTATCTAAGTTTACTATAAGAGATTGTATTTGAACCTGAATAGATGAATGGTTGTTGTGATCAGAAGGGTTGTTGGGAATTTTAAAACTGATACCACATATATTTAAACTGATACCACATGAACTAAAACTGGTACCACAAATATTTTAACACAGCTATGTGTTTCTTTTTTGTGTCTGGTATTATATATCATCAATGTAGTATTTGTTTCTTCTTCTTGAATATTCACTCAACACAAACAAGCAAGTCTCACTTTCTAACACACACATGCTAGCTAGTATCAAATGCAGTGTGTCTAGTATCATATTGTTTGCTTGAGGTATCATACTTTGTTAAACAAGTGCATACACAAGCAAGTGTCACTTCCTAACACACACATGCTATCTAGTATCAAATGTAGTGTGTCTAGTATCATATTGTTTGCTTGGGATATCATATTTTAATTACTATAGTTCCAAATTGCAGAGATGCAATGCTTTAAAAAGTGAGGGCTTTCAAGGACACTAAACCTACATTACATGATGGCCGAAGAGCACAAGAAGGAAGCTGAGAAAAAGAAGCAGCAAAAAGCATAAGAGAAGAAGAAGGAGAAAAAAGAAAAAAAGCAAGTTACTGAGGCCAAGAAAAAGGAAAAGAAAAAAGAGGAATGAAAAAATTATGGAACTAAAGTATTAAATATTTTAGTATATTGCTAGTTGTGTTTTTCAGTCACTCAAACAGCAAACAAGTGTTTTAGTTTTATCTTATGAATAGAACTTCATCAAGTATCTGCTTTAGTATCAAGTTTGGATGACCTGGTATCATATATTTCATATCATGTATGTTTTTGTTATGTTTTAAAGATGGTATGAGTGGAAGTGGCAATGAAGCCCTGGATTTGGTTAGAAGACTAGAGTTGGTTTTGTAGTAATTTTCTGTTTGAACAGGTTTTTGAAAAGTCGATAACTTGGGATGCCCAAATTCAAAGGAAACTCTGCCGGATTTCTGACTTGATACAGTTTGAGATACGACAAACTATGAACTTAATTGATTCCATTGCTCACTGGAACAGAAATATCACTAATAGCACACATTCAAAAACTAATACTACAGATACCACATACATTATAAGTTTATAACTGATACCACAGATATTTAAACTAAAACCGTAGATATTAAAAGTGATACCACACATTCAAAAACTATTACCACAGATATTAAAACTGATACCACGGATATTAAAACCAATACCACAAATATTAAACAAATACAATAGATATTATAACTGATACTGTCAATACAGAGAACATATATAAATAGCCAAAGAATCTATTGATAACCTTTCAACAACTTGTAACATTCATGTATTAGCAAAACAAATTTACTAAATAATGTTGGTATCAGTTTTGACCACTGTGTATCAAGGTTTTAGTACGCCTTGCACTAATACCTTTTTGCCTTGTAGTATCACTATTTGCTCCAATAGTATTAGTTTTTAGTGTACTGGTATTAGTACGCCTTGCACTATTAATTTTCCGAAAAAACTTGAATGCGGCCACCTCAAGTTGCGGCCGAGTGTAGTGACGTCATCATTTTTTAAATTTTTTTTTAAACTTTTATTGTTGCTGCGTTGTCCATGGCCACTGTTGTAAATAGCAGATCTTCTTCTTTCTCTCTCTTAGCGAATCCATGACGATTGTGTGGTCTCAATCTTGGTAAATAATACCATGCTTTCTCTCTCCTTCAAAATCAATCACGTGATTCCCATGGTATCGTGTTCTTTCTCTCTCCTCTGGATTCAAGGAGAGAGAAACTAAAATAATCGGCATTTTCCAAATGTTAGATGTTAATTGTTTGAGGAGATTGAAGTTACAAGGCACATAAAAGCTAAATCTGAGTCAAATTCGCCACAAAAGGAAAAAAAAAATGGTTTTTTCACATAATGATGGTGGTGTTTGATCGCAAGTTGTTGTCAATTGAGATTGTTGTTGTTGGTGGTGGTGGTGGTGGAGGAGGAGAATTGGTAGATATGATGGTGTTAGAGAATTGGGGTAAATGGTGGTGTTTTCTAGCTATCATTAGTGACATATTTGTGATATTGCTACTGAATGAATCATGTTGTTGGTGGTGTAGGATTCGTGTTCTTATTGGGCTAAAAATTGAGAACAATGGATTAAAAGTTAACAAATGAACCTCGTAAAGTATTTTGCCTTTCCATCATTTTTATAACTAGGCTTATTAAGATCATGATTTGAGCTTTTTATTTTTATTTTTTGTTTTTAAGAATGATTTGAGCCCCTTGTTATTTGTTTAGTGTGCATTCTGAGAGGTTGCAGTGGATAGCATAGTTACGCATGACGCACATTCTCCACTTGTCCCAATAATAATCTGAGATTAAAAAAAAATGAAAATGCGCTAAGAGCTGGTTAGGGACTCAGGTCCAATCTGGAAAATCATAAGGTGGTGTTTACTACCTTGCAATCAATTGCAACGCAATGCAATCATTTTATAGAGTAAATGTGTGGTGGAAAAGGAATAAGGGGGTGAAAAGATATAGAAAAAGTGAGTTTGCTTACACCATCCAATGTAATCACCATTACATTGGAAAAATTGAGCAATTGTGATTACATTAGATAATGCAATCAACCCCATTTTTTCCATCCCTCCTCCCACTCCTTCACTTTTTACCCCACGTATACTCTATAAATTGATTGCATTGCATTGCATTTTGATTGCAAGGTAGTAAACGAGCCCTAAGAGTTTATGGCCTTATGGTATGGGAAAGGACTAAGGAGTGGGCAAATACAGGGCTCTAAGACTATTTGTAGTATCATGGGCCAGCTATTTGACCAGCCATCACAAATTCACAGTTGCGTAATGTATGGTTCAGGTTCACAAACAAATTGCTTTAATTTCTCAATAATTAAAAAAAAAAATCTCAATAATAGTTGAGTCAAATTTACTCAGCTGATAGTTACAGTCTTACAGACTTACAGTTACAGGGCAATTACATAAAATCAAAGCCAATGGAAAATATTGAATTTAGATTTTGGTGGTACAATTATTTCAGGCTATTAAAATTTAACAGAGCTCAAGACTCAACAGTACCTTCCCATAGTACCATAGGGTGATTTAGCAGACATACTGCTGCAAAACACAAGGACACTGTTCAAAGTGATATTTTTAGGGGACCATTTTTGTGAGTTATGGAGTACTTGCAAATAATTGAAGTTTCTAGAGGCCTAATCGGACTTTATGGGGTGCAGAGAAATGTTTAGCAGCAACCACCATCAATGCTGGTCCTGGTCCGGTAACGCTATTCGGTCTGCTGCTGACTGCATCTGCAGCTATCGATTTCGGATTTTTCGACGAAGATGCTACAATATATGCACGAAATGATTTGAGTAAGCACCACAAATACCAGCTCACACTCATGACCTTCAACATGTCCTTTTCTTTTCTTTTTGTTGAAGAACAAACGCCCAATTTGGAAATCTGATTGTGGTTATTTTTGTAAATGTTTTGAGCATTAGGTTATACTAATGATCTCCCTTTTATATAGAGGAGGCTTCTTGGGCTTCAAGTTACAAAAGCACCCTGTGGCAACTGGCAGGTACTAGTACTTTTCAACGAACTCATCAGTCATCAATCATCATACTGAGACTAACTGTTTCTGAGTTTTTGACTTCTTTTTCTAACTTAGGACTTTTGACCCACCTGTAGTTACTCAGCAGCTTCTTTGTGGCAATATTTTCCAAGAGAAATGTATTGATAATTTGATACTTGATTGACACGGTTTCATTTTGTGGATGTGAGGTGAGACTTGAGAGTGAGGTTAACAAAAAAATATGTTGGTCATTCCTAATTAATAGATGAACCCTTTGTGAATCTTGTGATACTGGTTTGGAAAGTGCCAAGCACCTGTTTGCTCAGTAATATCAAAGCTGAGAAACAAAAAATTGTTCTTGATTTTTTTTTTTTTTTTTTTTTGATAATTAGGAACTTTTTATTTATCAGTTAAAGCTTAAAGCAAGCTTAACAAAAGTACAGAAAATAAGGGTACACATGAATTGTTCTTGATTAATCAGAACAGGATACACTATGGAAGGCTCGGTCCTTAAACTGCAAACTGAAGAAGGATAAGAAACGTTTTCGGATGCTTACCAGTACCATACAACAATAAAATCTTCTGATAATGCAGTAGATAAGGGTGCTTCAGTTTAAGATATGGGAGTTTCAATTTAAGACAAATATCATCAGTTCATGAAGGCTTTTCTCTAATGGGAAGTATGCATAAAAGTCTTTTTCAATTCAAGGAACCTCGGTAAACAATTCACTATCCCATGCATTCTCCTCTGCAATAACCTGTATTTTTACAGAAGTCTCCAAGAATGTGAAGAATTAAAAAGTGACGCAGTTGGAGCAGTCTCCTTGCACATTTAACAACTATGCAGTTCAGGTAGCCTTTCAAAACACTTTATTATCCCACTTGGCTGTCGTATAAAGATTTCAATTCATAATGGTCCTTGTGATCACGGAGAAAAACATGGTGAGTGTCAAGGTAACTGAGCTTCGTTTGACCTTTCATCAATGCAGACTGAAGATCATTGGTCTGAAGAGAAATGATTAGCCGAGGGAAATTTTCCGGCATGCATCCTGCAGTTAGCAGAGCGGTCCATTCGAGATATCTGGATCAAAGATACTATAACACACCACACAGGCACTCACAACGTCTGGCTATGATGCTGGAATTCCTATGATCTAATACAATTTCTCCCAATTTGCACAGGAAGGAGGGGGGGGGGGGTTCGGAAATGACCCCAAACAAGGGATTCATCAATGAATATCCAAAACTGCACTAACAATAATATATGGCTATGAAAACATATATAGCACCTATTAACAAGCATTCTACATGAGCTCCAAAACCTTCAGAGATTTTGATCTAATCATGCAAAAGAAAACTATAGGGGTTATCTGTGAAGCTCCTAGTACACAAAATTGGCAACAGGGTAAGTAATAAGTTATACTATGATCAGTCTTCTAACCTGTTTGAAACCCAGCCAAAATGCTTCTTACTAGACTTAATTTGAGCTGAAGCAATCAGCCGAAGAATCTGAAGTTCCAATTGATATCAGGAGCTCAAAGATTCTCCACCTGGCCAGATATATCTATTTACATCTTTGCCAAGAGTCCGTGATTTGAAACTGGAATTGGCACTCTCGATAAGATCCGCTATTTTCATATCCTACACTCATTATGATGGATCCATAAAATTGTTCTGTCATCTTTCGCCAACCTCGAGCTCTTCTTGGTCCTCCAATGGAGTTTCCTCTCGATTTGCGTTTCCTCCACTACCTACCCCATGATTTTCTGTACCGCGCCCAAAGAAAAGAGCTGATATCAAGGAGTCATCTACATAAATTTCATCCTCATTTTCCTTGTCTTTTTGGCTAGGGTTTGTGTTACGGCCCATCCAAGCAGGGCAACTGCGCTGAACCTTTAGAGCAGCTTGAGGACTAAAATCAGTCAGCGGACTTGAATTTCGAACTGTGCTTGGTGCAGGTTTGTCCCTCAAGCAAGAACACTCAGGCGCAGGATGAGAAAGAAAGGATAGTGGCCTCGAAATATTGGATGCTTCCACGAGACCATCAAGCAATGTTCTTCTCAGATGCCCCCGTACTGATGAAAGCCAGGTTCGATTAGCTTGGTGCAAGCTCTCACGGACTTCATCTATAAGTCGTACTACTTCCTTTCTGCAGTAAATCAAACACAAGAAAAGGTCAGATTGATTTAGCTAGCTAGGAACTAGGAAAGCCATCTGGGCTAAAAGACGCTTTCTAGCATCACCCTTCAATCTGAAGAAGTCATCAGAGACCGACATAGCGACATTATTCTCAGGTGTTTTCAGTGTCATATGAGATATGCTAGACATTCAGTAAATTAAGTGTAAGTTTCGGGTGGATAGCATCGTCAGGAACTTTCAAAGACAGATGCATATTTAAATGGAAGTGAACATAGATGAGAGAAAACTTACCTTTCTGGCCTATATGTCACTGATGCAGCAGACTGATACAGCCTATGACCCATAACCAAGCTAGCAAAATTCGGACGTCCCTTGCCATCTCGATCGAACCCAGGAATGAACACATCAGCTTCTGTACAAACCATGTAATCGATGGCTTCCCACAACAACTTATGAGCATTAGTTCTCAGCTCCATCACCGTACTCTCAGGCTCATTGTCGCTCTCTGCCACCCAACCCCACCACCCTTCGATATTGTATGGGTACTTGGACCGGGCTGGAGGGGGTGGGAGTGGACGGGGCCGTGGACCTGCGGTTTTCCAGGCCTCAAATTTCCTTTGTTCCACAACTGAGGGAGGAGCCCTTGGGGGGCTGTCCACAAGGTTGGTCTCACGACCATAAATTTTAGTGAGCTCCCTTCTCGTGCTTAGAGAAGTCCTGTCAACCACATTATCGAACATTGCATGTAGAGGGATCAAAATTCTTTGGCCACCAAATACTTCACCCCCTGAAAGATATATAATTGTGTCTGACCGATATCCATATGCACGGAGAATAAGACCAACCTATGAAAATACAAGTTAACTGGTAAGTGCAAAATGAAAGGACAGGCACAGGCAGTCTGGCACCCATCTTCTCATGTCAAGAGGTTAATTTTTTCACAAGGGAGAGTATTTTTATTATTTAACTCTGATTACAATGGAAGGTTTTAGGCTGAGATGTTTTTTTTCCTTTAGTCTTAAGATCAAATAAAATATGTTCTAGAATTGTTAAACTTCTAACCTCTTCTGGCATGAGGGGGCATGAACCATTGAGTCTTTGTTGAGCTGAATCTACAGACAGCTTTCCCTTCACTATCCCACGTTTCAACATCCACGACCTTTTGTGTTGAATCAGCTCGGTGTGCACATCCTTCATACCATGTTTTAAGACACTATGGCATCAATTCAATTGCTACATACAAGTAGCTATCATTAACCTTTATTTGTCCTTTGAGAATCATTAGAGAGTACCTGGAAAAGTTCTGCGCAGCCGTAGTATGCCAATGCTTCTCTTGTGATTCCTGGTTCATAGGCGATAAACGGCCTCCCCACTGACCGTAATCTAGAAAGACCGAGATAATAAGCTACTGAACGCTTTTTGTTACAAAAGAAGGATAATGGCAGATAATTCAGACCTGTTCAAGATCTTGGCGGCAAGTTCTTGGACCTCCTCTCGGAACTGAAGAGCATGAAAAGCAACCCTGCATCTCAGTCTTTGATATTCTTCAAGATCAGGAGGAAGATTGGCCTGCATCAAGAAAATGCAACTAAGATCAAACCACTTGAGAATTTGGGGAGGGGACGGAGCCCCTCTTGAAATGCAGCAAAAGTAACACCCATGCCCCATCTAGTATGGAGTGTCAAAAGCTGGTGAAGATCAAGAAGTGGAAGGGCATGGCTGACTTGAATTGAAATTTACACTCTTGAGCTCAGTATAAATGCTAATGTAGGAAATTTCACTGATTGGACATACAATTGGAGGCTTGGAGCTAATATTTGAGCTACAAATATCTTTTGATTGTGAAAAAAGGAAATACTCTGTAGAAGAAATCTGAAATGAAAACTAAAAAAGCGAAATAGGAATTACCTGCAAGCATCCACCTTCAGTGACAAGGAATTCGACAACTGAGTGCTTCCTCAACATAGGCAAAACTTGTTTCAGATAAAAATACGGAGATGCTGAGTTAGGTACCCTATACAAAGGAACCGCCTTTTTCCGCCTCTCCTCCTTAAGATTCTTCGGAAGAGTTCTCACTATGTTGACATCTTTAGCTAATGCTGCCACGAACTGATCTTCATTGTACAAATAAGCAAAACTTTTAAACTCCAAGCTGCGCACATAAAGCCAATCAATTAAACCAGCAGTCTTATGCTCTTCATAAATTTTGTAGCAAGGAATTAAACATCAGTGAGATCGACAAAAATAATTTACCTAATCCCCTTGCTGCTAGTGGTTGATAAGATCTCAGGGATCACAAGAGTAGCATTCAGTAGCCGTGCCACCACTACAGCATCGCAGATCTGAACAACCGTAAAAATAAAAGACATGTAACTGAATAGAGCTCATACACTTATTCTGATGTAATATGCGTACACAGACATGTCAGAATTGTTTTTTTTAAATTCTTTTTTCAGCTATAAGAGATATGGCATTCTTACCGCACTCCTGGTCTCATGAAAACCTCCTCGAATCCTGACAAAAATGAAGCCCGTCGATTGCAAAGTGGGAGCTGTAACAAGTTAGGAATACAATACAAACTCAAGACAGCATACAAGTAAAGACATATGGAACTTGGAGAGAACAAGCAGTGGGGTGCAAGTGCAACGATAGAAGCCAGATTTTGAAATATCCATGTCTCTCAGTTATCAGTGTGACAATCTCCCAAATTAGTGAACTGCAGAACCACAATTTCGACCAGTTTTCTATTGTCTCTTTCTCGTAAATCTGTTTATTGATACATTCGTGACCGTTGTTTCATGTAGCCGGAGTAAAGCTCCACCAAAACTTCTTGATATAGATAACTTGCCCACAGCCCCACACTTGCTTACTAATGTTTGTGATTCCATACAGCCAACCCGTCTAGCAGGTTATAGGCTTAAAGCTTGATTAGTTTTTACAGTTCACTTCACATTACCTATTGCTTAACTATGTTACTCAGACTCTACAGTCAAACACAAAGTACTGACACCAAGTATGACCTCAGTCACCCAAATTATAATAGGAACTTGAAATTAGACTTCAGCATCTACACCAAAGGCCACCTTATGCCAGTCTATTCATGCATAGAAATTGATAATTGATTAAACTAGCATTGTAATCCCTAACATTCTGGCTTTAGCCTACCAAATTTCATCATAGGAGGTTAAACATGCATACTATTCAATATACAAACAGAAATTAAGGAGGACAGGGCAGTGCTAAAAGAAAGGGCTTAAAAGCTATTCCAAGTGACCATTACTGAAGTTTTCAACTTTTTAACAAAAGGAGACACCAAAATCAGTTCTTAATGCTATTGAAGAACATACTATACAGAACATTAACCAAAAAAGTAGAGAGAGAAAATACTAACCAGCATAGGGTCCTTGAGGATTTGCAAGTGGATACAAAGATCCCAACTCCCTTACTGGACCCCACAACCTTTTATACAGGGGACTCTGCTTAAAAAAATAGCAAGCAAGAAAATGATTTCATAATGGTTAGGTGTGTGACCAACATTACCCTAAAGGCCTAAAATCTAGGCATGAAAGAAAAAGGAATTATATTAAGGTTTCATAATTTCAATTTATGTCACAACAACCCAATCTGGGTAGTGGTCTAAAAATCTCAATAATTGCAAAAATTGACCTCAACAATGGGAACTTTAAGGCCAAATCAGAGTTACCCATCATCAAGTAAAACACTTCAATAATCTGATTTGTAGGTGTAATAATCTAGAAGCTAGGTACCATGTAAGGTTTAACGACAAACAGGATCCTGTTTCAGACAAAAGATTTGAGACATGAAAATGAAATGATTTGCAAGCCTAAAGCCTAAACTCAAAAGAAACCAATTTTAAGATTCCATAATTTAGAACAATATTCCATTTCCAATCTTGGGTAGTGCTCCAAAAGTAATTAAGCATAGCCAAAATACTCTAATCAGATCAAGCACCAAAATGCCAAATTAAACTGATACCAAATGACAAAATCATACAATATCACAGAATTCTGCTTCATATGACCATTAAAATTCTTCATAAATCAAGCAGAATTCAAATACTGAACTAAATCAGATTCAAGCAATAAAATAGTGAGCACTAAACTAAACATATAAATATAACAATTGAGTAAAGAAGACATTACATTTCTGGGAAGATCTGTACTCCCAAACATGGGTCTCCAAGCAAAAATTGTAACTGAAGATGAAGTTCTGTAGCCATTTTGTTGATTTTCAGTGTATCTAGCAAGTGAGAAGTGAGTCAGGAGAGAGAAAGCAGCAAGAGAGAGAACCATTAGACCAACCCATTTCATCCTTTGTTTCTTCCCTTCATTTTTCATGGCTACCCATCTCATCTTCATCTTCTTTATCACCATTATTTCTGTTCAAAGTTGAACAATTTCACCACCCCACCTCTTTTTTCTTTCTCTCTCTCTCTTGGTTGCTTGCTGTTTGTTGCCTTGTGTTTGCATCAAATCTCAGACAAATCTTACCATTGTTTGAGTAATGTTTGACAGATGGAAGAAAAAAGATTGTATATTTAAAATATTTATATATACTTACTTTATAAACAAAACAAGAGTGTGACACTCTCTAAGTCTCTAGGTGCTGTGCTCCAAAAATATCGTAGTAATATTAAAATTGAATTAAAAAAGGAAAAAGAGATGAAAAAAAAAACTGCCCAGAATAAAAAAGACCAGCTCTTTTCCCAATTTCTCTTTGCTTATTTTCTCACTAGAAATTCAATTTTTCTTGCCCCAAATACATCACTTTCTCAAGTCAAAGAAGTTATAGTACAAAGCAAACAGAGTATCTACTAACTTCTTGGTTTTCCAAATCTACAAGACCCAGAAAATGAAAGGGGAAATTGATTTTACTGGTTGTAGAAATGTAAGTGGTTTGTGTGTGTGTATGTGTTTAAGAGGAGAGAGAAAGAGAAGTCAAATGGGGAGATCAAGTGAAGAGATTTGCCACGTGAGAAAACATGCCCTTGTGTTTAAAATTGAGTTAGGGAACGTTTGGGTAGGGAAGTTTCCCTCTTGCCATAACGTGGTGTTTGTCTATTTGCTCTTCATCAAGGGGCTTCGCGGTCCAAACAGAGCAAAACATTTATGTTTCGGTTTCAGTTCAACTTTTCTCGGTAAGCAACTCATAAGACTTTACAAATTTACAATAGGAGTAATAATTGACACTTCATTAGGAATTACTATAAGAGATGTTGTATTTAAGGTGTGTTTTGTAGAGTTTTATTTGAGCTAGATTAAATTGGTTTAATTTGATAGGGAATGTAGTCTCTATTAGAGTTGGTAAAATCTGATCCGACTCGAAAATCGATATGAATTCAACCTACTTAAAACCCGATCAAAATATGGTTGATATGTTAATTATCCGAGCCCAAAACTACCCAACCCGAGTTTTGAGAGACAAGAGCTGTTTGACCAAAATTCGATCCGAACTCGACCCGCTAAAGACCCAATCTGATAGTGACTTAACCCAATAATGAGTCAACCGACTTATGGCACGAACCCGAAGTTACATGATCCGAACTCGACCAACCCATTTGCCAGATCGGTAAGTAACTTATCCGAATCAAGGTAAGTAGTTTTAGTATTTGGTCATACTAGATAAATAGTCCTTAAGTAATTTGGGGCGAACTTGGAAGGGAGGTGTCACTGCACAAAGCCCACTAGTGTTTACTGCATGTAATAGGTCCTTGTGCCTTAAACCGAACATGTGGCATGATTTGACACGGTTAGTTCGGTCAACATCTTACCCAACTTCAGAAAACCTACCTGCCTCACACCCAAAAATGTATCAATATCACTAACCGAATTAGATTGGATCCAACTTGATATCCAATCATACCCATTATCCAAATTAATTGACACAAATCTTAAAACATCCAACCCAAAGTGATTCAAAATAGAAATAAACTCGAACCAAAATCTACACAAATTCCTAATATATCTAACACGTACTGAATTAATATCAAAATTGGTTGAAAGAGTATTAACTAATTAAACATACATGTAATCACTGTTATTAAATCTTTCACTTTAAATTGAAATTTTCATATTACTTTTTACTCTATATTCGAGTGTTCAAAAACATTAATTAACCTAATTTTATGTTATCTGAGAACAGAACTAATTAACCCGAACATGATTTTTAACTTAAATACAAAATAAGTTCATCCGAGTTTACTCGTAACCCAACATCAATATAAAGTTATAAACCACCCAATACCACCTGAGAGGTATACTCTGATATCTCTACAAACTAAAATGACACAATCCAAAACCGATCAAATCCGCCTGGTTACCATCTAGACACCAGTTAGGGCCATCCTTAACGTGAGGTGAGCCAATCACATGAATGGTGGGAGATTATATTTTCTTCCACATCACATGAATGGTGGGAGATTGTATTTTCTTTGTTATGTTACCTTTTTGGCAACAAATGACATGGGAAATTTAGAAAATACTAGAGAAAATAGTACTAGTACAATTGCGTCTTTTTTTTTTTTTTTTTTGATAACTCTAGTACAATTGCGAATTTTTTACAGAAATGGTGTCAATAAATAAAATAAACACCATTTTGGATTTGTTTTAAAACTATTTACCAATATGGTGTTCACTTAGAGTCGGGTAACTCCATACCACTTTTTTTTTTCTTCCCCTTTTGTTTTCAGCTCAAACGTAAGTCTTGTGTCACTCAGCTACTTCTTGTATATTTAGTTGCTGAAAATGAAGGTGGAAACTTGGCGGGCTAATATCAACTACTATTTCTTAACGAAGTCGTGGTTATACATCTTTCATACAGTGCACTCTTTCCACACAAAAATATCAGTATATCATCACTTCTCAAAACCTAAGTGAACATAGGGGAAGCAGCATAGGGGAGCAGAGGGGGGAGAGAGAGAGAGAGAATATGTCGAGAGAAGCAGGGAAGGATTTTTTTTTTTAATCACTGGGAAGGAGCAGTGGCGGATCTATAAGTTGGAGTGGATATGCAAGTACATACCCCCAATAAATAAAAAAAGTCATTTTTGTTTTCAATGTTGGTGGTAGAGCAGTTGGGTAGGTTATTCAATTATAATGAAAAGGTCACAAGTTCGATACTTGTTATAGCACTTGTTAAGGTTTTTTTTTTTTTTTTTTTTTTTTTTTTTTTTTTTTTTGCCTTTTTGTTTTAGTTCTTTTGTGATTTAACCTAAAAAAAATTCTGGCCTATTCTTTTCCTATAATTGTGCATACCCTACTTATGAATTCTGGATCAGCCACTGGAAAGGAGTTTTAGTACATGGATGTTTCAAGTATGTTTGGGCTGGAAAAATAAAAGAAGTTTAGGTGTTATCCGAATCTAAGTGAATACCATATTGGTAAATAGTTTTAAGACCAACCTAAAATGGTGTTATTTTTATTTATTGATACGATTTTTGTAAAAGATTCTACAATTGCGTCTTATGCAACGTTTTTTTGCTGGGTCTCTATCTTGGCTTCTTTTTTTAGGGACAATGATACTTATACAATGGTTGTGCATTACAATCTTTTTTTTATGTGAGAGGAGTGACAAAAGTATCCTTGCTACTTGAGATTTTAGGGAGGTATTTGTGGTAGAGTGAAAAAGGGAAGAGGAGAGAGATAGACACAAAAAAAAAAAAATTTGTAATGTACATTGATTGTACAAGATTTATTTTCCATTTTGTAGTGGATTTGTAGAGAGAATCTGGGTTAGAGAAAAGGAGGATCCAAAAACTCACAGAAAAGAGATATCTGTGGTGTACTGGTGCTCACTTCAGTAAAAAAAATAAATAAATTAATTAATTAATTAAGCAAAAGAAACTCAAATAAATAACTGGCGGTGGTGCTTATTTGTAGACTTGTAGTGGGGGGAAATTTTGTGATAAAAGTGGTGAAATGACTTTTCAGTTTTCAGAGAGTGTGACAGGAAGGGAAGATGAAGGAAAGCAACAACTTTGGGGTTAAAATGTTGCTTTTCTTCTTGGTAGGGCAACTAGGAAATTTAGGTGAAGGTGAGTAAATTCAATGTCTTTGCCATTAATATGGTGCAGATTCTTTGCTTCGGTTTGAAAATCTTCGCATACTTTTTACCAATTTCATGCAGCACTAGGTGTAATTTATTACTCCTCCCGTCGTATTATATAGGGCGTTTAACGTTTTTGCACAAAAATTAAGAAAGTCATTTGCACCAAAAAAAAAATTAAGAAAGTCATAAATAGTCTCAAATCTAACAAACAATAGTTTTATGTTACTAGATTACCCTTTGACTTTAGATTTGATAAAGTAGGTGAATAATTAATGAAGTAATGTAAAAGATGACTAAAATTGGTAGAAAATAATAAATGATTGGAACTCATAAATGAGAAAAAGTAATTTTCTAGAACAACTTATATAATGGGACGGATGGAGTATCCTGGTTTGGTTGTATGATTGTATCGTTATTTCTAAGTTTAAATTAGAGTTGATCATGCGGGTAGATAAAATGTTTTTGTAAATGTTAAGAGAATGGACTTAAGAAACATATTAAACTTATTTTTCATCTGTTCCACTTGAAATTCTACAGAGGCGAGAAAAAATAGAATTTGATATCACTAATCACCCTTCAAAGGATGATTAATGTGAGATGAACGTCAATTAATGTACAGGTACAATTAATGAGAGATGTATTGAGAATTTTGGCACATATCTCCTCTATTGAAAAAATAATTACAATTGATAAAAAGTTTGTTTAGTGGGAATAAGAGGTGCGACATAGATTGAGTAAAAGATAAGTTGTATGTATTTGATGCTTTAAAGTCTCCTAATAATAGTCTTGTTTACTTTGATTTGGTTGTAGAGGATATCGTTGACCTTTTTTCTATGTTTGCTAATGTCATTTGGTTTTCAAAGGTAGACCATATAATTGTGTCGGCCTTGAACTGCTCACATTCAGCCTTGGTAAGTAGGTTGAATATTTTGGGAAGTGTATTTTCCCAATCTGGTTGATGTAACTATCTCAAACGATATTGTCACTGCAATGGAAAATTAACCTTTGCGGGTGGCGTTCTAACAAAATAAATAAAAGAAAAAACAAAATTAAACTACAAATTCCCAAGAATTGCATGCCATGTCAGTAAGTAAACCCCAGATTTCTAGGCTTCCTTACACGTGACCTTTCTAATTTCACGCGGTGAAATTTGTGTCATCCTAGTATATTTGTCAATTTTTATACATGAGCAATGATATATGTCATTTCAAAAGATGCTCTTTTCCATCATCTTTGTCCTATCACTCTTATGTAGGTGATCAATTTTACAACTTAAAACAAAATTTACTACAAAAGTTTTTTAGTACCTATTTTTACTAAAGAAAATGCCCTTATCTAACTTCTAAGGGGACATAAATCATCAGCCTTTGTAACATCTATAAGTCTCTTATGAGGCCATCTCTATAATCAAGAATGACGTTATGCTTCTATGAGGCATCTTACCTTGACATCGCCTCATACGACTTTTTGTGTTGTAGCATACTTTAATTTTTGTACTTTACCTTTAGAGAGGGGCACAAACGAGTTGAGTCGAGTGGAGTATTGCAGTGTTCGTGCTTGGCTAATTTGTTAAACGAGTATCATACTTGTGCTCGTGCTCATGCTCGTTTCTTATTGAACGACTTTTAAACGAGTTTTGGCTAAGTCGTTCATGAGCGGTTCGCGAGCACACTAATTTTGAAGGCAATATAACTCATGAAAATATTAAACAAGCGGAGTAGGGGGGTGCTCGTATTCGGCATGTTTACTAAGTGAGCCTTGAATTGGTGGCTGTGGTGCTCATATTCCGCTTGTTTATTATCGAATGAGTTTTGATCAAATATGTTCACAAACGACTCACGAGTGTATCGGTTCATTTGCATCCCTTCCTTTAGACCCTTTACCTTTCCAAGTATTTCTCTATTATTTACTTCAATGAAAAACGACGTTAACTCAAGAACTCCCCGATTAGCGAGAGAGGGAACACACTAACACACAGAGAAAGTGAGTGGCATATTGTATATTGTGTCGAGTACATCATGGCCAATCATTAATCTTCAACACCAATCTCTACCGTCCGCTACTGATCTCTCTCTCTCTCTCTCTCTCTCTCTCTCTCTCTCCTGGGCAGGCGGTCGTCTCCCTCGTCGGTAAGTTTTCCGTTCCCCTTCTTACCACTAAACTTGATTGATTGAATTAATAGTCGTTCAGAAAATTCCTCATTCGTCAATTTAAATAAAAGTATACGTTTGAATACTCCCATTTGATTTGAATACCATCAGCTCAATTCTATGAATTGAAATTTTGCAATTCAAATTCAATACTACTGTTTGGGAAAACCAAGAATTTCAATTCAATAATTTGAAATTTGAATTTCTTATTTGGTAAAATAACAAATTTCAATTTTAAAATTTGAAATTCAATCATTGTTTGACAACCTATACAATTTCAGTTCTATAATTTGCTTATACATCAATGAAATACTATTGAATATTAAATTATGATCAATATTTAAGCATATATCGAAATTTGTATACAAAATTTTAAAAAAATTCAGACTCTTTTCAACCTTACTCAAGCTTTTACGTTTCTATCTCTTTGCCTCCATCCCTCAAACCCTAACCCTAACCCTAACCCTAACCCTAATCTTCTCTCTATCCGAAATTCAAAGAACTCAATGAAAAATCTAATCTAAGAAACCTCAAATTCGGTGCTCTAGCCTTTGATTTTCAATTGCGCTGTTGTAGATCGCTCAGTTGTAAAGGAATATTTCTTCTCAACCAAAAGCAAAATTGGAATGACTTTGCGTTTTTCTTTGTAGAGATTTCGAACAAATTACTACTACCATGGAAATTGGAAGGAAGTTTTGAGGTCGCAAGGAGGAGAGAGAAAGAGAGGGAGAGGAGAGAGAAAGAGAGGGAGTGCAAAATAATCAATTTTATTATTATGTTTTATGTTTATTTTTCCTTGCGTGAAAGTATGAATTTCTAGGTGCAATTGCCAAATTGGTTATCAATGATATTCTTGTTGGGGAATGCTTTTTGGTAATGGTGGGTCTTTGTACAATTTTTCCTAGAGAGAGATTGTTGTTTTCCCCTTTGATTGTTGTTTTCCCCTTTGTTTTTATGGTGACTATAGCTTAGGAACAACTATTCACGTCACGCATTTGTTAGGATACTGTGAATTGAAAAAAAGGGGATTGCTTAACGTAAATCACAAATTACTTAATGTAAATTCCCCACCACAAAAAAACAACCCAAGCCCCCAACGCCAGCTCGACGCCCCCAACGCCAACCCACTGTCAACCCGACCACACCAACCCCATCCTCCTGTCAGCCCGCCGCCCTAGGCTCGCCACCCAACAACCACCCTACAATAAACCCTAACCTGCCACCCAAAAAAACCCACAACAATTTAAAAATTATAAAAAAACTAATTTAAATTATGATAATTACCTCAATATCATCATCATCATTAATTTCATCATAAATATTGTCCTGATCGAAAGAATTATTCATATTGATTGACTAGAAGGATTGATGAGAGAGAGAGAGGAGAAGGAAGAAGGGGATGCTCTTTTACAAATAAAAGGGTAGTTTTGGAAGTTTTGTGTCAAAAAAATTTACGTTAAGCAATTTGCGATTTACGTTAAGCAACTTCGGAAAAAAGAGTCTTTTTTTTTAGCCAGGCTTTTAGAGCATGATGGTGCATTAATGTTATAGTTTCTGAAAGAAAGGAACAAGGGAATTTCTTAGGCATCAGCCAAAGGACAATACTGATTGCAATAATTGCATATCCAATTTCATTAGCATGTCCAGTTGAAAGGGGTTGAAAGGAAGCTGACGATTAGGTATTAGGCTAATTACCAAACAAATGCTTAGTTAAAGGCATCTAGTTAACTAACCCTGAGCGGGTAGCTCAGCTGGTAAGACACCTGAGAAATATTCCAGAGTTTCCAGGTTCGAGCCTCCTCAGGGCCACTGGAAGTTTTACTGGTCGTGAACTTCAAGGCCCGTGGGATTAGTCAAGCAAAGCATGAACACCCATGTTATCTAAAAAAAAGACATCTAGTTAACTTTACAAGTCATAGTCACTGCCATGGCCGATATCAAAACAGCATGTGTTGGCCTAGCCTAAGAGGGGGTTGGGCCGGTTGGGGACTGCGCTGTGGCCCTAAATAGGAGGAAGTGTGAAAGAATAAGGTCTGAAGGGTATTTGAAAGAACAAAGAGTTAGGAGTTGGAGATCAGTTAATCACCCTCCAATGAAATTTAGTATCATGCTGAGATTGGTGAGATGGTGATCGATTAGGGCCAAATTCACAAGTACTGCTTTAA
The DNA here is from genome assembly GCA_038025085.1 of Tetragonia tetragonoides. Taxonomy (NCBI): domain Eukaryota; kingdom Viridiplantae; phylum Streptophyta; class Magnoliopsida; order Caryophyllales; family Aizoaceae; genus Tetragonia; species Tetragonia tetragonoides. Next base: position 36,052,860 of record CM076141.1, read on the forward strand.
CCATCTCCTCACACATGGCCTCCGTGGCATCGGTTAAAATTGAGCAGATGGTGAATTGGTGAAAAGTGGTACGGGTGAAGAAAGGGTATACTACTGTACTTATGAAGCATTAGCTATTAGAAACTGAGATAAGTACGCCTCTGATACAGCCATACAGGGTATAGAAAAATGTTTGAGAGAGTAAGAACTTTTACAGTTTAACTTCTAGGAATATGTCATAACCCTGAGGGGGTAGCTCAGCGGGCAAGACCTATGAGATTTATTCAAGAGGTCCCAGGTTCGAGTCCTCTTAGGGCCATTGGAGGTTTTCATGGTCGTTAAGTTCAGGGCCCATGGGATTAGTCAAGCAAAGCTTGATCGCCCATGTTATCTAACCAAAAAAAAAAAAAAAAAAAACCTTGTAGGGATATGTCATCTTTGTGAAAGTTTGGTATCATAATTGCTGGCAGAATTTAGTGGCTTGCTAATTGTGGAATATTACTTCATGAGTCCTAGGAATGATTGGTTATCCATTGTGATTAACTTGATTGTATTTGAATTGGGGTGGGGGTGGGGGAAGAGAGAGAGATACTTGCTCTTGGTCTTTTCCTTGTTCTTCTCCCTTCTGTTCTTTATTTATTTTTGTTTTGGGTTAATTAACTTAATTTGTTTGAATAATAAAGGTTTTGCCTCTTGCAAATTATTGGTTTGGGTCTTGTGGTGATCTTTGCATTCTTCTATCTTCTTTCTGCAATGGGCTAGACATTCTCCGTATCTCTCCTGTCTTCTAACGTTTGGCTTTGGTTAGTCCTGGAGTGCAATTTAAAGGAGATACCAGAGAGTGAAAGGCAAACATAACAGGGAAGTTTTGATGGAGATGGGTTATGATTAGTCATGAATATTTAGAGGAGGATGTTACCTACTTACCTTTGCATAATCATCAGTATTTAGAAGATGATGTTTTTGTTTTTCAGATTTGGTTCCCTGTTAATGTTATGAATTCTTTGTAGAGTGCGTACTTCATTTGTAGATGAGGTCAATTCCTCTTCTCGTTGTGATTCTTTATGCCGTCTATAATTTCATTTTTATTGAAGTTTTTGCTTCTCAAGTGCATGAGGTGTTTGTGCAAGTTACTTGACATAATACAAAGAAAATAGGTTACAATTATGTAGTTTTATTTTGCCATTTGATGGCTACATTTGGTAGTCGAGACTTCTCCAAACATGTTAAAAACTCTCTGCCTGCAGTGCGTGCTGTTTATTTGTGGTTACTATACAAAATTTTGAATGAGTATCTTCTATGGTCTTTCTGCAATGTTTATTTTTGTCATGGACCAGCTACTCAGGAAGATTTGCCAATGTAGTTCATGCTCCGTCTTGCAACCACATTGGATCTGTTAGTGAGACCCATGGACCCAATTTGATACAGGTTATGTTGACTATGAGTCTTCAGACTTCAATCTTCTCATTCATTCAGTTGGTCCCGTCACAAGACTTTGGTGTCTGCTACAGAGAGCAGCTCCCTGCTGCTCCCATTTCTATCTTCCTTTCATGTTTCATGATTGAGAGCTGTGTACAGGACAAATGGCAGATGCACTGAATGTACGGCTTAGCGGTGAGTTCATAACTAATTGGACAATGGAAGGAAATATTTGGGAAAAAGACGTGTGCTTGTCCAGACTGAAACTGGTTGTGTGTTGGAGATCGAGTTGAATGGAAATGACAATGTCCATACTGTAAAGCGGAGACTGCAGGGTGCTCTCAATTTACCAACTGAAGAGACCTCGTTAATTTGTGGGGATCTGATTTTAAAAATGATCTCAGCACCGTGAGAAACCATTTGCCCCTGCTTCTTACTAGAAATTGCCTGCACAGAAGCTCATCTACGCCATGTCTATCTCCTTGCGCGGAAGATGTTGAACGGCAAGATCAAAGTGGTCCAATTGAGGTCATAGGACGCTCAATTCATTTCCCTGGAACAAAGCAGTTGGTAAAGGGCATTGTTGAGGGCATGAAGAATGGTATTGACAGTGGTCTTGTGCCTGGTGGTGCTTTTTTTCCAGGGGTTGCAGTGGTGAGAACCTTGCCATCCTTAAGACCACTGACGAGGAGCTTTTTGCTCCAAACAATCCGAAAGGTTTTGCTGGAGAAGCTCTTGGTCAATCGGGACTGAAATTTTCAGTTCGGGTGGGTGAAATAGTTTTTAGAGAAGTAGCAGCTTATCTTCTTGACTACGATGGCTTTGCCAATGTTCCTTTGACTGCACTTGTGAAAGCAAGTCATTCATCTTCTATGTAAATAATGATGGGGTAAATCGACCCGGTGCGAACAAGATTAGTCTTGGCCCAAAGGGATTAGGTGAACTTGTGGTTAAACCCCAAAAAAAAAAAAAATAAAATAATAAATGATGGGGTAAATGGAAACAATCAGCAGGTAAGGGGGCAAATCAGCAAAATTGCATCATTTCAGCAATTTATTCCTCATGATTGTGATAGTGTGATGCTAGTGATCCATGGAACTTCTAGTTTTCCTGTTGCAGCTGTGCATCAGATAGGTATACTAGGTATTCGCATATTAAATACAGATAGGCATGCTGGCAAGCTTCTGGTTAGGAAGCTTGATGAAGTCGGAAGGTTTGTCAAGTGAATCTGGTTCCATCGATCATGGCCTTTGCCTTCCAGAAAGCTTGGAAGACCCCTGCTTCGAGTGGATCCACTGGCCACAGGCATCAATTCCTTTTTCGAAGGAAGAGCTTGAGTATATAGCTAATCTTGATCCATTTTATGACTGTGACATGCTGAGAGTGGAGCTGCCTATGGTTCACGAGGCTTGCCTCCGTGTCTTAGTTATCTGTGCCATTTTTCTTAAAGAGGCAGCTACTTTCGGTCTCTGTCTTGCTGAGATTGGTGAGATGATGAGCAGGGTCATGTGGAGGAGCCAAGCGAGCTAGAGCTCATATGCATCAAGGTGAGATCACTGTTCCAAGGAAGAGAGAAGGTACATTTTGGTGTGAAAGAAGAGGAAGACGAGTTTCAATTTGATTTAGAATGCGAGGATTATGAAGGGGATTTATCAGAAATTTGGAGGACAAGCTGACAATTCAGAAGTGTCATGATGAGATCAGTGATTTAAATGGTGCAAACATCCTGTTTAGATATGAAAAGAGTGCTGAAGAGGATCACCAGGAGCTGGATGCGGAGTCTGAGGGTGAGCATGTACAAAGCTGGCAGGAGTTGCAGGCATCAAGGTCCGATACTGAAAGGAGGATACCTGTCTTCTTTATCATCTACTAACAGAAGTGTGAACGAGCAGCTTCCAGCAAGCTCAAGTTTTGTGACACTAGCAGATATGGATGAAGAGGAATGGCTGGCATTTCTTAATTCCTTGCAGCGATTTTTGTTCCCGGCATTTGTGAATCATAGAGAAGGGAGGGCGGGGCAGGGACCAAGACAGACGCTTGGATCTTCTTGCAAATTTTGAGAAGCCATATGCGGTAAGAAATTTAAGTCTATAGTAGAATATGGAGGGTGAAATAAGATTAGTGTGGGCTTTAGGAGTATGAAGTTATTTATTTCTCGGTTATTCAGCTCTGGTTGCATTAGCAAAGATGTAGTGGCTTTGCACATTGTGTTATGTTCTGAGCTTTTAGGCCATTTGCTTCATCATGTTTGTAATTTTAATCTCTGTTGAAGACAGCATAATGACTGATGTATGGCAAATCATTCTCTTCATTCATCCATTACCCTAATGTCGTATTCAATATATACTAGTGGCCTTTTCCAGTACAAATTCAGGCACTATTCCTGAATGGGAAGCAACAGCTTTATTGTTGATTGCAGGGGTGTGTTCGGCAACCCGCTTTTGGGTAGCTGTTAGTGGTTTGAACTAGTCAAACCACTACCTATTCTAATTTGTTGTGTTTGGTAACTCGCTTTTAGTAGTGGTTGTTAGCTTTTAAAGTAGTGTTTTACAAAAGCTAATAAAATTAGCCTTTCAACTCCAAAGGCTAGCTGTTGGGAATTATTTAGACATTTAATCCCGATTCTATCCCTTTATTTTTTTATATAAAATAATAATATTATGTCCTTTTATATCATTTTGCATCAATCAGCTGACCAAACCGCTACCTTTACCGAACACTCCACCAAGTAAACAGCTAACAGTTACGTACCGCTTATGACAGCTAATAGCTAGTTCAACAGCTAACCACTAATAAAACAGCTAAGACTACAGCTACTGCTAATTATTGCCGAACAGACCCTCTGATTAGCCGCGTGATATTTAAGTAAATTCAAGCCCACCATACAATCAAAGCTGATCTTAGAAAATTGCAACCAATGATTCTCGACAAGTTGTAATATCATTGCACGCTTTATACCAAAAAAAAAAAAATATCATTGCACGCAATTTTCATTTCTCACAGCAACTGTTACAGATCGTCACCAAATACCTATTTTCCTAAAAAATATTTCTTTCCTTTTCTACACAAGTATAAACAGATCAAATTTTTGGGTTTTTCGCAATTGTAAGATGTGTTATATGTCATTAATTAACACAGCAATACAAAACAAAATTTGAGGGGCGAGGGGACTTTTGGAACAAGCAAGATGTTACTGATGACTATCGTTCCTGCTCACCAACTTACTCAACTCTACTTGTTGATCCTCGATTCTACTTAGCATCCGGGTAAAATCATCTCCGATGAAAGACATGTCGCTACCTTTAGCGTGGCTTCTTTGTTTTATCTTCATTATAGCCTGTGAAATCTCTCCAATGCTAGGGCGCCTCCTTTGTGTCTTGTGCAAGCATCTGAATGCGACCTTGGCTAAACTCTTCACTTCCTCGGGCTTACATCTGCCAACGAGATGCTTGTCAAGTATCTCGTCAACTCCTCCATCTGGGTCCATTGCCGCCTTGAAGATGTAGAAAAAGGGCATGTATCAGTACTTAAAAGTTTCTGCATCAGAATCAACTCTTACAAGTGAGAAAAAGAGAACCCACAAGATTGACATAATCCATCAAGTTTTGTTATGGGTGTATGGCTGTTATGAGTTCAAATATGATAACCCCTAGGCTATATATGTCACTCTTCAAACTGGACTTGCTTGTAGAGATATATGCAGGATCCATGTAGCCATATGTACCCTTCAGGCTAGATTTACGTCCATCAAAAGCCTCTTCCTTGGAAAGCCCAAAATCAGCAACCTGATCACATATGCACAAGGGTTCATAGTGAATACGTTAAGAAGTACATGCTTCCCTCATCCAGCTTAGGGGGATATCACCAATCATTAGCTAGTTTCGTCTGCAAGAGGGATGCAAATTGATGCAAAGGAAACACTGAACTTGTGTGCAATAGCATACGAATGATGGATCAAACAAGAATTTTACTTCCTTTACAGCTTAACAATTTTGAAGCAGAGAAACATGTTTGAATAATAACAAGCGCAATTTGGTGAAAATCACCTATAAAGTTTCACTTTTTATCCAGAACTCCCTGAATCGTTGCTTTTTGTTCAGTACCCCTTAAACGTTACAAACGTCATAACACTCACCCCTTAAGTGATTTGCAGGCCAAATTTCATATTTCTCTTCCCGTTTTACTCTCACGTGTAAGTCACATGCCACTTAAATGACCCCCTGTTTGACCCAATTAATTACCCCATTTGACCCTTTAATTAATTAACATTTGACTTAATTAACAAAAGTAAAATACCCCCCTAAAAAAGAACACAGTCTTTCATTCTCTTTTTCATTTTCACGACATTTCTCCTTCCACCATTGTTGCGTTCTGCCATTGTCCACATTTCTCTATCATCTCCATCTGTGATAGGGAAAGCGGGAGATCCATGTAAGTCCTTGCCTTCTTCTTTTCCTCTTTTCGTCTTGTCCTCTTTATCTCTGTTCTCTTTTTCTTTCCCCAATATTTCAATGAATTAGGGTTCGTGTAATTGTCCCAAGCAAATTTTCTTTCCCAAATTTTCGTTGGATTGTCCCCATATTATTTTGTTGATTTTGTCGTGCTTTGATTTTGTAAGGTGAAAGATGTCAAGCTCCAATTCAACCCAATCTTCATGGCCTCCAATTTGTAAATGTAACAAAAGGGCCTCCCTTGTCAAATCTAAGACAAAGAAGAACCCATGAAGACGTATTTTTTGCTGTGGTTGCTTATTTAGTGATCTGAGAATTGTAGAGTACAAGTTCCTTTTCTGGGTTTTGTCTTCGATTTTGCTGATATCGTCTTGGCCAGAGAAAAAAATGAGAGAAAGAGAGATGAAGAGTTACAGAGAAGAGAGAATGTCAGAGTTACAGAGAGAGAGAGAGAGAGAGAGAGAGAGAGAGAGAGAGAGAGAGAGTTAAGTGAAGAAGAGAGCAAACAGAGATGGGAGCGAGAGAGAAGACAGACATGGAGAGAAAGAGATGACAAATATGGAGGAAGGGGAATTATTTTTACTGAAGGGGTATGGTGAAAAATATTAAAGACTGAATTTTGAATATTAATTCAATTTGGTCAAACAGGGGGTCATTTAAGTGGCATGTGACTTACATGTGAGGGTAAAACGGGGAGAGAAATATGAAATTTGGCCGGTAGCCACTTAAGGGGTGAGTGTCAGGCGTTTGTAACGTTTAAGGGGGTACTGAACAAAAAGCAACGATTCAGAGGATTCTAAACAAAAAGTGAAACTTTGTAGGTGGTTTTCACCAAATTGCGCTGATAACAACGACTAGAATGCTAAATCCCACACAGACAAGTGTGCACACATATGCAAGCAGAAGCACCGGCCAACAAATTATCATGATTTCTACTAACCTTAGCTCTCATACCATGATCCAATAATATATTAGCACTCTTCAAATCCCGATGTACCACAGGTGGGACTGCCTGTTCCATTACACATTATAATGATCAAATCATGAAAATATTAGAAAGAAGTGTTGTGTTTTAGAGTTCAATAACAATCGCAGACATACCCCCTCGTGAAGATACTCAATGCCATGTGAGATGTCTAGAGCAATTTGAAGCCTTTCATCCCAACTTAAACTGTGCACTTCCTCTTCTTCTTCACCTAACATCATAGCCAAAAAAAAATAAAATCAGTTTATTTGTTCCACCAAATTCAGTAAATAATATTGCTAGAATAATAAACATCTTAGTTATGGCTATGCACAAATTTTTTTTTAAAAAACAAAAAGAAGCAAAAGGGTATAGCATATAGTGGGTAGGGCAGTAAGGGGGGATGATATTGTTAGGTTGTTAATCAAGTGTCAAGCAAAGGGTGTTGGCTAAACGAATGGTCTTTCCTCAATTATTCAGAACTCTACAAAACAGTTGGAGGTGCTAAACGTACGGCAGTTGGCAAGGCAAGGTACCTTTTTTGTGCTTCCATTATCCCTATTATATCTGAAGGATCACACCCAAGACTCAAGCACCCTGGTCTTTACAAAGTCAAGGTACATGCTGGACACAGGAATGTCATGGAGATCAAAGAGTCAGGGAAACAGATGGTCATGATCCTATATAACAGAATTATAAGACACAAGAAAAAAGGATTAAGGAGGACCCAACACTTAACTGTATAATAGCTTCTCCAAACTCCCATTGCTCATGTACTCATAGACTAACATGTGTTGCCCTTTATCTACACAGTATCCCACCAAATTCACTAGATTCCGGTGATGCAGTCTACCTAACAGAGATACCTGCAGAAAATACCAAGTTAGTTGCATAAGCGTTATCAGTTGAGCTGAGACACAAAACATTATGCATTTGCTCATGGTTTCTGCAGCAGAAATGGTCGACAATCCAAATTAAGAAAAAGGAGAGGTGCAAGCATACATTTTGAACCTCCAACGTACATTAGTTCATTCCTTCTTTTTTTCATAAGCTTAAATATAGCATCCATAAGGACTAAGACTGTCAGACAAACGGTCGTCCATTGGCAGCCATCCATCTATCTATATAACACATAAGAAGATGATGGACATACCTTACAAAAACAAGTATCATACTACATTACTATATATATCCACGATAAACACTGAGGTGATGATCATGGTTTACCTCGGTCTGGAACTCTCTCTCAAAAACAAGTATCACACTATATGTATCAAAGACAAAAACAAGCCGGCAATCCATGTCATCACATTAGTCATAAGATCCGACCTTAGTGACTACTGACTAGTCATTATAAAATCAATGACGAGTTGGATGTAAATGTAAACCAAGATGCTTACAAGATTGAGTCATAGAATGGTATTCCTTACCTCGGTCTGGAACTCTTTCTCGCCCTGCTTTGAATCAGAGGCTAGCACTTTAACTGCCACTACCCCTCCAGCTGGCATTGTTGCCTTGTATACTGGACCAAATGATCCCTCACCCAAGATGGTTGTGAAATTCTGAGTAGCCTTCTGAATGTCCCTGGGATAAGTTAATAACATAAGGAATAGCTATAGCCTATAGGCCATTGCTTTTCAAACAAGAAAATCTGTAACTCTAGACAACAATGATAATATGGATTGCTGGCTTTAGTCCAATTGTAGCCGCATCCTAAACTCGGTCTAACGTTTGTCTTACTTTTAGTAAGGAAAAGGAAGAAACATTTCCAGATTTAACGATAGCAGTCAAACAAGTAGCAGCATTATATGACAATCAAAATTTTCTGTATTGGAATAGTAGAGAAAAAGGACTGCAAATTGCAATGGGGCAGCTTCTAGAGAAATGAGCAAGTCTTATTAAAAGTTAATGAAGCTTATTTTCCACAGCTGCCTAAATACACTTAATATCTGATTTTCCAAGGAAGTGTAAAAAGATATGAGGTTTGTTTCGATACGCGGAACAGGTAAGAAGCATAAATCGTTACCTATGTTGTGTGCACTGCATTCAGGAGAGGTCCAGCGAATAATGTTCCCAGTACGGGGTACGGCCGTACGCCAGACAGGGAACACAATTCGCAAGGGGGGTTAATTTACACTATATTGAGCTTTAGTTAGTATAAAATCTGAATTTACCTTTCAATGCTTTCATTTGCCTCTTGTTGGGGACCAAGATATCAGTGGACCAAGATAACCATATCATCAGCTTGTTGGGGATTTTCCAACAGTGAATGTAGGCCTAAAACATAGGCAAAGTAAATGGAAGATCCATGACAGTTGCTAATTGCCGCTAATTGCCAAGCAATTAGTAAATACACGCCACTTTAAAATTGTAATTTTGGGCTAATATTGGTCAACGTGATTATTTGGGTACGAAGGTGACTATTCGGTGCCAAAGTTAGATCACTTGTTTTTGCAAGTCCATGAATCTGGACAGATTTGATGCTCTCTCATCACATTACTAAGGAATGCAATTGTTGATTCAAGTCCCATTTTTATTTGAGACATGTTTCATATGCGACTCAAAGTGAAGAGTCACGTTCCTTGCCAAGAGGCATCTCTTCAGCTATATATTGAGGATGTCTCAATCCTTTTGGATCATCTTGCAACCACCAAACAAACTCCTCTCAATCTTGATTTTTCCTTGGTCCACGTAATGTCCTAATATTGATAGTGGAAATTGATATGAGGAGTTTGTTTCGTTGTATCCCGAAGGCCAATTCAAGAGGCTCGTTGTACATAGGGACGAATTGAGTCTTTAGGCTCTTAGGCTAGCGTGCCTAGAAATTGTTATCTTTAGCCACAATATAGCCCTTACCCAATCACTAACACAGACTAGTCAATGACAAAGTGTTGTCACCAGTCACATATTATGGGATAAATATAATTCACACTGTAGGAAGTAGGAACTAATGAACATGATGGGAAATGTCATTGATGGCTATTTATAATTGGTTAGAAGTTATGTCCCAACACATGCATAACATGGTTGCCTGGTGGGTTTCAAACATCTAACTAAGCTTTGGTGATTATGCTTAAATATTTTCTTTATGGAAGCTGACTGTCATTTCCTGAAACTTCATGCTCCGATACTGATAGTATATGTTGGGCAACAATACACTACTCATCAGGACACCAACTCCATGGAGCAGAGTAAAGTAATGCTTGACCAGATTTGCAAAAGCAGATGTAATAGTTCCATTTATATTTCTTGTAAATGAATTATGAAGAAGCAAACTATTAAAATGCAAAGTTTGAAGGGCAAAGGTAAACCTACTTGTACGAGTATTTTGGTATGCCAGATGCTGAAGAGGTCCGATCTTTGGTATGATGATTCAACCATAAGGGCGCTGAGCTTTTGGGTGTGAGATCAGGTAGTGGAACTACTACAGAATCTGTGAACGAGGCACTAGATTCAACATCCAAGCCTTGACCGTTCTTGCGGATAGGGAGATTTGCTATGCCTCTTTTCTCAAAATGAGATCGCTTTTTGTACCGCCGAATACAATAAAACGCCACTAAAGATAAGAGAATTCCAATTCCTACTCCAGCAGTGGTACATATGATGGCCAAATCAGTCTGACGAACCATGCTTTGATGTCTTTTAAGTGTTCAACCAATTCGAGCATTTTAAATCTCTTTTGTGTTGACTGCTGCTAAACAAAGAAACTAACATGTTATTCAGAATCATTCTGCGTTGAGAAGATAACAGCCTGACAGTTTAAAGTTTATGTCAACATCTGTCCATGAGAATACAATAGCACAGTTACAACTATATTTCTACTAGAATTTTGTAAATAATTGAACAACCAAAAATAGGGTCCATCTAAAACCACCAATATTAGATGATCAATTAGTAGGCATTAGGCAAGCACAATTGGAGGGGCAGAAATGTTTGTAACTTTGAGGGGAATTGACTTTACGTTCTTCTTGCATTTCCTTTGTATAGACTACAATGACTAGGATGAGGGTATTAGTCACATATATTCCAAGTCGGCTTCAACCATGTTAACTGTAAATGAGCAACAAAGGTGGTGTTTTTCCCATTATGATTGTCAAGATCATCTACGGATCTACCTAGCTACATTACAACTTACAGAGCTCAATGTTTATAAAATCATAAATAAATCATTATATCCCATGTTTATTTGTAAAATTCACAGTAATATAAACCCGACTTGAATCCGAACCCGAAAAGAACCGGAAACCCGAATTCATACCTGACCCGAATGTATTTGACTCGTAACCGAATCGAACCTGAAGCAGCTTGAGCAAATTAAAACCAAACCCGAACCGTGCTGAACCAAACCCGAACCGAACCCAAATAAGCTAACCCGAAAATAATCCGAAATTATCCAAACCAAACCCGATCCGAACAACTCCTTTGTCAGGTCTCAGACTCGGTGAGTAACACATTTGAAAACTTAGTACAATAAACTTGGATTAAGTCTATGAGCAATTGACAAGGAAAAAAAAAAAAAAGTCTATGAGCAAAAAAAAGTTGTTGTCATGAAGCCCATTTACGAGTTGGGCCCGTATAACCCAAATAATTGGTCTAGTCGATCCACTATCCATAGTAGTATCTCGTTTGGCGCCGGATTATACCAAACGGTTCAAAGTCCAACTCGCATGAAGTGGGGATCGGGATGTCAACGGTTAGGAAGACTTTTCCTCGATACTAAATTCTTTTATCCATGGTGGGAATTTATCCACCTTTAATCAAAGTTTAGGGTTTAAATATCGATTTGGATATGGAGATTTTATATCTATTGGTCAGTCGTCTCATCCTTTAAGTTACCTACCAATCAGCTCGGGTAATATTCACTTTGGTCAACGTAGATACCCTTAGGCCTTAGTGTCAACAAAAATAGTTTTTCTATCACCGTAATTTAATTTCTACGGTCTCTAATGCAACATTTTGATCATAAACATTACAAAACAGAGGGAGCAGTGATTATTTTCTACTACTCCAATAACTATTGAAGTCCCCACAGGTGTCAGTAAGCTTACCTGATGATCAATGTTTATGAAATGGAATAGGATCCTCTTCAACACACAATTTTCCACATTTATGCGTTATATTTGTATATGCTTAAATTTATCTTTTTTTTTTATTTATACTCAACTTAACACGTATTAAGCATATATTCACAAGTGTAAGGCGTTGATATGGACAATGATATATTGGAGAGGACCCTAATCCGAGTGGAATTTATGTCCAAAACTGTTGTTAAGGGCCTACTTGTAACTGTATCGACTTGTGCATCCTTTGAAGTTTCTAAGAAGCAGGCTGACAAAAATAAACAATGCATTTAGTTTAGCCCATACAAACCGATCGAGCAACATGATGAAGCGAAGTAGCAATATTATATATTACTCTATCTGTCCCAAGTTTATTTTTATGTTGGACTTTTTAAAGTCAAAGTTCACATGAACTTTGACCACTTATTTGTGAAAATAAAGTTACAAAGTTTTACAACATGAAAATAGTATTGCTAGATTCATTTTAAATAATATTTTCAAACTATCATCTTACAATAAGTTCTATAACTATGAAATCATAAATATTCATGGTCAAAATAGTGTTTTGTAGACAGTAGAAAATCCAATGTAAAGATAAACTTGGGACGGAGGGAGTAATGTTTATTTAATGTATCACGAAGATCAAAAGCCCTTATCTCTGCCCTTTCTTATTCTCTCTGTCTCTATATATAATGTGCTCTTCATGTTACATGTAACGTATCATCCTCACTTTCTCCTAACCAGTTTTACGCACGATTCACGAAAAAGAAAGGAAAAAAAAGCTGCTCAACACAACTAAAAAAATCAATCAAAAGCATCATCAAAATGGTGCCAATAAGGCTGCTTTTCGGCCTTCCCTTAATTTTATTACATTTTTCCTTGGGAAAATGTATGGATAGTTCATCACCTCTTGTTCCAGCCTTGTATGTCTTTGGAGATTCAATATTTGATAATGGCAATAACAACTGGTTGCCTACTTTGGCTAAGGCTAATTACCCTCCTTATGGTGTCAATTTCGCCAAAGGCCGCCCTACGGGAAGATTCACCAATGGCAAAACCGTTGTCGATTTTATAGGTACCGCCATTACTATACATTCATTCATTTTGATCAGTTTATTGTAATTGGTACCATTGTTACGTTATATATATAGGTTTCATTTATGTTCTTGTTTTTGTGTTAAGGATGATTGTTTATTTGCATTGTTTTACTAAGCTTTTGAGCTTGTCTAAATATTACACTCTTGATCTCTAGTCTCCATTTCCTATATATTCAATGATCGAAAGCCAGTTTAATAATGTCTAGCTAGTTAAATTTGTGATTGTCTCTTATTTTGATCCTACTAAAAACCTGTATGTATTATTCATACATATGGTGCGTTGGATCAATAAAGTTTGAGGGAAAGAACGAGAAAAATACAAACAAGTTTTAAATCAAACTTTTAAATGAATTCACGTCGTATTTTAGCCCTCATGACTAAGACTGTTAAGTGAAAATACCCACGTACATGCTTTATTTGTATTAATTTGAGCGTGAAATTACATCAAAAATATTTGAAAACAAGTTTTAGGAAGTTGTCTAGATTATTGAGCTGGTGTTGATGATTTTAAGGGATATGAAATCTTTATGATCAGTAATCTTTAATGATGAGTTAGTTCACTCAAATTTGATGTGCAACGTGCAGCTGAGTATCTCGGATTGCCATATCCTCCACCATATGAAAGGTTACTGAAGGCCCTAATGCCAAAGTCATTTACGGGCTACAATTATGCATCCGGATCCTGCGGCATTTTGCCCGAAACTGGACGCCAGCTTGTAAGAATCATTCCTTCTTCTTCTTTTTTCTTTTTTTCTCTTTCCCTTTTAAGAATTAAATTAAATAAAAATTTGTAAGAGCCTACATCATGCACCAAAATAGACTAAATTTAATGTTCCAAACTTCGATAGATCTAGAGTTAAAACTTATGCTCTCGCAAGCGTTCAAAAAGATGTCGTGTCATAACATATACTAGGTGGATGCCCGTGAGTATGCCCGTGTGTCGTACGGACTGTGATTATATAATAAAACTAATATAACGTGATTATTAATCTTATCGAAAAATCAAAGTGTAATTGTCACTTATGAAAAACTATTAGTAATATATGGATAAATATTTATATAAACCATTTAATATCATGAATGCCCTATAATGAAATTACTATGACTTTATAGGGCATCTTATCTAATTTAAACTCTTATCATCAATTTCAATTAACTATCAATTAACTCATCTTATATGTTACATGATCCAGAGGTAATAGTTTCAAAGTCTTTCTATACTTGATGTTGGTACGTCAATACTCTTATAATGATGTAAGTGTATAACTAACATTTCAAAGATATGATCCTTCTTTTATGGTAAAATTGGTTTAAATGTCTAATGTATACATAACTACTTTTCAAAAAATAAAGAAGTTTTAGACGTAAACCTTAGAATAGCAAAACATATTTCAATGCTTGCTTGTTTTTTCAAAATTATATGCGGTCAAAGTACTGCCTTGAAGAACGTAAAAAGTCCAATATAATTTTATTTGTTCGCAGGGAGTACATTAATAATTATAAAGTTGAAGGGAACATAAATTGGAACCCTAAAATAACATGGGGGATCAGTATATTACGTACAGTTATGAAATTATACGTGATAATGGTAAAGTTTTGTATTAAAGATTGGACCTAGAATCATTTTAGATTCATCGTTTATTTTTTTATTCTACACATACTCTATTTATTATATTTAACTTGAAATTGCTGTTTAAATTATTATAACTAATATACATATATTTTCTCTTATTTTTACATGCAACTCTTTAGTTGTGTCAGCTTGTCAAGCTAAAAACTGATTACCTTTTTAGGTGGACGCATCTAATGTTGTACATCAATAGAACATACTACAAATGAGTCTCGTTTTAAAGGATATTTTGTACTCGTTCCAACGATGTAAGAAATTTAATTTCTTAAGCGGTGAAACTAAAGTTATATGCTTTTTAAAATCTAATAGTCTACTCTTTATTGATTTAGAAAAGTACAACTTTAGTGCATATTCTAAAATCTCTAATTAATAGTCTACTCTTTAAGGATTTAGGAAAGTACAACTTTAGTATATAGTTTACACCAAAACATCTATTTCTATTTTATATTTATCTTAAAATTTTATTACAATGGCTCGCACTGACTGTGTTTATATAATAAAATTAATATAACGTGATAATCTCATCGAAAAATCAAAGTGTAATTGTCACTTTTGAAAACGTATTAGTAATATATGGATAAATATTAATATAATCCATTTAATATCATAAATGTCAAAAAATAAGATTACTAATACTTTATAGGGGGATCTTATATAATTCAAAACTCTTATTAGCAATTTTAATTAAATTTTAATAAACTAACTCACCTCATATGTTACATGCATGATCCTCAAAGTCTTTTCATACTTGATGTTAGTACGTCAATGCTCTTATGTTGATATAACTTATAAGTGTACAACTAACTAACCTTCCAAAGGTATAATCCTTCATTTTTGCTAAAATCAGGTAAAATGTGTAATGTATAAATAACTACTTACAAAAAATAAAGAAGTTTAAGACGTAAACCTTATAATAGAAAAATAAATTTTTATGCTTGCTTGACTATTTTTTCAAACTTGTATACGATAATAATTATAAAGTTGAAGGGAATATAAATTGGAGCCTTAAAATAACATGAAGGATCAGTCTATTACATAGAGTTATAAAAATATACGTGATAATGGTCAAGTTTCCTATTAAAGATTGACCTAGAATCATTTTAGATTCATCCTTTATTTCTTTATTGTACCCATACTCTTTTTATTAATATTATACCTTGAGATTGCTTTTTAAATTTTTATAACTAATACACGTATCTTTTCTCTTTTTTTAAGGTTGCAATCTTTAGTTGTATCAAGCTAATTACTTTTTTAGGTGCATGCATCCTATGTTGTAAAAATTATGCATCTTTATAGTACTCATACTTTATTTTTTTTAATCAATAAAGCATAATACAAATGAGTCTCATTTTAAATGATATTTCGTACTTTTTCCAATGGTGGAAAAATTTAATTTTTTAAGCGGTAGAAGTAAAGTTATTTGCTAGTTAAAATCTAATAGTCTACTCTTTAACGATTTAGGAAAGTACAACTTTAATATATATTCTAAATTATTATTGTGATCAAAAATTTTAATCTTTAATTAGCCAAAATGTTCCAATTTCCGCTAGGCAGGCAGGAAGACATTGATATAGAGGTTTTCATTGTATACTTTTAACTTTTAAGCTTTGTTTTCCATATCTATTTCTAATGTAATATTTGTCCTAAAGTGAATTGATTGTCCATATATATGTTGGGAGTGTCGAGTTTATGACACAGTACTTAGCATAGCTTTTAGCTTGTGCACTGTCTGTTGTTTAGACAATTGAAATGTGTGAAATTGGTGTTGATTTTCTTTTCCTTTTTTATATTGGGTAGAGTTTGGGTGAGTGGGTGGGCAAGCGCCCCGGACGGGCTAGGTTTTAATACTTATAGTGGTGGGAGACAATAATGAAGGTCTATTGAAGTCTTAAGTTGATAAACTTGTTGATCAAGGAATTTAAGATATAAGGTAAAAATGTGAACCTAATGGCATTTGCAGATAGCTGGATTGCTAAAATTTAGACATTTCGGCTTCATGTTTAGTAAAGGAGACAAATTAGCCAAAATGTTTACAAGAGAATGGAATCTAACCTACATATTGTAACAACATGAAGCACGTTTCTTTTGTTTTATTTTTACTTGATCAAGTTTCCGCCACCCTATTTTCCATCAATAAAACAGAGTAGTACAAATGAGTCTCATTTTAAAAGATATTTCGTACTCTTTCCAATGGTGGAAGAAATTTAATTTTTTAATTGGTAGACTTAAAGTTATATGCTAGTTAAAATCTAATAGTCTACTCTTTCATGATTTAGGAAAGTACAATTTATTATATGTTCGATATTTGAACCTCTAATAGTATTCTCTTTAACGATTTAGGAAAGTACAACTTTAATATATATTCTATGCCAAAATCTATATTTCTATTTTATTAAAATTTTATTACAATTGTTCGATTAGGTGGACACCTCCAATGCTGTCAGAAAATGCCTCTAATATGTAGATATTATGATTATGATTATGATATGATTACTTCCCCCGTTCCATTTTATAGGGCGTAGTAAGATTTTTGGATAAGAATTAAAAGAGTCATTAAATAGTCTCAATTCTAGTTTTATTTTATTTTAGTAGATTACACTTTAAACTTTAAATTTGATAAAGAAGGTGAACATGTAATGACTGCAGTACCATCTATTGATTTGACCAGTTAATTGTATCAATAAATATTTGTACAAGAATTAAAAAAAGTCATTAAGTAGTCTCAATTCTAGCTAACAAGATAGTTTTATTTTACTAGATTACCCTTTAAACTTTAGATTTGATAAAAAAAAAAAAGGCAAACAATTAACGACTGCAGTATCATCCATTGATTTCACCAGTTGATTGTATCAACTAACGTTTATAAATGTATTTGGTAAAATTAGCGGATACGTTTAGCAGTTAGCTGTTTGGAAATGTAAAACTCCAGTAAAAGAAAATTGATATATATATATTTGATCATCAACATGATATTATTATTACTGCACTAATGTCATTTCAGCAATCAATTGCAAATCATTTAAGTAAAAAAGTATTAGCGGATAAGGACTAATCCACACTTTACCAAATAAGGCTATGTATTTGCCTCAACTTAATTTTACTTTAATTTCGTTTAGTTCAATTCAATTCAGTTCAGTTCAAGTGTAAGGCTCCATTTGATTCACATGGAAAAAACTGAATTGAACTGAACTGAATTGATTTTTTTTAACTTTACAGTTAACCATTTAAAATCTGTCCAAACATATTCAATGTTGGTCTCATTTGAAAGTATGCTTTGAGATCTTTCCGATGACATAGTTATCATCATTAATTTATTTCGGGATAAAAAGTTATTTGAGTGATAAAGTTACACATGAACTGGACTGGACTGAATTGAACTGGATTTAAGTAAAATCAAGTTGAATCAAACAGAGTCTAACTTTATTATTCATATAACTATTTATTCTGAAATAAATTCATGATGATAACTATATATGTCATCGGAAAGATCTCAAATCAAACATACTTTTAAACGAGTCCAATATTGGATATGTTTGGATGAGTTTAAAATGGTTAAATGTGAAGTTAAAAAAAATCAATTTAGTTCATTTCATTTCAATTCAGTAAAGTTCACTTCAATTTTATCCAATTAAAAAGAACGGAGCCTAAATCAAGCCTTTAATTTAAATTTATGGCGGCAATTGTTCATTTCTTTTTCAATCCGTTGTTTAATACTCTGTTCGTTAATGATTCGCGCCTATATTTAATTTACCTTAAGGCAATGACTTGTCATTCCATAAATAAAGAAAGTAGAATGACATCCTTAACACGATCACCGGAACATGTACTAGTAGTAGTATAGTTGTTACGTACATTGATGGTTTGAAGCAATATTCTACTTATAGATGTATTGAAGTAAATATTGAAGTCAATCAGATTGATGCACCTAACGTGGTGCCAAGGTGCTCATGCAGCAAAGAACCAGGCTACTTAATGTGCAATCTGATCCATGAAATTTAATTATTAAGCAAAAAAGGAAATATTTATGTGTAATTATTAATTTATTAGCTATTAGTGGAGAGTGAAATCTAATGGCGACTTCCAATATAGGTTGTGCATGTGAGTAGGGTGTATATATAAAAACGCACTAATTCTTGTCTAATCTCATAATTAAGGAGGAGTCTAATTTCATTATGGAGTGACACACAAATTTGCAAGTGGGGGTGGAGAGGGAGAGAGAGTGGTAAGGAAGGAGAGAAAAAGAGTAGTGAGGTCCCCACTACTGAGATTATAATTTAACCATTAATATAAACGACTGGTTTGATTTTAGTTATCTGCATAATTAAAGAGATCTCAACATAATTGTCACAAGTCATTTTTATCCCATAGTCAACACTCAGCACACACAGAGCACTATGGGGCGTATTGAATAAAATTTTCTTAGATCATCCATAACAAATAAGCGTAAACTTAGCAAAGTAGCAATTAGTCGTGTTGGGTTAGAGTATATAGTAGTTTTGGATTCGATCAGATTGGGTTTTAGCTGAGGTCGGATTTCTGGTTCAGTATAATTGAATTTTGATTCGGATTGGTTCCTAGGTCAAGGGAATTTCACCCGGTCAATTCATAAGCGTAATAAATATGTTCTTGATTTTTTTAGATGAAATCTTTTTTGGAAATATTATGATAAAAAAAAAAATTATTTTTAGTAATTTAATAATTTACGTTAAACAATTCCTTACATTAATACGTATTCTTTTGTAGGGGCTATGCTTGAATTTGGATGATCAAATGAGGCTCTTTGAAAGAACAGTCAAGAAAGACTTGAGCCCGAGCTTTAAAAGCCCAACAGAGCTTTCCCAACATTTGTCCAAGTCCATATTCACTTTTTCAGTGGGCAACAATAATTACATTAACAACTATTTTAGCAACCTTTCTGGTGCAAGCAAACGATACAGTCCACAACAATTCGCCCAACTCCTCGTTGATGCATTATCACACAAATTACAGGTGACATCAAAAATTTTGACTTAAAACTTTGATTTTGTTATCGTGAACATGACAAAATCTTGTATGAGGCAGTCTCACAGTAAGGCCTCTTATACAAGTATGATGTGATGCCGGCGTCATGCTTGTATATAGAGGTAGCCTCACATTGAGACGGCATCATACAAGACTTATTTAATAACTATATATTTATATGTGATTGATAAATTTCAATAATTGCGTCAAGTGAGCAACACTTAAGACAAGTGAGGTTCCAACTCAAAATCAGTTGGCAATGGGTGAAGTAACCCACTTCCTTACATGCATGCTCAAGACCACTAATCTTTCCATGTGGGATACAAACCCACTTCAACACCCCACCTCACGCAAAGACCCATCATAGGCAGAAGCGTGGACCAATTAAAGCCTACTATGTGTCAGTCATACACGCGTGGGCTAATAAGCGTCACATAAAGGCAGGATAAAACCCGCTCTAATACCATGATAAATTTCAATAATTGGGCTTTTACAAGTGAGCAACATATAAGACAAGTGAGTTCCAACCCAAACCAATTGGCAATGGATGTAGTAACCCACTTTCTTATATGTATGCTCAAGACCAATAAATCTTTTCAAGTAGGACACAAACTCATTTTAACAGTAATAGCATTACCTGCGCTAAGTGCCCCAAGCTCAAGCTCTATTATTGATTTTTGTTAATTTCTGTTTATTGTCGTTGATTTCTTGTTCAACTGTGTAAGATTTTTTCTAATATATGAATATATGATATGGTTGATTTTGGCAGAGGCTATACAACTTAGGAGCCAGGAAGTTAGTGATATTCGAGCTGGGTCCGATTGGTTGCATTCCGTCAATCGTTAAGAGTGTGAAGCCCAGTGAAAAGTGCGATGAAAGTAAAAATCAAGTCGTATCAATGTTCAACAAGGAGCTTGCGCTGATGCTTAACAATTTGACTTCTCTCCAAGACTCACACTTCATTCTTGGCCATGTTCATGGGCTTGGTTACGATGCTGTTATCCATCCCGGTAACTATGGTACGTCAACATTCTACATTCGTTGCGCCTCTGGAGTATAAAATTACTAATATATATTCTCGGTCGTTAGTTTCACAACTAATCAGGGTCAAGGTGGGGCCGTGCATTTTAAAGGGCACAAAAAAGTTACAAAATGCATTATATATAATTTTTTTGTCCTTAAATAAAAATTATTAATAGTTCACTCAAAAATTAAAAAATCATTAGTAGTACTCTAGTTCAGTAGTTTTGTGGTAGATATCAATTATTAAGTCCTGAGAAACTCCCCCTTCGCCCAAGTTCAAATCTGATAGTGGATTGTTTTGTTACCTTGTAGTAAATTTTCATTTTTGGTTAGGTTATCATTTATCACATGGTCTAAATAAATATTTGGGTCTAATATTATTTCACTGCTACTGTTTTTTCTTTTATCAGTTTTGTTTTTAACTTTTTGTTGGGTAATACAAGCTATTGACTCTTTAGGGCCCTTATTTTTATTTCGTATTAGGGCATCTAGAATATTAGGAACGGGGCTGCAACTAATATAGTGTGGTTTGAATGTACAGGATTGAGTGATAGTAGCAATCCGTGCTGCACAACATGGGGAAATGGCACGTTGACATGCATCCCAGAGCTGAAGTCATGCAAAACCCCCGACAAACACTACTTTTGGGATGCTTATCATCTTACTGAAGCTGTTTACTCTGTCATTGCCTCTCGATGCATCAGTGACTCTTCCGTATGTCTTCCTTTGAATATACAACAACTGGTTCAAATGTAAAATGTAATTTTCTCATACGTGAGATAAGATACAACACAACTATTCATATATTCATATGATATTGTTGTTATTTAAATTCATTTGATCAATTGCAATTATTGTGCAAATTTGGAAAATCAAATTTTGAATAATATGGCTTATTATATATACAGGTGCGAGGTGCCATATACTTTCTAGGGTGCTCCTAGTTGTGTATTTACTTTATGCAAATTATAAACACAAATACGCGTTTGATACGGTTTTACCGCAACTTTTAGTGAGACGAGAATTATTTTTTTAGTGAGACAATGGAGTGACCCCCTATATTTCTGAATAGTCATTCATCTGTGAATTGATCTCACATAAGACTTGCTCAATTATATATATCTATATTGAAATATTCTTAAATCTCCTAATTATAATATCAATCAATTTGCAGTTTTTGCACATCCTGATTCTAATAGGACAAATTATATTCATGTTTATTATATACTAGTTGTTGGTCCGCGTGCGATGCTCGCGGCCCCCCAAGTAGTTAATCTCATTTTGATGGATTGAGTTTGTATTATGAACTGATATATCTAGAAACAAATGTTTTGAGTCAAAAAGTGACATACATGTTTATTACCATGTTAGATGTGTGGCAACTGCATTTCCTTCAACAAATTAAAAGCAAACATGTAAGCTATCCCAATAATAACAATCAAGTAACATAGGAAATTTAGTGAGCTAAACGCAATTCTACTAATCATTACTCCAATGTTTGAATGTTCCAAAATAGAAGTACAAGGTTGTCCCTTGTTTTGGCTTATAGAGCTTGTATTCTCCACACTTTGATTTGGAAGTCCATGATGCAGTACATTCTCTATAAGCCATTCTCAATGTCCCAAAATCCACAAAAGAGAGACTATCATTGTCTATACACATTCCATAAATATAAAAAGAGTAATGCTTCCGTATACTAACTAATATGCTGGGCAACATGCTCTTCTCCGTGCATAGCATCTACGACATGAAGCTTTGCTATGGAAGATCACTGGAGTGACCTAGATTTGAGGATCCACTTCAATACTCGATGTCTTGAAAGGGACGTTGTTGGCTCAATCTGGTATGCTAGTAGTAGCCTTGTAAAAGAAATTCATGCGATCCTTCAAAATATTAAAGTTTAAGAAAAATTGGTGTGTATCAAAGAACTAAATGAGGTGGTATTTATTAGATGAAAGAAGTAGTTGCTGACCTCATTTTTCATGTCATACAACTCCTGGTGCCAATGATTACCCAAGCTCCTTTAACTATGCTTAGCAGCTCATACTTTCACTATTAAGATAATCTATAATGCTATTGCTACACTCTCAACTAATTGTATTTTCCTTTTAGAAGTTCAATGAACACTAAACTGAAAAATCCCATTGTTACGTTCAATAAATGTCAGCTCATAAACATAAACAGTGGCTGAGATGGTAACTCACAGTAGTCGATGAAAAAGGGCTTTGCCAAAGCATGTTGCACCATCCATGTCCGTCTATAGGCCAAACTATAGGGTCTCTGCATAAAATTTGTCCAGCTTAGGATTATCATTGAAGCGCTTTGATGAAGTTATTTTTCATAAAGTTACACTCACAAAGAATATCAAATCAACTAAGATTAGTCCAAAGATCTAGTAGAATCTGGGTTTGAATTGATGACAATTAACAAAAGTCGGGATTTTCTATGACAAAATTGGTGGATAAGATCGATAAGGAGATTTTGATCGACAAAGTTGGTGGATAGCGCTTTGATGAAGTTACTTTTCATAAAGTTACACACACAAAGAATATCAAATCAACTAAAATTAGTCCAAAGATTTAGTAGAATCTGGGTTTGAATTGATGACAAATTAACAAAAGCCAGGATTTTCTATGACAAAATTGGTGGATAAGATCGAAAAGGAGATCTTGATCAACAAAATTTGCCTCCTCCGCTCCCCCATCCATCCCCTGAAAATAGAAAGAAAACCACAACAAAAGTTTTGACTGATTAGCCATATTGGTATTTTCATGGTATTTTGTCAATTTGTTACGTAGTGATACCTAACTTTTACAGAGTTCCCTATAACATTAACAACCTATAACATTTTTGTCTTTAAAATCAAGGTCAACATTAAGTTTCGTAGTTAGATTTAGTGCTCACCAGATTAAGCCTCCTATCTCTAATATTAGTCCCAATTTGTAGATCTTTATATGACAAGGAAAAAGAAGGCTTAGAAGATAGTATAAAAGTGAACTCTAAAGTTTACTTCACAAATGGGGATAGAAATCAAAGGTTCAAGCCAAGAAAATGCTATCTAATTTTTGCCAATGAATAGCTCTTACTAAGTAGGAGTATAATTTAATGAGTTTCTACATTCTAGGAAGAGTTAATGCTTATATAAAAGAAAAAAGAGAAAACAAGCTAATTGAATAGCCAAAACAAACAAGCAAACAAGCAAATTGGAGTATGATCCTGAACTTCATATCTAAACATATGATATGGTGAGTAGCAACGTATCTAAACAACAGCCTCATTTTCTCATGAACTTCATAATTCAGAGGTCGGTCCCGTTAACGAGTTACTCGGGTAACTTGTTAAGACTCTTAAGAGGGACATTTTTGTTTTTTTATCTACTCTCCCATTATTAACAACTCCAAACAATAACTACTCGTATTAATCAATACCCAATTTCCCAATATGCTTTCTCTGTCAAAGAGTAATACTGACCAACAACCCCCTCACCAAGTCACCACCATTTACTTTTCTCTCTCTCCTCCATCTCCCACTACAAGTGTAACCTTCTTAGTTTCTCTCATGGAAATTACATGGAACTTTTTGCTTCAAATGCATGGAAGACGCCAATCAGTAAAATGAGTTTTAGAATCCCCATGGGTCTTATGGTAAGAAGACGAAAGGGGTTATTAGGAGCAAAAGATTAGAACTATAATATGAATCAAGCGAAGGAGGCTGTAATTATTTTCAAAAGTATTTTAACAAGCTACCTCATAATTGAAGGCAGAGTGAGAAGGAGCAGCTAGAGAAAGAAGAAAGAGAATTATGGAGAAAGAGAAGGAGTGAGTGACTGATGAGGGTGAAAATTACTGAGATGTGATTGCAAGGAATTCTAAGCTGCAGGAAACATGGAGGTGAGGGGGTGAATGGGACTGTAAGGCCAAAGGCCCTAAAACCCGCAAGATGGAACAGAAAAGGGGAATAAGAAAAACGAAAAAAGAAAAAAGAGCAATATAAATGGGTACTGTTCTTTTGAACAGTAAATAGTGTTATTGGCTTTTATAAGGGTAGTATATGAAAAGCTATCAAAGTTGGAATGAGGGAATTCCGCGAAAAACTTAAAAAGGGAAAAATAAAATAATGGGCTTGCATTGGACTAATGGACATATCTAACGACCCATACTTGTGAGGTCAGATTTAGAAGGCTTGATGGGCTAAATTTTGGGCTATAGGCCTACTTCTTTTCCCTTTAAAACTTATGGGACACCTTATATAATACCGTTCTCCCCCGCCCAACCGCAGGGTCTATGTGAGGTTGTTTCAAGGTACGCCCTCGATCTATTTTATAATGATCTCTACGTTTCTAAATGGCATGAAAATGAAGATAATTTCACTCTGACCCTTTTCTTCTTTTTAAACCTTTGGTGAAGGTCACCGATCTTTGATGGTCTTGGATTCTAGTTCGCGGTGGATTTGTTGAACAAATTCTGTGGGGTGATTTTGGTTTGGATCAGGTTGGGTTTGCATAATGTAATTGATATATTTTTGGATGTCGGGTAAGTCTGATATTTGTGATTCGAATGGGTTATCTTGGGTCATCTTGAATTTTACCAGCTCTAATCAAGTCTTAAATGCTTTGAATTTGCAATTTATCCAACATCGTTTAATTATTTTGGCGGAATTTATAGGTCCTTTTTGGCAATTGGCTAGTGATATTAGCTGTTGACTGTTGGTTGTTAGCTGGTGGTCGATGGCTGGTATTGTTAGCTGATTTGACTGGCTGGTAATATTAGATGTCTAGAAAGAGATGTTTGGTAACATTGGCTGGTAACATTAGCTGGTTATATGTAAAATGACCTATACGGACATTCATATGATAGAGGAATTTGATGACGTAGAAGTAAATAATTGCAAGTCTTGGACTATCTTGTCGTTGGACTACATTAATGCCACCAGCCAATATCCATAAGCTACCCTCCTTGGCTTTTTAAAAGTTGGCTTGTGGGAACCCAAAAGCCAATCTTACAAGCTACTCCCTCCGGTCCACGAAAATCTTGACGTTTGGAGAATATGACTAATATTAAGGAAAACACATTTTAGCACAAAAATTCCAAATTTACCCTTAAAAGAGCACATGAGGTATTAAGAGAGAGAAAATAATATTTTAGTGGGTATTTATTGCTTTCCTTGTTTTTGTATTACTTTCCTTACTTTTGTAGCTAGTGGCTTGAGAAATCTTTTTTTTTTTTTATTTACTTCCTTGCACATGGGGTGAGAAGGTGGGAGGGGTAAAGTAGTAAAGGGTGCTCAAATACATAACTATATAAGGAAACGTAAAGATTTCCATGGTCCAAACATAAGTGGAAAGCGTAAAGATTTACGTGGACCGGAGGGAGTAACATCCAATTTTGCCAAAAGCCACCCCACATCCAAACACCAATATTGGATGGTGGACTAGTCAAACATCTAAATTTGCCAAAGTCACCCCACAAGCCAAATATCCAAACACCCCATGATAGTAGTAAGCTTTTCAACATCAAAGCCTCGCTCTGTGATGATGAGGCAGCCTCATATATGAGGTATATCACTTTTTTGTTTGAAAGTATTACTTTTCATGTACGATGGACAGTAGTATCACTTTTTTGGTCACAGCTAGTACGTATCACGTTCACGTCTCCTCATTTGAGTTTTTGTGTTCCACCAATACCTGAGTTATCGTGATTATCCCCTTCCATTAGCAAGGAGCAAAAAAAACAGCTTTCAACAACACAAAAATGTTATTTACCATCTAATTAAACTTTGACCACAATGTTCATGAGAAGTTGTAAAGGCATACAAATGAAATTTATATTATACATACTATCCGCACTTTATGCTAATACTAACTTACCTATACTAGTATACTGTAACACTGTAACACTGTAACACTAATTTGCTCAATAGACTAAAACCTTGAGCTGGAAAACAAAACTTAAAAAACAAAAAGGGGGTCATCCCAGAAGGGTTTAAGGAATCAAGGGTATCACTTTCTATAAGACAAAATTGTGATCCTGTAACCTAAACTGGTAATTTTGGGGATTAATTTAAACTAGTTCTTGGGGATACGGTTGTTGATGGGTGGTTTTCTCTTAGGTCTCCATCTTCCTCCATAATCTTTATGCATTAGCTTCATTATCTCTTTAGATGCCTCAAAAAATCTCTTTGATTCATCATTTCTAGCTTCTGATTCATGATCTTGAGTGCTCGGATTGCGAAACGCCTTTTCCTTCATTTGAGTATGCACACAGGATAAAGAGTCTTAAATTAAGAACTCTAAGCAGATAACCACTATACATAAAATGCCTGTGCAGTATCCAGTATATATATGAGGAAATGCCATTGTTTTTCATGCTTTGAGATCAGTATATTGGATGATAAAAGAGGCTTGGCGAGTAGTATATATGAGGACGATTATATTTGGGTAATGTTATTGTCAGATCGATCATAAGACACTATTGCCAGGTCTAATATTGAAAAGTTAAGTTCTTTTGTATTTCCATATGTCGTATATATAAATGACTTGACAATAGTGTTTGTTGACCTGATAATAACATTGTCCATATATTTTCTCTGCATATTTGTAATGATTTTCTGAAATCAAATAGTGCAACAAACCTCAGATAGAAAAGTATCTATATATCATGCATGAAAGAAATTGTATAATTACCTGATTGTACAAGCCATCATATGATCTTTCAGAAGAGTCCTTCAAATCATTTTCTCCTTCATCACCTGCATTCCAAAACAAACTAAGTACAAACACACACAAAATAATATGCATGAGATAATGGACCATGTAATTAAGTAAACCATTTTCCTGAATTAGTCAATTATGCTATAACCTGGATGGTTATATCAATCCAATTCCTTACTATGTGAGCCATGAAGCTATTGTCAAGATAAAATATATACAATTATCCAAATAACACAAAGCTTCATAGGCACAAGAAATTAACTAAAAATGTTTTGAACTCGAACTTCACTTATATATACAAGGGCTCATATATTACATGCATAATTATAATCCGACTTCAGACTCACAACTCTGCACATCTTTTTGAAGATAGATCTACAGAATATGAAGTTTCATATGGTTCAAATGTTTAAAAAGGATTCAATAAGCACATTTATACAAGAAAATGTTGAGCTATATAATCAAGATCAAGCTAGTACTATAATAGTCCTAAGATTGCTAATCAATGATGCTTAGAAGGGTGTGAGCGTGGACCGCGATAATCAGTAGTACTAAATGCTTCATTCAACTTGATGGAGCTATGATCACCAATTGCAGTATGATCATTTACTTTATAATGCACCCCTTTTACTTCAAAGTGATCACTTGTTGTATCATTAACTTTAGGAGCACCTGAGAGCACAGGAGTTGGACGATTGTTCATTGCTCCATGATCATCTTCTTGAATCTCATGTCCTTTGATCTTTTTCCTTCCTCCAATAGTTGCCTTCTTTGTCTTCGGAGCATGATTCTTAGCATCAATATGCACCTGGTCCAAGTTTAATTACCCTTGAGTAAATGAAGTAGATAAAACATTTTCTCGGCGCTATTCCTATAATGAGGGTGCTATGTGCAGCTTCACCAGCCTAAGACTGTAATTTATTTGCACCTTCAGGATAAGGCTGTATATAGCATCCCTCTTTCTATACTTTTTGACACATGAAGCTAATTGATCGAGAATAGATCGAAATTGAATTGAGCCACTGACAAATGAGATAAAGGGGAATAAGTAGAATTAATTAGATTCTATATCTATCTCTTTTGAGATAAAATTACCAACATATGTCATAATTATATTTGAGATAAATTAAATAAACTAATTAGTAACAATAAACATCTTATATTACCCAGAAAAAATAGTGATTAGAGATATAGAAGATCATACCTTGTGTGCAAATACATGATCTTCATTCATAATTGTAGTCTCAACACCATCAACCACCTTAGCTACACAAAGAGGTGAAAAGATATTAAATCAAGAGTGATATTATTAGTGTTGCACTTCAAACTCTATCACTTAGAATTAAGGGAATATATGCACTTGTGTAGGTACCTTGATGAGCATGAGCTAAGGAGTTCTTTAGGGCATGCAAAAGAAAGAGAACAACCAAGATAAAGCTTGTGAACCTTAAGGATATGATCTTTGCTTTCATATTGAGTCACTTTGAATAAAGGTTTTCTTGTGAAGAAATGGAGAAGAGATCATGAAAAGCTCAAAGAGGGATTTTATAGAGGGAGATCAGAGACCCAAGTCAAAGCTAGGGTTCTAGTGCCTATGGCTTAATAGAATATGATTGCTCGTACAGACAAAGCATTGGGAAGCTTAAAATTTATCAGGAACACAGAAATTTAATCTGATTTTTACATTTCAATGTTTGAATGCGGTCATATGAAGATTCTGAGTTGAACTATGCAACTAAAATAATACAGGAAAAAAATATAATATAATTAATTACATGGCTTATATATATGTAGTATATACAATAATAAGGTATTGTTGATTTATTTGGAATATATGGGTCTGTTGTTTGCGAGCGTGGCGCTAGCGCATGCATGCAACAAGAAAGTTGGGATTCTCTTCATTTGTTAAGAGCCATGGAAGTCTTTATTTCCTAAATGGAGGTGAGATCTCCTTGTTATCAAATTTTCAATTAAATATATTCAAAGAGGCAAAATAAGAGAAGAAGATCTAACCTTCTATTTAGGAAATAAAAAAGATCCAAACTCGCACCAATGAGTTTGAATCTTCTGCTTAAAGTTGAATGATGATGCTACTTCCATGAATAATTATTTGGAAAACATGGTCCTTTAGTCAAATTCTTAATATGGAACAATCTAGTGATTTTTGTTGCTCCCATATGTGCTGCATAATCTAGCCATCTAGACTCTAGAGTTTTTGTCAGGAAAAATTCAAACCGAAAAATCGTAACAAAAAATCGAGAAAAAAGTATTTTAGTTCCATTATTATACGGGAAAAAACAAATTAAAAAGCAGAACTATCACCCTTCTTCCTCTCTCCTCCACCCAGAATCTAACACCTACCACTTTCACTCCCTATTTTCAGATCGAGTTTAGTCCAATCCAATCCATTACTCTGATCCAAGCGCCCCGAAGTACTCCCACCTATTTCAATATTTATTGAACCAGTGCAAGCTAAGAGGGGAGGGCTCCAGATTGACTCAGAGGAAGAAGGGGAACAATTTGTTAGGAGCTAGGCAGTTGGGATTTAGATCATCTTTCCTTCTATCAACAATGGTGGTGGTCTAGTGGTTCTGAGTTTCCTCTCAAGTGGTTTAATAAGGCAAGATCATGGGTTCGAATCTCCATTGCCCCTATACCTTGTGTCTGTTGGCTTCTAGCAACTATACTAGCCCCTTGTTGGTGCTACGTTAACGGAGTCAGTGCTTGCGCTGGTTGTTCAGTTAGTCTGATATGTTCGTTGTTGAATACGAGAGTCCGAACATGATGTAGCAGGGGGTGACTCGATCGCCATTCATTTACACCCTCTTTTAGATGAGCAAAAAACAGTACCAATTGGTACCTTTTTCCATAGCCTTTAAGGGGAAAAGAAAAAAAATAAAACAGGAAAAGAAAAAAAGAGACAGATCACTACTAAGTTTTTAAAAAACAAAAAACAAAAAGAAAAGTGGAAAACAAAACAGATCCAGTGGACTGATCAAGTAAAGAGCAGTTTTGTAGCTGATATATACATGCTATATATTTAACTGATCATCAGGCAAACATGTTGAGCAGTTCAATGATAAGAAGGTCAAGACCTTGCAAAAACTCTTTTAGTCAGAGATTCCGTCCAAAGCTTGATTTAATTGATTTTTATACTGACTATATATTGAATTTGTTAATTAGTATTTTGGCTCTAACCTTTTTCATCAAAATGTCTATCATATGTAAACAGCTGGTATACTCCCTTAAGTAATCCTTCGTTTCAAGTTACGAAGAGTAGTAACTGAGCCTAAAAGGAAGTTTATTTATTTTTGGTAAGGATCGCGCATTCATTAATCAGAAATTAGAGAGTTATTACAGGTAAAAGGAAGTTTATCAAGAAAGACAAAACCATGCATATTGTCTAAATTACCGTAGCAGGAGTAAGATATATAGTAACCGCGTCCTATAACTTTCTCATATAAAATTGTCTTACCGTGAAATAAGATAATTATCAAAAGATTTCTTATGAGGCCGTCTCAAGGTGAGGCCTGCTCTATAGCCAAACATGACATCAACATAACGTCATGCTTGTTAGAGGGGGCATCACCTTGAGGCTGCCTCGCTCATACGACTTTTTTTGTGGACAACAATTATATTTTGAACCAAAAATATTATTTTATATATTTAAACATTTTTAGTAGTTGAAAAGGAGTGTTAATTTTCAAATAAAAAATGTTACATGTTAGTGTTACTTTTAATCGTCTAACTATGAAACGTACGGTTTCATACTAGCCAGTTGTTGGTGCTACGTACATTGACGGGGTCAGTGCTTGCGCTGGTTGTTTAGTTGTCTGGTATGTTCGCTATTGAACACGAGAAATTCAAACATGATGTAATAGCAAAGGGTGTTTCAGTCACCATTCACTTACACCCTCTTCTTGATGAGCAAAAATATGAAACGGTCTCACGCTCACTCATGAAAGCGGATTGCTTATTTCCGTAAGGCCTAGGAGGTTAATCTAAGAGCTAGCAGAAGAATGCATGCATGATAATATGAGTAATATATTGGATGCAAAAAAACGTACATGCATGGGATGATGCACGCATTTGAATGATGGTAAGCATTTTTAAATTGGTGTGATCAGTTATATGCATTTGGATGAGTGCGTGCATTGTGCATATACAATGGAGAACAATCGCAAATGCAAGTTTCTGTGAAATAGTGCCTAATCATCACCACTTCACCGACTTCGTCGATTCCTTTTATTAACTTCCTAGCGTAGGGACGGGGGACTGATATCGATGCAAATTAAATGGCATGAACGATAATCAAACGTATGAGGGAAAAGTTTAAATTTTGGTAATGAGCCTATGTTAGACACACACACGACAAGGGATTCGAAGGGAGTATGTACAATTAAAAGGGAAAAAAAGAAGCGGTATGTGTTAAGAGGTTGATGTCTTGAAGTCTTCTGTTTATAATTTCAAATGACGTATTTGGAAAAAAAAAAGAAAAGAAAAGAAAGGGATGCGTTAATTCTTCGTACGCCCGGACTTTTGCGGCATATTATGTTTTGGTATATTTCGTTTTCTATTTGAGCCCGTTTTCTAAGCCAGTCTAATTATGAAAATCGGGGTCTTAATATAACGTTAGTTTTAACTATATATATACCGTATTCTGAAAACTCTCTATACATTTAAATACAAAATCTGATCTCCGTCTCTATTCGTGAACTGTGTCAATTTATCTGCTTCTTTCTTACCTCCGTTATAACATATTGTAGTTAGTTTAAACGAATTGTTGGACACCCTAAACTCACTACATAAAACATAAGTCATTCAACAGAAGTACTACTATATTCATTGATAGGAGCACTGGCATGCTGGTATTAGTAATAGCAAAGGCGATGTTCCAAAAGGGGCATTAGCATCAAATTAAGAGCTTAAGGAACATAGGCATTGGGCAAGTGAATATTGCATAGAATTTATAACCTGAAGCTGCAAATTTACAACATCAACGTATAAGAGTATCTATTTTAATTATTAAATTCCTTAGTGTTAAAGTTAAGAACACGAGGGCTCGTTCTCCAACTTGACCATGGTGGTTTCTCCTTGAAAATAGTGTGATGTGTCACCAAGCCCGATTAGCCACATTTCGAGTATTACCATATTCAAGAGAATTGAGCAAGTGGTGGTACCACTTTTGTTATAACTAACAGTAAGATTGAAAAAGAAATCGACACAGTTTTGATATGATTCACCAATTTGAGAAAACTAGATTTACATAAGACTTCCGAGTTCAGATTGGGCTTAGAAAACGGGCTCAAACAGAAAATAGAATACTACTCCTTCCGTTTCTGAAAAATATTAACATTTACTTTTGCACGGTCTCCAATGCACTACTTTGACCATAAATATTTGTATTTATATGAATACATATTCTATAAAAAATAGATTTTTCGAAAGTACTAATTAAAACGAATCCAACGATAGTATCTTTACATTGTAAACTAGGTGGATGCCCGTGAGTATGCCCGTGCGTTGCACGGACTGTGATTATATAATAAAATTAATATAAAGTGATTATTAATCTCATCGAAAAATCAAAGTGTAATTGTCACTTATGAAAAACTATGAGTAATATATGGATAAATATTTATATAATCCATTTAATATGATGAATGCCATATAATAAGATTACTACGACTTTATAGGGCATCTTATCATTAATTTCAATTAACTATTTTTAACTCATCCCATATGTTACATGATCCAAGAGGTAATAGTTTCAAAGTCTTTCTATGTTTGATATTGGTACGCCAATGCTCTTATGTTGATATAAGTGTACAACTAACCTTCCAAATATATGATCCTTCTTTTATGGTGAAATCAGTTTAAATGTCCAATCCATACATAACTACTTTTCAAAAAATAAAGAAGTTTTAGACGTAAACCTTAGAATAGCATAACATATTTTAATGTTTGCTTGTTTTTTCAAAGTTATATGCGACCAAAGTACTGCCTTGAAGAACGCAAAAAGTCCAATGTAATTTTTTTTGTGGTCCAAAAGGAGTACATTAATAATTATAAAGTTGAAGAGAACATAAATTGGAGCCCTAAGATAACATGGGGGATCAATATATTACGTACAGTTATAAAATTATACATGATAATGGTATAGTTTCCTATTAAAGATTGGACCTATAATCATTTTAGATTCATCGTTTATTTCTTTATTCTACACATACTCTTTTTATTATGTTTTACCTTGAGATTGCTTTTTAAATTTTTATAACTAATATACGTATCTTTTCTCTTATTTTTACAGTGCAACTCTTTAGTTGTGTCAGCTTGACAAGCTAATTACTAATTACCTTTTTAGGTGTACGCATCTTATGTTGTAAATCAATAGAACATACTACAAATGAGTAATTTTAAAGGATATTTCGTACTCGTTCCAATGGTGTAAGAAATTTAATTTTTTAAGCGGACAAAGTAAAGTTATATGTTTTTTAAAATCTAATAGTCTACTTTTTAATGATTTTGGAAAGTACAACTATAGTATATATTCTATACGAAAACCTCTAATTAATAGTGTACTCTTTAACTATTTAGGAAAGTACAACTTTAGTATATATATTCTATACCAAAATATATATTTCTGTTTTATATTTATATTAAAACTTTATTACAATGGCTTGCTTAGGTGGATGCCTCCAATGCTGTCAGAAAATGCCTCTAATATATAGATACTAGGTGGATGCCCGTGAGTATGCCCGTGCGTTGCACGGACTGTGATTATATAATAAAGTTAATATAAAGTGATTGTTAATCTCATCGAAAAATCAAAGTGTAATTGTCACTTATGAAAAACTATTAGTAATATATGGATAAATATTTATATAATCCATTTAATATCATGAATATCTTACAACAAGATTACTATGACTTTATAGGGCATCTTATCTAATTTAAACTCTAATCATCAATTTCAATTAACTATTAATTAACTCATCCCATATGTTACATGATCCAAGAGGTAATAGTTTTAAATTCTTTCTATATGCTTGATGTTGGTACGCCAATGCTCTTATGTTGATATAAGTGTACAACTAACCTTCCAAAGATATGATCCTTCTTTTATGGTAAAATGAGCTTAAATGTCTAATGTATACATAACTACTTTTCAAAAAATAAAGAAATTTTAGACGTAAACCTTAGAATAGCAAAACATATTTTAATGCTTGCTTGTTTTTTCAAAGTTATATGCGGTCAAAATACTGCCTTA
This sequence comes from Tetragonia tetragonoides, assembly GCA_038025085.1. Classification (NCBI taxonomy): domain Eukaryota; kingdom Viridiplantae; phylum Streptophyta; class Magnoliopsida; order Caryophyllales; family Aizoaceae; genus Tetragonia; species Tetragonia tetragonoides. The sequence goes on from CM076141.1 coordinate 36,087,463, forward strand.
AAAACGCAAAAAAGTCCAATGTAATTTTATTTGTGGCCCGAAAGGAGTACATTAATAGTTATAAAATTAAAGGGAACATAAATTGGAGCCCTAAAATAAAGTGGGGGATCAATATATTATGTACATTTATGTGATAATGGTAAAGTTTTCTATTAAATATTGGACCTAGAATCATTTTAAATTCATCATTTATTTCTTTATTCTACACACTCTTTTTATTATATTTTACCTTGAGATTGCTTTTTAAATTTTTATAACTAATATACTTATCTTTTCTCTTATTTTTACACTACAACTCTTTAGTTGTGTCAGCTTGTCAAGCTAATTACTAATTACCTTTTTAGGTGGACGCATCTTACGTTGTAACTCAATAGAACATACTATAAATGAATATCATTTTAAAGGATATTTCGTACTCGTTTCAATGGTGTAAGAAATTTAATATTTTAAGCGGTGAAAGTAAAGTTATATGCCTTTTAAAATCTAATAGTCTACTCTTTATTGATTTAGGAAAGTACAACTATAGTATACATATTCTATACGAAAAGCTCTAATTAATAGTGTACTTTTTAACGATTTAGGAAAGTACAACTTTAGTATATATAATCTATATCAAAATATATATATTTCTATTTTATATTTATATTAAAACTTTATTACAATGGCTCGCTTAGGTGGACGCCTCCAATGCTGTCAGAAAATGCCTCTAATATATAGATATTATGATTATGATTATGATTATGATTATATATGATTATGATTCTTATATTTTTTCCGAAATCAATGATCAAAGTTTGTAAATTTTGACCTTCGAAAAGTAAATGTTAACATTTTTCCGAAATAGAGGAAGTAGAACATAATATACCATAAAAATCATTCGGAATGGCAGACATAAGACCTCAAAACATCAACCAAACAACTTTGGTGTTCCATCCACGAGATGAAATCTCATATTTATATATTCTTTATTCTCAAATTGTATGTGATCCTTACCAATATTAAAATAAAAAATTATTAGCATACTCAATCATAGACAAAAATAAAGTTAGCATAAGAATAATGTTCTTTTCAATTGAAAAATATTTAACTAAACTGAAATCAGTTGAACATAACTGATAAAATAAGATATGTTAAAGAAACTATATTGCAGAGTTGAGGTGAATCTAAACTTATTTTGTAAGGAAAAAAGGTGAAAGGTTGTGAAAAGAAAACTTGCGCCAATTTTTGTCAGCGTCTAATTTTTCTTTTCAACTTGAATGAATGTGAGCAACAATCTACGGATACATCATACATGTTCTTATTTGGACGGTGTTCCTAATTCAATAGGTCTCTTAGAGCACTTTTATTGGTGTGCTTAGAGAGGAGAGATTATGTGTTTAGGGTGTGCTACACCAATATTTGAATTTCTTAGGCACACTCTCAAATAAGCACAGTTCTTATTTAAGCACACTTGCTTAATAACACTTGCTTAGATAAAAAAAAAAGGAGGCCTCAAAGGGGAGGATAGAAGAAGGAGCTGGGGACCTCGTGTGAGATATGAGTGGTATAAAAATCTTGTGGAGTAAATGGATGGGGTATTTTAAGTACCTTAGGGATAATTGGGTGTGTGCTTATTTGGAGAATGTGTGCTTAAAAAGTGAGGTGACAATTTTAATAGTGTTTTAAGCAAACTTTAGTAGTGCTACCAATAAGGATGCTCCGCCTTAATATGGGGCCACCTCTATAGACAAGCATGAAATCAGCATGACATTATGATTGTTTGATACACCTCAAGTTGACAACTAATCTATTGAACCTGACTCAACTAGGGGGATTTGTTGGTCTTTGGGTGTTAGGGAGGACTCCAAAGTATTTGGTCCAGCCTGAATTCATTGGGTTGCGCCAGACCAACTAGGCCCGATCTTCATCATCTTACCATCGTTACAAAACATGAATTAAATCAAGTAATAATTTCATCAACCTCAAAGTTAAAGGGTATTAAGAATTTAAGTAAGATTTAAGACAATATTTCATTTGATCGACGAAAAAAGTTGATCATCAAATCAATAGTCTTTACCTTGGTGTTCGAGTATACAACTAGTTGTTGCATGGGATTTCACCGCCGGTGCGTAACGGAACGAGGCATGTAATTCAGACACACACAGTGTCGGTGTGACTCTTTTTATCAATGCCACACCAATAGTTTTTTAATTTTGTTATGTGGAAACAGAACGCACAGTCATCAACTCTTAGATGCATGCAGTGTTTCTTTTGATTCTAGAGGCAAAAAATACTATATTGATATAAGATTTCCATAAAACGTACATAATACAAGCCCATGCAGAGAAATAATTACTATGAAAGTGTGTATAATCTGGGTGTGAACCCTTTTTTTATTTTTATCACAGTACGTTTTTTTTCCTAGAAGTCACATTATGTGTACATAATTTAGTTTCCAAATGGATTATTCTTAAATGGAAATCCATGCTCCACTCTTACAACTTAGTCGTCAAGGATCGAATCCTCATCTAGATAGAATAAATTGTCTTATACTATTATTTATAGAAAGGGTCTACTTTTCTACTTGATCCCGTCAACCCATCAAAGATAGATTGGTTGAAACCATCGGAGGTTTGTATATATCTAGAGCCGTTGGGCCTCTAAGCTTCGGTTTCGGGTTTACATACTCCACATGATTAAGGAAGAACAATTGCTAAAAGAAAAAATATAATGAAGGAAAAGGGTCTCCAAACAAATAACTGAAGACCCACAGTATGTTAGTATTTACTAGCTCCGGCTAAACTGCTAGACAGAACAAGGGCGAGTTCCAGAAAGAAAACCAGAACTAGGAAACAGAGAGAGATGTGCATTTACTTGCAACCCCATAGATCCTACCATAATGAGAGTATTACAGATTACTTCTGACCATACTCAGTTTTTAGCTGTGCTATAAATTAATGCCTTTAAAATTTCCTGATACAAGTGATAACAGAATGTGGTCCAAAACTCTGAACTTTTACCAGCTTTGGTAGTTAATAAACATAGCTGCAAGCACAGGGTAACTAAAAGTGAGTCTCAAAAGCAGTAAAACAAAATGAACCCATATATCTCATAGCAAGCACATAACAGTTTTACCAGGTTTGATAGTTAAACATAGCTGCAAGCATAGGGTAAGGAAAGTGAAAGTATCAAAAGGAGTAAAACAAAATTTACCCATATTTCCCATAGCAAGCACATGGCAGTTTTAGTCTTCATGGGGAGCAACTGAGCAAGTAAATGTGAGCAAGTAGTGGAACTGAGTCTGTAGTATGTGCTAAATAAAATCAGGGGAAAGGTTGAGAAAGACAGAGAGGGAGCAGAGACATGGAGAAAGTAAGAGTCATCTTCATTACCACATTTCTCTGCATGTTCTTGCATGCTGCTGCCAAGGTGCCACTCACCCCCGCCTTGTTCATCTTCGATGATTCCTTGATCGACAACGGAAACAACAATCACATGATCAGCGCAGCAAAGGCCAATTACTTTCCGTATGGAATAGACTTTGGGCGCCCAACAGGCCGGTTTTCAAATGGTTTCACCGTTGTTGATTATGGAGGTACTTTGCAGTTTACATACAGCTCGGTACTTTGCAGTTTACATACAGCTCCATTTTTCTTTCTTTCCTTTATAACTCCTTTATGCTGAATTGGATTCATTCTGGTGTGAGAAAAAGCCCGGTTTCTGGGATTGCTGTTGATACCGCCCTGCTACCTCTGTCCAACGTCAATAGGCAGGAATATCCTGAGAGGAGTCAACTATGCATCAGCAGCTGCAGGGATCCTTGATGAGACTGGAATGCATTATGTAAGCACAGAGTACACATTTCTTGATCCACTGGGTATATAGCAAGGAACCATCTAAAATGATTGAAGAAACATGAATACTACCTGCCAAATATAAGAAAGAAACCCAATGTGAGTACAATTTAGCTTAAGAGGGAACTTTCGAGCACAGATTGGTAGCTCAATTTTACTTGCAGTGGTTATAAACAAGAACGCGAGGTATGTAAATCTATGATAAGACCAATAAAAGAGACATTACTTACAAACATTGACAGGTGAAATGTTCAGAAACCATAATCCACAGCCTAAGTGCCTAAAATATGACCTCACCTAGGAATGTACAAATAGCCTAACGATTAAGCATCAAATTTCGTCAAAGGTCAAAGAAGTGCAATAATTTTCTTAAAGGAAGCTATCCAACAATGAGAATAATGAAGTTCTATAAAGGACAAAGCAACAAGATTCAAGTTCTGACATTCTTCTTTAACTTCTCTGGGGCAACGGAATTCCTTGAATGCACAAATATCCCAGTTTCAGACAACAGTTACACTGCAGCTACCGCAATTATTCCGCAACCAGGACAAATTAGCCCAGTACCTTGCCAAATCTGTTTTTCTTATTGACATAGGAGGCAACGATTTCCTCAACAACTATCTCCAGCCCAACATATATGACAGTAGCCGTATCTACAATCCAGAAGCCTTTGCTGATCTCCTCAGTAATACACTGTGTGCCCACTTAACGGTAAAGCTCCTTCATAGATAAAAGTTTTACCTGAACAAAAAAGTGAAACTTTCCACTTCTGTATGACACCAAAATGGAAGTAGCACTGCCACAAGGCTGAAGAATAGCCTGGAACCAAAATAGATATGACATAAGAAACAAAGAGTCAACCAAGACGATCTTCTTAATGTTTCATCATCTTGATGAACCTTTCTTTTTTTTGTGTGCCTGAAACAGTCCTTTTTTTTAAGTAACATTTGTGTCTTTTATACAACTACCTAGTGCTGTCTCGTCTCTGACTAGTCAACATTCCCACCATTTTGAGCTCAGAAACTCAACCAACATCAGCCAAAACACCAATTTACTAGTAACTACAAGCTATAATTTAAGGTGGAATCTGAAGTCTTCACTCAAACAATGCAAAGCTAAGCAACGTAGACAATACACACAATTGATACACCTTGCAGATAAGCCTGTTTAATGTTTGTCAACTGCCTCGCTCAAGGCCTGAAATATCAACAGAAAGCTAAATGACCTAGAGTAGCAACCCTAGTAGTGGGCCTAGTGCTATATTCTTACAGTATATTGTTACAGGATACGGCAACTTGCTTGCATTACTCTTCCAATATCATATCTATCTTTTGTTTTACAGAAAATGTACAAGTTAGGTGCACGAAAAATGGTGCTGGTCGGATCAGGACTCCTTGGTTGTATACCAAGTTTCTTATCCAAGTCAAGCAACAATAGCTGCATAGAAGATATCAATAAAATGATAACCTTTTCAACAGTCGTCTAATTGGCTTGACATCTACACTAAACGCTACCCTTTCAGGCTCTCTCTTTGTTTATCAAAATACTTACAACCGCTTCTCTGATATGCTCAACAATCCCTCTAAGTATGGTGAGAACACTTTCAACTATGATCAAGTATCTCCCAAGAGCTTAGCTTCCTCACGTATTAGCATTGCAACTTTTGTGTTACAGGCTTTACTGAAGCAGCCAAAGCATGTTGTGGGAATGGAAAAGATGGAGGGGAACTTACATGTCTTCCTTTCCAGAACCCATGTACAAATAGAGATCGATACGTTTTCTGGGATTCATTCCACCCAACCCAAGCAGCAAGTGCAATCATAGCATGCAGGAGCTATAGCCTGTATGCCACTGACTGCATCCCTATCAGTATTTACCAGCTGGCACAACTATAAATGAACCTAGTCTGACATTCTTATACAGGTCCAGGAGGGCACTGGGTTAGCTTACTAAGAAAGCCCACCATAGTACCATCACAAAGTTCCCCTATGTACTAGAAATTTGAATGTGTGGAAACAAAAAATCATTGCATTAAAGTGTTTCTGGTGAAACAACCATGAATACTTTTATCTAAAGGAAGAAATAACCATGCGTGATTTTTACTAACAAACGAGTCTATAATGAAAAGGAGTTCACACACAGCTAGACAAAAAGGTGATGAACCAACATAATTTGAAAAGGAATTCATGTGGGTTCTTACCATAAAGTTCACAGTAGACCATCTTATTAAATCATATTCACTGTTAGATCATTCACCTTTAGGTTAGTTAGAGCCAAACTCAATGACTAAACTCATGTTCATGATCCAGTTCCACAACCCCAGGATCTTACTAGGAGTGGGCAAAGGATAACTGTTAAAACTATATTCAAACGAAAATCAGAGGCATACATATCCAGAAAGGAAAACAAGAAATCCAGAAAATGTAATAGGAAAGCTTCAAATGCAAGTGAAAGTTAAGTGATTATTTAATTCAACAGAGATTAAAACATTTGACAATGTGCAAAATGACTATTATGTACATCACAGATTCAGTTGTCTGTTAAACAAAGCCAACAGAATGAAATCAGAGGAAGCATTTTTGTGTTAGTATGTCGACAACTTAACAGGTTACCGTACCAATTCAGATTCTTTCAACATTCATATTTCGAGGACATTACACAATTAGGCACAAAATTTCATGAGCTATGTCAACTGGAAGTTTTGCCAGATCACCTCAAATATCATTCACAAGCTGACAAGCAGTAAGGGTGTTTGGCTTGAGACTGTTATTTGGAGTGAAAAAAAATCAAAATCAAACACAGTAGCTAAAGAAACAAAACGTTATCTTTTCATCGCTGCAGAAGGTGTATCTAGTAAGCATGGCATATTGAATGGTAAAAAGGATATTGAAAATCAACACTGCAGCAATAGACAATATTATCAAAGATTTCCGAGGTCAGCAACTCAAAACCGAATCACAGAGAGAGAGACATTAAGCAGCAGCAGCACATTCACTACTTCAAAACAGGATAACCAATTCTTCTGGGTTGCGAGGACATACATTTTAACAACAATTGATTGTTACAGAACAGGAAAGGCAACTTCAGTTCCTGCCCCCAAGCAATGACCTTAGCAATATCACACAAGGCTACTACACAACCTTAAGGAATCGAACATTCCTACTGGTAGTGCAAAAAAGCTACTGAGTATTTCAGAAGAGAAGTCCTGTTCCACCAATTACCACACTTCAAACTTTGGATACTGAATCACATGCATGGAGAGCATAACAAGGATCAAGTGCTAAAAGTAAAACAATGAAATGAACTAACCTGGATGGCTGGATTGGATACAAAGTTGTAAGGCAGCTTCAGTTTGGGTTCTCCTACAATTTCATTAAAAAATCAATGGTATATAAAGAACAGGGAATTCAACCAGAAGATTTCCAACTAACAGAAGCCGTGACCCATTCAGAATCTATATGCAACCTGCTTACTACTGATGTAGGGTTCTCCGTGAGTATTGAAATCTCTACAACTAAATTGCTACACAAATACAGTCTATAGGCGGAACCTAATAGTGCTGGTCAAATCATTGACAAGATTTGACCTCCATGGAGCTGTATACTAGTTATATTCAAATGTAGGTGGTCGGAAGTAATTCTTATCAAATCATCAACAAGAAGGACCTACATGGAGCTGTATAGGTGATAATTCCAAATAAACACCATTTAGCATCATAACATTGGACATCATAAAAGATACAAATTGGAAGAGTAGCATTATAGACAATGACAAACATAGCTAACTGGAGAGCATGCAAGAAAAGTGCTAAAATGTATTTAGCAAAGAAAATAACATTCAAAGGAACAAGAAAGGGACATTCCAAATTTAGTAGTTTCTCAAATTCAACTTATGAGTTCAATAAAATATGAAAATAAAATATGAAAGTAACATTCAAACAACATGAGAAGCCCAAACTTATAGTCAGACATAAGCAGTAGCAATGAAAATCAGTAGCAAGCCCAAAGCCCAACCATCACACACAATTTTATGATAAACTTGTTGCCAAAGATGAGATTATGAGAAAAAGGATTGCTTTATACATAGGAGGAACGTCCTGCACACACTTGAGCAACAAAACCACATGGCAACATGCTCATAATATTACTTTTTTTAGATAAAGAGAAAGTATGTATTAATCAAAAGTACAGCAAAGGAGGACAAGTGGTCCTCCAAGAAAAGTCTAGTTACAAAGGAGGGCATGCTTATAAAGTCATCATATAAGAAAATTTTGATAATGTCAATAGTGTGCAAGAGTAGGGGAAATCAAAAAGAATTCTCTTACAAGCTTCCTCTGATATTATCACTCATGCAAGTATACCTTACAAAGCTCATCAATCCTAGTCCAGTGCATCCAGAATAACACTGCAGCCTGAGACATTGTCGCTTTTCAAAATTGTGATACCAAGTGATGTGATCCCAATAGGTTGTACAGAAAATGAGACAAATGTAGCATTATATAGTCAGCAGAGCCAGGTTTGCCCAGCAGATGTGAAATATACTTTATGACCCCATCAAGGAGAAGCAGCTCAATTGGATTTCCACTAGGAAATATTTTCTATCTTAAAGGTAGATCATGAGCAAACAGAAATGTCATTTGCATAAGATCATGGCAAGACAGACAAGACAATGGAATTGTTAAAGAATGTCCATGCTCATAATGAAATCCAAAAAGATCTTTTCCAACATACTTTTGACAATATCAGTCATGCAGATTTTCCAGGTCAATAGATGGATGCATCAAACCTTGGCTCATAGAAGCATACTTGACTATTGTATGATTGCAGAGCACAGCCAGCAGTCCAAGATCAAAGTTTCTTAACCACGTCGTAAAGGAGGCCTTTCCCTTGGTTCCGCGATATAAAGAAAATCAAACTATCCTGCCCGAAGCACTCGAATCTCTCAGCTAATAGCGCCTTAGTTGAGCTCGAAAATATTTGGGAGGCATCTTACTGAGTACTTACATCCAACAATTGGAACTTAGAAAGGTCTAATTCCCAGATTTTCATACTTTGCAGGATGCTACAAAGCCCTATCCTTCCAACCAGATACAGACGTTTCTGTGCACCAGCAACCAAATAACCATCCAACAAAGACTGGAAACTTTGCTGGGATGTGCGCCCAATATCCTGTATCCAGCCGGTACATCTTCAAACCAAGCAGTGAACTGTATCCAAATACAGTGAATCACAAAACGCCATCATTGAAGAGCATAGGTTAACCACAGGCATCATTTGGTGAACTGACCAACTGTCCAGCTTGAAATTACACACTTCAGGGGGCAGTGACTTGTCACCATAGATATCAGTATACCACTAGTGGCTATAACTGTGAAAGAACGGTCTTCCAAAGTTATAGCCACTAGTGATATCTGAGGTCTGCAAGTTCAAGGCTGAAACCACAGAGAGAGAGAGCCATAAACCAGCAGTATTACATTCACAATTTCCAGCAAAACAGGATAACTATTTCTTGCTGGGTTGCAAGGACATATTTTTTAGCGGGAATTGAATGATAACATCAACTTCAGTTCCTGGCACCAATAATTAATAGAATAAACACACAAGGCTACTACAAATCTTAAACAATCATACGTTCCTACTGGTAGTGCAAAAAAGCTATTTCAAAATAAACAAGTTTCCTTCCACCAAATATTAAGCTTATAACTTTGGACTCTAAATCACACGCATGGACAGTATAGCAAGGATCAAGTGCTAAAACAATAAAATGAACTTCTGAACCTGGATGGTTCGATGGGATAAAAAGTTGTAAGGCAGCTTCCGTTTGGTGAATAGTGCTAGATGAATAACTTCTCCTGCAATTTCATAAGACATCAATGGAATAAAACAAAAGGGGAATGCATCCGGAGATTCCCAACTTACAGAACCCACGACTCATTTAGAGTCTATATGTAAACTAGTTACTACACTCTTGTAGAGTTACTCTGTAGGTACTGAAAACTACAATATTGACAATAAACTGGCACAAGTGTGTAGGCGAACCAAGTAGTGCTGGAAAAATCATGGACAAGATATGACCTTCATACAGCTTTATACTTGTTATATTCAAATGTAGGCAGTCCCAAGTAATACTTACCAAAATTCAATATCATTAACAAAGAAGGACCTCCATGATTTGTATACTTGATAAATTCAAATATACACCATTTAGATGTTGTATGTTGACTATTTTTACCGTCATAACATTTGGCATCATATGTAGAAGATACAAATTGGAAGAGTGGCATTATTGACTACGCCAAACAAGGCTAACTGAAGAGCACGCAAAATAAGAGCTAGAAGTTATTCAAGGATGGAAAATAACATACAAGGAACGAGACAGGGGTATTCCAGATTTAGTTTTTTCTCAAACTCAACTAATGAGGTCATCATAATATACAACTAAAATTCAAGCATCATGAGAGCCAAAACTTATGGTCGGACAATAAGCAGTAGCAATGAAAATACGAAGCATCCACATCCAAGCCCAATCATAACGAACTAATGCACGATAAACTTGTTGCCAAATATAAGATTATGAGATAAAGGTTTTTTTTTTACATAAGATTTTGTCAGCATACACTTCAGCAACAAAAGCCCATGACAACATATTGATAACAGTCATCATTTAAGAAAATTTGAAATTCTTGACAATGTCAATTAGTGTACAAGAGTAGGGAAATCAAAAAGTTCTCTTACAATCTTCCCCTGATTGTCACTCATGCAGTTATTTCTCACAGAGCTCATCAATCCCCACCACTGCATTGAGAAAGTCACAACAGCACTGAATCATTGTCCCTCGTCAAACTGTGTTACCGAATAGGTTGTCTACAAGATGAGACAATTGGAGCAATTATCAGCAGAGCCCGATTTTTCCACTGGATTTGAAATACATTTTATGACCTCATCATGGAGGAGCAGCTCAATTTGATTTCCACAAGGATTTTTTCTACCTTGGAGGTACAGGTATCAGTGACAGAAATGCCATTCTATACGCATAGGATTATGCCAAGACAGACATAACATCGGAATTGTCAAAGAATGTGGATGCCCAGAAAGGAAACCAGAAAAACCCTCTTTCAGAATACTTATGACAGCATCAGCCATGCAAAATTTCCACTTCAGTAGATGGATGCATCAAACCTTGGCTCATAGAAGCATACTTGACTGTTGTATGATTGCAGAGCACAACCAGCAATCCAAGACCAAAGCTTTTTATCAACATCATAAAGGAGGCCTTTGCCTTGGTTCCAAGATGTAAAGCAGATTAAATTATCCTGCCCAAAGCACTCAAATCTCTCGGCTGATAGCCTCAGAAGAGCTCGAAAATATTTGGGAGGCATCCTACTGACCTCCACCCATTGAAACTTAGAATGATCTAATTCCCAGATTCTCATACTTTGCAGGGTGCTATAAAGGCCTATCCTTCCAACTAGAAACAGACGCTTCTGCGCACCAGCAACCAAATAACCATCCAACAAAGATCGCGGAAACTTCGCTGGGATATGCTCCCAATATCCTGTATCCAGCCTGTACATCATTAAACCAAGTGGGGAAAGTGTTTCCAAATACAATCTTGAATCACAAAACGCCATCTTTGAAGAACACAGGTTAACTGCAGGCATCATTTGGTGAACTGACCAACTGTCCAGCTTGGAATCATACACTTCAGTGGGCAGTGACTTATCACCATAGATATCACTAGTGGCTATAACTTTGAAAGAACGGTCTTTACGATCAACAACCATAATCAACTGTCTCTGCTGATTATAATGCATGCTTGGCAACGTCCTCCAAGCTTGTGTGAGGGGATTACACACCAAAGTCCTAAAAGCCAACCCATCAAGTCCTGAAAAGCAAACAAGCCCACAAGAAGAACCCACCAACCAAAATGCCCATGGAGGCAAGAACGTAAACGGAATCCTATACCACGTTTTCAGGGGCAGACTAAACACCGAACATTGCAGGGTTTGTGAGTTCTTCCAAAATGTGAGTAGACAAGGCCCATGAGATGGCACTTGGGAGTGAAACTTAAGAAAATTACTATCCTGCAAGATTGAATTCCACCTTTTACAAACAGACCGAAGCCGAAATATCATAAAAGGAGGAACCCTAGCTAATATCTCATTAAGCAAATCCTCAGGTAACATTGCCCATATGTTATCCTCCATCTGAACATCTGGGTAAACTTGTTTACTAAATGTTGCCACTGTCTCTTCATCAAAACCTCGCGGTTTCGTCTTAATCCCCTTTTGCCTACAGGGGCTAGTATTCCTAGAGCCTGTTCTGCCTAATGGGCTAGTATTTCTTGACCCAGATCGGCTAAGGGGGCTCGAATTCCTCGAACCCCCAACACTCAAACAAGCCACTTGTTTTGTTGAGTTACCATCTTCTTCCCCAAATGAGCTTATAGTAGTTATTCCAGTATCAGATGTTTCCCCAATTTCAACCATTTAGACCCAATATCCAAACAACTTTTAACAGCCCAATTTCCAGAAATCCTCAAACTACCGACAAACCCAATGTTTATTTCATTTATAAACCGAAATTCCAACGGAAATAAATGTGACAGTTTCTAGTATTACGAAATTAAATCAGTATTATCATAATGCAATTGATGGGTACTTGTATTTTTCATCGGTGATGTAAAATGGGTTGAATTAAGAGATAGCAAGTGAAACCCAGATAGCGGAAGATGAAGATATACAGTACAAAATAATCAGTAGATCAAAAGGGATAGCAGAAACAGATAATCGAACTTTTTGGTGTTAATAGTTTTTAGATGGTTACCTCAACTCGGCAAGATCTCATTACCGTTCTATCCACAGAGAAAACCCCCTCTCTCAGCAACAGACTTTTCTGTGTTGCAAAATCAATTTTTGTGTTCTTTTTTTGCCTTTTCTTTTTTTTCGGTCGTTGGTTGTGTATTTTCTTTTTTTCTTTTTTTTTTTGTTGCCAAATCTGAGCTTTTAGAGTTATCATGGCTAGGGCCTAGGGGTGCGCAACCAGGAGTACTTTTAAATTTATTGGTCAGCTATCTTACCGTTTAAACTGCCTACAAGTCAACGTCGGAAAATAGTCACTGGTCAATAGTGGATATCCTTAATAGTGAACCAAAAAACAAATAAAAAATAGTTATAGCCTCATATTGGTCGTGTTGGCCAAATTTATTTATTATTTTTATCTTTTAGTTCACACTAGAGATATTCACCATTCTGCGCAGACTTATATACGCCTCAAAGGGTAGGATAGTTGGTCAAAGAATTTAAAACCATTTCATGTTCAATGCGAGATTCAAACCATCGATCTTGGTTAAGGATATATTATTGGACGAGTCCCTAACTCCCTATCATTCAACCACATCCCCTTAGTTGTGTTAGCCAATTTGATATGACAATTTCTTGGCTACATCACTTATGAGTAACCAATTTAGTTACACTCATGTACGTTTTTTTTAATGAAGTTATAGATTTATTGCAATTAATGAAGTCATAGATTAGTATTAATAAATTTTAACACAATTTGAAAAAATAAAATATCTTAAAAAAATACAATATTTTTAAAAATAAAAATAAAGTAGATGAGTGTGGTGTAGATAACAAAGTTGACTACCTGCCTACAAAACCATTCACCCGCTATAATTGGATACTCCTATTTGTGCTCATGTAAAAATTAAACGGATTCAGAATTTCTAGATCCGAACCTAGCCAATCTAATAAATGAATAAAAGGGTTGGAAATCATGGATTTGGACCTAACCTATTAACAAACGTGTTAGGTGACCGTTAATAGATTGAACAATGGTTAGGGACAATTGTTCTCATTTGTTTGCTTTCGCCTTCACATATCTTCGAATGAGGAGTAGTATGAATTCAGGAGCATAGGTGTTCAAAGTCTCCCAAACGAATGTGTTACCAAATCTTAGGAGAAAATGTTCAACCAAATGAGTATGAATTCTTTTGTTTGATTTGTAACCTCAAATTCACTCGTTTGATTTGTAAAATTATTTCCCTTTAGTCACTAGGTTACTTGCTTTACGTAGTTTGATTAGGGGTGAGCAGAAAATCCGGGTACACGGTATCGAAAATGGAATCGATATAAGTTCAGAATCGGAACCGGTCTAAGCAATTCCAATTTCGGTTCCTAAAAGTAGAAACAGGTATCAACCAATTCCAATTCTTAACTTTTAGGAATAGGAACCGGTTGGGTACCCGGTATAAATGCAATTCCAATTTCGAATACTCGGAACCGGTAGATAGTCGGAACTAGAACCGGAATTGTAACCAAAATTAAGTCAAAATTTCCTTTTTTATTGTCAGTCAGTACTGTTGGAAATGAAGCCAAGCTTCATGAAGCTTGGTATGCTTCAAAAAAAGTCCCACAAAAAAGCCTTATTCACAAAACACATTGTCCCACATAGGTAGAAAAAGGAAAGAGAAGAGCCTTTATATATGGTTGTGTACTCCTAGTCTTTGAACTAGGAGTCAAGGGAAAACTCTCCCCACACACGCGCGCGCGCGCCGCAGCCGCCGTTCGTCCGGGCGGGCCGGGCGAGGGCTGGGTTGGGCCTTTTTTATTCTCGGCTCAGACCGTTTTGAGTCCATTCAACTTCAAGATTCTGTAACCGTTATATTATTATTCTCATAATAATATCCCAGGATTTCAGCCTGCCATTAACTCCTTGATTTCGGTTACTGATTCTAAAGCTCCTATAAAAGAATCCAAACCTCTAGCTTTTTATAGACACAAAAATACACTGATCCTCTCCTCCTCTCTCTTGTGCTCTTCTCTTTGCTTGGCAGTAGTTTGGTTTACTCTCAAAGCCATTGCACCGTAGTACACCGGAGCATTGGTTACCGTGTATCCCTGGAGGTCGGTTGCCGGAATTCCCTAGTGTACGTGTGGGGGCAAATTCAACTTTAGGGCAGTGATTCATCACGCCACGGCCGTTTGTTACAGATAAGTGTTCCGTCTTTAAACTTTGGTTATAACATTCTAAAGTCGAATATCTTTATTTAATCATGGCTAGTGACGGAATTGTTGGTAATGTTAATGTGAACGATATTACTGGTGATGTTTTTGTGAACGAATTTGTGCCTATTTGTGACTCCTAAACCTGTTGTTGTTATACCATCCACTCTAGTTCATAATAACAATGTTGTGCCTTACGTGAGTGCAAGTATGATGTCCGCTGGTACAACCCCTATGTTCCCAAATTTTTTCGTTCCTGATATGTCTAAATTAGATCCGTTTGACGGGAAGAATTATAATATGTGGTCTGATAAGATGAAATTTTTTTTGGGACAAATTGGTGTTGAGCATGCTTTAGTTGTTGATAAGGCTCCTATGAATTCCACTAGAGACTTTGAGAAGGATAATAGGACTTGTCGTGGTATGTTGTTGCATTATATGACCACTTCGTTATACCAGATTTATAATAAATTGAAACTGGCTAAGGAAATTTGGGATGCCCTTAAATTGAAGTATGGTACTGATGATTTTGGGAAAGGGAAATATGCTTGTAGTAGGTGGCTTATGTTTGAGTTAGTTGATAGTAAACCCATGCTGGATCAAGTTCATGAGTATGAAAATTTGGTGACTGAAATACTTGCTGAAGGGATGAAAATCTGTGAGGTTTTCAAGCTAACTGTTTGCTTGATAAATTGCCAAAGTCTTGGGAGAATTATGTTCATTCGATGAGGCACAAACAGAAAACTTTTACTCTCCAAGAGGTTGTATCCCACATCAAGATCGAGGAACAGAATCGGATCCAGGCCAAAGAAAAATCAACATAACATTCCTCCTCTAGTGCTAGCCTTGTTGAACAAAAGAATTTTGCAGGTAAACATGACAGAAACAAGGGACCCAAAGGAAAAGGACCAAACCAACTACATGGTAAGAATCAGCCCCAAAGCTTCAAGAAGCCTTTCAAGGGCAATTGTTACAACTGTGGTAAGTATGGACATCCCGCTAAGGAGTGTAGGAGTGTTGTTGCTGTTGCTGTCAACAAACCCAAAGAGAACAAAGCACAAGCAAACCTGACCGAGGATGTTATTGTTGCCATGGTGTCCGAGATCAACCTTGTTGGTAATACTGTTGAATGGATCTTGGACACCGGGGCAACAAGGCATTGCTGTACCAACCGAGACATGTTCGTGGAGTATGTTAAAGGTGCTAAAGGAGAGTGCGTTTTCATGGGTAACTCTAGCACTACTTCTGTTGCTGGTAAAGGAAAGGTTCTTTTAAAGCTTACTTCTGGTAAAACTATTGCTTTAACCAATGTTTTGCATGTCCCTGATATTCGCAGGAACTTAATTTCTGATTCATTGTTGAACAAAGTTGGGATTAAGTTAGCATTTGAATCTGATAAACTTGTACTTATCAGAAATGGTGAATTTGTTGGGAAGGGATTTTGTAATGGGGGGGCTGTTTGTGTTGCATGTTGTGACTGAGAATAAAGCATCTACCTCTTCTGTTGTTTACATTGCTGAGTCTGTTTCATTATGGTATGCTAGACTAGGTCATGTGAATGTGGCATCCGTTAAAAGGCTAAAACAATTTAGTCTTTTTCCTGCATTTAGCAATACTGATTTTGATAAATGTGAAGTATGCGTAGAAGCTAATCATCCCATAAAGCCTTACAATAAGAATGTGACTAGAACTTCTACTTTACTTGAACTTGTGCATAGTGACCTTGGTGATTTTCATAGCCATGTTAGTAGAGGTGGTAAAAAGTATTATATTCCTTTTGTTGATGATTATTCTAGATTTACCAAGGTGTATTTGTTGAGTTCTAAGGATCAGGCTGATGATACATTTCTTATCTATAAAGCCGAGGTAGAAAACCAACTAGATCGTAAAATAAAAAGACTTAGGTCCGATAGAGGTGGGGAATATGATTCAACACCTCTAAAGGTCTTTTGTGAGGCTAATGGGATAATTCATGAAATTACAGCTCCTTATGCTCCTCAACAAAACGGCATTGCCGAGAGGAAAAATAGGACCCTCAAAGAAATAATGAATGCAATGCTTATTAGTTCGGGTATGCCTAATAACATGTGGGGGGAAGCTTTACTTTCTGCTTGTTTTGTACTTAATCGTGTTCCCCACAAGAAACTTGAGAAAACTCCATATGAGTTATGGAAAGGTTTTGGACCTAACTTGAGTTACCTGAAAGTGTGGGGGTGCCTTGCGAAAGTCGGGATTCCTGATTTTCAAAGAAGCAAGATTGGACCCAAAACCTTTGATGCTATATTTATTGGATATGCTAATAATAGTGCTGCATATAGATTTATTCTAAAAGATGCTTCTGGTTTTGGTGCTATTAAAGAGTCCCGTAATGCTGAATTTTTTGAGCATATATTTCCTATGAAATTAAATGAGCAACGTGTCTTACCTGCTGCATCATCATTACCTTCACATGCCAATGCATCATCTATTATAGAAGTTCAAGAGCCTAGAAGGGGTAAACGAATTAGGATTGAGAAAAGTTTTGGCCCTGATTATGTTACTACTTTCTTAGCTGAAATTGATGTGCTAGATGAAACTTTTGTGCATGCTTATATTATTGAAGATGACCCTAGGAATTATGGCGAGGCCATGAGATCAGTTGACTCTATTTTTTGGCAAGAGGCCATAAATAGTGAGTTAGAATCAATTATGAGCAATAATACTTGGATTTTATCTGATCTTCCTCGGGGTAGTAAGGCACTTGGTAGTAAATGGGCGTTTCGAAAGAAATACTGAACTACTGGGACTATTGACAAATATAAGGCTAGACTTGTGATTCAAGGAAATTTTCAAAAGAAAGGACTTGATTATTTTGATACATATTCTCCTGTTACAAAAGTTGCTACTATCAGAGTTTTAATAGCACTTGCATCCATTCATAATCTTGTTGTGCATCAAATGGATGTAAAAACTGTATTTTTGAATGGTGATCTTAATGAGGAGATATACATGAGACAACCTGAAGGTTGTGTAATTCCTGGACAAGAACATAAGGTATGCAAACTTGTTAAGTCTCTGTATGGACTTAAATGATTCTGATGCTTGTGTTTATTCTAAATATGATGAGCATGGTTGTGCTATAATATGTCTATGTTGATGACATGCTCATTTCTGGTACTACTATCGATGTAGTAAACACAACTAAATCTTTCTTGAAATCATGTTTTGATATGAAAGACATGGGTGAAGCTGATGTAATACTTGGCATTAAAATTACTAGAACTTCTGTGGGTTTAAGTTTGGATCAATCTCATTATGTTGAGAAATTTTTTAAAAAGTTTAAACAATTTGATTCTACTCCTGTCAAAACCCCATATGATTCTAGTATTTATTTGAAAAGGAATAAAGGTGATAGTGTATCACAAGAAGAGTATGCTAAGATAATTGGAAGTGTTATGTTTTTGATGAACTATACTAGACCAGATATAGTGTATGCTGTAAGCAGGTCGAGTAGATATACTCATAACCCCAATCGTGATCATTGGAATGCTTTGATTAGATTGTTGAGATATTTGAAAGGTACTATTAATTGGGGTTTGCACTACAAGAATTTTCCTTGTATTTTGGAGGGGTATTGTGATGCTAACTGGGTGTCTGATAATGATGAAATTCATTCTACCAGTGGCTATGTTTTTACTCTTGCTAGTGCTGCTATATCTTAGAATCTTCCAAACAAACTTGTATTGCTAAATCTACAATGGAATCTGAATTTATTGCTTTAGAAATGGCAGGACAGGAAGCTGAATGGCTAAGAAGCCTACTTGCAGATATTCCATTGTGGGGGAGACCGGCTCCATCAGTTTTCATGCACTGTGATTGTCAAACGGCTATTAGTGTAGCCCACAACGATTCCTACAACGGAAAGAGAAGGCATATACGCCTTAGGCATGAAATTGTTAAGAATCTGATCAGAGATAATGTGATATCACTTGAGTATGTAAAGTCGGAGAGGAATCTTGCGGATCCTCTCACCAAAGGCCTTTGTAGAAAGATAATGCTTGAGTCAGCACTAGGAATGGAGCTTAAGCCCAGTGGGAGTGAATTGTGATGGATACTTAACCTAGAATATGTCCAGGTTTAATGAGGTCAAACGAAATCACAAAACAACTCCAGTCATGTACTACAAACCCCATTCCTCTATAAAATGATGTAGTATTTTTTTGTATACTGTCATGTGTGTGAGGTTGAGCATTCTACCTCTTAATGAGTTCATAGCCTTGTAAGGTGGTGTGAAGACAGTACACATTTGATGAACTCACCTATGTGAATGTGGCGGAATTGCCTGCCCCCTATGAGAGCATTTGGGCTAATGACTCTCTAGAGCGTTCACAGAAATATCCAGGCACGTAAAAGGCTAATGTATATATTTTTTTCGCGAGAGTAAATCCGATTCTGAGGTTAAACTAGTGCGCAGTTTGTACTGAACAAGTACCGTGAAAGGTTCAAAGAATTTTTTCCACCTAAATGATTGTTGGGCAAACTTGTAAGCACAAGGTACTAATTCAAGTCCACAAGACATTAGTATCGTAACGTGCGACCTCCTACTGCCATGAACTTTTTTTACCATTCTTTCTTTGAATCATGTGGGGGATTGTTGGAAATGAAGCCAAGCTTCATGAAGCTTGGTATGCTTCAAAGAAAGTCCCACAAAAAAGCCTTGTTCACAAAACACATTGTCCCACATAGGTAGAGAAAGGAAAGAGAAGAGCCTTTATATATGGTTGTGTACTCCTAGTCTTTGAACTAGGAGTCAAGGGAAGACTCTCCCCACACACACGCGCACGCACCGCCGTCGCCGTCCGTCCGGTCGGGCGGGCCGGGCGAGGGCGTGGGTTGGGTTGGGCTGGGCCTTTTTTTATTCTCGGCTCAATATTTTTCCGACCGTTTTGAGTCCGTTCAACTTCAAGATTCTGTAACTGTTATATTATTATTCTCATAATAATATCCCACGATTTCAGCCCACCATCAACTCCTTGATTTCGGTTACTGATTCTAAAGCTCCTATAAAAGAATCCAAACCTCCAACTTTTTACAGACACAAAAATACACTGATCCTCTCCTCTTCTCTCTTGTGCTCTTCTCTTTGCTTGGCAGTAGTTCGGTTTACTCTCAAAGCCATTGCACCGTAATACACCGGAGCATTGGTTGTCGTGTATCCCTGGAGGTCGGCTGCCAAAATTTCCTAGTGTACGTGTGAGGGCAAATTCGACTTTAGGGCAGTGATTCATCACGCCACGACCGTTCGTTGCAGATAAGTGTTCTTATAACAAGTACTAGTCAAGTAGCGATATAAAGTTAGTCCGTGAGTAAAAATCAGTGAAACAAAACGCAATCAGAGCCCCTTTCTCATTTGAGCTTTTGGGTCATTATATTTTATTTCATATAATGTTTTTGTTATTTTATTTATTTTTTTTATTTTAATGAAATTGGATTTTTATATGAATTGGGTATCCAGGAATCAGTGGGTATTCGGTGGATCCAATTTCAATTCTTAGGAATTAGGAACCGGTGCAACCAATTTCAATTCAAATTCCTAAAATTTAGAAATCGGTGGATCCAATTTCAATTTCGGATAGTGCAATACCCGATAAATATCAGGTTACGCTCACCCCTTAGTTTGATTGCTTTACTTTTGTTTTTGTACCGATAAATCTTGATTCCCTCCCCCATCCTATGACGTGTTTAATATGTAGCACAAATTTAGCCTTACATTCTTCATGATTCGAACCTTCTTATCATTGGTCCTAGTAGTATAGATAAGTTGTTAATTCCTTCGTTCCTCTTTGAATTTCCTAGTTTCTTTTTAACAGCTTTTAATATGATACTTTGACTATTAATATGTATAAAAATATACATGTAAAAATTGTTAAAATTTGATTTGAAAATATATTTTAAAAGGAAACTAATGCATATACTTTCAAATCATAACTCATAGACACTTTCTTAATATACTTACGGTCAAAGTTTGTAAAGTTTAATCTCAAAAAAATTAGTAGAAAGTTCAAAGAGGAACGATAGAGTATTTTATTAGCGTTCGACACTATTCGTAGTTCATTTTGAGAAAGAAAATTAAAGACAAGAAACAATCTGTTTTTTTTTTTTTTTTTTTTTTTTTTTAGGGAGAAACAATCCGTTAAAGGAGACAAGAAACCAATCTTGATCCCCTTAAAAAAACACCTATACAGAATTCGTTTCTCAATTCGAAATGGTAAAGAGAAAAACCCAAGCTTTGGACGACCATGTATATTTCAAACATTCGGATAGCATGTGCTTTATCAAAGCTGATGAAAAAACTAGCAAAATTGAAATTATTTGGCACAATTTAAAAATTAAAACTATTTTCTGCAACACACTTAAAGTAGGTTGGGCAACAAATTTTCCTCTTTCTTTTGAATATTTTCTTTTCTTACCCTACCATTTTCATTCCCCGTATAAAACCAAAATAATTTATGAGTGATAATAAATGTCTTAGGTATAATTTATCATTTATGATAGAAGAAACTAAAAAAAGTTTTACATATAGGGTATGTTCTTTTAGAGTTTAACCTGTGATCAGTTTCGTCCAATTTAGAAGTGATCTCGTGTCAGTTTAGTGGTGTTCAGTTCAAAAACATACATTTTGTCTCACATATCAAGTGTTCAGTTCAGTTCAATGGTATTCATTTTAGTTTAAAGGGGTTTAATCCAGTTCAGTTCAGTTAAGCCTTAAAGAACATATCCATAATCTTCCTTACCTTAGTTACCTATATACATAATTTATACTATCAAATGAAGTAAATAAAGACAAATCACCTCAAAAAAAAAGACAAATGCTTGCCTCCCAATAAAACGGGGAAACTAGGATGGTAGCAGCACCGTTCCAAATATTTTAGGGGCCTTAGGGCGAAATGAAAATAAGAGCCTCTAAGGTATTAATAACTTGTTTTAAAGTTTAAATATTAACCATAAATTTATAAAAAAAAGTATAAATATCTACAAATTAAAATACTCTTTTATTAACACTGAAAAGTGGATACCATTGAGCCACACAATCACACATGTTTCTATAATGCAACCGTCAATATATAAATAAACTCCTAAGTTTATGGGCCCTTTTTGACGATGAACCCTAGGCGGTCGCACCTCTTGCCTATCCCTCTAAGACGGCCTTGGATGGTAGTATATGGTATCCCAAAAAAAATAAAAGAGAAAACAGAGAAAAAGGGTGGAGTATGTGAAACACATGTGAGATTCAAATCTTCAATCCTTTTCGATTAACGATGCTTAATTACACTGTTTAGAGCAGCAGCAGCAAGCAGTGGGGGAGAGTGATCTCTTTAATTACCCATAAAGTGATCTTCAACCATGATTAACCGTGTATTGTTCCCCAGCTTAAGGCCACGTAACCCATTCTCTAGATACTACTTCCATTAAGGCTCTGTTTGGTTGGACGAAAAATCGTTTTCAACTAAAAAGTATTTTCAGCTGAAAATCATTTTCAGTGAAAAATGTATTTCTGTTCACATTTTTCGTTGTTTGTTCACAACGGAAAACAATTCTATTAACATAGTTGCGTCGATCTCGAAAACTTAAGTGGATTAAAAAAAAAATCACCTCAAACGCATATCGGAGTAAAAAATTATACTTATTTGAAGAAAATAACAATATTGAGAAAGTGGCCCGAAAGTTCGGCCCGAGGCCCAATCAAGTCGGGTGCGAGTTTTTTTTATGACCAGATGTCCCGACAACCAAACCCCAATGATCAAGTCCACTATTAGTGCTCCGGGGATATAATGTCCCACCAACGGAAAACCGTTTTCCTTTCATTTTGAAGGGAAAACATTTACTCCTATATAGGGAAAATGCTTTTCCCCCTGAAAACCATTTTCCTTCTCATTACCACCAAACAACGGTAAATGGAAAAACTGTTTTCCAGGAAAACAGTTTTCACCCCAACCAAACGGAGCCTAAATTAACTATTTCATTTCACTAAAAGTATGTAAATAAATAAGTATAAATTACTATAAATAGTAAATAATCACGTTCTTAAATACCTAAAAAATTCTTAATGGCATATGACTTTCACTACATTATACCTCTTTGTTTTCATATTGAAAACCAATTAAGGATAGTTTTAGCCACTATAAATACAAATGATTACAACGTATTGTGAGCAAATAAACCTTAATAAGGCTCATTTCAAACGTCCTTTTAATGAAGAGATTTGGCTCATTTTGGTAAGTTCTAATATTATTAAGTTATTGCACAGTTTTCACATTTTGAAATACTATTATTAGTATTATACTCTTGATTAGCATTTAACCGTAATTCTTAGCCTCGGTAGCTTGTGAATGCAGGAAAATCAACTCATTGACTTGATATCGGTTAGATGGACATTTCCCCTCAATTTTCATGGCTATCAGAGCTAGTAAGTCGGACGATTTTTTTTCTCCTTTTGAGTATAAATAGAGCGATTTTATTAATAGCTTATCCATAAATACATATATGGAGATGCCTCTTGATATACAATTATCCCACACTTTCTCTACTCATCCATAAATATTCATAAGTATCATTTTCCTTATTATAGTAAAAAGTTGATTTTTTCTTTGGAATAAAATTTGATACTCCCTCCGTCTCAAAAAAACTTGAAACTTTGCTTTTTGAAGGTCAAACTTAACAAACTTTGACCATTAATTTATGAAAATATATAAAGATTCACATTATGAAAATACTTTTGTTAGATTCATTTTTAAAAGTACTTTCAAAAAATCGTATCGTTATAATTTTTATATTCATATAATTGTAGTTATTTACGGTCAAAGTGGTGTCTTGGAGACCGTGAAAAAACAAAGGTTCGGGTTTTTTTGAGACGGAGAAAGTAATATACTGGAAGGGAAAATTTTAGCGAGAGTTCAAGACATTATGTTTATTTTTTTTTACTTAAATGAATTGATATTCTTCTTACTATACTGAGTTAGTTTGAGTTTACTTAACCAATTGAGCATGCAAGAAGAAGTAAACTGCAAAAATATCATTTTAATTTTCATAATTATTTTACTTCAATCCAAGTAGAAGTATTTGAGTTTACGTAAACTTCTTTAAAGTGATAGTTTTCTTAACTAGACTTTTTATAACAAGTTGAACTTAACTGAAATGTACTGAAATTTTAGGGGTAAAAAACACGACCTAATTGGTCCATTCATTCACAAATCTTTCACCGAGACTCTTTCTTTTTTTTTTAAGGATGCATGTGTTATAATAGCCCGTAAATCTTATATATCGGACAAACCAATTCATTTATAATAGGTTAATAGCCTAATATATAGGCAGATAGCCAAGATAGGCTCACTCAAATGAGTAGGGTAAGGTGAAAACTTTATTTTCATTTGTTTACTTACTTGAGTACGTGGCCAACGGATTTGGGAAGGAAATTGAAAGTCTCCAGTGTGGCTTCCACCTGTGGGCTGGGCTCCACTGCCCTTTCCAAATCTCACTACCTTCTATAAACCAAGAGGACAAGTGGATAACGATCATTTTTCAAGCATTTTGCTTTGTAGTGTTTTGCTTTTTTTAATTTATAGAAAAATGTTGTAAGGGCTACGTAATCATGAAAACCCGAACCTTTTTTGACTTTTATTAAGGGATTAACGGTCTAACCATGAACGAGGTTAAAATTTAAAGTTACCCAAGTTTTTCGTACATGTTTTATTTTATTTATTTTTTTATTGGATTATTTGGCAAAGAGGATTATATATATTTTTTTAGGGTTGGTAAAGAGGAACTTTCTTTCTCTTTAGGCGTGATTCAAGAATACCTCCTAACTTAGGATCTTAGGTATTTCATGAATTGGTTCGTTTGAGTAGGGCTGTTTAAAAATATCCGAACCCGAGCATCCGATCCGAAAACCCGAATATCCGAACTGAAATTATCCGAAAAAGTGGATATCCGAAATTTCGGATACCCGAAAAACGGATATCCGAAATTTCGGATACGGGTTCAGATACCATTTTCCAAAATTTTCGGATATCCGGATATCCGAAAAACTCAAAATTATCCGAAATATCCAAAAATTTTCCGAAATATCCGAAAATTATCCGAAACTATCCGAAATATTTGGCTCTCATTTTCAAAATATTAGGCACAGAATAGGATAAAAAATAAAAAACTTAGATATTTTTCGGATAACGGATATCCGACTATCCGAATCCGAAATTTCGGGTATCCGAAAATCGGATATCCGAAATTTCGGATACGGGTTTGGATAACAAAATTTGGTATCCGAAATTTCGGATATCCGATTTTCGGATACCCGCAAATGAACACCCCTACGTTTGAGTGCTCACTAGCGGAGTTGAACCCATAACCTAGTGTATATGTTGTAACTTATTTTATATTAGTAAAATCTAACAACAACCTAAGCTAGCACACGTTCATAAATGTAGTTGGAGTCTCCAAAATGGCATGAAATAAATGATCTGAAATTTTGAAATAACGTTTTAATGTCATAGTGAAAAAAAATACTTACTAATGCAGCTTTACATAAGTTATATCCTAGCGAAAATAGAATAAGACATTGTCGCTATGAAATTTTGATAACTAATTTGTAATTATACTTGTGTTTCTGATAATATGACCATTATTCATTTGTAATGAACAAATTTAACTATTTGACATGATTTGTAATAACAGGACATGGATGAGCTGATGTTACATGAAGTTCCTGAGATCTTAAACTGCACGGATGGTATCCTCCCAAATGCAACGACGACTTTCCTTGGAGGTGATCATGATCAATTCAATAGCCACCAACACAACCCCTCTTTTTCTTCTTCCCTCGACAGCACCTCCAACTCAAACACCGCCAAGCAACCTACAGCCACTACTCTCGGTCCAAACACTGCCAATAGATCATATTTGCCTGTAATCCTCAACTTTGGTAGCGACTCAATGCTGCCAAAAGATAACATTATTGTCAACAATGATCGGCAAGAGCACATCTCTCGCTTATAAAACCAAGAGGTGAGAGAAATTTTATATGTCGATGAAGATCAGACTAATAATGGTGATATGAATAACACTAGTTGTACAAGGAAATCGACGCAAACTCCGGCGAAACGGAAGCAAAACACGACCACCAAACCATCAACACAGACTCGTGATCATATTATGGCGGAGCGTAAGAGAAGAGAAAAGATTAGCGAGCGGTTTATTGCTCTCTGTGCTCTTGTTCCTGGTCTCAAAAGGGTAATGTTTAAAGTCTTCATTTTTTTCTCTCCTTTTTTTTTTTAATTAATGCAAATACTTTGTCCCAAGTTTATCTTTATATTGGACTTTTCACGGTCTCCAAGATACTACTTTGACCATGAATGAATCTATCAATACTCTTATAGAAAATCAAAAGCAACTCGATCACTATTGATGACCATTTTTTATTAATTGATTTTGCATGGTTAATAAATAAATAAATAAATAATAATTAAAAAAAACTAATTTTGCTCTAAGAATAAAAAAGATGCTCAAATGGTTAGATCAAGGCCTTGTTTGGTTCATGTGAGTAAACTTACTATGGAAATTGTAAATCCATGAAAATTGAAGTTACATAGGTAAGTTGAAATTTCATGGAAATCATAATGTTTTGGTTGATAAAATGGACTTCCTTGAAAGAAATGCAAAATGACATAATTACCTTCATTTATTTACATAGGTATTAGTAATAGCTTTTTATGGGCACATGTGTAATTTGGGTGGGAGAAGTATGGGAAGTTCCACTTACCTAGCCCCCCCTAGGTAAGCAACTTTCCATGTCTTATGGAAAGTAAGTTACATAGGTAAGTTCCACTTCTAAGGAAGTTGATGAACAAAACAATGAAATTTTAACAACTTACATGGAACTTGCACTTCTTATACTATCTTACATCCAACCAAACAAGACCCAAGTATCATTTCCTAGGTTGGAGGTTTGATATTTGTTGTTTTGCCTCGTAGAAAATAAAAAGAAAAAAGAAAAGAACAAAGATGAGGAATCAAAATAGAAAATGAAAGAAACTAGAAGGTCGTAGATATAGGAACATGATTGTGTCGAGCATTGTGACAAGCAGCCACAGCCCACCATAAGATATGGAATGTGTCCCACATAATTTCACTCTTATGAATTAATTCCATTGCCTTGTACAATTGAGGGCAATTGAAAGTTTGAAACTGGTTCGCTTCGTCGTTTGACCACTTGAACCTCCAATTACGAGATGTTTCTGTTGGTGTGTAAAAGTTGTTATGTAACCCCACCATTTTCATTTGTCCTTTCATATGCAGAACTAGATTACTTTATAGAGCACTCAACTTTTATGTGATACCCAACTTTGGGAGATGATCATATGGCCTCCAGTATACCCACCATGCGCCATGCGTCGGCTTAGGATCCTTCGCAGTTCTTAAAAAAACTGTTAAGGAATATTATTAGAGGTGGTAAATAAGTCGGTCAGGTTGAGTTTGGGTTGGGTCACTTTCGGTCGGATTATTTCGATTTCGGATTGGAAAATATTTGTTCAAGACCTAAAGCGTTTGGATTCGGGTTGACCCTACAAATTGAGCACTTTATTTTATAATTAGGTTATAATTACATAATTAATTCTATTTTTAACTTTAAAATAAAAAATTTACATACTATAAAGATATTAGAAATAAAACATATGATTTTAATCTATTTGAAAATATATCGTAAAATTTTCACATGTTTTTGGGTTTTTGCTGATGCGAACGAAGTATCAAAATCACCAGCATTATAACAATTAGTTAATAGCTTAATATCGTACCATAAGGATTAAGAAAACCCATATTAAAAAAAAATATATATGTAAGAAAATTTGTTATGATTAAGCTTTTTGTCATCCACTTTTCTCATTATGGAGTGTCTTGTTTTGAAAAATCTTAACCCAACTGGTTGACCCATAGCGGATTTGGATTTGACCCAATAAATATCGATTTTTTGGGTTTGGTCAATATCGGATTTCGGGTTGGACTTCATTGCTCAGGACTCAAACTTTTCGGGTCGATATGGGTCGGGTTCTCGGATTGGGTCAGATTTTACCAGCTCTAAATATTATCTAATAGATATTAGGAATATTAGCATAACTTTGAGAGATTGTGTAATAATCTAAGTTTGCTGGAGAATTTGGGCATTTTCAACATCTATTTAATTGCCTAATGATTTGATATTGCCTTCTTAGATATATAAGAGCGCCTTTTTAAAATGAAAAAAAGACCTTAAACTGTAGTAATAATGTGTAATATGAACTCTTTTATAGAAAAACGTTTTAAGTTATAGTAAAAATTGATCACTTATGTTAGACGAGAAGATAGATAAGTGCGTCTTTTGATATATAGAGTAAGACATATTTTATTGCTCATAATATAGCTACAAGCACAACCTCACTCATCCCTTTAACCAGAAGGGACTAATGCTATTGACGGATAATGCAGATGGATAAAACATCAGTACTTGGAGAGGCTATCAAGTACGTGAAACAATTGCAAGAAAGATTAAAGGTCCTTGAGGAACAAAATGCGAAAAACGACAGCATGTCATCATCCTCCTTCATTGGCAAGAGATCACATCAATTTACCTTCGAAGAAGATAGCAATTCTTACTCTAACACTAACGAGGACATTATTATTCCCTCAAATAATGGTGTTCGTGAGCAATTGCCAGAAATTGAAGCCAAGCTTTCTAATCAAACTCTCCTCCTTAAAATTCAATGTCAGAAACGAGAAAATGTTATTGTTCAAATCCTAAGTGCTGTTGAGAAGCTTCATTTGTTGGTAAACAGTGTGCATGCCATGCCTTTTGGTGACTCCACTCTTGACATAACAATAATAGCTCAGGTATTCAGATCAATTTTATTTTTTTTTTTGGCTATTAGTTCATTAAATTTTCCCCTTGTAATAATTGACGTGGTTTAGTCAAGGTTTTAGTGATAAATTATTGGATGGTTCTGGCAGATGCTCCCATCTCTCACAAATACCACTTTTTCGAAACGTTAATTTGAGTGGCTCCATTTGCAAGTAATAAAACAATTGTTTTGTGAGAGGAGGGAGCATTATTGTCACAAACAAGATAATAATTTCTCAGTTTTACTATTCATTTTCTCTAATAACATTGCTCTCTGTTTTGCAGATGGAGAAAGAAATCGATATGAGACCGGATCATATTGTGAGGGCTATTTCTTTCGTTTTGAGAAGCATTTAAGTTGTGGTTCGCTTGTAATTATGAAGGACTTGTTTTGAAGCCAAGAACTATGAACAATTTCGAATGAGAAGTTGAAGCACATCTTCTATTTATTGTTTTGTTCATTACTTTTCCACACAACCCCCTACCGATAATTAGTAGAAAATTGGGCCTTGTATCAATTAGGTCTATCTTAGTCATTGGCCTGGTTCTCATAATGGACCTGCAAAATAACCAACTCAATGATTCCCAAATGGGCCAAGTTTCATATCTTCTTTCCGTTTGAGTTTTTGAGCGCATATTTCGTATTTCACACACTCTAAATATTAAAATACGATCATAACAATTAGGAAAATTTGATACCAATAATCCCAAGTTTTCTCTATCTCACAATTATCAACACTGTACCCTTGACAAATGTCGTTTACTGGCCTTAGTTTTCTTTTTTTTTTTTTTTTTTCTTTTTTTAGTTGGAATGACGTTAGTAGCAGCAGGTGTTGGACTTCTTTTTTTCTTTCTACTCAGTTTACTATTTTACTTCTTGCTCCTTTTTTTTATGAGCCAAATAACTTCTACTTGATCAAAACGAGGTTTTTTTATCACTTGAAAAGTGAAAATATAATTTTTTGACTAAACTGATTTTAGCATTATTTTCTGCTGAAGTAATGGATGTTGGTGTTAAAATAAACATTATTGGATATGAATAAACTAGAGGAACTTGGATATGACTTGTAGATATGTACAAGTACACTTTTTTGAAAGTTTAGTATCGACTCCCTTGGAAGCGATTGGATAACACGAAACAATGCAACTTGTGAGATACAAAGAAGTCACATAGTACGTTGTTCGCCCCACAAATACAATAATACTCCTTGCCCCTAATATGTTTGTATTATTGATATTTGTCTTAATCAAGGTGATAAATCATCATCTCTAATGTCTATGGTGTGCCATCATGAAATAAATTGTATCATGAATAACCAAGACCAAGAGGATTCTCTCTTCTTATCCCAAGGAGAAAACTAATTCTCCTTATCTTTATCTCTCACCCCATATGCCCTATATATAATAGATTGATATGAGCAGTTATTGGTGGTTACACAAAGGTTTATTAGAGACAAATGTCTCTTCCATAAACATTTAACTATAACTACCACTGACACATGGCTTAAGATGAGAGATACTAACCACTTACTCTAAATATGTTCCAAGAATTGGTGGTGTTTTGTAATGAAATGAACGTTGCATTTTGTATGCAGTTTGTGTGGAATTGAAGTTGATGGCGACATAAAACTAAACATATCTATGAGCCAGTATTGATTTTTGCAACACCTCATCCATTTTAGACAATGTAAAGAGCACATGGGATACCATTTGCAAACTTGAAAAACTTGTTTCAATTAAACTACCATTTCATCTGTCTACATACCATCAAAGAAAAATAACCTCAAACTATTCATTCAAATTACACAGTACAATTTGTCCAAAATGAATTCACATGAATAAAAATGATTCAAATTCCACATAACACACATCCAACTCTAATATATATGCCAGATGTAGATGCTTGACTTAAGTTTGGTTGATCAATGTTCATAGAAATCTGACTTTGAGGAGTCAATCCAAGCATTTGTGCAGCAAACTGAATACCAAAAAAAAAAAAAAAAAAAAACCGTAAAATACATATATTAAAGGTAGAAAAACTTAAATGAAAAGAGAAAAAAGGTAATGACGGTTGTACATACATAAAAGCCAGAATTGTCATTTGTTCCTTGGTAATTCTCATTCCCTTTTTGAACATGCAACCAAACAAAACACAAACTCTTGGTTCTACATCCACCAGTGTTGCCTCCACCTCTACCTCCACCTCCACCTCCACCTCTAGTTCTTGTCCCAACTTTCCCTTCGCCTCCATTTGTAGGTTGAGCTGTAATTGATCATGGTGACTTGTATCATGAGTGGACACTGTTGTTTGATGCTTCCTTGGCCTTCCTCTAGGTCTCTTAACAGGAGGCTTAGCATTTCAACACCCTTCATATGACGTTTCCTTACTGCATGAGTCTTGTCCTTGCAAATACTGCAAGATGGTTGAGTATTCTGCCTTGTTAGCTTACCAGGTGATAAGTGCCTCTTTATCTATAGTTTAGTCCCCTAATTTAGACCCTTTTATTATACTTTTGATTATTATTTTACTGTTTTATTAACTTTACTATTAGTGGGTCAACTTAACTTAGTTTATTTATTTATGTGTTAATTAGCCTAATTACTACTTTATTTTGTTAGATGGCAATTCCAAGTGGTTAGCCACTATGAAGCCCAATTACACCATCAGCAAGGGAAAAGACGTTTGAGTAAATAGATCAAAAGTAAAGGACTTTCATTCTCAAGAGACAGAGCCACATAATTAAAACACTCAGAGGAGAGAGAATCTACAGAGCAACACAAGAGTCCATCAGCGGCCCGGAATTCAGTTCCCATTCAGTTGAGATTGCCGTTTACAACCAGAAAACTATGGCAATTGATTTTTTCTATCTTCTTCAGTATTTCAAGGGAACAAAATTCTATCCCAATACCCACACGGTTAGAGTTTTGGTCAGTATAAAAGCTTTTGTTCCAACTCTTAATTAGGGAATCCAAGCACACCACAATTATATTCAGAGTGTAGTATTTATTCTTGTAAGTTTGGAGGAAGCTAGAGGGTTGAGTGGAAGTTGAACAAGGCCTTGAATTGGAGCTTAGTCTACAAATTCAAGGGGAGGAGAACCAAAGCTTGTCGAGGAGTCGAATCTGAAACAAGTGGAGCGTTGTCGGGTCAAATTCATAAGTTCTTCTCTTCCCAATTTGATTCCTTTAGCTAATTTCAGATTTTACAGATTATTTTGTTACTTAGTAATTTAGTAATCTAGCTTTAGACAAGAATCATTCACCAACGTTTGGTTGAGTTTTGCTAGTCAATGATTAGTATTGATGAAATTCAGATTATATTCGTTCTTAATTTCAAGTTTACAGTTTTGTTTTGATTGTTATCTTTCTTGATAAAGTTGGTGTATGATAGCTAATTGTATGATTTGGCTTAGTTTAGATCGTACGATACTAGTAGCACTAGGTTAGATTTATCCTACGATATGGCCATGATTTCAGTTAGAAACATAATCTGATCTGATTGAACTTAGCATTTATGTGTTTAAGTTTATTAGGATAATTGAGGTCTTTCTAGTGACTATTATTGCTTCTAAATTGATCTTCGTAAGTTGCGACATATTTGCGTTGGTTAGTTTGGTTTAGAATCGACCTAGGCTTAGTTCAGGTTTGATTAAAAGTATGGAAAGATAGGGAGTCTTCTTAGTAAGTACTCTACGTACAGGTTACCTTTCGTTAATTCTAATGAACTTCTCAAGCAAGGTTCGAAGTCTGTTAGCTAATATATGATTATTTCTAAGTATTTGAGTGATGCTTATTTCATACTTTACTATTAATATTAGTTAATTTAGTTCTTTAAGTTTAGATATTACTCAGTAAACCCCCCAATTTATGTGAATATTGTATAATATATTAGACTTTTGAATTAGGAATTAGACAGTCTCCTCGTGTGATCGATCCTTACTTGCCCTGGTAGAAATAAGGTTTAATTTAGTACGCCTAATGACATGTACCACCAGGTCTTTTAGGATCATCAAAAGGATCCTTTCTTATGCTATTTTTGGGTTTAATTACCCGATCCTATCTTGATTGGTGGAGGGTCTAAGTCTAATTAACAAGGAGGCCAGTGTCTCTCAGCACCAGCTAAAGGTGGAATCTTCCCAGCATAAGTCTTTAAGTAAGCATCTCTCTTGTAACAATGATCAACATAATCTTCAGCTTTTTGTCTCAGAAATAAGAAAGATGCAACTCACAACATGACAACAAGGTATACGTGTGAGATCCCACCTCCTACAAGTGTAAGTTTTTTTTCCTAGGTCAACTACAAGCTCATCCAACCTATAAGTTACTTGGATCTCAGTGTATGTTGATGTCAATGGGGTACAATAAGTACTTTCTTCTTTTGTCTTCTCCAACTTCTTAGCTATTCTTGGATAAATATCACCAACAACACAGTAGTCATCCATAACTTTTTAGCCACCAATCTCTCCATTAGTGCAGACCTTATATCTTCAAGCATAAAAAGCAAGTGTTTAGACCGGGCATTTATGATATAGCCATTAAAGATCTCGGCCATGTTAGACACAACCACATCACACTTGGTTTCTGTTTTAATGAATGCCCTGCAAAATGTTTTGGGATTCTGTGCTAAAAATACTTCCACTGCATCTGGTGAATTTGCCCTCATCTTGTCTAAAGCTTCATTGAAATAAGTCTTATCGTAAGCACTCACTTCCTCCCAGAAATACCCTTTAGTTCATCATCCTTTAATGTTTTATGCCAGTTAGAATAAATATGTCTAGCACAGTTCCTACCCAGCGTAAGATTTCCACAATCATACCCGCTCAATTACCCAACTGGTATCCATACCTACTTAATACCCGCCCCAAACCCACTGGTATCCGCCTTAAATCCACCTAATTAATACCTGCATAAATCAAGTACAATATATTTACAAAACAAACCCAATAAACGTGCAAATTAAATTGTATTATTGTTACAAACATCAAAACTATGATACATATGAAAAAGTTGTGTCAAAACAATTTATAGTTAGAATTTTTACACTTTTTTATTTTTAGGTGGATACGAGGCATGTATTTAACTGGGAAACAACACAGATTATTCCGCCCCATCCCCATTGCGATTTTACTTTTTCAAAATCATCCCCTCTTGACACTTTCCCATTACCACCCCAAATGAGGCGAAATCTATCTGCCCCACTGGCATCCCTAGTCGTGACTCTAGGACTAAAAATGTTAGTGCAAAGTTCACTAGTTTAGGACATGAAAATTGAAGAGTATTTTTCAAAAAAAAAAAAAATTATTTATTTTTATAAGTAGAAAGAGATAATTTTGAAAAAGAAGCGGAGAAAAGACGGGAAACAAAAACGTGTTTCGTATAGCATAGCTAGCATTGTCCCTGCAATACTCAATAACCCAAAAGAGGAAGTTTTGGGTTTAAAACCATCCTGCACTCTGTCAGAACTCAGAACGATACCGTCACCTCCTTGACCGTCAACAATGGAGGAGAGCAGGGGGCCGCTCTTAGAACTTAATTTTCTCTGACCCTTTTCGTTTTATACCAATTTTCTTTCTCTTCCATTTCCATACCTTCTTTTTTTGATAATTCATTTCCATATATCCCTTTATTGCTCCCCCTTTCTCATCTCAGCCTTGGGTACTCATATACTTTGCATTGGGAGAATTTAGCCCCTATTTTTTTTTTCCTGGTGGTGGTTGCATTGAGTGATCCTGGTCGTCACAGTGGACTAACAGATTAAGGGAACTCGCACTAAAAAAAAAAAAAAAATTTGAGATAATGGAGTTAGAACCTAGTACTAGTAGTGGACCTGCTGTTTCTGCTGAGGAAGGTATGTATGCTTAATTAGCTTTATACTGCCATTCTTATGCAAGTTCTGTGTTGGAAACTGTTTCTGCAAAAAGCTAGCTAAATATGAAGTTTGATATCTAGGAGATTACATGGCTTTCTTTGGTTTGGTTTTGTTATTGTAGAAAATCTATTGTACACTAAAGGGTAGACTTTCTTTTTAAATTTCTCACTGGAATTTTCATATATATACTTTTCATCATTTTTAAGGGAAAACTATAGAAATGAGTGAATTATAAGATTTCTACAAATTTCCAATAATTTTCCACAATTTCCTTACGGACAACCAAACAAAGCATATCTTAAGATTTCTATAGTAGTTTTGTTTCATTTTGAATTGCTCATTAATACGAGTTCCCGAAACACCATGTTCATGTAATTAAAGTGAGTTGGAACCCTAGAAAGATAAAGTCTTAACCCATTAATTGGAGTGGATTACATAAACATTACGCAGGTTAGCTCCTAGTATGTTGCCAAGTTTTATATATTTGGTCTTAAACAAAGAGGTATTTACTTAATGGCGAAGAGAACAGGATAAATGGTAGGAACAAAGGGTAAAGACAACTTAAGTCAATGTGGTCATTGCTAGTTTCATTGACATAATTAATTAATGATTCTGCTTATCCATTTTTGAATATTATTGTGGAGAATTATACACATTGGTAGTTACTCTAGTAACGGGGATAATCAATGTGAAAACGACAAATTAACATCCCTCATCCGCCTTTATGTTTGTTAATGAAGCAAGTTCATTATTATTGTTGCTGTTCATTATTGCAAGTTTTGGGCAGTTAAGGAAATCAGCCTGATATATGGAAAAAATTATATTTTTGGTCTACAGCTTGTTATTTCCAGGAAGAAACATGTTATTCTATGGATTTTCTTGGAGTGAGTCAACAAGAAGATGATGACTTAGTGGCCTCTGATCTCAATGTTGGCATAATTGATATTGCGATTATGACAAGATATTTATTAACTGAACATGACTATTGGAGGTTTGCTGTTGTGTAAACTTTAAATTTTATTTAATCAATGTTATGCATGCATTGATAATGGTATTAACACAATTGTTATTTTACTTTTGTTCTAATTCATTGATATATTTTGTGATTGTAGAAAACCTGTTATATGTCGGTCGATACATAATTGTGATCAACAAACATGGTTATCAGAACATGGATTATTTTGTGCCTCC
Source organism: Tetragonia tetragonoides (assembly GCA_038025085.1). Lineage (NCBI taxonomy): Eukaryota > Viridiplantae > Streptophyta > Magnoliopsida > Caryophyllales > Aizoaceae > Tetragonia > Tetragonia tetragonoides. The sequence goes on from CM076141.1 coordinate 36,123,267, forward strand.
ATTGTTGCCGGGAAAAGCACAAATGTAGACTTGTATGACATATGCGAAGGGATGGTTCGGGGTGTTGTGCAATCTTGCCAACTCTACGCGTATGCCGTTGGTTGTGAAGACTGTGGGACGAAAGGAAAGTATTTTAGACAAGCAATTGATGCTGCAATTAGTGATAAGGTTAATGTGATATCAATGTCAGTAGGTCAATCGTCTCTAGACATTTTGCCTACTATGACGAAAGATGTAATTGGGAGAGAGACATTGAAAGCCTTTCGTCATGGAATAGTAACTTGTTTGCCAGCCGGAAATTTGGGTCTCCTAAGAGAGGTAATCATTAAATATTAAAAATAAATAAATAAATGAATAAAATGAATCCATACCTTTTGTAGATAATCCGCTAACGGTAAAAGAAATCAATTCGTTTTCCCTTCATAATCAGCCCCGTCCCCAAAAAATGGTATCATGGTAGAGGTGTATTGGGCTGGACACATCGTTGAATCCTGGAGCTATCCACTTCAAAACGGCCGAGACATGGCCACATGGTCGTGGCCGCACATTCTCAACAGTCAATGTGAAGGATTGTTTCTCTCCTTTTCTATGAAATGTTAAGGCCTCAGGGTCAACCTTTATGTTTACTTCAGGGTCCAATGTCCTTGTGAAAATTTTAATTTCTGACATGTACATCACTTCTTTATCCCCCAAATAGGTTAACTTCCTTTTAAACACACGACTAGCAGTCAGGGGCCATGCAGCAAAAGAGGGAAGATTCAAATCATACACAGCACTTAGGTTTCCGTTTCGGTAACGAGTAAATCTCACATGTGTTTCATTGTATATCAAGCCAGGATCTCTTGCCTTCTGCGGTTGAATAATTCCAGCGCCAAATGCCATTTCATCACCGGGAATACCACTTCCCGCCAAACTTCGTGCTAAAATTGCAAATGATAAAAATTAGTTTGAAAGAGAACTCAAAATATAGAGAAACAAGTTAAATGAAAGAGTTGTCTTTTTCCTATCCCCAACTTTTTGAGTTTTGGGAATGGAGTCTCAGTATTGTTTTCTGCAACCAAATGCTAATAAAAGTTCTTCATATGTTGGTTCTCAGTGATAATTTGCAACTAGCTTATGTTCCCCTTTTTTTACAAAAAATTGTAAGCTGAAACATGCTTGCGGTAATGGAATATAATGCCTCAAGCAAAATGACAGGAGGTGTCTTGCATAAGTTCCTAGAAGGTATGCTTGGCCTACATTGTTCAAGTCAGAATCACTCTTTCAACTACACTTGAGAGACTAATGTTCATCAATTGACAGCAGCAGGACTAGATTGATAAGATTAGAAATGCTGGTACCTCAAATTTCTCAACAATATTGATCACACCTTTGTCGGTTACCACTTTATCTATTACTTCCTTATCATTGATGCGAAGCCTTGTACCTAATACAAATCTCTGTTATCAACATTTTACCGGAAGTACAGGCTCCAACGTTGATACACCACGCACGGCATCCCAAATTTAATTGTTGCATCCCACCATATAATAGCCTATTTAATCACCGAACCAGTAGGTATCACTTTTGCTAGCTATTACAAAGTAAACGACGGGAAAATGAAAATCAGGAAATGAGGAAAGGTTGTTTTATACCGGGTACCCAACCGGTTCCGGTTCCTAAAAGCTAGGAATTGGAATTGGAATTGGTTGGTATCGGTTCTCATTTTCTGTAATTGGAATTGGAATTGGTTGACCTGTCCCAGTTCCGAAACCACTAGTTCCGAATCGGTTCCAATTCTGGTACTTGGATACCTGGACTTTTTTTGCTCACCCCTAGTTATATAGATAGATATTTATATAAATTATACATACTATATAGACGTTTGAAATATATTTGGGCAAGGAATCACTAGCTTTGAAGAGTTGAAGGTAAGCAAATACTGTCAAACCAACTTATAGCCTTAGCAAGAGACTTTCTGAGGTTTCACACATCTAAATCTAACTCTTACATTTTTTGTAAAGCAATAATGTACGTGAGAATCCCACTGCTTATTAGTAGATATATAGTAATTTGTTTCTTGCTAGCCAAATATTGTACTAGCTTTGTTCCAAACATGTGTTCTTGTATAATAGCGTGCACACACACGCACACATTCTAATTAATCGTATGAACTATATCTGCAATACTCCTAGATTTTTTGCCAACGATTTGTTTATTCCTCTTGCACCATTTTCGTAAACTACAACAATGAGGACACATCTACGCCATCTCTTATGCCAATGCTTTCCCCTATTCATCTTACTAAATCAACGCAGTGCATGTGCAAAACTCCAGCAACGTCTACCAAAACCCATCCAATGCAGAATGTTTTGCCAGACTCCCACGCTAATCGAGCACTGAAAAAAGAGAATCCGGTGATTCTTATTTTGGTCCGAGTACCCACCAGTTCTAGGTATTCGGATTTGTTTTAGTCCGAGTACCCAACCAGTTTCTATTTTGACAAGCTAAGAATCGGATTTGAAATTCATTGGTAGCGATTCCTTTTTCGGAAAATGAAATTGGTTCCTTACTATAGGTTTCGGTTCCGAAATCACCGGTTCTAAACTAGCTCCGATTCCGATACTAAGCACCTGGTATTTCTGCTCAACCTCTAGCAATTTGTTGCACTATTCATCTGAAGAATAAACATGCTTCTACAACAACAACAACAACAACAACAACTATTAATTAAGCTACTCTTGAAATATTTTCTCTCTCTAGCTTAGGGCCTCTTTCGGGTTTCCCGACGCCATGGCCAAGAACCCGAGACTTAGAGGGATACCTCAGAAGAATCAAGAAAAATCACAGTCGAAACCGAAAGGCAAAGCGCAACAATCTGACATCTCACTTTCAAAACCCACTGATTACGGGAAGAATATTGAGGAAGCTGTGAGAATCGAACCATTGGAATTTGATCCGAGATCTAACTCAACGAATGAGGCAACGCCAGTTAAGGTTGATATTCCTGTGCCGGTCAGTTCCTCATCAGATGCGAGAAGGCAACTGAATCAATGGGAGGCGACAATGGTTTCGGTCGCAGACGACCTAAAATCGGTCGCTGATCACGATCTGCAACCGATTCTTGTCGGATTATTAGCTGATGTTGATATTAGCCCCCAAATTTCGAATCTTCCTTCATTGCTCTAAATTTTTCTCTTCCTTCCCTATGCCAACTTAAAATGTATTTGGAGTATTCTCTATCCTCACCCACCCACATTCTCTCTCCTCACTCCTACCCACATTCTCTCTTATCCCCTCCCCCACCCGCCGACGCCGCCCGGGCCACTACCACCATCGTCGTCTCATTCAACACCGTCAGACCACTGTCATGATCAACGCGGGGCGGAAACCACGACGATGACCCCCAACATCCCACCCCATCTATCCCCCATTCTCTCTCATCCTTCGCCCACTAAACTTGGAACCCTAATTGTAACCCCAATTTTTTCTTTGCTCCTTGACGACATGCCTTCGCCCTAGCCCCAACGGAGGTCAACTCCAGCCGCAAACCTCACCGTGGCCATCCCAACTAGGCAACGACCACATCTCCCTCCCCCAGGAAATATATTCGAAAATCCAAAAATTTCAAAAGTCTAAGAAACGAAAACCCTAAGTTCAAACTAGTTAAAATCGGAGCATGGTGAATCTTGGAAGGGATTGATGATTGGTAGACCTGGAAAACGAGTCAGGTTGAGTCGGGTTCGGATTATCAGCAGGTCGGTTCATTAACGGGACGAGTCACTAACAGGTCGGTCATTTCAGGTCTTTAGCGGGTCGGTTTTGGGTCGGGTTTTCGGGTCAGACAACTCTTGTCTCACAAACTCGGATCTCGGGTCAGGTTCGGATCATTTCGGATTCGCGTCATTAGCAGATTAAACTTTTTCTGGTCAAATTTCAGTCGGGTTTTAAGTAGGTCGGGTTCGAGTCGGTTTTCGGGTCGAGTCAAATTTTGCCAGCTCTAATGACTGGACCTAAATCCGAGGGGGAAGTGTTAAAACTTAAAAAATAAGAAGCAAAAAAATGGGGTGAGTGGTGGCGGATGGTTGCGTGAGTCCCAAGGGCCGGAGAGTGGGTGCGTCAGACCCACACGCCCGTACAGGTGTAGGTACACTTAAGACCGCAAAATTTGAGAAAAATGAGAATCTGACAAATTAGATGTGAAAGGGCACTAAATGAAAAAAAATAAAATATTGGGCATCAATACGAAAAGTCAGGAGTGGAGGGGCACTAATAGAAGAAGTTAGGAGTGGAGGGGCACTAATAGAAGAAGTTTCCCAATAAAACAAAACTCTATTCCATTCAATAAATAAATAAATAAAACAAAACAAAACTCTAAAAGATAGATGGCCACGGTAGCGGACTAGGGGTTGGTTGGTTTGCCCAGTTGTTGTTGTTGTTGTTCTTGTAAAAAGCTAGATTTTTCTGAGCCAATCCTGTCCAATTTTCTCTTTTAAACCAGAAAGATGAAGCCTTTGAACATGCTTCAGTGAGAAATTAGGGCAATCGATTTCTGGCTTTCTGTTCTTGTAAAAAGCTGATTTTTCTGAGCCAATCCTTTCCAATTTTCTCTTTTATTTAAGAAAGTATTGTTGAAACATTGCCGTGATTCTCGTGCGTTTATTTTAGAACTTATAGATGAAAAGAACACAAATAATATGATGACAAGTTCTCGAAAAGATGAAGGTCGCGATGGAGTTTATTCTCTTGCCCTATGCCGATTGTGAGTCCTTCAATTCTCTAATTACTACACAATTTTATTATGAAATTGGTATTTTTAATCACTTAATTTACGTGAGCTTATTCTTTGTCTTATTATTTTCTGAACAACTTAGCCTCAGAAGACGAGACTTCCCAACCGCACCCAAAGAAGCAGTGTACAAGTGAATCGTTAGGTGCAAAATCAGACAGTGAAGGCAAGCATAACAATTCTCTTGTAGTTATATTTATGCTTACTGATTGTACTATTTGGTGTTTATTTTGAGAAGAAAAACTTACTCTCTTGGTTTTTGTTTACAGGCAAGCATGATGTTGATCCGGAACCGGTATGTAAACAACAGATTGATATCTCGTTTTGTTATAGGATTGTCCACTTTTCTCTGACTTCTGTTCCTTCTTTTTTGAAGAAAATTAGATTACTTGCTCTACTTAGATTTTGGTGTCTGTGTTATTCTGTATTGTGAAGCAACAGCCTAGCATTACGCATCTAAATAGACATTGTTGTTGGTACTCATAGAATTAATGACATTCACCATCTTGACACGCCGAAACTTGAGCTCGTGCTTGATTTTACTTCTTTCTACAATTTGTCTCATTATGCCTGCACAGCTTGCAAATATTTCATTTAGGGTTCCATTTCACACAAGCTTTGTAGATGGTTAGTCGTTTTACAAGTTTACATGGAAGCTATTTTCCTTCCTTCGACCTCCTTTAACTAGGGCTAGCCTTTTCTGTTTCTCACTTCTTTCTTGTTTCTAGCCTTTCTTATTTTTATGGTGATTTAAATTGTTCTTTTGGATGAACTTTTGATTTAATATTCACCCTTCTTTTACTTATGCCTGTAATATTCAACTCTCCTCCACATCGTTGAATTTTGACCATTGACGTACTCTGAAATCTGAATCACATTGCTCTATGGAATCTTCATACAATTCTCTCCTCTCTTTAGATTTTTATTTAAGTGACTTCAGTTGTAATGATTTCATCATTTAAATTTTCCAATTCCTTTCTCAGGCTTTGCAGCTTGATGGCTCGAACTTACCACTTCCTTGAAATTTAGAATATCCCATATCTCCTTTACAGCAATGATTGTAATTTATTCTGTTAAAATCTGGTGTTTGTGAGTCTGTAGGTTTGCAGGGTGCAAATCATATGCTCTCTGATAATCTCCCCCTTCATAGGTGCAACATTACTTTGAGGTCTAGTGGGATATTGTGTGTTTGCAAGATTGCTTTTCATGGGTCTGTTTTCAACAACCTTCCACACGACCACACGTCTCTTGGACTTGAGAATTGTCTTCATCCTAACGCTTCAATCATAGTTCTCACTTCTGATAATTTAAAGGCGGAAAGGTTCTTGATTGGAAGGTTGAGAGCCATGGCGACGTAGATAGTGGTTGGCAAATGTAAATAGTGCTGAACTTGTTTTTGGATTGATAAATGTAGGCTATAATCTCGTCTTCAGCCACTCAGGTAGGCTATAAGCTGAAACATCCATGTAAAAATGTTATCCCAGAAAAGAAGAGATTATGGGTCTCGTTACAGTTTGTTTGATATTATTGTAAAAATGGGCATTCTGTTTTTGATTTCCGCAGTTGTTGCTGTTGATTTTTTTGGGATCTAATTTTAGGGGTAGGGGGTAGGGTTTCTTGCTTATTTGAGAGAAGTCTAATAACTTGATTGTAAATCAGCGAAACTTGGGTCATGTTTCTTGATGTTAAAGATTGATAAGTGTTTTACTACTTTGTTTTACCATATTGATTTCGTATTGAGACTCGCTGAAGACCCTGAATTAATTTATGTACTGTCCTGTGCAAGAATGCTATCTGAATATGTGGAAATTGTATCACTCTTTCTAGGCAATGATGCATGTGCAGATGGAAAGAGCAGATGCTTGGACACCAATGGATGAGGAGGAGGAGGAGGACGAGGAGGAGGAGGAAGAGGAGGAGGAGGAGGAGGAGGAGGAGGAGGATTTTATGAGCCCGGATTATGAAAATGACTCTGATTCTGAAAACTCTATGGATGAAATTGAGGACTTCTCGGATGAATATGATGGATTTATTGGATATTGTGACTGAACTTTTTTTTTATTTTTTCTATTTATTCTTTTTCTTTGGTTGTCTTTTCTTGTTACGTAGAAATCGGGTACAAAATCACAGATTTGGGCGCCATTGCGGTTTCGGTCGCGATGTTGCGGAAGTGGACTGATATGCTTGTCGTGTATCAGGTCGCGGCTATCTCTGTGAATTTTGGTATCTATCATATCGGCCGTATCGACCATTTATTGGCCTTACCGATCGTTTATTGGTCATACCGGTCATGTATCTTTTTTATCGATTGAATTGGAAAGGTGTTTCAAACATGTTTTAAAAGAAAACTGTCAGCTATTTATTGATAACCAAACAAATTTGTTTTTTAAACTATTTTCTTAAACTAAAAACAACAAAACTGTTAATGAAATAAAATAAAAAAACAATAAAAACTGTTCCAAACTCTACCTCATTTTTTCTCATTTGAGTGAAATGTTTTATTTTTATTAAAAAGTGGCCTTCTGTGCACTGCCTTTGGCTTACTTAAACTGCTGTCGGGATTTTTTTATTAATATTGTTGAATTTATTGATTTCAAGAAGCAATAGTGATCAGCCGTGAGAGTTTATACTCTATTGACATTGATTGCGTTGATAATTTTTGCGTACTAATTTTTTCTTTTGCGTATTGGTTGTAAGTATATATTATCTTTATATATTGTTTCCATGGTTACAGTACATGCTGCTTGTGGTCGTTTTCTGTCGGAATATGTTGTTTGTCACTTTGGTCATGAGATGTATCATCCGACTGATTAATTTTCTTGTTTTGTGGTTGTGGGCAGGTAATAAATCGCGTAATAGACAGGTGAGTATACACATGTTTGTGGAATCCTAGATCTATTGTTGTATCTAATCAGGAATATATTTTACATTATCTGATTGTATAAATTCTGTTTTTCATTTTTTGTTTGCAAGATCTTGCTTGTTGTTGCCCTGATAGTTTGGTGGAACTGTTGCTTGGCTTCAGTTTATTTATCTTTGGTCTTGTTGGAAATCCATGGGCGGACCAGTTATATAGATGGGTTATCATAACATGCACCTGTACCTTTTACTACCTAAGGCTAATGGATCTCGGATGTTTGATGAACAATGATAAGTATCCAGCAAAGTAATCGACTCTCATTTTCAGGGCATACCGATGCATAAGCAGATGATCCATTCTTGGGTTTAATGTAGAAGAGCTGAACAAGTAATGGAAAATTAAGAGAGAACAATAGTCAGATTTAGGAAGGTATAGAGTGTTTTTGCTTTTTGGAAAGTTGTTTTTCAGAGGCAAATTAAGGGTTATTTGGTAGTATTCTAGTTACATTACCAGTCAAATTGAACAATACACCGGCTATAGGCCGACCATGCTCTAATCTATGGGGCAGGAAGCAGGCCTATCAAGCAAGCTTATGTGCAAAACATGAGGGTGACTGAGATGAGGATGCTTTGTTGGATGTGCAATCTTACAAGAAGAGGTAAGGTCTGGAATGAAGTGGTAAGAGTTAATGTGGGGTTGGCCGACATTGAGAGTAAGATGTGAGAGATGAGGCTTCGGTGGTTGGGACACTGGTGATCTGTGAGAAGATCACACTCAGGGAATGTAAGAGAAGGAGAGGGCGATAGAAGAGCTGTTAGGCAGAGGTCATCAAGCAGGATTTGGCTTTTCTGAAGGTTAGTGAGGAAATAGCCTTTAATAGAAAGTTTTGGCGTAAGATGCCTGATGCGGATGACAAGAAAGGGAAATAGAAGTTTTTTTATACTTCATGGCGTGTGTTTATTAGTTTTCGAAAATACTTGTAATTTTTATATAGTTTGTTGTTTTCAGATTTATTTTAAGGAGTATTTTATTAGGTTAGTAAAACTTAGAATATATGTTTTATTCACTTAGTAATGAAGTCTTTTAGTTATATTAGGGTAAAAGGTTATTTTCTTCTTCTCCAAGGCACCTTTTAGGTTATATATACCCTTATATATGCTATGTTATTATTAAGTGAAGTGGAATAAAATGAAGTTTGAAGTTTGAAGTTTAGTTGGAGACGTTCTCCATCAATGCCATGCGTAGAGGGTCCTTGGCGGAGGGGCTTTTAGTTATGTTTCTTTTTTTTTAGGGCTCTTGTATGTAACCCCTTTTCTATTTACTACTTTTGTCGTTCGTTCCACCTTCATACACTAGTCTATATTACCTATATGTTTAATTGTTTATCTACCTAATTATGTATTCATTTTGTATTGTTTTTTGGCCTTTGATTGATTTTTCTACTAAATTTTGACCTTCGTCTAACTTTTGAGGTATCTTTTTGACTAGTTATGCCAAACGTAGTCTAAAGGTACTCCATCAACATCAAATCTTAAAATTGTTTTGGCGGGTCTTTTGGAAACATCCTCTGGGGGTGGGATCATTACTAGGCTGTTGCTGTTGTGGTGATAGTAGTAATTTAGTGACAAAACAGTTTCTAATTCGATGAATAGCTTGTTTGTTAGAGAGGATTTAATAGGAAAACAGTAGAAGGGAATATTATTATATTTTCGGATTTATTTTTAGAGGTATTTTATTAGGTTTTGTAAATCTTAGAATAAATGTTTTATTCACTTAGGAAAGAATTCCTATAGTTATATTAGGTTATTCGGTTATTTTCTTATTCTCGAAGTATCTAATCTACTTGGCTAGATATACGCGTATATGCTAAATTATTATTAAGCGAAGTGGAATGAAGTAAAGTTTCTATGTTTAGTTGGAAACTTTCTCCATCAGTTTGGTATCAGAGCGGATTCTGAACCAATTCAAGGTCGTCCTGATATGGACTGAATTATGATTTGTAACCACCTTCATCAATGATTACCGAGTCGTTGTTGTCGAATAGCAATCTGTACCTCGATCAAACACATTTTTTATCCCACTGCCACCACGAGCCCCATTTGATTATGTCATTGTATTATTATTAAGCGAAGTGGAATGAATTGTGCCGGACCAGGTTGGTGCCATCGTATTATGTCATTATTGATCTCGCCATTATGTTGAATGAACGACCACAGGATATGTGAAGTATTTTTGTTGTACCAAACTACTGATCCTAAAATGAGTAGCTAGTGTTTTTGTCACCACTAAAGCTGCATTTCAGGTCATTTGTACTCTGGATTCTAAGAATCTTTCTAAAGTTCTAAGTTCAGGTTGGTGTGTTTTCCATCCTTTTGGATAATATACTATGCCAAAGACCTGAATGGGTCGATGGTTTCGGGTTGGTTATTTCGGGTTCACACCAGGTTACGTTCAGGTCCAGTTTCGGGTCGAATCTATTTGGAAGTTATTTTTCCGGGGCAGGTCAGAAATAATTGTGTCGGGCTCAGAATAAGGGCCGGGTTAGTTTTTGATCGGTCATGGCATGTTATACTTAATAGTTATAGTGAGCTCATACAAAATTGTAGCAAGAAAAGGGCTTAAAGTTAAACCTTCATTATCTCTTTGTATAAATATTTTTGGTTTTCTGTTGCCAATTTCGAAAATGATTGGACAACTATGAGAGATGCTCTCTGTACGGGATTAATAGTCACACCACCTCAAAATTTAGAAAAAGATCTAGTTGATCCAAAACATCCCGTGGCAAATATTACAAAGGAGAGTGCGTAGTAATGCCAACAGTGGAGGCATACTTACTTTGCCGTCATGAGGGTGTGATTTCAGCTGCAAAATTCATTGTGGACAAAATTGCTTGAGCAGCCGAAGTGACGAGTAACAATTGAATCCTTTTAGAGTACATTAGTAATTATGGAGAATAGTTGTAGGTACGTGTTTTTGTGTGGACTTTGGTTCTAGGTAAGTTGAACACATATGATATGGTGCAACGTGAGGCCCGGCTGGTCTCTTCTTCCGGGAATGTGTTTTATGTGTATGGTTACTCTTTGGTACATTTGGCTGGAGAGAAATTCGAGGGTTTCTCCGATGCGGGGAAGAATATTGATTTCACATGGGACCGTATAATTTATTTGGCCTCCCTTTGGGCTACGGCGGCTGGGGCTTTTAAGGGTGTTCCACTTACGGTTATTCAACGCCATTGGCGTGATTTGTAGATATCCTCCTATTTGTTTTCTTTCAACATTTGATTAATAAAATTTATTCTTTTCTAAAAAATTTACGGAGAAGAGTTGTGTTTCTGTGGAGTAGTCTTAAACAGAAGCCTGCCATCTCATAGGAGTTATTAGCCAGACAACAGAGGAGAGAAAAAATGAAGCAAGAGCTGCCATTGAGGAAGGCTGAAGATCAGTGAAGATTTGAAGACCGGTATTACTTGGAAGTTGAAAATTTTACTCTGTCACATTTCTGGAAAGTGACTGTCGTTTCTGTTTGGGTGTTTAGTTTCCTTGTCTTATGCCCCACAAAAGGACTTTTAACGTGTTGCGTATATTGCTCTGTTATGTTTGTTGTCTCATAGAGTTGTTGTCATTCCTTTTAGTTCTGTCATCTTTATTGCAATTGGTTCTGGTAGAGTGGTTTGTCATGATTCATGAAGTCAGAGTTGTTACCTTTGATATGTCAATTTATATTTTGATTTGCTTTCATCAGTCCGACTGCCTGAGCCATTGGCTTCATACTAATTTACTTTAGCTAGTGTTTATAGTTTCTGACCAAGCACTATCCTTCCCTGTAGGTGTATTTTGTATGGGTTGTGAATGACCGTTGCCAATATTCACAGTGCTTCAAGTTGTTGGAGGAAGTTGGCTGGTACTTCTCTTCACTCATGCTTGCGCTTGTTGACATGTTCACTGTTTTTGCATATTATGAATAGTAGAAAACATCTATCATGCGGTATCCAGTCTCATTTTTGTCTTTGTTTCACGCCTTGCAGCGATGGACGATCACACTTCATCCGCCGGTCCAAAACTACACCTTCATGTTTTTACGCTTTCTTGAAACGCAAAGAAGCTGCCAAACTGAAAGGTCAGTCCTCCCTCTTCCCTTAAATGCCCCACCTAAAAGAAATGAAACGGAAGATAAGAGTTCTTACCTTAATTTATTTGTGTTTTCAGGCCTCAGTGAAGTGCGTGATGTACATCCAGGCAATGATGTGTTCATAGCAGATGATTAGGAAAGTAATCTAATTATTTATGTAGATGTTGTTTTGGATTGCATCTCGTGTTAACAAAACCTTGTTTGACATGTTTGTATCAAAAAAAGAAAAGCTAGTAAACTAGTACTAATAGACAGCTATTATCTTTAGGGCCCATGGGATTAGTCAAGCAAAGCTTGGACACCCATGTTATCTAAAAAAACTAATAGACAGCTATTATACTACCATGTCAAATATTGATGCATGGTGATTATGTAGTAAATGGTGATATTGTCTGACGAGCAAAAAAAAAATGGTGATATTGTTATTGTCTACACACATTCTTATGTGTTGTGTGTGTTGCTGATCACTAAATTGTCTACGTTTCACGCTATGTACGTCTTTATTTGGTTGGACTTACGTAAGTCTTTTGATTGGACAAAAATATAGGCACCAAGGAATGGTTGTACTATCTAGACATTGAGTTTATGGAGTGATTTCCCTAAAAAGAGTTAAATCATAAACTATTTTCTAAAATGGGTCATATTGTAAACTATTTCCTAATATAGGTTTGGATAACTTTAGTTAATTATAATACATAGCTAATAGTTTTAGAGAATTACGTTTCTTATCCAAAATTAAAAAAACTTCTTCTATTTTATCACCCAGCTTATCCGTATTAATTTAAGCAATATTTTTCTTGAGATTATCTCCAGATTAGGTGCAATTAGAAGTGTTTAAGTATTATTAAGTGCATTTAGGTGTAACCTAGTGTTTATCTCTATATTTGTTTGCTTTGTGTCGGTATAAATTTGGTATCAGAGCCAACTTATTAAATAAAACTGGAGCATTTACCTTTGTGTAAGTTTCTCCATTATTCATATCTTGTTCATACTCCTCAAGGAAATAATAATTTAACAACCCAACTTAATTTTATAGTTGATTCAATTTTAGAAATAAAGTAAGATTTAGAAAGATTAAAGTTGATATAAAAAAATCTAAGAAAATCTTTAGACTATTAATTTATCATTACTAAATGAAGTTAGGCACACTGGCCAAGTTACTCAAGCTAGAATAGAAAAAACCACTTGTACGTATCGTTTTGCTTATCCTTTTCAAAACTCTAAAACCAAAAAGCCATTTTCAGTTCCTAAGTTTAACGAAGACAAAATAAAAGAGGAAGTTAAGGGTAAAGACGATGGAGAAGTATAAGGAGTTACGTCTTAATGAGTTACAAGCTTTATTTGATAAAGAGAAAAATCCAGAAGAACTAAACAAAATTATGAGCGTCATAGTTGATAAATAAACGATATTAGATGATGTATTTGAAGAGACTAACAATATTCTATTGGAAGAAGAGATTTATCAGCAAATGAATTTAATCAAATTGGAAGAAATGGAGAGAATTCCTTTAGAAGAAGTCAAAAGAAAATTAGACAAATTAGGAAAACTGCTTATAGAAGATGAGACCAATGAAATTGGAGAAGAAGTGAACGAAGAACCAAATGAAGTTAATTATGTCAATATTGTAATTCCTAAGCGAGAGGATTTTGGAGAATATTCTAGACATAACTACAACTACGAAAGACCTAGAACTTTTCATGGACGAACAAATAATTACGGGTTTAAATTTGCACTCGATCATACAGAGGAGGTAAATCTTCAACCAATTAGCCAAACAGGCTATGTACTATACTTAGATGGCTTGAGAAATAAAGAAGAAACATTTGAAAGGTGGAAGAGAAGTATGAGTAGTGTACTATATTTAAACTCCACTTGGGCGGCAACAAATTTTCTTAATTATTTAGAACATAGTTTTTCGGGAAACATTGCTGATTAGTACTATACCATAGACGGGGAAGTTAAAACTTTTCTCCGCACTAGGAACACCGCAATAGATGTGAAACGTGTTCATGTAATTTTTTCATTTTTTTTTTACATTAACACTTAACACATGATTTTTTTCATACTAGAGGAAAGGTAAAAAAAAAAAGGAAAAGAGAATTATCGTAATCCAAATACTAGCAAATACATTATACTGATGAATCGAACTCCATATCCAAAATCATATCCACAACCTGGATATCCGAAATTACAAGCACAACCTGAAAATCTGAAATTACAACCACAACCTTAATATCCAAAATTATAACCACCACCACCACCACCTGAATGTCACTAGGCCAAAAATCAATCCCACTGTACACTACATTCACCAAAAAGTTATGTCTATTTTCATATGTTCAGCCCCAAATATAGATAATAGTCCCAAAAGATGGAGCATATGCAGATATTCAGCACCTAGCATAATTTATGATCAAATCTATATTTACTAGAGATCATAAATCATCACTGATCTGGAAGCAACAAACCTTGCACATAAGCAAACCTGTAATGATGGGGAAGACTGAAAAAGAAATCAACTTCAAGCGGGTTGAGGGCAATCTTCTTCGACACTAACAGCACTTGCTCAGGAGTTAATTGATCAATATTCATCACCTCTTTAGTCACTTGCATCCTTCTCTCAGCAGAATCGGACTCGTGTTGAAAGCAATTAGCAAGTCGTCCGATGTGGCTACTTGCTGCTTCCATCACGTCACTCATTTTCGCAATCTTGGTGGAAAATTCTCTCAAAGCTTCAAGAGTTTCAGTTTGTGCCCTCTTTGTCCTACTAGTCGAAGGTGTAGTTGATTGTGTAGGTACTGATGGACTACACTGGGAAGTTGGACTTATCTCCTTTGTATTTAAAACATGGACTTCTTCTTCGGCTTCGCCTCTCCCTTCTTCCTCCATCTCTTCGAGTACATCTTGTGCATTTCCAGCATCATCCCCTACAGCCCTATCTTTGCCAAAAATTTTGCCCAAGTCTTCAAAAAATGGAAAAGGTTTGTTCCTCAATCCTGCAGCATTTTTGTGGCTCTGTAAAATAATACAAAACACCAGCTCATTAACAAACTAGTAGCCAAATCAATAATGGTAGCACAACAACACTATCAATTATGTCTCTAACTTGCTAATTGATATATTTTGTTCTATTTCTATTTAAACTACAATTGAAAAAGGAAACACCAGATCACAGAAATGAAAGACCTCAGACATATATTACAAACAACAATACAAGTTGCACTCCACAAGCAAAGTCTAGCAGTGCAGAGGTATAGATCACCCTATGGCGAGTACGAATCACTAGAAGGATGGAAGCTAGTTCTCAAGAAAAACAATACACCAAAATTGCATTGGATATTAACCCATATGGATGAGCAAACCCCCATATTTACCTCACTTAAATACAAGATGACTTCTTCTCAAAAAAAAAAAAAATATATATATATATATATACAAGATGGCAAAAATTCATGGCTTGACTATCATTAAAGACTAACGGCAGTAATTAAGAGCATAAACAAGCTTGTTATTTGATCTCATTATTGTCTATAGATAACTAGCTAACAGGATAATGAAATAATAACATTCTTTTCGAGAAATATTACCTTTATCCACTCATCCCGAACTGATTGTGGGCACGTAACACACTTTTCATCATCATTCCATCCAAATCCACTAGCACTTGGACCTAACATCTCCGCAATAGCATCATATTGTTTCCGAAGGAGCTTGACTCTAGACTCGATATGAGGTTTGGCTTTCTTTTCACACCCAGGAAGTTTTTGCTGCATAAGAGTTTCCAACTTGGCAAAAGCACCATTTTTGAACTGACCATTGTCAGCTTTCCAGCCACCGAGATCCACAAGATCATTCATTGCACTAATAACCACACGATCCTCAGCAAGTGACCATCTTACGCAAAGTCTGGCAGAATTACTAGAATTAACACCTTGTCTAGCCCTTTGAGGCTCTGTCGGTTGACTCATCTCTACGACAAAAAATTAATATGATACATGGATGGGAGATAAAACAACATAACATTCAAAAAAGAAATAAGGGAAAACAAAACTCAATGAAAGGTGATTGATTGCAAGTTAATATGTGTTCCATCCAAAGCACCTAAACAATTCTACAAAATAGATTTATCTCTTATTAATATATGTTGTTCAACATTGTGAGTGTTTTGTTACAACAATAAATAAATAAATCTAATCATCCTAAAATATCAACTTACCTTAAACCACTTCCACCTTTCATCTTGGCTATTTTCGGTCACCGGCTCAGGTTTTTTCAATAGAATATTGTGGCATCTAAGAATAGCACGAAGGACTGAATTGAAGTGTCTAGATATTGTCTCACCACTTCTTCTAAAATGCAACTGAGTTCTTCGATTTTTTGTATCATGAGCAAGTATAAATAGAAATAATGCAACCATTTCCTCCAAACTTGTATTCCTATTTCCTTGCAATCGACCAACATCCCTAAGCATCTCATACAACTTATGAAAGCAAGCTCTATCCATCCTAAGGTTATCTAAGCAAGCTACTTCACTCTCTTGGATTATTGGCCTAATATTTAAAAGCCTAGCATAAGCTCTTTCCTCAGTAGAATTATCAAACACGTAAGTTATAGGTTTGGGAACCCTGACATTTATAATTGCCAAAATATACATAAGTTCAGCTATAGTCTCCATGATCATGACCATCATCTGCTTATATATGACAATACATGTAGCAATGATCTTCTTCCGTTTACTCAATGGTGTGCGAGCCATAACTGAACATTATGTAAAAAATACAGACAAGGGTATTACAGTTCTGGTAAGTTATAGTTAAAAAGATATGCTAAAACTTACATACTCAACCAAAAAAAAAAAAAAAGGTAAGAAAAACACTAGTACATGCTCCCAGAAATAAAAGACCAAAACTCCTACAAGTTCAATCCCATTTTTCCATACCTCTCTCCCTTTCAACAATAATGAACAAGTTCAACCATCATTTATTTAAAATCATTAGCACTACAAAGAAAATAATCACTTATAGATATCCTTTCATGACACTAAAGTCTGAACAGAGATCATCTCTCAGTTCATATGAGATCATCTCTCAGTTCATATACAAATCTAATTAAATTAGAATCTGCCCAACTAGAAAACAAATAAAATGAAAACATTGAAGAAAAAATTGAAACAATATAAAAAAAAAAAAGGTAAAAAAAAGTAAGCAAATGAAACTCCATAACTAATGGAGACAATGAGTAATCACCCTTTTGAACTTATAACAGAGAACATCAAAATGAAATAATATAATTGAGTAACCAAAATTGAAGCAAAAGAATGAGAGCCAAATTCAGAATTTTGTTAAATACATCAAAGCCAAACTCATAGCATTTGGGGAGAGATTAAAAAAAAGCAAATCAAGTGACCTAATTATTCATCATGCGTAAACCCCAAATTGAAGCTTTTTTCATTAATTAGTAAACTATTGCCACCCACCACAAATTATGATGTACCCATAATCACAGACCCATATCAAATCATGATACACATCATCATAAACCCATATCAAACAACATGCAAACCCAAATTGAAAACACCAAGATATGGAGGATAGAGATAAAACAAGATAACAAAGAGACAATTGAAAACAAAAGCAAGGAGGAGAGATAAATTTGCATACGGGAAATTACCAGTTCTTTTGTTGGAGATTCCTCTTGTTGTGGCTCTGTAGTGAAGGGGAGGAAGATGGGATTAAACTTCTGAGAGGAAGGAAGAGATGGAGTCGGTATAACGTCAGAATGGAGTATAGAAGCTTCTTTTTCTGGGGAAGTGGAAAAAAAAGCCCGCCTTTTTTTAGTAATTATGAGGGTAAATCTGTATTTTTGGCTTAAAAAGAGATGTGAGAAGTGTGAATTACCGAGGGAGAGGTGGGTGAGCTACTTTCCACATTTTGTGGGAACTTCTATTTCCTAGGAAGTCTAACTTCCCCCATTTTAATTAATTTGTGTCAACCAAACAATATCTCATACTTGCGCTTTCTAGGAAGTGTGACTTCCCACATAACTAGAGGGCAACCAAACAAGCACTTGGTGTGCAGGCTACAATAGGGAATAATAGACAATAGGGAAAATTTAACGAGGGCGGGGGATGAGGGGGAGTGGGTCTCGGGGTTAGGGAGGGTCATGGTATTTGACTTGTGCTATAACTGGATAACCTCATTGGGGAAAAGGTAGTGGAATAAGTAGATAGTGGTCATGGTTGCGATTGTGAAATTGATCATGAAATCGCGCAAGAGTTTACAGTATATGATTGTTTCTGTGTTCCCTGAAGTAGCGTTTGTACTAGCTTAATATTGTGTAAGGTTTTGGTGCTTAACTCTAGGGATTACACATAATGCATTTTGTTGCTCACGCGCTGTTAATCATGTATAGATAGCCAATATCTCTTCATGGTTGGCAGTGGCGGATGCATAATGCACAGAAGGTATGCACTTGCACACCCAGCCACTCGAAGGAATTTTTAGTTCTGTTATGAAACTATTCAGGAAGGAAATCCAATAGTCAAAGGAGTAGCAAATAGTGCGACGACACAACAAATGTGGCACAAATTGGAAGGGGAAGTTATAAACTTCTCATTTTAAAGTGAATTATACTAGTGCAAATGATTTTATTAGATGGTAATAATTGCATGATACAAACCAAATTTAAATATGTCATTATCTAATGTTTAAAAAAATGCCAATATCTAATGTTAAAAAAAAATGCCATTATCTAAAATAACACCCTTTAGTAAGATTTTTTTTTGTAAGTAATCAACTTTAAAGATATTTTTATTGTACTGGTTGAACTATCTTAAATGAAATTTATAGCTTAACTTGACCCCTAATCAATTATTGGTTCTTATTTTCATTGCGTTTTTAGCTTAACATGTGATTTTACCATAACAAAAACACTTCAAAAGGTTGATTAATATAAAACAAATCAATGGTGATTTTTTGAAAAATAACCTATTTTTAAAATTTTATAATTGTGCATATCCACAACAAAAATTCTATATCCGCCATTGATGGTTGGTACACTCTCTCTTAGGGAACACTTTATTCTCCTCTAATCCTCTATCTTTTTAAGCTTTTTCAAGAATGGTGATAGTTGTAGTTTTTTTTTTTTTTTTTAAGTTACTAAAATACAAGTTTGTGGAATCAATTGTTGATATTTCCTTGTCTTATTGTACCAGATTAATGCTACTTCAACTGCTGATGGGCTGAATTTGAATGATTCTAGACATCGATTTGAACATCTACAGCTTTTTCTGGTTCTCTCAAGGTCACTTCTCTATGCATTAACACCTTGCAAAGTCGAGTGTTACAGGTACCATCTCCCTCTCTACTCTTTAGCATACCACTATATATGCCTGACTTGCTTAAACCTTTCAACAATTACGGTTAGAGTTGACATCTCATATTGTGAGTCCCGCTCCTTGCAAGGTTCGGGGAGGTTAACAAGAGTAAACATATTTACCATTGACAGGGACTATAATGTGTAGTAGAGGCTGTTTAAGAAAGACCGTGTGAAGAAGAAAAGGCTTTTGGTTCAAATAATAGTTGAAATACTAGTAGTAATATTAGTACCTGTAGGCCTGTAGTAGCAGGAATAATGCAGATTTAGTTATAGTAGCGCTCGAGGTGTGCCCCTCACCAATGTTCAACGTCTCTAGGGCGATTTTTTAGGTAGCTACATTTTGAGGACTCATTATCCTAGAACTTAGTATTTGTTACTGTTTCTTGATTAATAAAATTTTGCTTACCCTAAAAACAGTAGCAGGAGGCGGGAGACTGTTGTGTTTAATTGTATATGAAAATAAAAAATTCAATTATAACTGACGAGGTAGTAGTTATGAAAGGGTAATCAACAATTTCTGCAAATGTTGTTTGTAGTCAGGGGTAGAAGTTATTATCAAATTGCGCTTGTATGGCTTTTGGCATCTCTTTGGGCAAAGCGGCTCTTTTAATTTAGGGGGGTGCCCTCACAGATGTTCAGCATAAAAGCTTTGATTAGCTCTTTTGAGGAGTTCTTGTCCTTGTATTTAAATTACATTGAGATATACTGAAGTTTGACGAAATTGCAGAGAGGTATACCCACGTTTGACTAAATGTATTGAGGTATACTCCAGACCACTTTTTGACCATTGGCCAAAGTCAAACTAATTTTTGGACATAAATACCCCTAGTATACCTCATTGAAATGATTTTCCACTTTTTAAAGTAATAAATTTCGTGGCTCGATTTAAACAATTCTCTCATCATGCAAAATTGACCCAAGTCTAATCTTGTGTCTGCGCCAAAAAAAAAAGAGCTATCGATCTAAAGTTATGAGAGTTTGATGTCAATTATTTGTCGATCTTGGTAACAAATTTGAGCACAATATGACACAATCAGCAAAAACTATACGAGCATTCAGTGCAAAGTAAGTGAAAAATTATTGTATAATATTTTTTTCTATAGACTTTCAATGAGTTATACTAGGGGTATATATGTCCAAAAGTTAGTTTGACTTTGGTCAACGGTCAAAAAGTGGTCAAGGAGTATACCTCAGTGTATTTAGTCAAACGTGAGTATACCTCTCTGCAATTTCGCCAAACCTCTGTATACCTCAATGTAATTTACCCTATTTTGTTTTAACTATTCAGCTCTTTCAATCAAGACTAAAATTTATTTATCTAAAAGAAAAGTGAAAAGCGTAACGTACTTAAGCGGTGTGAATCAGAATGGAAACAATACTCGGAACCCTTGATATTTTCTGATCAAGAGACTGAATCGAATAGAAATATCAAGCTAATAGAATATAAATGGGTCCGGTGGGATTTGCCTCTCCCTGGACATTATAAGCTAAACTTCGATGGGTCATGTAAAAATGCAAAGGCGGCTGCAGGGTTTGTTCTACGGAATGAAGGGGGAGTTTTTATTGGGCAGGGGCTAGGCAAGTGGGAGCCTCTTCTGTGTTAGTAGCGGAAGCTACTGCCTTGAGGGATGGAGTACAAAAGGCGGTGGAACTAGAATGTGACAGACTTCAGATAGAAGGTGACAACCTTATTGTGATTAAGGCGTTGAGAGGTGAAATTGAAATTCCCTGGTCTATTCATGCACTTATCTTCGACACACATATGTTCCTGGCCCTTTTGTTTCCCGGCCCCTTTGTTTCCTACAGCAGTGCAACACATCTTTAGAGAAGGAAATGGAGCTGTAGATTGGATGACTAACTTAGGACATTCGTTTGCTAATTCGACTTTTTTTTCCTGAACCCCCGATCGTGCATTGTCCCGGTTACTTTATGAGGATTTGCTAGGGGTCGCTCTCGAGAGTAGAGCCTCCTAGCTCTACTCCTTTTCATTTCCTTACCTTATAAAAAAAAAAATAAAAAAACTTGAATCTTGTAGTTGCTTAAAAATAGTACGTGCAATAATAAATAAATTAATAAATAAATAAAGTGTGAAAGACTATTGTCAACTGACTACTTTTGCGATATCTGTCCAATAAAGCCTAGCAAGCAAGCCTTGTGTGGGATCAATATACAAAGAGGCAATATCAATTGGGCAAAGGTATTCCCTATCTAGAGTCTGTAATCTAATCTTAGAATGTCACAAGATCCTATCAAAGTTGATGTCCTTATTGAAGCTGATGCGGGAGCAACAGGCTTAAACAATGATAAACATCATATTCACCATTATATAAATCTTAAGAATGATCTTGATTCCTCTACCTGTCTCTTAAATAACAACAATGGTGTTTTCCAATGGGAATTGAAAGATCATTCAGTCTTAGTTCTATTATGTTTGTTTATGCAGCATGTTTTAAGATAGGTTACAATTACATTGTCTCCTACATTGAAGATACTTTGGAATACACGCGCAAGATGGGGATTAAAGCTCTTGTTATATGATCATATTCATTATAAAGAACCTCGTAATCTTGGCAGTTCTAACAGTTTTTCGTATTTTGGCTATAAGTCGCTCATACAACATCTAAATGTGATGATTCAAAGCTATGTTGAAACATATCGATATCTACGACATTGATGCTTTGCGTTTTCTCTAATTCAAAGCGCAACATGGTCAAAAACGAGTTACAAGTTTCGAAACATATTCTTTGCGCTCCAAGGCAACAACTTTATTTAGTTATTGTGTCCTTGTTTGTTTTTACTTGCTTTAACTGTGATTTAGTGTTTAGGAAAGTAATAATTTTATTGTTATTAGGATTAGGCGTGCATTAGGAATTAGGAAAGCTGGTAGTTAGTTCATTTTGCAATTGTAATAAGTTTTCTTATTATTAAGTAGCTAGTTTTCTACTTGGATTAGGATTCCTAGATTTCTTTGTCTATAAATAGGGGAGAGCACGAAATTGTAATACATATTTTGATGATTTATGATTAATACGTGAGTATTTACCCCTCAAATTGAGTGATTCAGTTTGAAACCCTTGTGTGTGCTGTGCAAGTATTGTTCTTGAGTGATTCTTGGACAAAAAACTCAACTCCTTGAGTGATTCGAGAGGTATATCCTTTTATTGTTTTTGTTTATCAAAAATATAATAAATCCCTAAATAATTATTTTAGAAGCTGTAGGTGAGATAAATCTAATATTCTTAGGTCTTTCTTTGTCCTATTTTCCGAGTTCATGATGATCGTGTCCTATGTATCTAACTAAGCGTTTCTCAAAGAGGTATTAGTAATCTTAAAGTGAAATACTCAAAACTGCGTAATACTGAGGTGGTTATACAGTTTAGCAGGGTTGTTTTCTTAGCTTCAGATGTCATATACCCTTATTAGCTCTGAAGCTTTGTGTTTGCCAACTAATTTTATGTTCCATCTATTTCATCCTCTTGGCTTTCTATTTCTATACTTCACTTTTTAATAAATGTTAGGAAATGGACTTTGTGGTTAGGCTCCAAAGTGCTTAGGCTCCGCGAATAAGGTTTTCAAGGTTGGTGCAGTTGGACCTTGATTGAAACGTGGCCTCTGATATCGACTACTACTTACAGAGTTTTTTCATTGCTTTTGTTTATTGTCTTAAGCATTTGAAACTTACCAGGATACATATTGGGTTCAATAAACAACCACTGTTATGCATGTCATTTGCACATAATGCTTAAAGCTTGAAGTTGGTTTATAGTGTGTAGTTCAGTTTTGTTATGTTGTTATACCTTCTAAAGAAGAAATGATTGTTGAAATCATGAAACTGTATGGGTCCTATCTAAAGAAATTACTATTTTCAGCTGAAGGACTTGAGCCTCTTAGTAAGAGGGAAACGTGCAAAGAGAATTTCAGGTAGGTTTTTGGAAGATAGCTGCTTTTTCTATGGGCTAAGGCGGGCGGGGTTGTGTGATCAAATAAAATTTCGCTAATACTTGTTAGTTGTATGATCAAAGCTGTTAATTTTAGAAAGTTTATGCTGCTACCGACTTGGGTTTGGGATTAGAGCTATGGGATTTGGACAATAATGAAGTGTTTTTATAATTACCAAACACTCTTCTGCCTCCCACGTTGCCCTTTTTCGTTTTCTTTTTCCTATTCATTTATAATATATGCTTTTAATACTATCACTCTATCCTACATGGATGAAATTGACAATGTGGCTTCATTGGATGACAATAAGATGTGAAGCAAATTTATTTGGGGTTAATGGTTTTGTGTGGTAAAGTTGTGTCTTCCTATTATTCATTTATATTTGCATAATCATTTTAAAAGTTGAGCCAATGTTTTTTTACTCTCCCCCATTTCTGTCACTTGGCCATCCACCTTGTTCCTCCCATCTCTTTTGTTTTTTGGCTTTACTGATCTAATATGTGTATATAAACTTAATAGTTGTACAAGAACCATTGTTATTTTCATATAACAAGATATATGATTGTGCCTGGTTTAAGTGATTAATATGTAAATACTTGAATACAATGTCTCAATATTTGTACTTATACTTCTTTAATTGCTGAAGTCTGGTTTTAAGACACTACAATGCTCTGAAGTTGTTGTTTTTTTTATTTATTTAATGTCTATTGATCAAATGGCTGCAAAAGTCTTCAGTACGTAGCTCTTTGCTTATCGAACACATGAGTTAGAAAAATTGTCGTCAGATGAAGATCAACTAGCTCAGTGGGTGTTGGTAGAGGATGAGTTGATTTTGCTTGCCATTGTTGGAATAAAGGTATTTTACATTTGAAACTTGTAGGATGTACTATGTCAATTGTTAAAAGATGGCATATGGCTGTGGTTGATCAGGCCTATTCTATTTATCATATTTTCTTAAAGCCGTCTTGCTGATGCAAGTTCATTCATGCAAGTTCCTTCATTTTCTTGAGTTATCTGCTATTTGGTTTATCTTTACTTTGAATTCCACTGTTTTACACACCCCATTTGAACATGTTTCGTATCCTTTCAGTAAATTACACATCTTTCAGTGTGAAATGATATTTATCATCTCTGTATGTTGATTTTGACAAAAGTGTGGAGTGTGGACCTTCATGGGTTTGCAAACTTGATGCGCATTAGTTCTATTTTATGCTTTTGCAACAACTATAATCATGTTAGTCTGTAGCTTTCTTTTTGCTGTAAACTGGAGCTATGTTCCGCTTGGAACATAGAATCGTAGATTATGGTATTGTACTTTGACACTTCTGAGGCCTGAAGACATACCACACCGTGTAACCTATGTCCAATCAGTTAGGTTGATAAAAGAAGGATCATATATATTTACCAGTTGTTTACATGATCATGAACTATTGATTGTTTTTCCTGGGTGTGGAAGGGGTGAAAGTGGGCCAAAGGTGGAACAACTAGCATGCATGCTCTCTCACTTTTAGTTGGGGGTGATGGAATTCAAACCACCACTTCAAGCTGCTGAATGGTTAGCTCTCAGTTTTGCTAACCTGAATAACTATAAGTCTGTTCCTAGTATATTTTTCTTCCTTCTTTTCTGTTGTTTTATGCTGTCCCTGATCGATTTAGTGCTTTCTTTTGATATGTTGGGACGTTAAGTACTAGTCTTGACGTGCATGGTTGGATGGGCATGCACGGAGATTAATGTGTTCTTTAAATCTGATGGTTGACGTTTTCATTTATTTATGATCCGTGTAGAGCTCATGTTAGAGGTGCAGTTCAGCTTTGCACATCTGCTGATGTCAAGGTATGTGTGCCCTTTTATGCTGTATTCATAGTGTCCATTCGTGGGGCTTAGTAAAAAATTTTTGTCAAAACTTACGATTGCACAATGATAGCAACCCTTGTCCTCATGCATCTGCATTGGCGTCCTCTATTCAGTCATTGATAGGATTGGGGGAATTGATTCGTGAGAAAGATGCGCATGCCTCATTGTCTGTGTGATAATGAGATCGAGTCTTTTGGCCTGGTCTTCTTTACGAATTGGGGATGTGCTGGAATAGCTTGTTTTCCCTGGAGTTTTTATCATGTTCTCTTTATGCATCTCTCTCTTTCTATCCGTGAAGAGTTTTTTTTCTTTCTCATAATCAAATTGCATTAATTTGTTGGGTACAAAGGTTTTTCTTTGTAAATGCAAATAACCAGATGCTTGGAATACAGCGTAGTTTAATTTCCATCGCATTCCTTTGGGATAAAGCGATGGGGTGTTTAGAACAAAGCTATTGTATCACTGATACGGTGATATCCAATGAAACAAGGCTAACTGTAGGTAATAGAAGGACTGCTTGTCGTCCTTTACTGTACTCTCATACCAATCTAGTACAATGTTTTTTCATTATCCAACAAAGAAATGAAGTAATCTTTTTAAAAATCTTCTTTATACTTCTCTTTGAATTGTTCCAGTGCTTATTACTATATTATGATGGAAAAAAGGTTTGTTCCAATTATTTTGCCTCTGTTTCATATTTAAAATGCGTGTAATTGTTTGCTTAGCTGCATCTGCATGACCTAAAATCGCAAAGGGTTTTTTTTCCAGTGAATTTAAAAAATGTATTGTGTTGCTCAGGTTTGCATAGTAACTGCTGGTGATAATCTTCAAACTGCCAAAGCTGGCATCCTAGCTTCAGATGCAGATGCTGGTGAGCCAAATGTGATTGAAGGAAAATGATCATTCCGCAACAAGTCAAGCACAGAGAGGCTAGAGATTGCTGAAAAGATTTTGTAGGCACCCCGTTTAATTGCTTTGATCGATCTGTCTTTTCTTATTGTACTAGAAGGACGAAAAATATGTGGAATGTTAATTAGTGGAGCAATTTCTGGAGAATGTGATGATAACTAACACAATTTTGCATTATCAGTTATTAAAGGGCATCAACATGGACTAGCAGATGTAACTGTGTATTCATGAGCAGGTTATGGGTTGGTCTTCACCAAATGATATGGTTGAAGGTAGTGTTTTTAATAATTTGTCCGAAATGTGGCCTAAGGTAGTGAATGGGCTACTTTGTTTGCTACACCCGAGTGCTTGGGAATTCAGATGACATCCCTCACAATCTTGCTCTCTTCGCACTGGCGAGAGGACGTGAATACCTTGAAGCAGAATCTAGGAGACAAGAAGCTCTGTGTGGAAATAAAAGGCAAAGAACAGAGACATATATTCGCTGGATTACTCCTCCCGTGGGGTGGGTGAAGCTGAACACAGATGGCGCGGCCAAAGGTAACCCAGGTCTTGTAGGTGGTGGTGGAATTTTTATAGCAGATAACGGAGCATATATTCGAGCTTTCACGGCTAAAATGGGGGTCGGCACGTCCTTGATGGCGGAACTTATGGCTATCCTCCATGACCTGCGTATAGCCAAGAGATTAAATATATCCAAGTTGTTAGTTGAGACTGACTCTGAGCTAGCTCATGACATGATCAAGGCTCCTACGCCAAGGTTCAGCCCATATTATTTTATTTTGGATTAGTGCAAAGAAATTATGCAAAACACAAACTGGAGTATTAAGATTCAACATGTCTATAGAGAAGCAAATGCACTAGCGGATTGGCTCGCCAATTATAGCTTAGCTATCCCAGAAATGTTTCATGAGTTTGAAACCCCCATCCCTAGCATGATGAATGTACTCTTCGAGGATCTAATAGGGGTCGCGAAGCTTAGAATGACTATTATTTAGTAGTTTCTTTGTAACTGTTTGGGCGTGTTAACACCTTCCATTTCACCAAAAAAAAAAGTAGTGTTTTTAAACTTTAAATCAAATAAGTTTTCTTTTTTTTTTTTTTCTCATCTAAATCAAATAAGATAGTTTTAGAAAAAATTTCAAAAGAAAAAAATCCAAAAAAAGGAAAAATTTCAAAAATAAATAAATAAAAGGATTTGGGTCTTTTTTGCCAACTTTCTAAATAAAAGGAAAAAAGAGATTGAGCTTCCAGTCCGTTGCTCCAGTCATTGTGAGCCCAGTGAACAATCTATGCAAATCCAAACACAAAATTAAAAGAATTCTCTAGTCCATCGACATGTTGATATTGAGAAACACTACTCTCAAATTCAATTCCAAACACAACTCTCAAAATTTTGAAAATCAGACCGTTGCTCTATAGATTCTTTCTCTCTCAAACCCTTTCATCACCAATTCTACTTCTTTCTCTCTCTTCCATAAGTAATTTTTGTTGGTTTCATCATATACCAGCGTCTATATTGGCCCAAATTAAATAACTATCATGAGAGAGAATCAGATTCACAGCAACTGTAATCTACTGTCCTCAATTCAACCGGTGACTCAATTCGAAATGTGGGATTAATTCAGGGAATCAACTTTTTTTTGCTCTGTTATTCTGGGTTTTCAATCAAAGTTCAAAGCAGGTAAATCCCTAAAATTTTCTCTTTGTTAATTAAATCATCGGATGATCATGTTTTTGTTTTTGTCCTTCAATTGTTTGTGAAGCTGAAATTTTCTATTTCATTCGTGATTTCAAAGCGATTGTTTGAGCCCATTTTCTGATTGCTAATTGATTTCGAAAACTGATTTAATTGTGAAAGCACGTTAATGGTGCCGTATTATTGAATTATGTAATGTTGAATGACCATTTTTGACAATGAAACTCAATAATCTCGTGATTCTGGTTTATGTAAAAAAGTTAAGTGTTTGTCAATGTATTTGGATGCTGTAATGGTCTTGCACCCTAGACACATTTTAACGTAATTTAATCTACTGCCCATTTTCATCACAAAAAAACAAGCTACCAATATTTGCTGATTTTTTACCAAACATCCTGTAATCATCTAATTTAACCGTCTACTCAAACTGCAACCAGTTAATCAAACCAAACACCAGTTTTTGAAAAACAGGGTTGAGTCTTGGATATTTCTAAACTAATAGAGTATCTAGATAGCTACATGGATCTAGTATTATAAACATGTATGATTGGTAAATACAATTTCCTACTGGTGAAAAGATTCTTCAGAAACCTGGTCACGATCAACGACAATTCCCTCACTTGCACAATTTCTCCTGCAAACTTAAGAAAACTTGGTTTTTACATTAGTATGAACAGGCATCTCAACTGACCAACCCAGAGTCATCTTGTTATCAGTATACTCAATCCAGGGTATTTCTGGGATTCTCATTAGACTCTCCTCTTGGAAATTCTAGCTCCAACTGTTATCTGAACTTCAACAGTCAGCATTGGACTTGCTTGAACGAGGTGCCGGCTAGATTTGCCCTATTTTGTTGCACTTCCCTTCTCTTCCTGACTTTTAACAATCAGAAATACTTCTTCTAAAGTCGCAAGGCCAAGTTGTATGTCTGATATACCAAACTCACTGTCTTTCTTGAACCTCTCCAAATGTATTCTGACAGACACAATAAAACAGTGAGATATGTGACATAAACCAATTATTGTTATTGTGACATAAACCAATTATTGTTATTGTGTTTTGTTTTGGATTGCTTCCATTGTGTAATGAATATAATTAAGTGCCAGCCCAAGAGACAACCCTATTTGAAGCCCAAGAGCCAACCCTATTTGAATTTGCTATAAGCAATATTCTCATTAACTTGGAAATATTCAGTTACTTGCTAATGTGTTCTTGAATTGAAAATAGTAATATCAGTTGCTGTTGGGTCTGTTTAATTGAATCCAAATTTTTCCATATGATTGTTTGCAAAAAAAAAAAAAAAAAAGAAAAAAAAATCGCGAAATAACCTCAGTTCACTTTCCCTAGTATTAGTTTGTTGTAAATAGTTGTGAAGTGTTCCTTTTCTATCTCAGAAGGTGTTTGATTCATTCAAATTTGATGCTTTTTAAAGAGTCGTATCCATTTAGTAATTAGACTGATAACATTGAACATATTGCATATGCTATTCAATTCTATCTTTCTCTGAGATGAAACCATAAATGAAGCGGATTGGGATAAGGCCTGTAGTTTCTTGCTTGATGATAGTTGCAATCTGATTCACATTTGCAGGCTTCGCCTGAAACACACGCTGAGATTCCTCTCCCTACACACATGTAATATAACAGCAACTATGCTGCATTGGCATAGCTTAGGTAGTTTTAATGTGCTTTTTCAAAAGATACATCCCTGTTGATGTGTTTCATGGTCAAACTAGCATAGCACACACGTGGTATAATAGCAGGATTATATCTCTAGACTTATCTTTAGCATGATCCTGTCATATCTAGCTATCTATGCAATAGAACTATGCCTTAGGACATTAAACTTTGACCAGATTAGTAGATCACCTTATCCCAGTACACACAAACTTTTTTGCCTCTTTACCCTTTTGCCTATGCCTCTATTCTATCTCAAATAAATGTTCTAATTTTATTTCTGTCATCAGTATAATAGTAAATACGAGTCTTTTTCTGATTTGAAGCTAAAAGATATAAGGCTCCACAAACAGAATGATGTTTGTAGTCTGTTATTGACAACATTTATCTCAATTTTTCTAGGGGTCATATAGGAACTAGAATGTGATTAAAGTGTCTTCCTTTGGATAGATTACTCACAAGCATGTCCATTTACTAAATTGTTGTTTAAGAGACTATAATCCTCTGCAATTGGCTTCTACAAAAGAAGAAAATTGTTTGAGTGGTGTTCGTAGCTTCATGGGATTGTGATTTTGGATTTAACATACAAGGTGTGTAAAATGCCTTCATCTGAGGATCAACTAGCTTAGTAGGTATTCTCCGAGGTTGATTAATCTGGCTAGATTGGTATAGTGATGATCTTTCTGATCTTCTAAAGTAAGAAGGTCAGGCGGCTTGTGCTAATTCAATTGCCGTATAATTCAAAATTTGAGTTATTTGGTTAGTTAAGTTCTCGGTCATTATTTGAGGAATGCAACGTGCTACCCTTCGTGTAATTTTCCTTTGATCTCCTAGATGCAATGCAGTATAAATTTTTTTTTTCTTAAAAAATTATTTTCAAAGCCTACTTGTGCTCATATATCCATATGATGGAATAAATGGAATCACACTAATTGGATGTGTTCAAATAATATCAGTATCAAAAATCTTTATCCGCAAATTCATTTCTTTTTTGAACAAAATATGCACTTGCTTCAAGTGTTTTGCAACTTCCTTATTGTGTTGCCTATCACTAGTTTTACCCTGTAAACATGCTCAGTGTTTGTATGTGGGTGGGTGTTGTAAATAGGATCATTGTGTTTCCTATCATTAACTTTCACTAGTTTTATGTTGTAAATAGGATCTCTGTGTGTGCGCGCGTGTGCTGCCCGCCTGGAGACCCACCCAGCCGACACGTGTCAGCCTCATGGTCAGATCGTGATCTTGTTAGCCTCAATATCGTATCGTGGATAGTAAGGGATGTTTTGTGTCGCTGTCCATTTTATCAGCGAGTTCGCACACCCTCACCAGGACACACCCACGTAGCGCACACCCACAACCACAGCCAAAGCCACACCCACACCCACACCCATACCCCCACACACCCTCACACTTTCACGCACGCACACACCTGACACCACTCCACGCACACACACCCACGCACGCACCGAGCACACACACACACATCCACACAGCCATGCACGCACACGCAAGTAGTAGGGCACAAGTAGTAGGGGGTTTGGTGGGTGTCGGGCCGCGCGGGATAGGGGGAGAGTAAATAGGGGGTTTGGGGGGGGGAGGGTGTCGGACGAGCAGGTTGTGGGTCATGGGTGGGAGTTAGGGGGGGAAAGAGGGTGTCGGGCGAGCGGGTCGGGGTGGGATTTAGGGGTGTGGGAGGCAGAGGGTATGGGGTGAGCGGATCGGGGCGGGAGTTAGGGGTGTGGGAAGGAGAGGGTCTCGGGCGAGCAGGTCGAACGCGGGAGTTAGGGGGGTGGGGGGGAGAGGGTATCGGGCAAGCGGGTCGGGGGCGGGAGTTAGCCGGGTGGGGGGAGAGGGTGTCAGGTGAGCGGGATGGGGGATGGGGGCAGGAGTTTGGGGGTAAGGGGGAGGTGTCGGGCGAGCAGGTTGAGGGCGGGGGTGGAGGGGAAAAGAGTGTTGAGCAACCGGGACAGGGGCGGGGGCGAAGGGGGGTGGGTGTCGGGACAGGGGGGATCGGGGCATGGAGGGTGTCGGCATAAGCGAGATCGGGGCATGGAGGGTGTCGGGCAGGGATAAGAGGGGATAAGAGGGGCTGGTGTTCAGGCAAGCGGGGATAGGGGGGAGGGGAGGGCAAGAGGGTTGGAGAGGAAGTGGGTGTTCGAGACAGGCGGGGATAGGGGGCGGGTGTCGGGCGGGCGGGACTGGGCGAGGGTGGAGGGGAGTGGGTGTTCAAAACGGGCGGGGATATGGAGCACATGGGGTAGGTGTCGGGCAGAGGGTTGGAGAGGAAGTGGGTGTTCGGGATAGGCAGGGATAGGGGGCGGGTGTCGGGCGGGACAAGGCGGGGGTGGAGGGGGAGTGGGTGTTCTGGACGGGTGGGGATAGGGGGCACGGGGGGGTGGGTGTCGGGCAGGCAGGACAAGGGTGGGGGTGGTGGGTGTCAGACAGGCGGGATAGGAGCGGGGGTGGTGGGTGTCGGGCAGGCAGGATAGGGATGGGGGGTGTCATGGCAGGCGGGATAGAGGCGGGGGTGGTGGGTGTCGGGATAGGGACGGGGTTGGTGGGTGTCGGGCAGGCGTGGATAGGAGGAGTGTCGGGCGGACGGGGATAGGTGGCGGGTGTTAGGTGGGCGAAAGGGGGGGTGGGTGTAGGGCGGGCGGGAAAGGGGCGTGGAGGGTGTCGGCCGGTTGAGACATGGGCGGTGGTGGAGGGAGGTGGGTTGTCGGTGCAGGCGGAATAGGGGGCAGAGGGGGTGGTTGTCCGGCGGGCAGGGACAAGGGGGGTGGTTGGTGTCGGGTGGGTGGGGACAAGGAGGTCGTGGGTGTCAGACAGGCGGGTCAGGGGGCGAGAGGGGGTAGAGGGGAAGTGGGTGGGTGGGGACAGGGGAGCAAGAGAGGGTGGAGGGGAAGTGGGTGTTCGGCACGGGCGGGGAAAAGGGGCGGGGAAATTGGGGGGGTGTCGGACGGGGCCGGACAGAGGGCGAGAGATGTAGGGAGTAGGTGTACGCCAGCCAAGACACAAGTTAAAGGGGGTGGGTGCCTGGACTAGCGGGACATGGGGTGGAGGGAGGGAGGGGTGTATCGGGACAAGGGGCGGAGTGAGGTGGTTGTCCAGCGAGACGGGGGGAGGGTGTCGGCCGGGACGGGGGGCTGGAGTTAGTGGTATGAGACCGTGTGCAGTAAATATGGGGGAGAGAGGGTGGCGTGCTGGACATGGGTGGGGGTGGGGGTGGGGGTGCGGGTGTAGGGTTGTGGGTGTTCGGGCGGTAGAGTGGGTAGGGAACATTTAGTGTACTATCCATTCCAATCCATTTTTATTGTAGAATTAATGTAACAATGTTATCTAGTTTTTAAAAGTGTTAAATGAAAAGTTATATTGGCAGCACAAATGGCACAAACCCTACTCATTGAGGGTATCAACACAGAATACAGCCGGTAGTGTTTTTCTGCCTGAGGTTAGTGGATCTATTTAATTAATCTACCTCGCTATAGTTCGTTTTACATGTTACTAGTTTTGATGGCATTCTTCTAGCTGAGGGGTATTTTGTTTAATCATCACAATAGTGGAGATAGTGTATAAAGAAATGGAAAATTGGCGGTTGTGGAGACTGTGAGTCCAACTCAGTAGCTGTGAGGAGGCGGATGCACGTGGAAATGCACTTGTTGAGGTTTGGAAGTTAACTTGGTCAATCCCATAGGAAAGGACGTCGCTTGTGGTACTCATATCAGTCCTTGGAAGAAGAAGGGTATTCGAGAGCTTGAGCGTCCAAAGTCTAAATGGACGTGGGTAATAATCTTCTTTTTGATTAATTTTTGACAATGTATAGGTTTTATTCTCTTAGGTTTTGGATTGGTCGGATTTGTTTGGGTCCAATGAATTCTTGTATTCCATTTTCCTGAATAAAATTCTTTTTATTAACCAAAAAATGGAAATGGAAAATTGAATTTTGTATTGATACGTATGTACAATAGAGCCAATATATCCCCTAGATGCATGATGAAAGTTGACTTGAAGAAGGTGCATGATACTGTTGACTGGAATTTTGTAAAGGAAATGTTGAGTGGCCTTGGCTTTCCCTCTAAATTCGTTGCTTGGGTAATAAAGTGTGTCTCTACCACAAGTTTTACACTGAATATTAATGGTAGCCACCATGGGAGATTTAGGGGATGTTTGTTTGGGCTTCCGGAAGGAGAATGGAATGGGTTTGTATCACTTTTTGTGGAACCTTATACCCGTGGGAATCAAGTTCCCCCAAAACTACACTACCTGAATCCGCCCATCTACCACAGGTATGAAGTTCTCATACCTCTGGTATCAGTTTTTTTTTTTTTTTTCTCATCTAATTTCTTCTTCTCTCCTCCCTCCCACCCCACTTCCAACCACGCACCCCATTCCCACCATGGTTGCCAGTCTTGCCACCTTCAACTTCCATTGCAATGGCTATCTTCACCATCCCACCAAAACCACTACCACCAACCACCATTTTTATCTCCACGCATATATAAGAAACACAAAGAGGATGAGAGAGAAAGACACCACCACCCAATTTCGCCACCATTACGCAGAACATTACAATAAGATCTCTGCTAGCAAAATTACAGGTTGGTGACAGTATAAGGACAGTGAAAAAGTCCCGATCTATTGTCTGCAGCCCCCAATTTGTATAGTGACCAAAATTAAGTCTTTGGCAGTGGAGAGAGAGAGAGTAGAAAAGGTGGGATGAATAGGCCATGGATGGGTGTTTGGCTGGATGAGTGGATGGGAGAAGCAAACTTTGGTTGGAAATTGTAGGTGATAACCATGGCAGGATAGGAGAGAGAAAGTTTTGGTTGTCTAATTTTCATTTGCGTGAAGAACTGACGATTGGGATGGATCATTTGACATTTTTTTCATTTCTTTTTTTAGTTTTCTTGTTTTACTTTTATTTACAATTGAAAAAAAATATATATTTATATATATATAATATATATACTTGATTCCATAACTTAGATGAACATGAACCA
This sequence comes from Tetragonia tetragonoides, assembly GCA_038025085.1. Lineage (NCBI taxonomy): Eukaryota > Viridiplantae > Streptophyta > Magnoliopsida > Caryophyllales > Aizoaceae > Tetragonia > Tetragonia tetragonoides. The sequence continues at coordinate 36,157,479 of CM076141.1, forward strand.
AACAATAACAATAGAAGAAGAATCCATTCCTTGACTGAACCAAACACATGATATCAAGTATGGAGTTTCCATTCCATACCCATAGGTATCAAGTTTCATACTCCTTCCATTCCCATGTATTCAAACAAACAGGCCCTTAAGGGTGTAAAAGGATTGAGACAAGGGGACCCCATTTCCCCCTTGCTGTTTGTGTTAGTCATGGAATATTTGACAAGAGCTCTAAGAGTTGAATGTAACAAGAATGACTTTAAGTTTCATCCTCAATGTAGAAGTCTGAAACTTGTGAATCTGACTTTTGTTGATGACCTTATGATGTTCTGTCATGGCTGTTTCTGTGAAGTTTATCATGAATGGGTTTAGGCATTTTTCAACTGCCACTGGTCTCACTGCAAATATTACAAGTCCCAGGTTTATATGGGTGGGGTACATCAAAAAGAGACAGACACCTGATTGCATCTCTGACTGGCTTCTCTGAGGGCAAATTCTCAATGAAATACTTGGTCATGCCCCTCTCACCTACAAAATGGTCAAAACTTGACTGTCAAAATTTGGTTGATAAAATAAGTGCTCGAATTGTGGTGTTGGTCATCTAGGCACTTATCCATGGCAGGGAGAGCCCAACTTGTCAATTCAGTATTATACTCAATGCATGTATATTGGAGTTCCATTTTTATTCTGCCTCAAGCTGTGATCAGGAGCAGTGAAAAGGTATGCTGAAACTTTTTGTGGGGACAGACACAAGAAAGAACTAAGATACCTTTAATTGCTTGGGATACAATCTGTAAACCAAGGAAATATGGGGGTCTTAATATCAAGAATTGCAAGCTTTCTTAAAGCTGTTGTTGCTAAGCATTTATGGACTATTGCAAGCAAGAAGGATAGCCTTTGGGTTAGGTGGATACATGCTATATATTTGAAAGGGCGTGACTTGTATGCATACAAGGTACCTGCAGACTGTAACTGGAGAAAGGTTATGAAGCTGAGAGGAGCAACAGGAGGTGTATTTGATGATAGCACCTGGCCTGCTGCTGACAACCATGGAAATTATACTATCCAGCTGGGATACAAGTTACTCATTGGGGAGCAGCATCATTTTGCACGGAGTGGAATTGTTTGGGGGAGATATAATATCCCAAAGAATGCTTTTTACTTGTGGCTGGTGATTCATGGAAAAGTGCTTACCAGAGATAGGCTGCTAGTAATTAATATTCAGGTTCCAGATGATTCTTGTCCCCTCTGTCAAGAGGCTGGTGAGAGTATCTCTCACTTATTTTTCTCATGTAAAGTTTCTCAACAAGTTCTGCAAAACATGAGCTCCTAGGTAGGTAATCTCCTTATGGCCGAAGGAATACAGCAGATGGCCTGTCTGGCTTCACAAGAGGAGGGGGAGCAAGCAGAGAAAGTTGGCCCTTTATGCATTATGTGCAGCTGCTGCTCATTACATCTGGATTGCCAGGAACAAAATGATGTTTACAACACAAAAGCAGGATGCTGCAGTCATCTTTGAGCAGATTAAAGCTAGTCTGCGTATTAGGTTTGATAGTTTAGGGATCTCTAAAATTCAGTAAAGTGATATTAGTTTGTTTGCATGTGTCTCTAGCACTTTGGCACTATAGTGGACCCTTCCTAGAAGGTGTCACTGTACTATATCTCTCCCATTAGTGCTTTGTATGAGTTGAATTCTTGGTTGGTTCATATTTGGTAATAAAAAGCTCCTTTTATACCCAAAAAAAAGTTGAATTTTGTAAGATGGTTGAAACGCTTGTGGGACATCTATTTTAACTTACTAATGTGCAACTCAATTTTGTGACTGATTTGCTTGGTATTTGACTTGTGTTATTACTGAATAACCTCATTGGGGAAATAGGTAGTGGAATAAGTAGATAGTGGTCATGGTTGCGATTGTGAAATTGATCATGAAATCGCGAAAGTGTATTCCTGTGAGTCATGCGAAGAGCTTCCAGTATATTGTTGTTTCTATGTTCCCTGAAGTAGCGTTTCTACTAGCTTAATACTGTACAAGGTTTTTGTGCTTAACTCTGGTGATTACACATAATGCATTTCGTTGCTCACGTGCATGTTTCAATTCAAAGTAATGTATAGATAGCCAATCTCTCTTCATGGCAATTTGCACACTCTCTCTTATTGAACACTTTCTACTCCTCTAATCCTCTATCTTTTCAAGCTTTTTCAAGAATGGTCATAGTTGTAATTTTCTTTTGAGTTGCAGTTTCTAATATACAAGTTTGTGGAACCAATTGTTGATATTTCCTTATCTTTATTCTACCAGATAAATGCTACCTCAACTGATGATGGGCTGAATTTGTAAGATTCTGGACATCGATTTGAATATCACAGATTTTTCTGGTTATCTCAAGGTCACTTCTCTATGCATCTACAGCCTTGCAAAGTGGAGTGTTACAGGTACCATCTCCCTCTCTACTCTTTAGCATGACACTATATGTCTGACTTGTTTAAACCTTTCAACAATAACAAGTTAACAAGACCACCTACTGTGAGTCCCGTTCCTGGCCACGACTGATATGTTTGTGATGTTTCTCCTGAGTCACCAAGGCATAAGTTCTGTTGATCGTGGGCAATGGCTCCATGCTAAGAATTTGAGATCGAAGTGTTCCGTTCCTGCAAGGTCTAGGGAGGTCAATTAGAGTAAATATATTTGCCCTTGACAGGGACTGAACTGTACTAGAGGTTGTTTAAGAAAGACCCAATGAAGAAAAGGCTTTTGGTACAAATAATAGTTGAAATACTACTAGTAATATTAGTACCCGTAGTAGCAGGAAAAATGCAGATCTAGTTATAGTAGCACGCACTAGAGGTGTGCCCTTCACTAACGTTCAACATCTGTGGAGCGTTTTCTAGTTAGCTACATTTTGAGGACTCATTGTCCTATAACTTTGTATTTATTACTGTTTCTTGATTAATAAATTTTTCCTTCCCTAAAAACAGTAGCAGGAGGCGGGAAACTATATTGTTTAACTGTATACGAAGATATAGAATACAATTAAAACTGACGAGATAGTAGTTATAAGAGGGTAATCAACAATTTCTGTAGGAAGAAGGATCACGAGTTGCTATCACATTGTGCTTGTATGGCTTTTGTCATCTCTTTGGCCCAAAGCGGCTCTTTAGGGGGATGCCCTCACTGATGTTCAGCGTCACTTGGGTGACTTGTAGATAGCTTTGTTATGTTTAAAACTATTCAGCTCTTTCAATCAATAAAAATAAATTATTATCTAAAAAAAAGGTTAAACGGTAGTGTACTTAAATCTTGTAGTAGCTTAAAAGTAGTACGTGCAAGAAGTGCTTCCAGAGGACTTAATATAAAAAAAAAACTAGTGTCTAGAATAGCCAGGCGGGAAAGGCGATTATTCAACGGACTACTTTCGCTATGTCTGTCACATGAAGCTCAGCAAGCCTTGGGCCAACAATATAAAAGTGAAGGGTGTGGGATTGATATATGAAGAGGCAATACGAATTGGGCAAAAAGGGATTCCTTTTCTAGAGTTTGTAACCCAATCTTAGAATGTCACAAGATCCTATCAAGGTTGATGTCCTTAGTGAAGCTGTAGGTGAGACAAATCCATTAGTCTTAGGTCTTCCTTTGTCCTATTTTCTGAGTTCATTATTATGATCATGTCCTCTAACTAAGCGTTTCTCAAAGAGGTAATAATAATCTTAAAGTAATATACTCAAAACTGCCTAATATTGAGGCGGTTACAGTTTAGCAGGGTTGTTTTTCTTAGCTTCAAATGTCATATACCCTTATTTAGTTCTGAAGATTTGTGTTTGTCAACTAATTTTATGCGCCAGCTATTTCATCCTCTTAGCTTTATATTACAATAATTCAATTTTTAATATATGTTAGGAAATGGACTTTGTGGGTCGGGTCCAAAGTGCTTGGGCTCAGCAAATAAGGTTTTCTGGGTTGGCAACTTGGTGCAGTTCGATAAAGCTGAGATATTAAGCTTTAGGAAGAAAAAAAGATTGAGATGTTTGCTGTCTGTTTGAAACATTACTTCTTTTTTTTTTCTTGCTCTTCTTTTGAAACCTTAGTTGTGCTGGTGACCGCAGGTCTTATTAGGTTTTATTTTTTTTTTTATCTTGGCGTTTTGGGTATGGAGGGAATTTACTGCATTTGTCATTGATTTTTTACATCACCAATATGACAACAAGTGGTAACATTTCTTGATGGCATATTTCCGGAATCATTTTGCTGTTTGCTATGCAAACTTTGAGTTGCAAATGAAACTCTTTTTTCTATCAATAACCATGAACTAGTATGCACCTGAGTTCTATTTTTTGTGGTTTACTGCCCATATCAGACATCATTTACTTTGGTTTCAGGGTGCTCTTGCTATGATATCTCCAGATTGGGGCGCTGCTTTTGATTCCCCACCTGCAGCCATGTCACTGGCAATGATTGCTGCTGAGTGCTTCTGGCGTAGATGTCCCAACCCGTGCATCTACAACACAGCTTAAACGTGAAGTGTCATTGTTTGAGCGTAAGCCAAGTAAGCTTCAGACATTTTCAAGCTTCTAGAAGCCATCGCAGGTCCCTAATAAGTCTCCTGCTGCTCCTGCTTTAGCTGCAGCACACGACGTGGAGGGTAATGCAAAAATTGGTTCAGGAAGAGAACTGAGTGCTGTAGCTAGGGCCACATCTTCACAGCGAAAAAATGCAAGTGACATGGAGCATGGAAGAGGAGTCTTTCTGAGGCAATGGGAATAGCTTGGATAGAGTGTTTGCAGCCAGGAGCTACTAAATCAGTCTGTGGAAAAGATTTGTAATGCTTCGTCTTACAAATTTATTGCTGTCCTTGTTGCAAGTTTTTCTTTGGCATGAAACATTCAACGATCAGAGGTGTGGTCTGCGTATCATCCTGAATGTTTACTATCATTATGCATGTTACTAGCATTTCAGAATTCTTGTTTGTATAACTGTTTCCTTCTACAGATTGATGGCTGCTCCCAAGTTGATATGTTAGCATGTCGTTGCCTTACCACTGGCAGTCGTGCATGGTGGAAACTCATCCATTATTTGATAAAGATGAAATGTATTTTTGGGCCATTTGGGGATCATCTATGCAATCCTGAGCGTGTATGTAGTCAGATTGCGTCTTTCTATTAGATTTTTCGGCGTTAACCCTTGCTAAAGCATTTTAGTCATCAGTAATTACTTTATATCTATCATCAGTGTCTTCGTCTTCATCATTCCTTACTTATTAGCAATACTATTATTTTATTATTCTTGTTATTATGAATTTATGATGATAACGAAATATGGTTATTTCCAAGACAACCTGCTATCTGCCACTGCCTAAGGGTTAAGTTTTGTAACCTGTGAATGGTGCAGGTGTTCTGGAAGCTAAACCATATGGAAAGCTCTTCAAGGATGAGAAGATGCCCTTGGATAATTCTCCACATGTTGCTCCACATCAAAATCACTACTGACCCTATTCTCAGCATGTTCACCATCTTCATTTAATGCTTAGATTGCACCCGCAGCCAGTACAGAAGCATTCGATGCGCTTATTGCTCTCTCTTCAACTTGCTTAGAAGGTACATCGTCTTCATCATCAGCAGTGGCACCTCTCTCAGTTCTCACTTGTGTAGCTAATAATTCTTGATTTGATCCCGAAGGGAAATGATCAAATAGTGACCTTTTAAACAGTGGCGATGATGTGGAGATTTCTGTGTCATCAACGAAAAAAGCCATCCTTTCTTGGGGGCTTAAGGTAGCTTCCAATCGTCATGCTTGACAAAAATAGATTATGCTATTCTTTCATGTATTGACTGAAAAATTTACAGCTTGGAATGAACTTTGATGCGAAAAGATCAGAATCTTCGATCAGAATCTAGGTTTGCTCTGAATTTTGTCCGACGAATCAAGAGGGCGTGGCCAAGAATCTCTATTGTGCACAGATTGAGAAGTGCGTGGATGGTCTAGCTAAACAAGGGATTTTCAGAGAACATGATTTTTTGGCGTGGTTGTAGTTTGTAGTAGCTCTTGGTGTTTTTTTAGTCTCTAACCTAGCACATGATTGCACTAGATTTTCCAACCCTTCCTAGAAGGTGGGGATCTTTGGTGAATGATGCTTTACTGGTTGAGTGCTAGTGGCGTTTCTTATTTTGGACAATCTGTAAGCTTGAAGCACTATGATTATTAATAAGAAATCCTAATGAGTTATCAAAAAAAATCTTCGATCATCCATGCTTTCCCATTTAACTCTGAGAAAAAACGGGGTAGTGTTGCAGCTAAAATGGTAAGTTTTTAACTAATGTTGTATTGCGGTTCTGCCATGTCTCTTGGTCTCGTCATAGAAACTATTGTGCTGTTACATTTTTTTATCTACCCGTAGAGCCTGTAGGAGTTTGTTGGTAACCTTTTTTTCTTTGCACGAGGGCCAAAAATAAGGCACTTCTTCATCTGAAAAGTCATTCTGAAATTCTCTTGGGAATGTCCGTGATCTATTGTTGATTTCCAAGTTCCAACCCAATTTGCAAACAAATTAGAGGCTTATGAGGGATCTTTTCCAACCCAATTAGCCGACAAATTAGAGGCTTAATGAGGGATCTCCATAGTGGCATCACTAGGTGTATTTGTTCTCTTTTGGTTGTTTCTCCATTGGGGTTCAGGGAGTGGGCTGTGTTTTAATTTTTCCCTTGAAGAAAGAGGGGAGGGGTTGATTCTAACCCATGATTGACCTTGATTGATACGTGGTCTCTGATATCGACTGCTGTTTACAATTTTTTCTCCGCTTTTGTTTTTGGTCTTAAGCATTTGAAATCAGGATAGATATTTGGGTTCTATAAACAACCATTGCTATACATGCTATTTGCCCATAATGCTTCTAGCTTGAAGTTGGTTTATAGTATGTAGTTCAGTTATGTAATATTTTCATACCTTCTATTGTTGAGCTAGAAGTGAAATGATTGTTGAGTTCATGGGTACTGTATGGGTCCTATCTAAACAAATTACCATTTTCAACTGAAGGACTTGAGCCTCTTAGTAAGAGGGAAACGTGCAAAGAGAATTTCAGGTAGGTTTACGGAAGATAACTGCATTTTCTATGGGCTAAGGCGGGTGGGGTTGTGTGATCAATGAAAATTTCGCTAATACTTGTAAGTTAGTATGATCAAAGCTGTTAATTTTACAGTTAATGTGGCAGCCCATGTCATCATTGTTGTTGCTGCTTTCTCGTCCGGTGAAGTCCCATTGAATGCTGTACAGGTGGTTCCCTTTTTTGTTATTTCTATTCTTACATGTCTTAGGCGCTTGGGAAGGGATGACATTACTTAGAGCATCTCCAATGTTACAAAACTCTAGAGAGGTTCTTTTCTATGCTCTCAAAAATCCATTTAAATAAACCACTTGTATATTATGCCACAAACTTCTAATAGGTTTATTGTTTATGACACATCATAATCCAAAAATTAGGTTTGTCTAAACAAATCAGTTTGTGTAAAAGTTGGGTTTTTAGGTTTATTACTATGAAAATGAGATTTTTTATAAGAGGTTTTTCTACCCACAAACCTCCCTATAAACCTTGCATTGAAAATGCTCTTATGCCTTCTATTGATGAATCATTGTAATTGACTCTCTGGTGTTGACTTTTACTATAGAAAACCATTCCCTTTTCTTTTCTTTTCTGTCTTTTGTTTGCCTTTTTGGAGGGGAATAGAAAGCCAAAGCTATTTTTTTATCAATGCAGATATTTCCGTCTGTATATGTACCAGTACATGTGCCCGGCTAGATATATATAACCGTCCATGATTTTGTCATGCCTATCACAACTTAATAACAAATTAAATTTAAAAGCTGACATGTCAAATTAATAAGAGAGTGAAATACGATACGGCACACAAAGTAAGACAGAGAATCCTTAATGGTTCTTTATACCTTAAATATACTCCGGATTATCAACTGCATATGATTTGCTAAAAAGTAGTTGTGAGTTGTGACCAAATTATAATCCGAGAAAAGAGGGAAAAAAAAAAGGGTTGTCATTACTAAGATTCCCTGTGCTTGACCAACAAGGTGGTATGAGCCTTTCCTTGCAATGGTGGTTGGATATCAGTGATATGAAGCAATAAAATAAAAATAATAATTGTAATTAAATAACTTCATATTGAGCATGAAACAGATTCGCTATCTCCAAAACCATTTCTTTATCTGTTTTGTGCTTCTGTTACAACTCACATCAATAAATAACACACGTGGAAAAGATCCTAGCTTGATCTTGCATTTGATAAGCATCGACATTACTCAGTAGTTAGTATCATTTAACAAATCAGCCACAGCTAATCATGATTTATTAAATATAATATCATTAGGATTTTTTTTATTTATAATTTACTAAATCATAAAATACTTATATATTACTGATTTTTTAAATATTATTGAACGTAGGCAATCTATATAAATATAACAAGGATCTTTCCTTAGACCCTACAGGCAAACCACCAGGGCTACATACATTTATTGCTCATATAATTTGCCTATTAAAAGGTACCTTTCAGCTTTTTTCTCATTATTGGATGATGATTAAGCTTAGCTAACTTTCTCAACTGAGCTAATTAATCTTTTTTCATCAGAAAGGTACAAATTCATACTTCAGAAATGGATGCTTCATCTGAAGAATGGATAGCTGAACTGGTAAGAATATCATCTATATATCACCAATTTATATATATACACATCATGTCACTAACTAAAAAAAAGGATTATGCTCCCTCTGGGCGCCTCATGAACCCTGTCTTAGAACGAATTGAAATAATTTTGGTATGTGTACTATACTTTTAGATGTTACCTCCTTAAGTACTTATGTAATTACTATGTTGTTTTGGTTTTCTTGATCTTGAATTTCAGGGAATCATGGAAGGACAAGTACCCTTAGACTATAATGTATGTCTATCGTCCGAGAGCTTCTCGGCCTCTTGCACAACTGATGAGCTCTTTGGCGAAAATGGGATCGTTGGAGCTTCTCATGATCTTTGTTTTGAGAGACCTACAAAGGTGATGAAGACTAGCAGTAGTTGGGATTCTTCTGTAAAAAGAGAACAAATTATTGCACCGATACATTACAAAATATCCTCTCCAAAGGCCTCAACAACTTCCTTTGTTTCCTTCGAGAATTCGAATGCTTCAACCTCTCCAACTATGGATGATAACAAGGGTTTGACGACGTTGAAACCAAAGGTGGAAGTAGATCATGAATCAATGAACAATTGTAATCATGTTCCTTCTAGCAAAGGCGGTGAAATGAAGCAAAGTCAAGGGCCTAAAAAGAGGACTAGGTCTGTGGCTTCAACCCCTAGTTCACTCGGTCAGGAACATATTATCGCGGAGAGGAAGAGAAGAGAGAAACTTAGTGAAAGATTGATTGCTCTTTCAGCTCTTATTCCTGGCCTTAAAAAGGTACACATACACACTTCATTATTCCCTCTTTGAGTTGTCTAGTTATTTCCTTTTAATCGCGGTTTTGAGACAATTTATATAGGGAAAAAGTGAAAAACCTGCGCTATCTTCATTTTATTGAGGATCTTACATAACAATGTTAAATTTACAATGAATAGCATGATCTAGCTAGTGAATATATGAAACTATCAATTTCATTTTCAGATGGACAAAGCATCTGTGCTTGGCGAGGCGGTCAATTACTTGAAACACCTACAAGAACAAATTAAAACCCTAGAGGAGAGAGTGAAACACCGGTCCATAGAATCACTAGTGATGGTGAAGAAGTCACAGTTGTACTTGGATGACGACGAGGATGCAAAATCATCATCATCTAACCATCAAGAAAGTTCTAATTTACGCGCTGATGAGGAGAGTGCACTCCCAGAAATTGAAGCTAGGATCATGGACAAGGAAGTCCTCATTACAATCCATTGTGAGAAAAAAAATGGATTGCTCACAAAAATATTGAATAAAATTGAAAATCTTCAATTATTTGTCACCAATAGTAACTCCATGCCTTTTGGGAACTATGATCTGGTCATCACTGTAACAGCTCAGGTAATTACAAATATCAATTAGAATTATTGAATGAATTTCTTGATGTGATGAGCATTATACTTAGAGCTGAATTTAAACTAATTAACTAATGAAATTGATGCAGATGAAGGCGAATAACATTACAGCAAAGGACATTCTGAGCAAGCTAAGGACAATTTTCTAGAAGGATAGCAAGCTGACTATTTCATCTCAGAAGTTCATCTAGTCATCTTCAGCAAGAGGGTTTTTTTTTTTTTTTTTTGCGTAGTTTTTTAAGGATTTAAAGTTAAAATCGTTCTTAGGTAAAATATCCAATTGCTGTATATTCCAAGGGTTTGTATGTCTATTGGTATCGCAGAAAACATATTTTTGTGAATGTTTCATTCTCCATTAATCAGTATCCTCAATTGATCTAATTTGCCAATGAAGGTAGCAAGCTAATGATAGGGAAGATCAATTATGAAGTTGGAATCAAGCATATGAACCCTAAACGGCAAACCAATTAAGTTGTTATAGGTCTCCTTCAATTAAGCAAGTTGAACAACCCATTATTGCATGGGCTCTACTTTTCTTTTCTTTGTTTTCTTTTTGAGGTAAAAGTTAACGCAAGCATTCAGTCATTCACAAAAAGTCATAGTGTAGAGTGTGGACACCCTAAAATGTATCTCCCGTATTTATAAACCAAAGATGATTAATATAGATTAATGTGGATGTATGTCATTGGAAAGATCGGACTCGGTGTCATAGCCCCCAAGTTTGCTCATTTCATATCTCTTGGATAGCTATCATGTTATAAACTTTTCAGCGCAACTAATTAGCATTGCCTCCATCATGTTTGGGGATGAAAAGATGTCAAGTCTTAACATTTAGAGGATAAAATCGTCATTTCATATATACGCTTATTCGCGTTCTGGATCCTTCCAAGGTGTAACCATAATATTCCCAAACCACAAAAACCATATCCTCAGAATTTGCATCTACCTCCAAAAACCATAATATTCTATGCCTCAGGATTAAACCCAAGCCCCCAATTCATCTGTATCCCTATATAAATCATTCTGCACCTCCAGACTGGAAACAACAGTTCAAGACATAGTTCAAGACAACAATCTAATTCTACGTACTCTGATATTTCTTGACAAATCGATTTTTCTGATTCTACAATGAAGTTCTTCCCTTGTAATACCATGAATTACATACAAAAAAAAAAACGTCAAAGCATAATCCTAACCAAAACCTTTAATAACCAAGGGTTACATCTCTAAACTCATTGATGCGTTCACAATTGAACGTGAATAGGCTAACAATATATTGAGGCTCTCTTATATTGAAATTTTTATCTTTCAAAGCCATGCTTTATTTAGGTTATGATTGTAATAATATTGTGGGTCTGTTCGGCAATAATTAGCTGTAGCTGTAATCTTAGTTGTTATTAGAGGTTAGCTGTTGAATTAGCTATTAGCTGTCATGAGCGGTACGTAACTGTTAGTTGTTTACTTGATTGAGTGTTCGGTAAGGCTAGCGGTTTGGTTAGCTGATTGATGTAAAAAGACATAAAAGGACATATTATTTTTTTTGGTATTAAAAATAAAGGGATAGAATTAGAATCAAATGCCTAAATAATTCCAACAGCTAGCCTTTGGAGTTGAAAGGCTAATTTTATTAGCTTTTGCAAAACATTACTCTAACCACTAACAACTACTACTAAAAGCTAGTTACCGAACACAACAAATCAGGATAGGTAGTAGTTTGACTTGTTTCAAACCACTAACAGCTACCCAAAAGTTGGTTGCCGAACATACCCTGTAAGATTTCATGGTTGAGAAGAGTTTATATCTACTTATATCACCAAGATTCATCTCCTTTTCAGGAAGTACAACTCTAAGAAATAACTCCACAGTCCAGCTAAGCATGCTTGGTTGGGAGTAGTACTAGGATGGATGACCTCCTCGAAAGTTTCTTAGAACGGGGCATGTAAGTGAGTACAAAGCATGATGAAAAGGCTTCTGCTGGTTTATGGAGCCGGAATATTACAACGATTATGCTTAAGTTATGGGCGTGCCTAATTGCCTATTATATGTTGTAGGTTTAGTTGTACTCTTGTAATTATAGCATGACAAGAATGAATTTATTCTTTGTAAATATTCACGATTAGCATGTTGACAAGTTTGACGACTATGTTCCTTGGACAAAGTTTGCATCTTTATGATCCAAAGCATGCAATTGGCAGGTAAGATTATGATGTGCAAAGTGGCAAGCAAAATAATTTGTGTTCAAATCTATTTTATTACATTTGGAACTTGGACGAGTGAATTATATGGAACTAATTAACCGTGCAACATGAACTATGATTAGAGTGGATACTGTCATAGAGGTCTTTGTTTTAAAGGAGCGAGTTGGATGCTTATTATTAACACATTTCCACTTCATACTCAGACCCTCAACTCATGAATTTTGGTCTTTTGTCAATTGAGTAGGTCAATTGATCTCCAATAAATTATAAAGATTGTTGTGGATTTAGGTCCTATTTTTTTCAACGGATCAGAAGGGTGCCAAAAGTTGAGGGACATAACTGAATAGGTTGCAAAGTGAAATAAAATGTGAAACAAAATAAAGTACAGAATAAAATACAACAAGAACAAAATGGAACAACGCAAATATGAAATAGAACAGGATACAACATGAAAACTACGAAAAGAAAAGGGTTTTACTTCAAATTGAAATATCTAATTTCTAGAGTCATACTTCAGTATTTTTTCGATTTTCTTTTTAATTTTTTTTTTTTTTTTTTTTTGTCAATTCATAACTTTAGTTATTAGTCTACTTCACAGCCATCATCGTTGTTTGTCTTCAGAACGGGGGTGAAATCCCGATCTCAGTCATTCATCAATTTTTCTTTCGAAAAGGAAGATAATTTAGATTTTAATTCAATCAATGTTACCTCACTATCTTCATCATCATCGGTCTCATCTTCCGAATTTACCATAAGAGTTAGGATGGCTTTAAAAGGGTGTTCCTCTTCAAGTTCTTGATCATTGTTGTCTAAGTTGCTCAAATCCTTCTTGGATGCAATGTTTATCTCCTTTTGGTTTTTCATCTCCCACAAAGGACAATTTTTGATTTTATGACCAAGCTTCCTACACTTAAAACAATTCACGTTTGTAGAAACCAGTTTATTATTGAAATAATTATATTTACCTTTCTTTGTGTTCCTTTTTGTTAGTGAGTCTCTCTTTGATTTTCCAATGCGCTGAGTAAGTTTCTCTACATCTATATTGCTCTTACACCTTACATACTTCTTACCATTGTACATCGAAGGTGTAACTGGAGGGTGTCCCTCTTGGATATTTCTTAGTGCATTATTCGTGATCGATTCTCTTCAAGCGTTAACCTGTTACTAAGAGAAAACGAGGCTGTGATACCAATTGTTAGTAGCACAAGGTACACAAGAGGGGGGTGAATTGTGTTACCCCAAATTTGCGGAATTTAAAAACAAGTATAAAAGAACTAGAATTAAAGCACTCACGATTTACGTGGAAAACCCTTTGTAACTCACAAAGGATAAAAAACCACGGCCCGAAGGACTTTAAATACTACTTCTTTTATTAAGAGAATAGTACAACTCGATCAAGTTAACTCTAACTCAACCCACGCACTCGAACACTCGTCCAAGCCAAACGCACTTAGAAACTCTTCCAAGCCAAACACACTTAGGCACTCACCCAAGCCAAACTCTGAACAACTAACTCTACCTGTCCTAATCAATGGAACAATGTTACCTTGATGAACTTCAATAAGTGGAAAGGTACAATATAAACCTATAGCTTTGCAATGATTATACGTATGAAACTTATAGCTATTAGGCAACGTTCTAAGTATTGTGTAAACGTTTGTGATCAAGACTCTCTCAAAGATAATATCACGTTCAATTCGGCGGAGAGGCTCAAAACTAATTTAGGTTTCAACTTCTTTTTATAGGCATAACCAAGAAGTAAAAAGCAACTAGGAAACCAAATCTCTTTTTTCTTTACTTGATAAACAAGATTTTCATAAAGAAGAATAAATATCTTTGTCATATAAAACATTATATCAAAATCAGTTTTTATGAAGAAAATAAAATAAATATCTTCATGGAAAGTATTTTCTTCCTAGTTAAAAACCATGTAGCCAAATATAAGAATATATAGATTCTATAGAAAATCTTTACTAATTAAAATAAATGTCGGCTAGGTTAAAAGCTCTTCTAAACCAAAATCATTTAACAAATAATGAAGAATTAATTTTAAGTTACTCCACTTAAAATTACTTCTACATCAGACGTATAAATGTGTATGAATATAGAAACGTTCCTTTGAATACTAAGGATTCAAGAAACGTTCTCTCTCATACTATCTCATGTGTAAATTATAGTTGCCCAATAATTATAAATTGCACGTATTAATTATTGCAAAGCTTTTACATGAACTCTAATAAATAAATAAATAACCTAGAGCGCATGAGAATAACTTGTGTCTTCTCTTGATCTTTATCTAGCAAACTCTTGCATAAATAAATTCCTGAAACAGTAACACACAAGTTAAGTAGCATCACTTTATAATTAAATAAGTTTGTCATCTTTAAAACTCAATTGCTCAACAATTTTCCCCTTTTTGATGATGGCAAACTTGTGATGCATAATAGTGCTTAAATAATATAAACAATTATAATTGAGCACAACTAAAAGATTGTAGCGCTTTCTATTCATAGTGAATAGAGGGAGCAATCAACATAATAATTATAATCATTCATTAAAGAGCTCATAATGTTAAAGCAAGATAATCAAATAGCTCAATTATGATAAACGATGTCATCCATGTATATAATTCATAATCAAGAAGTACATTGATGACCATAGTGGTATTAGCACAAAAGACAAAGATAGATCAAATTTAATAAGACCTTCTTTGAAACTAGATAGATCAAAGCTCAAATACCTAACATCACACCATACTCTTCCCCCTTTTGGCATCATCAAAAAGATCAATAAGTCAAGACAAGGAAGATACCTTATTACAAAGCCATAAAATAGAGTCAAGAGTATGATAATCATAACATAAGCATAACTAAAGTAGCTCAAGCACAATCTAGTGATGCTATAACTACACCAAAAGCAATTTATGTTCAAGTACACATCATGACATCCAAGGAATTAAATCAAAGGCTCTAGTTTGAATTACAAGACGATAGAGGTATGTCATGATTTGATCATTGCATGATGAAGGATAAAGCATATGTGAATCATTCATTGGTTCAAGGAGGTCATTCCCTCGCTCTTAGAAGGTGCTTCCTTTTAGACATAGGAAACATTGTTTGAGATGGAATGGTTGGAAAATGAAAAAGCTTGTTGGTTTAAGGTTTAGCCAATGTCACATTATGAGGAGAATATTGAGAGGGACTAGTCACAATGTAAAGATAAAATACTTTGAAACATCATTGTTACTAGAGTACCCTTATTTGTCCTACTAACCAATATGAATTCCTTATCTCTCCAACATGGTAGACGATTAGGTGGCAATGAAACTTAGAACAATAAATGAATGCCAAAGCCTAACATCCTACCTTTGCCGTTTCTCCACCCCTTCCATTTTTAGCAACATCTCCATGCAAGATAAACATTCCTAAGATTAAAAGAAATTCTTCCTTATATCCTCTCCTTAAAACAATTTCAATATATAACTCCAATTAGGAATTACTCCTTATTTCTCCTCCCTGTACACGTAAAAAATAAGCTCTTTAGTCTTAAAAAAGTTCTAAGAATAGAGAAAACGTTCCATAATAGAGTAAATGAATGTCAGTAACGTGCAGGAAAAATCACTGCCATTTCTCCTCTACTGTTTCTTTTTTCTTTTTTTTTTTTTTGTTTGTTCTTTGTATCTCCTTTTCTTTCCCCTTTTATTTATTTTTTTTTTGAAAGCTACAACAACTTCCCCATAAGACTTGACTGATTTCCTTATACAACCAAATAGATATTATGACTCTATGATATGCAATAATTTCTCCAAATAAAGACTATACCATATCTCATCAATAATTCCCCCTAACAAAATAAGTAACGTGACATTAGCAAGGGTAAAATGATGGTCATAGAATTTTTCATTGTGGAGCTTGGTTGTGTTTCAATGGCTCAAATTTTCAAAGTCTGATTTGGCTTGTAATGTGGTTTCAAAATATAATCAGTTTTTTAAGAAGGAATTCGTCTTGCACAAAATAAAATTTTGGATGTATGATATAGTAACAATAAACAATAAATGCGGTATCAGTATAGCATCTAGTGAGACATAGCGAGTCCCTTATATTAATGCATTATGTAAATGAAATCAACAAGACTCGTATGTTATACCCTTGTAAATAAGCATCAATTATGAACAATGGCAAATCAATAATTTTTAATCAATCATTGAGGGATCATATGTATGATACTAACTAATCAAGCATAACCATATCTAGAACAAGAGTGATCCTTCTCAAATTATTTTCTATAAAAGGCTTTTGTAAAAATATCAACATTAATCCATCAACAAAAGCTTCTATTTAATTAGGATGCTACCCATCTATAGTAAATGGGTGCCACAGTTTAATACCGCATTCATATATTGCAATCAATAATAATAAGTCATCATCCAAAACTAATATATAAAATAAATTATTTCCAAGGAACAAACTGAAAGCATAATAAATAATCTCCTTGTAAATAATTTCCCACAAAATTCTCAACTATATGAAAATAATCAATAAAAACAGCATATTTTCCCTGTCACATAGCCAAGTAATATCAAAGAAATTTGTCATTAAAACATACATCTACAAAGAACATATTATTTAGAGAGTATATTTGAGTGACTTACTAACCTTTTTACTCTTGACAACTATGCGTTCCATATTATCGCCAAATATATCACCACATTCACTCTCAAAGGCCATAAGTGAGAGCAATTCAAGTTAAATCCAAACATGATATAATTAGTCAATACTGATGTTAACTCCCTCTCATATAGCCTGCACAACTCAATCAATTCTTGGTTTTGGGAACCCATAACATTTTGGTTCCCTTTGGGTTAGTAGCATTAACAATATGCAAAGAATCTTTCCTAACCCATATTTGTTTGAGCATAACATTATTCTTATCATGTGATAAGTTTTTAGGACATTCATAAGTAAAATGACCAATAAAACCACAATGCATGCAAACACGATGTTCTGGCACATCAACATATTTTCTATATTTCTTTGTAGGACCAGTTTTAGCTACGGTCCTAATTCTTTGATTGGAAGGAGTGTTGACATGTTTCATATACATCTCATAAGTTTTTTGTCCAATATACCATAAGTTTTCTTTGTGTGTGGCATTAATTTAATTTTTCTCCATGGTGGACAAATGACAAATTCTGTTTAAGTATCTGATTTTCTTTATTGAGAGCATCCAAACATTTCTGCAATTTATGGAAATGATCAGTGGAAGCATTAGATTCTTTTACAGAGTTCACTTTATATTTTAGCTTCTGTAAATCCACAGAACGTTCCTTCAACTTTTTATCCAACGTTCCCTTCTCTTTTACTAAGTTTTCCTTTAAGCGTTTTTCCTTTTCTAACTCTAGGGAATATTGTTTCAAATTCTTCTCCAATGTTCCCCTTTCCTTTTCTAAGATGACGTTCTCTTCTTTGAGCGAATTGTTTTCTTTTTCTAAATCTTTCGTTTTATTTGTTAGAACTTCCTTTTCTTCCTTCAAATTTTTATTGAGTATAGTCAGTGTTTCACTGATGTTCTCTACTTCACATATTTTAACAGTGGATATTTTTTCTAATTTCTCAAGAGTATCAATCCTATTTCTTAGTTCATTAATTTCATTCATCAAGATTAAATTACTATTTTCAGCCTCTTCTTTGATTTTAGACAAAGTCTCTTGAGAACTATTAACAATAACATCTATGGCATTCATTAATTTTTCTTTTGAAAAGAAAGATAATTTAGATTTTAATTCAATCAATGTTACCTCATTATCTTCATCATCATCGGCCTCATCTTCTGAATTTACCATAAGAGCTAGGATGGCTTTAGAAGGGTGTTCCTCTTCAAGTTCTTGATCATTGTTGTCTAAGTTGCTCAAATCCTTCTTGGATGCAATGTTTATCTCCTTTTGGTTTTTCATCTCCCACAAAGGACAATTTTTGATTTTATGACCAAGCTTCCTACACTTAAAACAATTCACGTTTGTAGAAACCAGTTTATTATTGAAATAATTATATTTACCTTTCTTTGCGTTCCTTTTTGTTCTTAAGTCTCTCTTTGATTTTCCAATGCGCTGAGTAAGTTTCTCTTCATCTATATAGCTCTTACACCGTATATACTTCTTACCATTGTATATCGAAGGTGTAACTGAAGAGTGTCCCTCTTGGATATTTCTTAGTGCATTATTCATGATCGATTCTCTTCAAGCGTGAACCTGTTACTAAGAGAAAACGAGGCTGTGATACCAATTGTTACTAGCACAAGGTACACAAGATGGGGGTGAATTGTGTTACCCCAAATTTGCGTAATTTAAAAACAAGTATAAAAGAACTATAATTAAAGCACTCACAATTTACGTGGAAAACCCTTTGTAACTCACAAAGGATAAAAAACCACGGTCCGAAGGACTTTAAATACTACTTCTTTTATTAAGAGAATAGTACAACTCGATCAAGTTAACTCTAACTCAACTCACGCACTCGAACACTCGTCCAAGCCAAACGCACTTAGAAACTCTTCCAAGCCAAACGCACTTAGGCACTCACCCAAGCCAAACTCTGAACAACTAACTCTAGTTGTCCTAATCAATGGAACAATGTTACCTTGATGAACTTCAATAAGTGGAAAGGTACAATATAAACCTATAGCTTTGCAATGATTATACGTATGAAATTTATAGCTATTAGGCAACGTTCTAAGTAATGTGTAAATGTTTGTGATCAAGACTCTCTCAAAGATAATATCACGTTCAATTCGGCGGAGAGGCTCAAAACTAATTTAGGTTTCAACTTCTTTTTATAGGCATAACCAAGAAGTACAAAGCAACTAGGAAACCTATTTGCAACTAGGAAACCAAATCTCTTTTTTCTTTACTTGATAAACAAGATTTTCATAAAGAAGAATAAATATCTTTATCATATAAAACATTATATCAAAATCAGTTTTTATGAAGAAAATAAAATAAATATCTTTATGGAAAGTATTTTCTTCCTAGTTAAAAACCATGTAGCCAAATATAAGAATATATAGATTTTATAGAAAATCTTTACTAATTAAAATAAATGTCGGCTAGGTTAAAAACTCTTCTAAACCAAAATCATTTAACAAATAATGAAGAATTAATTTTAAGTTACTCTACTTAAAATTACTTCTACATCAGACGTATAAATGTGTATGAATATAGAAACGTTCCTTTGAATACTAAGGATTCAAGAAACGTTCTCTTTCATACTATCTCATGTGTAAATTATAGTTGCCCAATAATTATAAATTACATGTATTAATTATTGCAAAGCTTTAACAAGAACTCTAAGACATAAATAAATAACCTAGAACACATGAGAATAACTTGTGTCTTCTCTTGATCTTTATCTAGCAAACTCTTGCATAAATAAATTCCTGAAACACTAACACACAAGTTAAGTAGCATCACTTTATAATTAAATAAGTTTGTCATCTTCAAAACTCAATTGTTCAACAGTGTATTTCTCTTAGCTTTGCTTCATTTTCGAGCCAGATTTGCATTGGTTTCCGAAGATTGCTAGCTTGCTGTCAACAAGAGCGATTGAACTTGATGATGAAGAATAAAAGGATGATTCAATATTTGTCTCATTTTTAGGGTTTTTATTTTTCTTGTATTGTTCTTGTTGTATTTGTTTCTTTCTCTGTTTTTCACTAGCCTGTTAGTGAAAACAACTTAGGATATTTCTATAATAAAGAATCCTAAAATTTTTGCCTTTCAAAAAAAAAAAAAAAAAAAAAAAAAAGTTATTAGTCTACTTTCTCTTATCTTCTTTGTTAGTGCGTGACCCTACAACTAAAAATTTACACCTGACACACTATCTAAAATATACAAATTATTTGCATATAAAATAGAAATAGAAATATAATATGATGGTCACGTGAAATTGTTTCAACATGTCCGCAATCATCCTTCGTAGTGTGAATATAGAATGCTTCCGTAAGTCATCTCTAAAAACTACTTTGATTTGCTATAAAGAATTTAATACTCCAATTAATTTAACTTTTTGTATTGGCTTTGGACTTTAAATCGATCGAGTAAAGGAACGCATTTATTCACGTGATCAATAGAGTATAAAATTTTAGGGGACAGATCACCAGTTACCGTCTTAATTATGAGCAATGAGGTGTTGAATTATTAGTAAATAAGTTGCAACTTGTACACCAGGTCACGGATTTAAACCTCATAGGAAGCACCTACACGAATTAATTCATATAATACCCGAAGCTATGTGTTAGGAGTTGTTATTTAGCCACATCCAAAAATAAATGAAGGAAATTCCTGTTTACCAAACCAAAAAAAAAAATTTTGAGCAATTCCACTGTCGGATTTGGTGGGATAATCGATCTGATTTTTCCATCGCAACTTTGCTGCCTTCCATGGCAATAGTGTCTCCTCTTAACCAAAATGCCCCCTCACAAAACACAAGTACACTTTTTATTTTCCAACGCATGCAATAGCTTGCAAACTATATACGCCAATTAGGCCAATTAATTTTTAATTTGTGACTGACTCAAGTACAAATTCTAATCTCCCTACATAAATAAGAATTTAAATCCCTAACCACTAGATTATAAGAATGAGATGATTACCACTAGTCCTCCCACCTTATTTTCCGGTCCTCCTCACATTCCACTTCATTAGCCTCTTGAGTACGAAGTAGCTATGCATTGCGTTGCCATTTCGTAATGTTGACTTTGTCTCGCGGCATATATAAAAATATTATACCAAATCTATTTTCTTTTATTTTCTATTAATAAGATTCTAAGAACCATATGTTTATTAAAGTATGTTAAAAGTATAAGCGAAAATAAACAAAGGACTATACTCTATACAGCAAAGCAAACATGCATAGTACTACTACGACATTGAGTAACATTTATTTGCAATCATGTCATGTGAGACGAGTAAATATGGACCTTGATTAGTTTACACATGGTGTAATATACACAAATGTGTCTTTGAGTCTATCTCTCTCCTTTTACTTGGGCTCCTTTAAGTTTCGTAAGGGTAGTATGGGCATGGGGGAGAGGAGAGAGATAGACACAAAATACACTTGTGTATATTACACCATGTGTAAGACTGTAAGCTTGGCATTTCTCACCAAAAATAGGAGAGATGTAAGAGTGATGTTATTAGGTTATTTTTGGCATAACTAATTGTAATTGTGAGTAGTATGAGCTTTGATCGAAAGCTACTACAGGCAACTTTCGCAAAATGAATTTTGGCCACCAAAAAAACACAAACTTTCCCAAAAAAACTTATTTACCCAAAAATGTTAAAGCTCCCACGAAATTTCTTCAAACTTCTCTGCCAAATATAGCCTTAGCTTTAAGTACTGGCCTAATATATGAACAATCCTGTATTTCTAGTAACATAATTTCAGTATATATCTCTCTTACTAACCAAAAACATAAATGAAGAAGCCTAAATGCACCCATAAATGACGTTGTGCATGATGTTGTGTTTTTTTTAACAGCGATAGTGTAATAATTTCATTAGACAACTAATTGTCACAAAATCATCATACAAAGTTTCTAAGGCTCGTAAGGACCCTACCTATCCACTCAGCCTATCTCTATTTATGTTCTGGTTATACAAAAGAATAACCCCCCAATCTATCTATGGTGGTATCAAATCGATCCTTATCAATAGATTTTCCTCATTATTTACACCTTGCTTAGCTAGCCCATCAGCATCACTAATCTTTTCTCTAATAACATGTTACACTACACCAAAAAACACCTACGATAGCAGTTGATTTGGGCCTACGACTGCGGTCGATTTGGGCCTAAGACAGCGGTCAATTTGGGCCTACGACAGCGGTTGATTTGGGCCTACGATAGCGGTTTCGACCGCTTTTATCTCGAGTGCGGTAGTATGTCAAACACCAACGACAGCGGTTCCGATTTGACCGCTGTCGTAGGTGATCGCTGTCGTATGTCAAAATTGACTTTTGACTTTAATTCAACATACAACAGCGTCCGTTGAGCAGCTGCTGTCGTAGGCCATATACGACAGCGGTTGTTGATCGACCGCTGTCGTAAGTGTTTTTTTTTTTTTGCTTGCCCTTGACCTTTGATTGAAGGTCTAATGGGTACGATTTCATCTTTTCGCCAAATGCAAAAAATCAAAATTAGAGCTCTAAAATAAAATAAAAGACAATGGTATTTGACAACTAATTTTTATAACAAGTAACATTTTGTTTTTTACAAACTCTAGATACAATGAAAGTTTTAAGACTTAATCAAGACTTAAACGAAGCACATTAAATACTAGACTTATTATAATTTACACCAACTCGCTCATAAATTCATCATGCTCCATAAAAACTGTATACTCACAGATAGACGGCATTTTCAGTTTAGTCAATACTATATCAATGTCATTGTGCCTGCATTTCGGCACTTCACACGCAATTAAACCTGCGAAACAAATATAACATTATCCTCAAATTTACAGTAGGAGCTTATGCTTTCAAAATGTCATCAAAACACCACACTTTTCAAGTTCAGAGCTAGAAAAAGATTGATAAAATCATAATACTACAAATTCCAAGATCTTATTTATCAACATATGCAATATGTACATACCTAGAATTTTAAGGCCAAAGAGCAAACTTTCATAATACTACTGATTCGAAAACAATCTACCTTTCCACATACATCAATAACACTTAGGCTTACCTTCACTACATCATCGGAAGGGGAGAGGCTACACATCAAACACGGAATTCCATGCAACTTGAAAAGAATAAAAATATAAGAGCAGCAAGCCAGCAGCGTTACACAATCAACATAGACAGTAACCTGCAGAAAAATTTAGCATGAACACAAGAGTCATATCTGCGCATATTCATAACTTCCTGCAATCAGGTTCAGAAAAAAACACGGCATACACAAACCACAATCAGAGCAGTTTTGAACTACTTTCTAGTGCTTCAGGTCTAAACATATATCTGAAGATAAGCAGGTCTTGTGCGAGAAGAAAAGCCACCCCTAAACAGTAAAACAGTCACCTTAGCATCTGAAAATATTCCAACACAGAATGAGAATAAGGGACTGTTCTCCTCAACTTCTCCTTGAAGTGTTCAGTAAAATTCAGTTCAGTTCAGTTCAGTTCAGTAAAAAGAAGTTTAGTTCAGTAAAAAGAAGTTTAGTTCAGAAAAATTCAGTAGAGTTCGGTAAACCAAAGAACAAATTTACTCTTTGTAATTGTAGATTCAGTAAAAATAAGTTCAGATCAGTAAATTTCAGTTCAGTTCAGTATTTTGCACATAAGTTCAGTAAAAATAAGGTGAAGAGAACAGGCCCTAACTTGTCTCAGTGTGGCAATGTTTCACCAAAGTTTTAGCTTCTAAAGATAGCTTTAACCATAACAGTTTGAAAAGCCTTCTTCAGCTAACAAATGTCGTCCTGCACCTGAGTGACATTCAGCGCCAAGCATTAGAACTCAGCTGCAGCAGAACAGGCATCACTGCCTACAAATGAACTCGGTATTACAGTGTCAACCTGTAAAACAAGCAGTTTTAAGCTATACAAGCCAAATTTCATTTAAGAACAGATATTAGTCATCTGTTGGAAAAATATAATCATAGTAGTTATAGTTATACCAACAGATTGTTGTTAGCATTCTCGATTGTGCAGCTCCCAAGCTTGTCACTTTCTCCTGGAATAGGCAAATAGTAATCTAAATCACTTCAAAATCAGAACATTAAGTGAAATACAAACTTAATGAAATCAAACTATGGAAAACACCACTAAACAATCTACGTACATGATAATTCCACACTTCCACCAACACAGAGGTCATACTTATTTAGCATTCACTTGAACAGACTAAATCCATTAATAATATTGTACGTTCAAATTATCCACAAGCAAGGCTGGCCGGAGAAATCACATGCCCAGAATAAGCAAGTGAATGCTCAATCTGGTCAAGAACAGCGCAGAGAACACAGAATTCATCATTGCCTGCAATTACATTTTAAAACCAAACAATGTCGTCCATAAACATCAATACTGATTAAGCAAAAACACGTACTCAATCAAAATTTAAATGCAAAAAATAAGCAGAAGACAAACCAAGAATCTCCTATTTTCTTTTCCTTCTATCTTTTTCTTCAAATAAAAACTGAACATCCAAAAAATTCAATGATGAAACATAGTAATCTTACCATGACTTGATGACTCGTGTTTGAATGACTGCATCCCTTGAACAAGAGGCACACTGTCAGCAAAGAACTGCATTATCGCATTCGAGAATTCTGTATTGCCCATGTTTGTAAACCCACCCCTACAACGCCCATAATGTCAGAAACTTCAATTAGGCAATTACAATCTACAAACAAAAGCACTAAGCGGGTAAATACCACTGAACGCAACTGAATTCAGCTAAACCTTTCCACCAACTGAATTCGTATAAACCCATCAACTACGGGGACAAAAGCACATCCTCCTAATTTACCATGAGTAATTAACACAAAATACACAGTAAAAATCCTCCTTGGCCATGGTCTTGCATACAAACCAAATATGTTCTTCAGACATTAGCCGATAAGTGTCAAATTGTCCTAAACATTAAGGGTATGTTTGGCACGAAAAGCTAGCTTTTCAATAAAAGCTACAGCTTGAAGCTTGCAGCTAGTATTTTTTACTCTCTGCTACCAAACAGTTTGTCATATGATTTTCAATCTGCAGCTACAGCTTCAGCTCCCTACAGGTAATTTTGTGAAAGCTATCCTTGCAAGCTTTCACCTACAGCTAGTTTATTAGCATTTTGTAGCAACTTTTAGCAGTTTTTGACACAATTCTTTCCTTTTTATACATTTGACAGCTACAGTTACAGCTAATTTTGCCAAACATAGCCTAAATCTTCAGAGCTACTGAAATCAATTCGATCGGTTCCTAACTTAGTCTTAATACTCACCCCACTTACAAATACAAAGACTAACATTTCACAAACGGCAATACTACCAACATTTTCCACTGTATACAGCATAACAAATTAAGAACCAAAATCGCGACCAAGATATATCAGCATACTACTTAGCTCAATCACATATTATTAACCAACCTGTTATTATCAGCAATTAAGGGAGTTGCATTTATGCTGGAGATAACTTCAGTTTGCCATCGAGTTTCAAATTCTGTGGGCATTGTGTGTGCAACAGTTCATCCTCATCTGTACAAACCAAACAAACATTTTTAAAATTGCAAAATTTCACCTAAAACGAAGAACATAAAACCCAAAATAATATCAAAAACATAAACTTATAGGTGAGAAAAACCCGCTCCATCATTAGTGGTTCTCTATCTCTGAACTTATTTAGGATTCTTAAAATTATTTCGCCTTAAAACTTGAACATCCCAATAGTATCAAAAATTCATAAATCAAAATTCACAAATTAACGCAAGCAAATAGAACAACACAAAATTAACTTGAAAAGTAGAGAAGGCTTTAGAAATTAGCTCAACCAAATTGAGTTTACAACGGCAAAACACATCATAGAAACTCTCTTCAGAATTGCATTAAAATTACACAATTCGAAATATAAAAAATTAAAAAAAAAATTATAATTTGATAGAGAGTTAGAAAATCACCGAAAGATATCCCACGAATTGATTTAGGGAGAATCTGGGCTTTAAACTGTAGGTACCCCCAAATTCCACATTCCTTCAAAACCTCCACATTTGATAAAATTAACAAATAAACTCAGCCAGTGAATGTTAAGGCAGTAGACAGTATGTTTTTTGCTTGTTTTTCTTGATTTGGGCATTAAGGCTTGTTATGCTTAGCTCAAGTACCCTTCCTAGAAGGTGCCTTGATTAAGTTTAGCTCCCTTTTTGCTTTGTATGAGGTTGTAATTTGTGGTTAATCATTTGGTAATAAAAAGTAGCTCTTTTATACCAAAAAAAAAAAAAAAAAAAAAAAAAAACTCAGCAATCGAAGACCTTATCGTCGGTATCGAACCAAGATCAAGTGGAAATTGAGCCAATTTTCTTTTTCCTCAGACTCGAAGCCGAAGAACCCAAATCACGGTCAGCAAATTTATCATCACCAGAGATTTCAGCTTAGTCGTGAGGCAAATTGAGAAGGTTGAGATTTTTCTCTCTTCTATTGTTGTCGGAAAGTTCTTCGTCGTCGGAAGAATTAGGGTTAGGGTTCCCGCGAGTGGATCGACGGAGAGAGGAATTGAATTGTTTTGTGACTTTTCTTTTTGTTGTTTTTGGTTTTGGTTTTTGTGTTTTTGAAGTTGTTGTTGATGTTGTTTCAAACAACGATTCTGGAGATCTAAGAGAGATGGGCGATTTTGCTCATTCTTTTTATATCTAATTTGGTGGTTTTGAAGAAATGTGGAATTTGGCTGGTGAGAGGTGAGAGATAGAAATGGCACTGACGAGTTTTTTTTCAAAGGTTATTTCTTCATAGAATAGACGTACCTACAACAGCATTGGGTTTGGAGCCGCTGTTAAAGGGCACATATGACAGCGGTTGGGAAGGAACCGCTGTCGTCAGGGTTGTTCATCCGGTCAGGAAGCGGATCGGACCACTCGAGTTCAGTCTGGGACCGGACTGGACCGAAATTTTGAAAATGGTCAGCGAGTCGGGTTGATCATTAAAAAACTTATTTGCAAAAATCGGTCCGAACCGGATCGAAAACCTGGTTACCCGATCCAAAACTCAGACCGGTCTCACCCGGTCCGGTCCAAAAAATCGGTCTAGACCGAATAGTGAACAGCTCTAGTTGTTGTCTAGGTTGCACGGATACCGATACCGATACCAATACGGGTACGGATACGGGTGCGGGATACTGCAATTCTAAATTTTCTAGGATACGGGTACAACAAAAATATAATATAAAATATATAACAACTTAAAATAAAATAAAATAAAAAGGTTAAGTACAATTCAATTTATGACCTTTACTTGCATTGTTAAATTCTATATATCATTCTCCATCAAGAATACAATATAGAGATGAAAAACGCGTGAGTAAGTTGATGACTAATTAGTTGCTGGTATGTATGTGTGGAAGACAGAGAGAGTTGGCGAACTGACCATCTGCTCCGGTAGACGTAAGCCTTCAGATCAGACAAGATGGAGCCTATGATGAGAAAGAAATGTCATTTCTTTTGGGTTGCATAAAGATATATTTAAAGAAATACTTAATCTTTGTTGCAAAAAATATAATTAATTGAAGTGTTTGCTGATCTGGCATATCTTTAAAGTATCTATCGTGTATCCGAGAAGTATCCGTAATTATTTAGGAAAAAGCTAATACGAAAAAATAGGATACTTCTCCGATACGTATCGGGTGCGTATTTCCAAGTATCGGGCGTGTATCCTAGAAGTATCGGTATCCGAAACGTATCGGATACGGGATACTGTTGTTGGGCCAGGTATTGGTGTAACCTAGGCTGTCGTACACCACCATATCACAGAGGCTTAACTTCGACCGTTGTCTTATATATCTCTATTTTTATTTTCCATTTTATTTTCATTAATTTTCTACCTACGACAACGGTCAACACGGAACCGTTGTCGTAAGGTGGCTGTTATAGGTGATTTTTGGTGCAGTGTTATATGCATGTTGGTTAATAATAATCTTATTTTTAGTATCAACAACAACTAAGGTGTGAAGAAAAATACAAGGTATCCGGTACTGGAATTAAAAACAATAATTTCGAAATCGGAACCAGGCTGAAAGATGCAATTTTGATTCGCAAAAACAGAAATCGCCAACAAATTCAAATCCACATACCTAAACTGGTGGGCAACAATAGCAGAACCAACATTTTTATTTAAAAATTTGAATGATTCTTTATGTACACCAATAACTTCTCACCTCCTACTCAGACGTACGCCAATCAATTAGTTTTGGTTACAAAAAATAATTCGATTTCGATAATAGTGGTATAACACAAGTCGATGAGGAGATTATTGGAGCTATTAACAAGATTTTTCTCATCATTGCTGGAAAGAAACGATGTTTATTTTCCAGTAGTATTAGTGATTTAGAGATTAACATTGATAGATTAGTGGTTTAAGGATTGTATTCTTATTTAAAATTGGATTTACAATGTTAGTATTTTGATTGTAAAATGGTTTAATATTTGTTGTATTTTTGGAAGTTAAGAGTAATTGGTGTGATATTACAAATGTTATTTTGTATTATTAAAATATGAATTGATTTAATTCTCAAAAGAATGAATTGAAATTTTACACTACAAGAAAATAGACGATTAGCAATCGATTTTTTGAGACCGACCATAATTGGTAGTGAATTAGCAACCGATTTTTCAATTTAGCGACCGATATTGGTTCGGTCGCAAATTTAGCGTCCGAAAAACAAATTTGGACGCCGCTTCACATAGTTGACAAAAGCACTGCATTCTTCTTTTTGTTTTAATTTTTATTTTAGGCATTGAAATGTGAAAACCCTTGATATTCAAAGCAAAGAAGAGTAACAAACCCCACCCACCCCCCACATTGTTTTGTCCGCCTTTTCTTTTTCTCTCTCAATGTCTCTTTCTCTCTCCTCTTCTCAGTACTCCATGTCTCTTTCTCTCTGCTCTACCAATATTTCCTCTCCTCCTTTCTCATGGCTCAAACCCTAACAAGCTAGCATTCACAATCGAAGTTGTTTGATAGTTCTTCACAGGAGGAAAGTGAAAACCACAGCGAAGTCGCGATCTCTTAGCATTCGAAGTACATAGACAACGATCTGACCAAGAATCATTCATGAGATTTGCAACCTCTTCGGAAACGAAGAATTCAACGAAAAATTCAGTGGCAAGCTAATTTTTTCAGGGCTTGCACTTGTCAATTTTCGAACTATTTTGCTACGAGGTTGTTAGAACTAGCATCGAGCTTTGATTTTATTGTGATTTTCATGAAGTATAGAGGAAATTTTGCTTCTTTTTGTAATTTTCATTTAGTTTTTGTTTTGTCGTAATTTTCCAGAATTCGCGATTGATTATTGCTATTTGTTGTAATTTTGATTGATTTTTGTTTTCGTTGTAATTTCGATAATTTTGATTGATTTATGATTTTTTTTCTTGGGTGTGATTTTCGAGAATTTTCGTTTGTACTCTTCGTCTTAGATCTTGTAAGTCTTCTTTTACTCTTGAAATCCATGGGAGTTGTGGCATATTGTTTAAAGCGGATTTCACCTTCTGATGATCTGTAAGTTTTGATTTAACTTCTCTTTCGTTGTATTTGTCGATTTCTTCTTCTCCTCCTCCTCTGCTAGGGTAAAGGTTAGGGTTAGGGTAAGGGTAAGGGTAAGGGTAGGTGCTAGGTGGTGGGGGAGGGTGGAGTGGCTGGGGGTGAAAGGTGGTGGTCTGTGCGTTGCGGGAAATAATTTGTTTTTTTTTTTAAATTAATTGCAGATTAGCGTCCGACTTCAGGACGCTAATTTCAGACGCTCACTTTTAGCTTCTGTAGAATTGGACCCTAAAACAATTAGCGTCCGGGGTTTTAGCTACCATGGTTGATCGGACGCTAATAGCTTAATTACGGTCGCTAATGACATTTAGCGACCGATTCCAACCATTCAGCGACCGTTTTGTTCGGTCGCAAATATCTGTTTTTCTTGTAGTGTTAATGCACACTTAGTTCCCTGAAACCTATGGGTATTCGCTGGATACAATTCTGATTTCAAAAACTGAAATATCCTGTAATACTCCGCATATTTATAATATGCAATAATGTGATTATTTGATTTGAAATATGGATTTTTGGAGAAAAGAATATTTATTTCCTTATTATTTGGTGCTGGAATGGAAAAGATAATTTTCCTTGTGATAGTTTCCTTAATTGAGTTGTTCTAGTCGGATTAGGATTCTAACTTAGTCAATGATTCCTAACCTCTATAAATAGCCCTTGACACCATTAAATCTGATTTTTTTTCCTCTTTATTCGTGCCCTAGAGAGTTCATAAAGGTCACTCAAGTTTTTCTCCTTTACAGGCCTCACAAAAACCCTAAAAACTGTCCAGCACACACTGTCGGATTAAAAAATCCGTTTCTCCTGTTATACTTATCTCATGAGCTTGAATTTTGGATATGTTTGAGAACCAGATGTATAGAATCACACTGAAAAGTTTAATAACTTTTAGAGATCGTTTGATACCCCAAATTATTTTTCTCTTGAAGCAGCGCAATGCTGATGCGATATTCAGATCCGCCTACTTTGTTCTATGATAACTCAAAACCTACACATGATTTTTAAAAACCCTTCGGTGTAGTTGAACCTTAGTATTCCCTCAGCTTATACACCAATTTTTAGATGATATGGACTTCGTTTGATGGTCCGTTCAAGCGTTTGATTCAGATTGCATGTGCTGATTTCGTATTTGAGTTGTTTTTTGGAGCGTAGGAATCAAGGTAATTCTATGTGTACAATTTTACTCAACCCCATGAAAAGTTTGAGTATGTGCTAAGTGGTATATTTGATTATGCTTGGATGGACTATATTAAATTTGATTTGTATGGTCATGGATTTATTATTTAAGATGGTTTTATGATGAATTAATTTATGGTGGATTAATTATATGAAAAGATTATATATGGTGGATTAATTATGTGAGATAAGTTTATGGGAATTATGGTTTGGTTGAATTATGCAATATTGGATTATTATCGATTAAATTGATATTGGTATTGAATTTTATATGGTGAGTAATGGATAGAACCTTGTGATTGGTTCATGTGGAATATGGGTATATTGAAATTGGATTATTATTGAACTTTTGTGATCTAACTGATGTGAAGTATTGTTGTTGGTATGATCACGATTATTAAAATTATGTTGAGGGTTAAGAGACCTTTAGGTAGGATCCCCTAAAGGTTAGACATAGATATGGTGGATACTTGTATATCTTGCAGAACTGCGGTTTACGCAAGCTCTATACTATTTTGACTCTTAGAGCATTGATCCCATGAGTTTGGTTATATGGGTTGTCCAAATTGGACGAGTACAGACGTATTAGTGGTACTCTATTGTCCTAATTTTAAGCCGTGGAGGTTTTAGAATGGGGTGTGCACACTTAGACTTTTGCTGATCAGTTGGTGGAAATATTTATGGTATGGAAAGGTTGAAATCCCTTCTCCATTGGTGGAATTTTATCTTGTCGTTCTTCCCTCTAAACAAGATGGCTTAATGAATAATGAATAAATATATGATTGGTGTGCGTGTGCTTGGTTTGATGCTATGTGTGTATGAAATGAATTTAAACAAAATATTTTGGAAAATCCAGGTAAGGGTTTGCAAATGAATTTGACAGGGTAGAGTAGAGTTACCAGCTTTTGCTGATTTTCTTCTTTGTTTTCCCTTGTTTCTCTTCTTATATATTTTACAGGTGAGTTTGATGGATAAGCGTTGGAGTGAGGATGCTAGATAGAAGAATTGATAGATTTGTCTCGAACATTATTTAATTTGTTTTAGTTGGTTTATAATTTGGGAGTTATTATTGTTATTATTAATTATGTTTTAAGTTGGACTTTGTTTAGCTTAAGTTGAAAATTAGTTATTATGTTGTTAATGTTGGTATTATTTATTTTAGTTGTGGTTGGGCCTTGCATTTAATTTATTAAATGCGGCTTAGCACATTGGAATTTCCCTTTATTTTCCGCTGCAATTAGAGCTGGCAAAAACTGTCCCGAGCCGAAAACAGACCCGAGACACGAAGCTGACCAAACCCGATCAAACCCGAAAATATTGGGTCGGGTCGGGTTGGACCCGTTGGGTCGAGCTCTTTTTTTTTTTTTTTTTTAAATATCTTTTTTTGCATTTTTTTATATTATATCTTAGTTTTATCTTGTTAACTTAGCACAACTAGCTAGTTAGTGTGCTGGTTGCACTCACTACTACAATTCCAGGCATTAGACACGCTTATTTAGACACACTTTTAAAACCGTGGAAAAAAAAATAAAAGGCAGCAGAGTCTACCACGCTTTTAGCCGTGGTTGTAAAAAAATAAACTTAAACATGTTTTGGACCGTGACAAATAAGAGCGGGAGCAAATTCAGAAATTTTTATTTGGAGCCCGTGGTTTTAGTTTAGTATAGCGCTCAGTTGAAAAAAAAAAAAAAAAAACACTAAACTAAACAAAACTAAAACCTAGGTCCCAAACCCGAAACCACGTTTCATCTTCCTCTCTCCTTCAGTTGTTCTTTTTTCTCTACCTCTCACTTCACTTCAAATCTTCAATGGCCTCTCAATTACCAGCGTAGAGACAAAATTGTCATCTCCTTCAAGTCCTTAAGGTATGTTTTGTTCAACTTTTCTGATCCAAACGGTTATTTGGGCTTTGATTGTGATTTTGTTGTTGTTTGTTTCAGAATTAGGGTTTAATTCTTCAATCTAATTACATAGGTACATATTATCTTTACCTATTTTCGTTCTTTAAACCCTAATATTGCGTTTTATGTTTGATTCGTGGCAAAATTCTTACAGTGGAACAAGTTTGGTTGCAAGATTGATTTACATGGTTCTTGTCATCTCTCTGAGCGTTCTGAAATTTCCACTCCCAATTGTGATACACAGGTCTTGTGCTTCTCCCTCCCTTCTTCTTATGTGATTTATTCTTTTTCTTCAATTTTTATTCATCTGCCGTTTCGTAGTTTTGCTATTGTTGCTGTTTAGTTTATTTTAAATTTCAATTTTTTTTCTGCTCCTCTATTTCGTCTAAAGATCAGTTTGTAGTGATATGTGGCTAAGATCAGTTTATACTGATATGTGACTAAGATCAATGTGTACTGATATATAACTAAAATCAATTTGTACTAATACTTGAAGTTCTTAGACAAGTGATCTTCATGTTGTTACGCAAAAAATAGACTCTGCTCCAACAACTTTAATAAAAGTAATATACTTTGGTATGTATAAAATTTTAGTGATTTCTTGAATTGCTGTGACATACCCTTTCATAAGTATTGTGATTTCTCGTTAAAAAAAAAACAAATTGTGGTTCCCTACTATTTGTTGGCTAATCTGATCATAATGTGTTATCGTAGAATGTGCACACGACCGTGCGGTTAGTTTATACCAGTGCATATATGTTCTTGTTTTACATGTTGCAACGCTGCTCTTGTAAATCAGAAGTGTAGCATGAAAAAAAATTACCATATAGTTTGGATTGCTCTTCTAGGTGTATGATGATTAGTTGATCTGCATAACACTTTCTTTTCTTGTTATATCTTACAGAAAAGTTCAGGTATTTAGAATAGATAATAGAGATGACATTAACTCTAGCACTAAATTTAGATCCCCAAGTTCCTTCCTGATCACTTCCTGTTGGAGGAAGGTATATTCATGTTGAAGACTATGCTGTTTGTGGTCTAATTTTGCTGGTGCGCAGTGCGGTGATACGTAATAATGCATATATTTTCTCAGAAAGGCTTCCTCTAATTTTGAATGAACTACTAGTAGTTGTCCATAAATACTTAAAAGGTGTATGGAGTATAGATAAGGGAAGGAGCAGGTAAATAAAACCAAGTGGAAAGGAGGGAGGGTAGTTGCCAACTCACTTGGGAAGGCTGGGACTCATTCTTTCATTCAACCAGCTTAGCATTTGGTATTGAATTGAATGCTGGGAGTAGTGCTACTGACTACGTTGTCTAGTTGCTTATTCAGTTACGTCTTTGTTCATAATCAAAAACAAACTTGTAAGATTCATCATCAGCTCATTGTGATATCTAATAACCAGAAGGAGCTTATACTTAGCTGCTCTTTTGTCCTGCTTTCCATCAACTTTTTGTTTGTTTTTGTCTTTAGTATTTCCGATGTATATATATCTACGGATTTGGGTTTTTCTTTCTGTGAAAATTTGATTAAATATATAGTGAAATGTTTTTTCTTTTGTGGCACTTTGATTTCATTTGGGTTAAGCACTTCTCTTCATGTGGATTATGGATATGGCTTGATATTGTTATAACTTATTTCTCTCTAGGAAAGATAGTTGATGTGACATTTTTTTGATGCTAAAACTCCCTTGATTTACAATTTTTCTTGTGTTTAAAATGGTTTATAATTATATTTTGTTAAGTGCTCACAATATAAGTAAAATTTTCTTTTCATTTAGGTGGAAATTTATATATGTCTAAAGATATGGATAAGAGTTGGATCCATCAACCAATTGGTAGTGAAACATATATTGAAGGTGTTAGTAAATTTATTGAATTTGCTAAGAGTGGTAGCAAAGATGGATTGATTGTGTGTCCTTGCATTAAGTGTAAAGTGAGTAGGAAAAAAAAGTTTCCTATTGATGAGGTTGAGAGACATATTCTGTTCAAGGGATTTTTTAAGAACTATAAGGATGGGATTTTTCATGGTCCAAAGGGTCTAATTGACAATCTACCACATCGAAAAACAAACACTAATGAGAGTGTTAGTAATGACATTAGGGATGTAGGCCAAGATGACATGGGAGGGTTATTGAGAGATGCTTTTGGTTATAATGTTTCTCATGACATGAATGAATCCCCAAGTGAACCATGTGAGTTTTTTGAGGAAAGGGTAGAAGATGCTGATAATCCGAATTTCTTTAATGAGTTTTCCTCTGCGCAACCTAATACATCTCGTACCCCAGAAGAACAAAAAGAAGAGGCTAGGTTTAGGAAGTTATTGGAAGCTTCTAATGAAGAGTTGTACCCTGGTTGCACTACTTTCTCTAACCTTTCGTTCCTTTTACGCCTCTTCCATCTTAAATGCATGTTCAATTGGTCAGCCAACTCTTTAACTGTATTACTTGAGCTTTTGTTGGATGCATTCCCCCATATTACTTCATTCCCACCTACTTATTATGAAGCTCAGAAAATGGTGAAGGAGTTAGGTCTTGGATATGAAGAAATCCATGCTTGTCCAAATGATTGCATATTATATTGGGGTGAAAACTCAAGTAAAACTCAATGTCCCGTTTGCTCTCTTTCAAGATGGAAGATAAGTAAAGGTAAAGAAAATGATACTGATGAAGAAGTTAGGAAAAGCCAAAAAGGTCCTCCAGCTAAGGTAATGCGATACTTTCCCTTAATTCCAAGATTGAAAAGGATGTACAAGTCCTCTAATATTGCTGAAGATATGAGATGGCATGATAAGGATAGGTTAAAGGATGGGAAATTGAGGCACCCAGCTGATGGATCAGCATGGAAAGATTTTAATGATAGGTATCCTGAATTTTCTTCTGATTCTCGGAGTGTTAGGATTGGTCTCGCTAGTGATGGTTTCAACCCATATCGTCTAATGAATACTAACTACAGTACATGGCCTGTTATTTTGACTATCTATAACTTGCCACCATGGCTTTGTATGAAGCAATCTTCTCTCATTTTGTCTTTGCTCATTCCGGGAAAATCTGGTCCTGGTAATAAAATTGATGTATATTTGCAACCCTTGTTGCATGAGTTGAAATTGTTATGGGAAGGGGTTGATGCATTTGATTCTTATGCTGGTGAACATTTTAAGATGCGAGGGGCTCTATTTTGTACCATTAATGATTTTCCTGCCAATGCTATGTTGTCAGGATGGGGCACAAAAGGGTATACTGCATGTCCTTGTTGTAATGAAGCAACACATTCATTTCGATGTAGTAATAAGATTTGCTATGGTGGACATCGTAAATGGTTACGAGATGATCATCCATATCGGTTCCAAAGTAGTTTGTTTGATGGGACTGAAGAGTATGGTCATGCTCCAACACGTTCATCTGGAAGTGATATTTTAAGGATGCAAGAAAGAGTGAAATTTCAGTATGGGAAGACTTCAAAACCTTCTGAAAAAAGGGGAAGAAAAAGAGCTGCTAGTGAAGTGTTCATGGATGACAATGATGAGGATGAGGGGTTATGGAACAAAAAAAGTATTTTTTTCAGCTTGCCATATTGGGAGCATAATCCACTCCGCCATAGCTTAGATGTCATGCACATATCGAAAAATGTGTGTGAAAATGTGTTGGGAACTCTTCTAAATGTGGATGGTAAGTGTAGAGATGATGAAGGTACACGAAGGGTACTTACTTGTTCAATTCTGGTGGACGCCAAGTTGGCGCTGAAAATATTATTCGCCTGGATGAAAAAAGTATGGCTCAAGCACATCGTTACGTTCTACTCCATTTTGAGGATGTCATGAAGGATCTTCGAGAGTTAGTACTCTTCAATTGCAATGAGGTTGGCGTACTTTTACGGTTATTTGAACTTATAAGTAACTTACTTGTTCCTTGTAGAAAATTTTTATACCATAAGAGACAAGAGTGCAGATCCCAAGGAAGTAGTACTAACTAGGCAATAGTAGAAGCTAAGTGGATTGTTGAAGAGTTTTCTGGATGGCTCAAGTCTCAGGTGATAAATTAAGGCTTTAATGAAGATAAGTATTTGCTAATTCAAAATCGGTACATGTATACATGAATGATTTTTCTTTTCTTATTTTATAGGTGCCCAATATCGACGTCAGCAGCAAAGAAGGGGAGTTGAAAAGAGTTTTAGCCCGTGGCTTAAATCCTCATGTTAAAAAACTGAGTGGTTATATACTTAATGGCTATAAGTTCCTTACAGTAGACCATGAAAGAAATAGAAAAACACAGAATTCTGGGGTGTTTGTTGAAGCCGATGGAGACAGTTACTATGGAAAGCTCACAGGAATTTATGAATTAGACTATTTTGGGGCTTGTAAGGTTGTGGTTTTCCGATGTGATTGGGTGGATATAACTTCACCAAGGGGTTTAAAGTTGGATGATGCAAATCGTCCTTCTGTTAATTTCTCTAAGCTGATGCACACTGGCCGATTTCTAAAAGATGACCCTTTTGTTTTTTCATCTCAAGTTAAACAAGTTTTTTATGTAGAAGATGAAATAGAGAAGGGATGGTTTCATGTTGTTAGAAACAAGCCAAGAGACTTGTATGATTTAGGTGCTGATCCAGAGAGGATTGATGGTGTAGATGCTTTTCTTTACTAGTTAAGTTCAACAATGTAATA
The DNA here is from genome assembly GCA_038025085.1 of Tetragonia tetragonoides. Lineage (NCBI taxonomy): Eukaryota > Viridiplantae > Streptophyta > Magnoliopsida > Caryophyllales > Aizoaceae > Tetragonia > Tetragonia tetragonoides. The sequence continues at coordinate 36,194,754 of CM076141.1, forward strand.
AGCTACCAATGATGAGTTTGTTAACTGCTTTTGACCCTCTGTTTTGGAATCATGAATCATTTATCTTTGCTGAGCATTATCTTTTACATGAGTATCTTTGGTTGTTAACTGCATTATTGAATGCTTTGTCCATTCAGTCCTTTATGTGAGTTTTCACAATGTCGTGTGCAGTTAGTAAGCCAGACTATGGTGTCTGTGAATGTTTTCCATGAGATGTGTACTACACAAATTGTGAACTCATTTGTTGTGTTCTTACAGCTTTTTGCAGGTAATAAAAAAAGAAGAAAATGTTTAGAAGCAAACGAGCTAAAGTCAATTCCACAACAAGCGAGCCAATAGAGTCAACTATGAATAAGATTGACGAGTCACATGGAAGGCGTCAATCTGCAGTCCATATGCACTTAGCCACGCCAGGGCACTCTCCTACGCGGAGAGACTCTCCATTAAGAAACTCTTCGCTGAGCTCATACCAAGAGTTTAATGCCAGAAATCGACTTAGAGGATCGAGACACTCTCCACCACCAAGGGAATCTATACAGAGACACTCTTCTCCACCGAGGGACTCTCCTCCACCTAGGTACTCTCCCCCGCCTAGGCACTCTCCCCCGTCGGGACACTATCCACAACCAAGGCACTCACGTCAAATAAACTCTTCGCAAAGGTCATACCAAGCTTTTAGTGAAGATGAGCTTGATGAAGATCAGGATCAATCTCAAAACTCTTCTCATGGATCTCGAAGAATGTCATGGAGTAACAACATTTCCTTTAATCAAAATGATGTTGTCAAGACCATAGGTGACATTTCTTTTAATTTTAATCTCTTTATTGTTCAAAATGTTCAAATCTTTACCTTTTATCATATTTATTTTCTTTTTATTAGATGCTGATCTCAAAGTTGGAGAAGAAAGAGGTGTTATACTTCCTTCTCATGTGTGGTGTTTAGAGGAAGGAAAGAAATATGTGGTTGAATTTAATGACCTTAAGCAGCCAGTTGGGAAGGGTGGACATATCTTTGTTAGATTTCTTGGAGATATAGCTAAAACTGGGGAGCTTTGTCCCGTTGGTGAACAGAATTGGCATCATGTGGATGACGTTTATAAAACAAAGATTGTGAGAGTGGTTCGGGTAAGAAAACTATCATTTGTAGCTTGCTTTGCCAGAGATATATGTTAAACTTATATCATTCGTCATATTTTACATGCAGAGCAAGTTTCTACTGCCTAATGACTATGAAATTGATGGAGGAGTGCTTTCGCACGTCAATGAGTTGTGGAAGACTTATAGGTATAGATTAAAAAAACTATACTTTGACCCCACTAAAACACAACTACAAAATGCAACTAAGGTTCCTCCTGATGTGATTAAGCAGCAATGGATAGACTTAGTTGCTTATTGGTGCTCGAGTAAGGGAAAGGTATGGATATGCCATTAATCTTCTTCCGAATGGGTAGAATCTGTGAGTGTTCATGATATTATATTGCCAATCATGTTTTTCTAATTTGTGCAGAATCTGTCACCCATCAGAAAAAGATCACGTGCTGACAAATCCCACTATCATACTACTGGTTCAAAGAGTTTCGCGCAGAAGAGACATGACTTTGTAAGATTTGGTTACCTAAACCTAGAAAACATAGATATTTTTATCCTTGGTTAATGTCTGATTTGCCTTATACTTCTAGGTTAAGAATTTCAAAAGAGAACCCAGCAATCTGGAATTTGCCAAGGTAACTCATCAAAGAAAAGACGGAAGCTATGTGGAAAATTCAGACACTAAGGAGCTATTGGTGGGTGCACTTGTGATAATGGTTATTGCCTGTTTTTCTTTATTCTTTTTAGGCGGCAAATTAATGGTTAGCTTACACAACTAACTTGCTGTGACCGCAACTTGTCTTGTTGCTGAAACTTTTGTGCAATCCAACTTTTTTGTTTTTGTGTCTCAGTGCTAAGAGTGTAAATAATTGTTGTAGGACACTGCTAAAATCATGGTTACAGAACGTATGGAAAAATCCCCTGGAAGATTGCTAGCAGAAGTGGAGAACGAGGTTTTTGATGAGTTGATGTATAGCAATGAAAAGCCTAATCCGCGCTTGGTGGGTTATGGTTTTGGAGTGTCTTGGCGTCAAGTTTATGGACTTAAAGCTCAGCTAAAGAAATTTCATGACGCAATGGATGATTTGTCAACGATCGAAGAGTTCATGAAATGAAAAAGAGAAATGTGGAGCTTGAGAACACTTGCGCACATCTGAATTCCAAACTGAATTGTTATCACCTCTGCTCTGTCTAGGTATGGTATAGAACTTGGTGACTCAACCGAGATTCCTTCCATGGAAAGTGGTCAACAAAGAAACCATGCGGCTCATATAAATGTTAGTGCACTTTAACTTTTCTTTGTTTTATGTCTTCATTAATTCTTTCTATTGTTATCTCTTTTTGTTGAATTAGCTAGTAGTGTAAAGAGTTTATTGAAATCTGCCGTGCGTTTGTTATCACTTTGGTGGATATATATCTTCGTTGTCTTTTGTAAGCTTATTGCTCCCTATTTCTGTGGGCTTTTTTTTTTGGGTCTACGACTCTTGTCCTGTGCTCAAAGTTGCCCAAATTTAGCCTGTGGGTTTGGTTTGGTTTCAGTTGTGTTATGTGGATTTGGTTTGGTTTAGTTGTGCCCTGTGAGCTTATTGCTTCCTATTTTTCTTTTTTTTTTTTTTGGGGTCTAAGACTCTTGTCCTGTGCTCAAAGTTGTCTAAATTTGCAAATTGGGCTTGTTGGTTTTGTTTGGAATCAGTTGTGTTTTGTGGGTTTGGCTTGGTTTTGTTGTGTTCTGTGAGCCTATTGTCTCTCTTTTTTTCTTTTTGGGTCTACGACTCTTGTCTTGTGCTCAAAGTTGTCGAAATTTGCAAATTTGGCATGTCAGTTTGGTTTGGTTTCAGTTGTGTTCTGTGAGTTTGGTTTGGTTTCGTTGTGTTCTAGTGAGCTTATTGCTCCCTGTTTTTTTTTGGGGGGTCTACGACTCTAGTTCTGTGCTCAAAGTTATCAAATTTTGCACTTGGCCTGTGCGTTTGCTTTGGTTAGTTTCAGTTCTCATGATAATCTCTTTGCTAAGCTTATGAAGTTGTGGATGCTTGGGAGAAATGAAGAGTGTATTGTGTGCATATTTTTGTTTTATCTGCAAAGTAGAATCAGGCTTTAGTGTAGAATCATGCTTTGGTGTTGATTCAAACAAATGTTTGCATTCTGTTTTTGTTATTTTTGTATTATAAATATCTTACCATTATTTTTTACATGGGACTCATAGGCCTCTCGAAACATTTCAAGTCGTGGAAATGGAAGTCAAGATGACAGTTCTAGCCGAAGGTCAAGAAGCTCTACTCGAGTTCATGAAGATTGAAGCTGAAGATCAATTGCTCAACATTGAAGCCTAAGAAGATTAATTGCTCTGTCTTCAGCTTGTTGTCTTAGTTTACGTTTCTTCAGTTGTTTTCTATTGAATACTGTCATGACTTATGTTTTTTTTAGTACTTGTTTTCCAAACGCTGACAAGATGACGTTTCTTTATTGACATAATAGAGATTTTTATATGCATTTATGGTGTCTTGATCAAACAACCATATATATATACACATTACGGACTTACGGTAGCTACGTGTACTACCGTAATGTTAAATTATTTTTTCCGTTTTATTTTTGAATATAATTTGTCACAACTCCTCCCAAAAAAAAGTCACGGTGAAAAGCGTGGCAAAGTCTTCCCGGAAAATTATTTTACCGCTCAAAACCATTAAAATATATTTCCCGCTTAAAATTACAGGAAAGATTTCTGCACATATTATTACGCTTGTAAGCGTGGCAAACTTGAATGTATCCACGGAAAAAACCGTGGAAACAAGCATGGCAAAAAAGCGTGGTAAAAATTCCTCCCAGATTTTTGCCACGCTTTTTCCAACCGTGGCACAATGTTTTTGCCACGCTTAATAGCATGGAAAGGCCAGCATTTCACCGTGGAGAACAGCCATTCTTGTTGTAGTGACTAGGATGTCAAACATGCTATTTGTTTATCATGTCTTAGGTTCAAATCTTGCCAATAATAGTACTTTTTTCTTTTGTTTTCACGTTTTGTGTTTTCTTTCTTCTTACTTTTTTTATTTTGTTTTCACCACCATTATTATTATTATTATTATTATTATTATTATTATTATTATTATTATTATTATTATTATTATTATTATTATTATTATTATTATTATTATTATTATTATTATTATTATTATTAATTTTTTGATTAATATTATTATTATAAAGCATTAATTTGTCTACAACTATAATGCTATATCTATTGAATTTTGTTAATCGCTCTCTATTTTATTAATTTATTATATTTTCTACACATTGGCCCAATTTTTTTTAAAATAAGGGTACACCCTCCAATAGAAGAGGACGAAGAAGAAAGAGAGAGAGTTTTTATTTTATTTTTTTTTTAAATGGAAAAGAGAGAGAGTTTTGGATATAGATTATGATTTAGTTCACCAATTATTAGTACCTGAAATACGTACATAATAGAGTATAAATTGGAAACCTTTTTATCCTACATATGGAAAGTGGGGAAAGAATAAAGAAGAAAAACATCGACTTTGAACGGTCAAGTAAAATGAAGACTTTCTTAAGACGCGGTTGAGCTTAATTAGATTAGCCATAACCGGCCACTAATTCACATGTTTATTTTAGGTGGCTACAGCTATATATAAAGCGACATACTATTTTTTAAATTAAGCACGTACCCCATTATTATTCAACTAATCCCGGCATCTCTGTCAAGATATGCAACTAATTAGCATCCCAAAAATCTCTCTCTCTCTCTCTCTCTCTCTCTCTCTCTCTCTCTCTCTCTCTCTCTCTCTCTCTCTCTCTCATCTCTGCAATTACAATTTCAAACATTTTGGTTATTATTAGATCCATCAGAGTTCAGTTAATTAGTACCAATTTTAAACATCGACCCCCAGCATTTTCTTCACATCAAATTAAAGTACAGTATTAGTATCTAACTTCCTCGATTGATTACAGCGTCAGAAGTAGCTGTTAGCAATTTCATGGACATGTCTACCGGAGAATGGCTATCCGATCTGGTAAGCTTTTTTTTCCTCTACTACAACCTTTAGTTTTTTGCAATTGTCTCCTACTCGTCCTAGTAATGACCTGAAATTGAGTTTCATTATCCTCAAATAGGGTGGCTTCTTTGTAATCTTTTTTGGGTTCGGATAAGACATGAGCGAGGGTTAGGGAGTGGATATTCGAACCTGTGACATAATGAACCCAGTACCTCAATTTTAACCACTAGACCAATACATCCTTTTAGCTTACTTGAATTTCAAAAATAAAATGATTACATTTGTTTTGTAGGCAATGGAAGATGAAGCATCCATAATCCAGCAGTGCCAGCAGATAATGATGATGAGCTACCAGCAAGTAGTGAACTGGGACCGTTGTTATGAACCTACGGATCTGATCATGTTCGACACCAAACCGACGAGTTCCGACTTAATCAGCCAGCAGCACCAGCCGGTTTCAGCTTCGGCGCCTGTGACTGAGAATGCGGTCAAGGCTGCTGATAACAACAACAATAGTGGTTATTGGAGCTCTTGTGCTTCAAGTTCTCACCACGGTATTAATTCTGGCCAGCTTATATCGTTCGGGAGCTCGGAGTTCTGTGATACCGATGATATTAATAAGCCTAATATAAAAGAAGATGAGGTTCATGTTGTTGGAGATTATAGCACCAAGTATTCATCCCATCAAAAGGGGCGAAATAAGAGGTTTGGATCGGTTTCTTTGTGTTCTCAAGAACATGTTCTTGCTGAGAGGAAGCGCCGTGAGAAAATGACTGACAGATTCCATGCTCTTTCTGCCCTAGTTCCCGGTCTCAAGAAGGTACTACTTAATTTCATTAATGAAACCTCTATATTTATTTGTGTCCCTTTCTTCTATGGTAGAAAGTAGAAACTGGTGAATAGAATCGCAAGCAATAACTATGTAATATTCCCTCTGTTCCATAATACTGTAATAAGTGCTTCTGGAGAGGGTTATGTTAGGCTATAGTGGGAAATTAGGATGAAAATGACAGAACTATGATTGGGATTACAACCAATTCTTAAAATAGGTCTATAATCTTCATAGTTAAATTCATACCACTTAGGAAACTAGCTAGGTCCATCTCATTAAAATAAATCCCCAATTTATCAATCTACTTTATAAACATGATGAAAGAAGACATTAGTGAACTCATTCATGATACTAAAGCGGATTAATTGACAAGAATGCTCTTCTCCCGGATGAATGTTTAAGCCCTAGTAGGTTGAGAGACCATTAATCTTGCTTCAAGAAACACTACAAGAAAACCCGTTTATTGCAACGACAAAAGTCGTTGCTAAAAACAGGAAGTCGTTGCAATAAACATTTATAGCAACGACTTTTGTCATTGCTGGTATGGGCGTTGCAAAAGGGTAATGCAACGACTTTTGTCGTTGCAAAAAATGTCTTATTTTGCAACGACATTTGTTGTTGCTATAAATATGTCGTTGCAATACATGTAACATATGGCAACAACCCTTATCGTTGTAAAAGATATCCCTTCTTTATTGCAACGCGACAAGTTGTTGCTAAAAACTGTTTTTACTGGTAAAGTGTTTTATATATTGCAACAATGAAATCGTTGCCATAGACAAATGTTTTTTTTTATTTTTTTTCTTCAGGATTGATCTTGTTTATAATTTCTATTTGTCCATTAGCATGTGATATATAGTAAAAGCTTCAAGACTTTAGACACTGCAAAAGCTAGCATAAAACAATATATATATATATATATATATATATATATATATATATATATATATATATATATATATATATATATATATATATATATATATATATATATATATATATATATATATATATATATATACTTCATATTAAAAGTTTACATAGTTGAAGTACAATTCATAAAACTAAAATGCAAAACCCCAAAGAACGACAAGTGAAAAGACCACAACACCACCAAGGCAACAACTTCAAAGCCCCACCAGTAGGCAGTAAATCACTTTTGATAACAGTAGATTAGTCGATCCTGTATCAGGCCAGGTCTGTAGTGGGCTTTCTGATTTCGAAATTGTCATATCCATCCAGTCCAGTCTCATATTCCCATCTATTCCGATTAAAGCAATTCATTTCCTTTTGCATCTAACAAGAAAAATGCACATAAGAGGAAGATATAAGATAATCTTGCAAATAATGGCATCAAAAGATATATCACCAATCCATCAATCAAGTTAAAGAACCACTTAAAGTGCTTTGAAATTCATCCTGGCTAGTCTACTTTAAATCCCTACATGGTTTACTGAGTTTATTGTCTTTTAAGACTTTCACATGAAAAAATCATGCTTAAATAGTCGATTAAGGAGACAGAATTAAATAGTACTAATAGAAGATACATACGCCTATACATCTATATTATTTGATGACATGTCAATATTTGCTCATGTGTCAAAACTTACGTGTCAATCTAGCAAGAGTGCACATTCCCCATGCATTGCCGATTTATTTAAATTTTTTTGTTAATAATATTTAAATTGGGTAGTAAACTTGATAACATACATTACTCTAACAAAATGTTAAATAGATTAAACTTGGTGTTTTTCTTTTCTATAGAAAGCAAATTATATACTTATCCAGCCAAACCATAAATTTCGAAACGAATTTTAAAGATATGAAGATAATTCCGTAATTGTTAGAGCATTAACCATAAATTTCGAAATGAATTTTAAAGATATGAAGACAATTCCGTAATTGTTAGAGCATATTTCGTGCCAAAAAATACTTTCATTCAAAGTATGAAACAATATTTGTTGGATTCGTCTTGAAAAGTACTTTCATTCTATTACTTATATAGTATAAATGAAAATCATGGTCAAAAATCGACATCGAAAGACGAAATTGACACTTTAAAAACCCTACGGATTATTATGATTCGTTGTACTTAATATTTTGTTGACTTTGGCCCATTAGTTAATACTAATACATTGTATGTTGAATGTGTAGTAAAGATTCATTGAATTTATTAAAACATAAATAAAAAAAGATATTTAATACTATGATGTGTCAACTATTTAGACAATGACATGGCGCCCACGTGTCATTGTAGCAATAATGCATATATATATATTGAATTTTATTTATATATTATTACATTGTGACGTATGACAAAATTATTGGACAGTCAGGATATGGTTGGGACATGGAATGGTATATGTAATGGGACAGAAGATTCGTATCGATTCTAATCACACTAGCAAGTGAATACTATTTTCTTGTGTCTCCAAAGTTCCGAACTGCGCAAGCGCAACTGAATTCTACAGCATACTCGTTCCACCATTTCCTATGAAACAGGATCAAACAAAGTACGTATCGTTCTCTCCAAAACAAAAAAGAATAAAAATAAAAATAAAAAATCAACTGAACCACAAGTTTTTGGGTTAGGCTAAAACAAAATGCTAAGAAAATCCACGAAACTTTCATCACTTGAATGAGTAAATAGAGATGAGAAAGGGAGAGCAGGCGATGACGATGACGATGACGATGACGATGACGATGACAATGACAATGACAATGACAATGAAGGGGGTGGCCGTGGCGGTGACGATGGCAGTGACAGCCATGGTGATGGTAAGATTGAGGGAACGTAAGAAATGCCATGAAAAGCAGAAAAAACAATGCCTTAGAATCCTGGCTAAATTCGCTGCAGAATGTGGCACCCCGGTTCATAAACTCTGGAGCATTGCTAATGACTTGGCATCCTCTCTTGTTGATCAAAATTCTGTCTCTTCATCATCTATTGAACCTGAACCTGAAGCTGATTCACTTATGATCAATAGGGTTGTTTCCTATGTCGCTCCTCTGCCTACCGGGTACGCGCTGCCACTCTCACTAATTATTCTCATAGTAGCTACTACTAGAACTGACGATTCATGGAGATATATGAATTAGTTTTGGATTTTCGTGGAATATGACTGATCTAGGATTGCAATTTATTATTTATTTTTTTTTTTTCAATTTTGTAGGAAAAATCTAGGATTCTAGCATCTCAACTGTAGTTCCTACTGGTTGCTTATATGATTGTTGATTCTTGCTTTATAATCTGTATGGAGTACTGTTTATTAGAAGCTCATACTGTATGATTGTGGGTTATGTTGAAACAGAATTTAGAAGGACTTGCTTATGGTTTAAAGTGATTAGTGTATATGAGAGGTAGTGCTGAATGGTGAAACTATTTGAGTGACAAATTGAGTAAGCTGATTCAGATTATGCAATTCTTTGGGTTACAGTGTCATGAATTGTGAGCTGTATTATTCTGAACCTGGAATCACATTGACATAACACTCATGCATGCGCGGTAGCTCAAACCACCCTTAGGTATCACCCCTACGAGCTCAACACACCGCCATATATAGCACAAAGCCACAAAACTCACATCTTTGAAATTGTGGAACCTAAGTGACCAAACCTTCTTTATTTCCGTTTTTCAACAAAGTACTTTCCTGAACAGTCAGTTGCCAATGTCCTTCAAGCATCTTGAACGCCTTTCTCTTTGTTGTGCAATGGAGAGTGAGAGAAATGCTAATTGTATTTGGACTTTAATTTGGAGGCTATTTCTAAAAACAGTAATGCATGATATTTCAGTTTTTCCATGAGATAATTTTACATAATCAATCATCTATCACCTTAATAAGGGTGTCCCAAGCACCCTTAAGTTCTATCTATCTCAAGAAAATCAAAGACTTAACCCAACTATTTTTATTTGCAGGGAAGAGAAGGGGTGGTTCTACGGGGTAAATTTGAGGGGTACAAGCTTCTTAATCTTGAGTGCGCGTCTTAGAGGGAAAACTGAACCTATTTCTCATGCAAACCGGGAGGAATTCCCTATTCCCTCCTCTGTAATGGCAGGAAGTTCCCAAGTAAGTAACCCAACTTTACACTTAGGCCTCGTTTACTAGGTTGCAATCAAATGCAAATGCAATGCAATCATTTTATAGGGTAAATGGGAGATGAAAAGTGAAGGAGTGGGAGGAGAGGGATAGAAAAAGTGAGGTTGATTGCATTATCCATTGTAATCACAATTGCTCAACTTTTCCCATGTAATGATGATTACTTTGGATGGTGTAATCAATCTCACCTTTTCCATCTCATTCCTCCCCTTTTTTTTATTTTCCACTTCCCATTTACCCTATAAAATGATTGCATTGCATTTGATTGCAACCTATTAAACGCCACCTAAAGTGTAAATGTAGCAGTTTCTGGTACATCATATTGTTCAGCTAATCAGCTTTACTCGTTTTCGGAGACAATTACCTTTGTGAAACCATTGCATATATATTCCTCCACATTGAGGATAAGTGTTGTACATTTGTATCACATAAGTTTATTGATCTAGTAATTTAGTAATTTGATCTAATTTATGATTTACATTTACTTCTCACATTAACATTTTAATTGTATCACATAAAAAAGCTTTGTTAATATCTGGGTTTATTTCTCTTGGCTTCAGGAACTGTTTAACTACATAGCTTCTGAACTAGCAGAATTCATCAAAAGACAGAGTTACTATATGCAAGACACTAATCAGGATGGGAAACAGATGTTTTGGGTTTCACCTTCACTTACCCAACTGATCCAGTTCAAAAGTGCTGCCCTTACAGTTCTATTAAATGGAAGAATTTATCCTTCAATGACATAGTTAAGTTTGTTTCCTCTCCATTTCAGTTAAGTTTCGAACTTTATCGATATCAGATTCTAAAATGTATGTATGATCTTGTCAAACTGACGAAAACCACATCATTTTGACATAAACACATTGGAAATCAGGAGGCAAAAGAGTTAGTGGATGAGATCAATGAAGCTTTGGATTTACATGGTTCAAACATGAAAGTTTTGTCGCTGGTTGATGATACAGTAGGGGACTTAGCAAGCGGAAGATACTACGAAAATGAGTCCATTGCCGCGATAAATCTAGGGATGGAAACCAGTGCTACCTATGTAGAACAAGCTCAGGCAGTGAGCATCTCACCCAATTCAGGGGAGCTGGTCTGTCAACTATAATGTATATCTCAGTGTTGGCTGCAAATTAACTATATTAGAGAGCTGATTTTTCTTCTCTGTCTTCTTTTTCGGAGAAAGGTTGTTAATGTAGACTGGGGAGGCTTCACATGCTCCCATCTTCCGGTGTCGGAGTATGACAAATGCTTGGATGCTGAGAGCTTAAATCCTGGATGCAGGGTATGTATTACATGTATTTATGTATTTTTCCAGTATTTCACCTTGTTTGAAGTTTTTAACTTGCATACATTTTGGTACCTCATATTTCTTGTTCTTTGCCTCAGATGTTTGAGAAGCTTGTTTCAGGGATGTACATGGGTGAAATTGTCAGAAAAGTGTTGCTCAAAATGGCTCAAGAAACAGCTCTATTTGGACACAATGTACCCCCAAAGTTGGCACGTCCAAATTTGTTAAGGTGTAGTTTTCTACTCCTAGCTTCACAAAGTGACATGGTTTTTACATTTCAAGATTCCAATGGTTTTATATGTTAAAGGAGCTCAATAATCTAGTTTGTGACTGATTCTTTTAGTTCTCAATAACAATGAATCATTTATACATATGTATTCGGTTTTGAATTAGGCCACAGGACCTCGCTGCTATGCACCAAGACACATCAGAGGAGCGCGAAGTCATAGACGACAAACTCAGAGAAATCTTTGATGTAAGGATTTCTTCATATATATTTGTTCTTATTCATCAGGTTTAGCACATCAAGTGCTTTCACAGTAAAGTAGCCCCCTAAGGATATAGAATAACTAGCATAGATTTTTGTCTTCCTACATTGTTTTTTCTCATGAATCCTAGATCTCAAACTCGACCCAATTGGCACGAGAAATGGTGGCGGAGGTCTGTGACATAGTAGCAGAACGAGGGGCACGAATAGCTGGAGCAGGGATAGTAGGGATCATGAAGAAGTTGGGGAGAATCAAGGACAAGAAAAGTGTAGTAATTGTGCAAGGAGGGTTATATGAGGAATATACGGTCTACAGAAACTATCTTCACAGTAGTGTGTGGGAAATGCTTGGAAATGAGCTCTCAGACAATGTATTTATCCAGTCTTGTCATGCTGGCTCTGGAGCTGGTTCTCTCTTTCTTGCAGCTTCACAGTCTAACAATTCCTGATCCTTAAATTCTCACCAAAATTCTGTCGCAGACTTTTGCATCAGTTACTGTTTTATTTTTTAATGCATACTGTAAAAGACCATGTTCTTTCGTTTCCATCTGTCACGTACATTATTTTGTTTTGCTACAAGGGCGCATGCAAGAACCCGCAAAAAACATGCATCAGGCAAGCCAACCCAATTGGGTTTGTGGCACAATAGCCCACTATCCCCAAGATAAAACATGGTCCACAAACAGGACCTGACTTTAATTGGACTGTACTGAGCCATGACCAGGCCAACACACAAGCCTTATTAGCACAAGGAGACACTATTTGATGGCTTAGGATCAAAACCAGGAAGCAGGAACAGAAATAATGGAAGGCCATGTCTACAAAAAACAGCAAATAGGACACATTTGAAAAAGACTGAAGCTTTCTTGTATATGTAGATGTCATAATCTAAAGATAAAGATTACAAAATGCAACAATGATAAAGCAATTATTTCTGAGAAGGACCCCCCATTGTTGTTCTTTTTGCCACACAATATATACTAATATACTAAATTACTTCATATATGATATTAATGCAAGTATGCAAAAGGATATATATCAGGAGAGCTGGCAAGCAATGTTTTAAGATGCTAACAAAAGAAATTTTTTGATCCATCACTGTATATAAAGGAAACAACACTAGAAACTGTAGACTGCAGAACAAGTATTCCAAATCGATCAAAGCTGGAATAATGCAAGACAGCCTTTCATAACCAGTTTGGCAGTTTTGTTACTACTGTACTACTTGGTAGCGATTAAGACCAGACACAGAAACGTCCCATACCATGCTACCAACTGAACTACTCCGTGTTCGTTCTTAAGGAAAGGAAGCTGCTCTTAATTTGAATTTTGTATAACCCAAGATGTTTATTAATCTAGTACGCTAAAACATTTAATTGATTTTACATTTAGAGCTGGCAAAATCTGATCCGCCGACCTGAAGACCGACTCGGCCCGATGTTATAAGTTTTGTGCTGTAGCAGCACCTTCATTTTATTTTCTACTCCATTTCTTTTACATTGTATAGCTGCCATTTTCATTCATGATAGTTTGTTTTTATGAACTTCAATCACCATAGAAGCATAGAGAGTTTACACCATTCAGATACATCATACAATGAAAGTTGTTCTGTTTATACTTTATAGTTGTATAAGGCTATGTTTGACACAAACAACTAGATTTTCAATAAAAACTACTCCGTATAACTTGAAGTTGCAGCAAGTGTTTTTTACTCTTTGCTACCAAACAATTTGCCAGATTATTTTCAGTCTGCAACTACAGTTTCAACTAATTTTGTGAAAGCTATCTCGACAAGCTTTCACTTACAGCTACAGGTAAAACTAGTTTATTAGCATTTCATAGCAACTTTTAGCAGTTTTCTACTAATTTCATTCCTTTCGTAACATTTGACCGCTACAATTATAGTTAATTTTGCCGAAGATAGTCTAATTACACTTACTAACATCACCTTCTACTAAATTCGATGGTCTAACTAACTAATGCCACCTCAGCAGGCACCTGAGCCTCCTCGCTTTTACAAATTATGATTAACTAGTAATCATGACCGTGCAATGTACGGGTCAATATTTATAAGTTTTGTATTTTATTTGATTTTATCTTATTTAACCACATTTTTAAACTTTAATTTTGAAAATTAACAATGGTGACAATGTTATCGTTTATTGTACAGAATCCATATGCTTCTAATGTATATATATCACTTATCTGGTCCAGTTACGTGCTATTAGTTTTAACCATAATTATATTGTGAAAATTGGATTATCCTTAACATTAATTTAAACACTAACATATGGTATGTGTTATTTGTATTCATAAATACTATCATTCTCATGGAATGTCTTTAAACCTAGACTTGTAAGCACATTGTATTATTTGTAAAATATACTAATATAATCAAAATAGGTTTTATTTCAAAGTACATTTCGTGCACTTGATGTAAAAAATTAAAATTTTTGAAACTTGAATCAAAAGTTATATGTTGTTTAAGTTGCAACTATGTCTACATTTTATTGAAAGGAGAACTCCAGTTGTTTCTCTTATCCAAAACTCTATTTATATATACTCATTTTAATTAAAATCTATTTAATTATTTTTATTTTTTAATATGTTCGCTTAGGTGGCATGCCTCAAAACTCTTGAAAAATGACAGCTTTATATATATAGAAGAGATTAGCTTTTAATATGAGATCAATATGAGCATTCACTTGGCTCAAACCCTAACCCTTACTAGGACAAATTTTCAGGCCGGGAGGGTCGATCTAGGCCATTCCCGACCTGTGATTCATGTTTTCCACCTACTTTTGCCATTGATTTCTAGTTTTTGCACTCAAAGTGGAATAAATTTTCTCTCCCTTTTGAGGGATTATTAGGGATTTTCATATATTTTTTTTTTATAGGATCATCTCTTCGCCTATTGTGCGGTTTAGTAGAATAATGAATTCAGGGACCGGATATGCACATGATCGATGGTATCATACAACGTTTTGTGCGCAAACAATTACGGTACTTGCGGTGAAGATCTCCACCTCCGTTAAAAATGAAGCATCAAAGAAAGCACATGGTTACTATGCATGTTGGGAGTCGCGCTCGGGTATTCTAGTCAATTGTCTTGTTAGTAGATTTGTTATTGTTACTATTGATTTAGTATATTCTAGAGTTATTTTCGATGTAAATGTTGTATGGCTTTTTTATAAATGAAAGTCTCCTATTCCCCTCTCAAAAAAAAAATATGAGCATTGACTTGACTCTTGAGAGTGATGAGTCAATAGAGTGAGACGAAACTAACTACAAGTCCAACATTCAAGCCCGCAAGAAAAAGGTAAGAGACATAGACAGAAGATGGGCTGGTCCCCTACGGCCCGTTTATATGTTTGGACCACTACATTTGGAAATTTCCAACACTATCACAATTCCTCCTGTTAAGATTTGTGGCAGATGGGCTGTCCCTGGGCCTGATGGGCACTGGGCAGGCAACTAAACAAACAGAACTTCATTTTTAATGCTAAAAAAAAACTTGTGTAGATGTTCATAGTAGATCAATAGTCTAAATGTCACTTTATATTTCAATTGGAGTCACCCCTTTAATAGTGGAGTCACCTCCTACTTCTAGTAGAGCCACTCCCTTTAGCGCTACCCCTCTAATAGTAGAGCCACCTCATTCTTCACCTGGAGTTACCCCTCTAATAGTGAAGTCACCCCCATACTTCACCTGGAACCACCCCTTAAATATACTTGGTCTACGGTGGACTAAGTCCACACAAGACTAGCTATTTAATGCACATAAAAATCAGCTAATCTTGTGTGGACTTAGTCCACCATGGACCAAGTATATTTGAGGGGTGGCTCTAGGTGAAACAGGGGATGACTTCACTATTAGAGGGGTGGCTCTAAGTGAAGTATGGGGTGACTCCACTTTTAGAGGGGTGGCTCCACTAGAAGTAGGGGGTGGCTCCAGGTGAAATATGGGGTGCCATTTAGACAGAGTCGTACCTGACATTTCGCGGGCCCTGGGCAAGATTTAAATATTAGTGCCCCAAAAAATTTAAATATATTTTTAGGGGTAATTTTCAACCTCAATTTGAAAAACATGAAATAATTTTTGAGTAGGAGTTGAGTGAAAAAAAATAAAGGAATAAAATTACCGAAAAATCTAAAGCCAAAAAGTAAACGAAAACATTGCAACAAAATTTGAAATATTTCATAAATACTACTGTACAAAACATATATAACAGCCTAGCAGGAGTAATTAGTACAATAAAGAAGTGACACATAAGGAAATTTGCGTGTAATGGCCCAAAAAATACGAAGCGTGGGTGTCGAACACGGACAGACCCGTAGATGAGGGGGTGTGGATTGGGCAATGAAACAGGGCCCCAAAATTTTGGGGGCCCATGATTCTGAATTAATAAAATATAATTTTTAGTAGATATGAAACATAACTAAAGTGGATTTCAGTTGGTTCCATGCCTATGCTACTACTTGTTGGAGTCTGGTAGTCACGGTCTTGATTCCTACCATCTTCTTTTCTGTCTCAAATCTGAATTGTTATTTTTAGCTCTTATTCTCTTCTTTACACATTTTCCTCTCTATTTTATTTTATGTTTTTTTTTCCTTTGTAAATCAAGTTAGTTAACTTTTATGATTACTTTTTTAATGGAGTCCACATATTCTCTCCCATTTTTAAGGTTCAATTTTATTTATATTGAAAATTGTACATGCTCTGCTATTCTTTTCCTCTCATGTTCTTTGGTAACTGGTTGTTAAAAAAAATTATGCCTTTTCTAGGGGCCTAATTTTTTATTTATTGTAGCACAGGGCCTCGAAAATGATTGCTACGACCCGGAACACAGACTAACGCACTACTTGTGCCAAATTTTGCAAGTTACATACCAGTTCAACTCTACACTTTATTTAATTATTAAATATAATATTATCTATATATAACGGTTATGTATGTAGTTGGGCCCCCTTCTACGATGGGCCCTGGGCGATCGCCCTCCCAGCCCTCCCCTCTGAGCTGTCTAAGCATTTAGACCATTGGTCCACCATGGACTAAGTCCACACAAGTTTTTGTAATAAAAATTGTACTCCAAAACTTGTGTAAACTTGTCTATGGTGGACCAATATTTTACTTGGAGTCACCCCTCCAATAGTGGAGTCATCCCATACTTCACCTGGAGCCGCCCCCTCTAATAGTGGAGCCACCCCTACGTCACCTGGAGTCACCCCTTTAATTGTGGAGTCATCCCATACTTTACCTGCAGTCACCCCATACTTTACCTGCAGTCACCTCTCAAATTTATACTTGGTGTCACCCCTCTAATAGTGGAGCCACCCCCTACTTCACTTGGAAGCACCCCTCAAATTTATACTTGATCTCATCCCTTTAATAGTGGAGTCACCCCATACTCTACCTAAAGCCACTTTTCTAATAGTGGAGTCACCCCACAAATTTACTTAGTCCACGGTAGGCTAAATCCACACAAAATATATTGTTCCGTAAAGCATAAGTCCAATTCTTATTTTCTAGACCTCGAATCCACGTAATGTCTGAATCTAATGAAACTATGCTTTATTGAAAATGAAATTACGGTTGATAAAAATGAAAGTTACTTAAAAAATAAAACAATCTAAATTTTTTTTTAGTCACACTTTCATTTTCTTTAAGGCATAAATTTATTAGATTCATACAAGTACCTAAGCCCCAGGGATCTAAATAATATTGACTATAAGGTATGATGAACTTTTAGTGAAGTTCCACTTTCTCCATTTTTAGTATTAAACAAATAACTTTATGTAATTCTAGTTTTCAAGTAAAACTTTTTGTGTTCATTATATTCCAACTAAAACTAAAAGTACATTTTGCGTTTCTTTTTTCTAGTAGAAGCAAACTAAACTATATGTGGTAGTACTATGCATCTTCGAGCTATATAGGTAGGCGAGTTGGATAGAGATTTCTTTGGGCGGGTTAACGAACTCTTCTTTTTCGTCGTTTCCATGCTATATTCTATTCCATTTCATTCCGTTTCGTATCGCATTCTGCACTTTATTTTGCCCCATATTTTTTTGAATTATCCACGTCGTGCCGTTCCGTTCCAATACATTCCGTTCCAATCTATTCCGTTCCGTTCCGTTCCGTTCCTCACCGTCCCGCACCATTCCGTTGAAGCAGGGGCAAAGCCAGGATTTTACGGGTAGAGGAGCCGTAACTTAGGTTAAAAAGTTGAGAAATTCAATGTTTTTTCATAGATGCGTAATCATCAATAACAGAGTCCAATCTATACCATTTAGTAATCTCTTTTCCATTTCCTATCATAGAAAAAAAAAAAAAGAACTATTTTTCGTTTTATGCTTCTAAAACTATAAGAATCCTTATTGATGTTTATTAATGTTGAGTAAGCTTATTGGTTAAAATTTATATATTAATCAATCTACAATATGAACAACAATTCAATTATTAAAAGGGTTGTACATAATTTGAAATATGACCAAAAAAAAAAAAAAAGATAGTGGTTGAAAAAACACTTTCATTTTAATTAGTCAACTTATGAAAGTGCATTTTTTGAGGGGAGTGAATAAGTAGGATTTAATGCCAAGCAAAAAAAAAGAATAAGTAGAATTTAATAGTAAACAATTGGATTGATATTATTGTAGTTGTTTGGACTGTTGTACTACATAGAATCCAAATTCCAAAGGGGAAAAAAATATAAAAGTAGGTACAAAAATTGATGGCGGGGGAATCGAACCAAGACTGTTTTAATCCCGCACCTCACATGTAGACTTTCTACTAGACAATAACCACTCCGCCAACTTACGCTTAACGTTTATTTTACATAGTTTTTATTATTTATTAGTTATCTTTTCAGGGTCCAGGCAAAAAAAAAAATAAGAAAATTTGGGTTGGGCGTTAGAGGGGCCGGGCCTATGCCAGCCCCTCCCCTGGCTTCGCCCCTGCGTTGAAGAGAACAGGGTCTAAGAGCAGTAACTTGTATAATTAAGGTCCTTTCTCTTCCACTGAATAGTGCGGGACGGTGCGGGACGTAACGGTACGGGACGGAATTCAGTATAGAGACTACGAAAAGAACATGGCCTTTTAAGTTATGTTAGCTGATGATTCTCGGCTAAGGCCCTGTTCTTTTCGTTGTTTCCATGCTGTATTCTGTTCTGTTCCGTTCCGTTCCAATCTGTTCCGTTCCGTGCCGCATTCTGTACTTCATTTTCTCTCACATATTTTTGAATTGTCCGCGCCGCGCCGTTCCGTTCCAATCTGTTTCGTTCCGTTCATCACCGTCTTGCACCATTTCGTTGAAGAGAACAGGGCCTAAGTCAAAACTAAGCTCCGGCAAAGAACGATTTTAGTTGAGGCGAGCACAAGTCGGCATGGATGCTTCTAGTGCCGAGTGTAATAAGGCTCCGTTTGATTCACCTGGATAAAACTGATCTGAACTAAACTGATCTGAACTGAACTAAACTAAACTGATTTTTTAAACTTGATCGTTAACCATTTAAAATTTGTCCAAACGTAGTCAATAGTGGACTCATTTGAAAGTATGCTTTGAGATCTTTCCGATGACATAATTTTCATCATGAAATTATTTCGGAATAAAAAGTTGTATGAGTGCTAAAGTTACGCATGAACTGGACTGAACTGAACTGAACTGAAGTAAAATTAAGGTGAATCAAACAGAGCCTAACTCTAGAATATTAGTGAATCAATAAAAACAACGAAACTTACGCTAAAAAGCCAATTTTCTTATTGGTGTTTTGTTTGGTGCGGTTTTCTTTTTCCATCAAAACAAAGCCCATAATAATAATTACTTAATTAAAATGTAACGTTTTAACTTACTGGTTATTCAAAAAACACCAATAGTACTAAATATTGAATTAATCCACGATTCCACGTCAACTTTGAGTCTTTGAGTAGAGCTCGAACTAGGACGTCGCTTATTTAGCAAGGCATATGAACAAGTGACACTCTCCAAAGGAAATGCGCCAAGTTTTTTCTATCCATTTCCACATGGAACATAGTGAAATTAGCGATCACATAAACCCGTGAGTTTATTTTAAAATTTAAAATTTAAAATTTAAAATTTATTTTGGTAATCTTATTAAGCACCGATTGATGGGCAAATCTACAATATTAAGATGCAATTACAATCCCCAAAAGCAAAGCGACAAAGGAACAAAAGCCAAAAGAACTAGCACGTCAATTTAGTGTTAAATCAGTCTAAAATAGACCAATTTTTTACACAGATCACAATAACACTCGTATACTACTCAAATATAGTCGTCATGGATCTGTTTGTTAAAAACGATGGACGAGCAACCAAGTTGAAGTCACTACGAGGCCAGAGTCTGGCAGAAAATAAAGCTAAATCGTGATTCTTTTCCCTCCTGTTATTTCCTGTTTTGTCACTAGAAAGTAGAAAGTAACATCCTTAAAGAAAAAAAGTATGGGTGTGTTTTCTACACACTACTTGATTAAAAACTTATTTATGAGACGACATCAAATATGAGGTATCTATTATTTTTTTATCTATATGTATCACTTTTTATTTATAATGGTATTACTTTTAAATTCAGAGATATCACACCTCATATATTCAGATGATTTTTTTTTTTTAATATAGTACTATTTATTTCACTTTCAATCAATTTAATTTAATTCAAATGGAATCCCTTCAATTAAGAAATTTTCAAAGTAGGCTTAGTTGACACCAATGAGTGATTGGTGTGAATGGTTTGGTATTCTTATTCATTAAGCAAGGTTGAGGGTTTCAATCTTATGAATGGAGAAATTATTTAATGGGAGCACTTTATTCCCTTCGTGCACGTAGGCGACCCGTTGCGAACATAATTAGTTATAACCAAAAAAATTAGGTGAACCTGTGATTAAAAGCCCAAAAAAAAAAAAAAAAATTGGCAAGAGCTAGTAGCAAGTTCAATTCCGACTAGAGACAATTGGGATTTGGGGGGCGGGGGGATTTTCCTGATTTCTTGTCTCTCTCCCATCCTTCCAAGTGCCTTGACCTCTATCTTGTTGGGATTATGGGGGCAAAGAACAATAATCAACACCAATCAAGAGTCAAGACACAAACTTCAATGTGAAAAACCAAGCTCAAAAAAAAAAAAATCCACGAACCGTTTGTTAGAATTCTCTCACCCAACTATGTGTCTCTCTTCTTAAACACTCAATTTTTCTTTGAAAGCTCAAGAACTCTCCGAACTCGATCTATTATACATTTGTAAGTTCTAATGCTGTAATTATATAGCAATCAAATAAGTAGTATGTAATTTTCTTAAGATGCAAATTCTAAAATCCTGAATGCACCACAATTCAGAAACTCCTAATTGCCTACAAGATAATATCCCAATTATACCTCTAAAAATATTACATGAAACTAGGAAACTAGCTAAAACACAAATCTAAGGACATTCATTAAGAGTGTTTTTAACTGAACTGAGCTGAGTTGAACTGAACTGTAAACTGAGTAGTAATATGGGAGGAAAAAGTAATCACTAAACTAGTGAACCAATTACTAAGTAAGTTAAAAATAGGGAAAATTCTATTGATGTTCCTCTACTTATAACAAGTCCAAGTGGTGCCCAATGATTTTCAGAAATCCAATTAGTACCCTTGTAGTATTTGCCATGTTTGATCCGAATCCAACTGATTTCAGAGTTGCTATATATATACCTGACTATGATATGATCACTGGCAACATTAAAAACATACACTAACACCCACACACAGAGAGCCTGGTTACCCTCTTACCTAGACCTGTCCATTTCCGACCCGATTCGATCCGACTCGATCCATTTTTTAGGGTCCTGACATTGATTTTTCGACCCGGAATTCGATTTGGTCCGAATCCGATTAACCCGGTATTTTGGGGTCAAATCTAGACCTCGTAAACGGGTCAATCGGTTCGGGTACGGTTCGGATCAGTTCGGTTCGGTTTGAATCGGATCAGCTTTACAATGTATTCGGGTTCGGTTCGATTCGGATTTATTCGGGTGCGGTTCCTAATCGGTTCATGTTCATTCGGTTCGGTTACGGTTACGGATCGGATCAAAGACGGATTCGGGTGCATCTCGGATCGATTTTGTTCGGATTGGGTGGCATCGGTTCGGGTCAATGTTCGGGTCTTCGGTTTTAAATGGGTTCGGGTTGGTCTCGGTTTTGCCTTATTCTGGATCGGGTTCGGGTTGAATCAGATCAATTCGGATCTAGTGAAAATCGAGTCATGACACTATCACTCTATAAAATGATTAACGCCTTAATGGTTAGGAGTAATAATTTATTTATAAACCACGATGCATGTAAGTTATAAATACGAACATAATTTTTTTATAAACATTATATAACTCTTATGAATTAGCAGTACAAAAAAAAAAAACTCTTACAAACTAAAATGTTAATAATGTAATGTAATATAATTATTATATATTGCAATATACGCAAGATTCTTATTATATATTGGAGGAGTAAAAAAAAATAACGATTTAAATGTTGAATGCTCGTTGATTTTATAAATTTTTTAAATTTTTAAGAAAGCAAGATTCTTACCTTATTTTAATATTATGACAGTTAAAAATGTTGCAAATAATAATAAAAAAATAAAAAAGAAAAGAAAAGAAAATAATAATAATAATAATAATAATAATAATAATAATAATAATAATAATAATAATAATAATAATAATAATAATAATAATAATAATAATAATAATAGCAATTGTTTTCGGTTCGGGTTCCAGTCTTTATTTTCGGTTCCCAAAATACGGGTTATATTCGGTTAGTATTAGAAATCGATTCGGCTTCGATTCTGATTCGGTTCGGTTCGGGTTCGATTTGTAAAACTTCGGACTATATTCGGTTCAGGTCACTTTCGGTTTTTCGGTTCGGTTCGGATTCAGATCGGATTAGAATGGGTTATGGACCGAATTCGGGTATATTAATATCGATTGGTTTCGTTTCGGTTAGTTTCGGATTTCGGATCAACCGTCGGTTGCAGTCTTCGGGTCAACATTTGGGTCTCGAGTCAATTTATTCGGTTCGGGTCATCGGATACGGGTCAGTTTTGCCAGGTCTAGTCAAATCAGAGCCGTTAGTGGGTCAAATCGTTTGACCCGCAAAATAGAACAATTTATAATTATAAATAAAAAGTTCAACTAAGTTATCCTAACAAACCATATAAAACTTTTTTTTGTGCAGTAACTTTTTCTCTACATCTTTATTCTCTCAAAATGAGAAATTTTGCTCTTAACTACCCTCAAATGGACGGAATTATATTGTACAACTTATCGAATAATTAAACAAAATATAAAAAATATCATATAGATGTATATACATTCAAAAACGTGAATAAAATACGTATGTAGTTAATACAAGTTATAAATTAGAGTATATGTGTACAAATATACCGTTTGAAAACATAAATTGACTATATAATTGACGAATAAAATAAAAACTTTTGGGTCACCCGACCCGGTGGGTCGACTCGAACCCGACAACACTGGGTCAGGGTCAAGTATTTCTCAACCCAAATCTGAAACGACCCAACCCATTAGTGACCCTAACCCAACATGACCCGATCCGAACCCGACCCGCCCGACCAATTGACAGGTCACCCAATTCACTGACTTCACTTATTATCATGTATATGAATTGATATCCATATGCTGAAAATGAGGGGATAAAGCCTCTCATTTTCACAATTTATCATCACTTCACTTAGGTCGCTTTCTTACAATAAAGATATCACTGTGAAATGTTGCCTAGTATATGTGTCTTAGCTAGCTTACATATGTTGTGTATATCGTATATGTCTTGTAAATTGATTGTATTACAGTCCCATGCAAGTTTCATTCGTAATAGTGTTATATATATATATATGGCAACAAAAACAAGAAAACAAAGTGTATCTATATGACATATGACAATATCTATTTGCAATAGTCAACTCTCTGATTTTTCAATATTTAAAAATGAAATTTCCTGTCAATTTGTGAGAGATATGCATTGGCAATTTGACATCCATGCATGCTCCATTGGTAGAGATGGAAACAAATTGGGGTATCTATTGGAGAATATGTTAGAAAAATATTGCTTAGGAATATTCTAAATATATATTAGAAGATTGTGATATGATTTAATATCTACATTATTTTAGAATAATATCCTATGATCATGTATCTTTGTATTACCATATATAGGAGGTTTTTACCCCTATATATATAGTCCTTTAGATCAATAATATAATAAAGCAATTGTGTGTGATTCATATTATTTTCAGTATCTTCTCGAACGACAAGTGAACATAACTGGTCAAAGCCCTATTAAATGAGTTAGGCTCTATTTGATTCACTTAGTTTTACTATATTCAGTTCAGTTCAGTTCATGTGTAACTTTATCACTCATTTAACTTTCTATTCCGAAATAATTTCATGATGATAATTATGTCATCGGAAAGATCTCAAAGCATACTTTCAAATGAGTCCAATATTGACTATGTTTGGACGAATTTTAAATGGTTAACGATCAAGTTTAAAAAATCAATTCAGTTCAGTTCAGTTCAGTTCATTTCAGTTCGTTTCAGTTCAGATAAGTTTTATCCAGGTGAATCAAACGGAGGCTTAAAAAGGGTTAAAGGTCAAGTAAAAACAATCAATTAAATTAAATTCAGTGTAAAAAAAATTGAATTCAATTTTATTCAAGTGAAGAAATGACCCTAAGGGTGACTCACAAATTCGCAAACAAACATACTCATTTTCTCGAAAATAAACAAGGCGAGTATGAGCAAAAATTTAATAAACTCGTTTGATAATTGTGCCAAAATATGAAACATGAAGATACTCGCTTCGACTCAACTATAGCCTTAATTATCTTTGGGTAACTAAAACTACCTCTTTCTACGCCTGTTTATTTTGTTTTACTTTTCATTCAAATAATTGTTAATTATTTATTTTTTGTTTAATTTTGCTGAAATTTATTTTTTTCTACTTCAATTGTTTTCTTTGAAATAGAAAGGAAGTTAATCCTTCTATTTGGAATAAAACTCCATCAGTTATCTTTGTTAGAGATTATAGGAAATACATCATTGTGCTACCCATGATCCATCCCAAACTGATTATACTTATTTTCAAAAAATAAGACAAGGCTTATCCATTCTCGACATTTCTAAGTGTAAACTTGGGCTACATAATGAGAGGAGAGTTTAGTAGAGTGGGTCCAGCAACAAAATCATTGCTCTTGCTCAAAACCAATGGCAACGGAAAAGGAATGTTGTACAATTATTGTACAATATAACTTTTTTTTTTGTGTCTATCTCTCTTCTCTTTTCTTTTTTATTCTACCATAAATACCCCTCTAAAATTCCAAGTAGCAAGATAAATTTTGTCATTTCTCTCACATAAAAAAAGATTGTAATATACAACTATGTACAAATATCATTGTCCATGGCAACCTATTTTCCCCTTTCGCAAATTAAGCTCTTCCTGCCCTCGTTATGGAGAAAAGGGACCACACGTGCTTTTCAATTTTTAATGCCCTAAAAAGAAAGGACCTTTTAGTAATTGCAACAACAAGAGGTACCTACTGGTGGGACAGCGCCCTATCGAGAGGCCTACTCTTGTCGCTTTCTACGGCGTGGAAGGAGAAAATATGTGGACCCCATCCGCCTGCCCACTGTGACCTGCAGAAGATACGTTGTGGGCAGGGAACGTAATATTCCACTGTACATAAGGGTAAAACGGTAAAAACAGAATTAAAATTTTATTTTTGTTTCATGAGTGAGCAAGTCTTGTGTGAGACAGTTACAGAAAAATAGATTTATCATCTAAAAATTTAGGGATCACTTGTTATAAGATCAACTTGACCCTTGTTATTAAAGTTATAGTAAAATCGTCTTAAGCAAGTTATTTTTGTTTTTTGGTTCGTATTAAGGATATCCAATATCCACTATCAACTTCAGTGACCATTTTTCCGCGTTGGCTTGTAGTTAGGCATCTGAGACATCTCAAAGGATGGGACAACTTGTCAAGGGTTTAATAATGCTCCATATTCAAGGCAAAATTCAAACCTCGACTTTGATTAAAGGTGGGTACTTTTCCACTTATTGAAACTGACCCAATTAGTGGAAATCAGTGGCAATACCTTACCTAATCAGTGGAAATCAGTGGGATGACCTTACTGAATCAGTGAGAATTAGTGGCAGGACCTTACTCAATCAGTGAAAATCAGTGACAGAACCCACATTCCTACTCACAGAATCAGTGGCAGGACCTTACTGAATCAGTGAGAATTAGCGGAAGAACCTTACCGGATAAGTGGAAATAAGTGGCAGGACTTTACTGAACCAGTGAGAATCAGTGAAAGAACCTTATCGAATCAGAGGAAATTAGTAGTGGGACCTTACCCAATCAATAAGAATCGATGACACGACCTTACCCAATTTATGTAAATCGGTGAAAATAAGTGAAAAATAACGTAAAACGGATGAGTTCCTACACGGTATCAAACCACAACCCTTGTTCCAAATTATTAGTATTTTATTGGTGGTGGGTGGGGAATGGATAGTGGGAGGAAATTGGGAAGAGGACAAAAGAACGAAAAGGAAGAAAAGGTGATTATGGAAAGATGAGATGAATATGGGAATGGGAGAAAACTGAAAAAAATATATATAAATAAAAACCGAAAAACAAAGCAGTGGGGCTCGTGTTTAGGCAATGTCCAGTCAAACATATTTGACCGTCTCTTTCATCATGACCATCAAATATCAATCAGACCCGTTAAGCATAATAAGGGGTGATTACTGATTAGCATATACTCAGTGATATAGTAGTACTACTATATCAATTATTATGATTATTATGATTGCGTTTTCTCACTTTCCGCCTGCTTCCCACTCACTCACCCAGTCTAACTCGATTTTCTCAATTTTGGATGCTCCAATGAAACTATGACCACCTTTGTTAAAAGAAAAGTGTATACCCAAATAATCATGTGGGTGACTAGTAGAGTGAGGGAGTAGTGTTTTACTTCATCCACCCCAAAAATAATGTGTTGGTGTATATCGGGTGATTTGGTGTGTTCTTTTCCAATTTTACAGTACCGAATTAAATTTAAATATAGTGAATCGAAATGATCAGAATTTGAATTTAGATTTACACCTTGTTTTTTTCGTCGTTTTCATGTTGTATTTCGTTTCGTTCCGTTCCGTTCCAATTCATTCTGTTCCGCGCCGTTCCGTATTCTGTACTTTATTTTGTCTCACATTTTTTTGAATTATCTACGCTGCGCCGTTTCATTCCGTTTCTCACCGTCCCGCACCATTCATTTGAAAAAAACAGGGCCTAGTAAACTGAAATAAATTTAGATTTAGTAAATTAAAATGAACTGGACGATTTTAAAACAAGCACTCTCTATTCAATTCGAGATGCTCTAATGAGGCAATATGCAATGTCACGGTGGCCAATAGGCAATAACACATCTCGAGGGGAACAATATTTGAGATTGTAAGTTGATTTTTTCTCTTCTTTTCAACGGAAATATGTAGAGTGGAATGATGTGAAACGAAATGGAGAACTTGTACCACAAATTAGAACAAAATGAAATAAACTTATGGCTTTAGGAACATATGAAATGCAACATTGCGAGTTGTGACGATGAAAATTATGATCTACAATGAAACTACTGAAGTGAAATGGACACCAGTTAATATGTGACAAAATATAATGTTTTTGAATTCAACATCAGCGAACTGAAAATTAAACTACTGATGAGTGATGACACAAGATCACCCATGAACTTAACTGATTAGAAAAACTAAGGAACACACCCTTAATAATCTATTAGAATTTGTAAGGTAGCCTAAGCTATATAAAAGGCTTTTTTTGGGGGGTTGTTTTACAACTAAGGGTATCCACTGTCGACAACAGTGACTAATTTTTCGTACTGACTTGTAGGCACCTTCAGGGTGGGACAACTAGCCAAAAAATTTAAAGCTGCTCCATGCCCGAGGCGATTCGAACCCCCAACCTTGGGCTTTGATACACGATGAGGTATAATTTTGAAGTGTACACTCATGAAGCCAACCTGTTAGCAAGCTAACAAGTTTAGGATGCATGCATGACTAAGGAGGAAATAACCTCAGAATAAAATATTATGCTTCTGTATTCGAATATCTCCACAACGTCTCTATTTACTCTCTAATGAGCTAATATTACCTTTGCTTAGGGCCATTGGCACATGCCATATATGATCACCCAAACGTTGCCATGGATTGATTGGATATGCATGGACCCCTGACATCAATTATCGATCTTTAGTGACATAAAAAGAGATTTTTGACGGGTCCCTTTTGAATATATGGGTTAATTAGGTTGGATTATCCACTTGTTTTTTATATCAAAAAATGCAAATGCCTGTCCAAAATTCCAGATTGTAAAAATATTTATGTGGTCTAATTAGATGTTGTTGGTAAAAAAAAAGTCAGGCTGTGGCCACTAATCAGAACGTACGTCTTGACAAAAGGCCCCCTTTTATGTACACACTTTCTCCTGATCACCTTTAGCAAATAAAGCTCATTTTATGCAAACATGTGTCATGAACAATTGAGGGGCTGTAAAGGATCCGATGTTCCAAGGCCAACTGAAAATATTTGGGTAGTACTCGAACTCAATCCATGCAACTTTAACTAATTAAAAATCTTCGAGTTGAGAAAGTGCCCTAAACTTTCTTTGGGGGATAACGAAAGAATACCGGGTGCACCATCAGTGTCACCTTTATTTATTTATGTTTTTTTTTTTTATCATCACCAAAAGGTTAAGTATTGCACCAAAAAAAATCAAAAGGGTTAAGTATTTGTTAAGTTGTATCTATGAAGTAAGGGAGAAGTGGTGTTCCATATATCTACTGGCGTATCCAAAAATTTAATAATTGAGCTTAGGGACAAATTAGGAAAGAAGAAAATTTCAAAATTGTATTAATGTGTTTATTTGACACTCAACTTGCAAATCAAATAGGATAATTGTAGAGGGTATGCACATATATGATGTATAAATTTTTTTTTTCTTTTTTGAAAAAGCAAGGAAGCCAGGATAATTCCAAAAGGTTATCCTACCGAGTCTCTTATCAATAAATTGGTAAGGGTGGAATCAAAAGCCGAAGACCAATAAGTGAGTGTAGGATGGTTATAACCAATATTAGCTAAATAATCAGCTACCGAATTTGCTTCGCGGAAGCAATGAAGAACTTCCACTTTATTGAAAAAAAATATATTTTTCTTGGTATCTATCAAAATATTTTCTATTTCCCAGGGAATATGCCATTCACCCCTAAGAGCCTTAATAACCGTTAGGTTATCCCCTTCAATTGTAATATTCTGAAGGCTTAGATTTCTAGCAGCCCTTACCGCTTCTCTGAGGCCAATGGCCTCAGCTAGAAGGATGGAACATTCACTACACTGTTTTGCACCCATTGTGATTACCTCTCCTTTTTCATTACGTATGCAAAAGCCAGTTGATGCTAAGGCATTATTCTTTTTAGAACCATCAAAATTAAGATTAAAATAGTCTCCTCTTGGGGGAAACCAATTAACATTTTCTTTCGGGGTTCTTTTAATTTTTCTTTTTTTAAAGACTCCAGAAATATCAAAGTCTACTTCTGCAGCAGCAAGGGCTTTCCACTCAACAAAATTATACCTAACTGAATTTGCCATTTGTAGAGGATTTGTCTGAAGATTGTCAAACTCGATTTTGTTTCTCGCAAACCAGAATATCCACCAAGATAAAATAAGAAGGATAAAATCCCATTCATCTAAATTCTTCTTACAAAAATTTAAACTTTCAACAAATGATAAATATGGAGGAACTAAAATATTAATCATTTTAGAGAAAATGGTCTGAACTTCATCCCACATTTGGAAAAAATGAGGACAATCGAAGAAGAGATGATATTTATCTTCAGAATGGTAATTACAAAAAACACATTCCTGGGGAACAAATACTTTACTTTGTTGTAGACGATGTTTAGTTGGGAGACCATCCAAACAAAGTGTCCAAACAAAAAATTTTACTTTATTTGGGAGTTTAAGGTCCCAAATCCAACTAAAATCACATTTCTTTTTATAATCATCTTGGATGCCTTGGGCTAACCAAGTAGCTGATTTAGCCAAAAAGATGCCATTACTAGCAAGACCCCAATAAAATTTATCAGAGACCTCATTAAAAGGAATATGAATTCCCTTAATACAAGAAATAATTTCTGGTGGAACAATTAAAGAGGGAAGGATGGTATAAGAAAAATGGCTTGAAAAAAGTTGCTACATATATACAAAGATTTGAACCTACAAAGTGTAGGATAATTGAGAAAAAAGTAATACCAATGCTCCACTCGAGTATTCATGATACAAAGGCTTCGTTTGATTAATTTGGATAAAATTGAACTGAACCGAATTGATTTTTTAAACTTAATCGTTAACCATTTAAAATTCGTCCAAACATAGTCAATATTGGACTCATTTGAAGTATGCTTTGAGATCTTTCCGATAACATAATTATCATCATGAAATTATTTCGGGAAAAAAAAGTTATATGAGTTATAAAGTTACACATGAACTGAACTGAACTGATTTTAAGTAAAATTAAGGTGAATCAAACAGAGCCTAAATGTCTTCTATAATATATATATATATATATATATATATATATATATATATATATATATATATATATATATATATATATATATATAACTGGAAAAACATTTACCAAAAAAATCAGGCCACGACTGTCCTCACCTAGCCCCCGAGATATGCCCATGACTACAAGCACGATTAACTAACATCATTTAAGAATAAATCCAATAACTTTCGCCATTAACGATATTCATTTTTGGTTACACAAACCATTAACGTTTCATTTTCGGGTCCTTTTTGCCATTATGGGGAGGGATGAGAAAGTGAGTCACACACTCCACTATTGCAGATGAAATTAGTCATTTGTTACTATTGAACATATATAATTACTTCCCTTATTTGAAAGAAGAAAAAAATGATAATTGCAAAAAAATAAAAATTAAGTTATCATTATTGACTTTGAAAAGAAAAATATATCATATTATATTCAAATTTTCCATTAAAAAATGTAAATGTTGTCAAAATAGAGTTCATTTATTACTATGTATTTTATCTTACAAAATTCAGTAACATACCTCTAACACAAACGATAAATCCCATTCATCTAAATTCTTCTTACAAAAATTTAAACTTTCAACAAATGATAAATATGGAGGAACTAAAATATTAATCATTTTAGAGAAAATGGTCTGAACTTCATCCCACATTTGGAAAAAATGAGGACAATCGAAGAAGAGATGATATTTATCTTCAGAATGGTAATTACAAAAAACACATTCCTGGGGAACAAATACTTTACTTTGTTGTAGACGATGTTTAGTTGGGAGACCATCCAAACAAAGTGTCGAAACAAAAAATTTTACTTTATTTGGGAGTTTAAGGTCCCAAATCCAACTAAAATCACATTTCTTTTTATAATCATCTTGGATGCCTTGGGCTAACCAAGTAGCTGATTTAGCCAAAAAGATGCCATTACTAGCAAGACCCCAATAAAATTTATCAGAGACCTCATTAAAAGGAATATGAATTCCCTTAATACAAGAAATAATTTCTGGTGGAACAATTAAAGAGGGAAGGATGGTATAAGAAAAATGGCTTGAAAAAAGTTGCTACATATATACAAAGATTTGAACCTACAAAGTGTAGGATAATTGAGAAAAAAGTAATACCAATGCTCCACTCGAGTATTCATGATACAAAGGCTTCGTTTGATTAACTTGGATAAAATTGAACTGAACCGAATTGATTTTTTAAACTTAATCGTTAACCATTTAAAATTCGTCCAAACATAGTCAATATTGGACTCATTTGAAGTATGCTTTGAGATCTTTCCGATAACATAATTATCATCATGAAATTATTTCGGGAAAAAAAAGTTATATGAGTTATAAAGTTACACATGAACTGAACTGAACTGATTTTAAGTAAAATTAAGGTGAATCAAACAGAGCCTAAATGTCTTCTATAATATATATATATATATATATATATATATATATATATATATATATATATATATATATATATATATATATATATATATATATATATATATATATATATATATATATATATATATATATATATATATATATATATATATATATATATATATATATATATATATATATATATATATATATAACTGGAAAAACATTTACCAAAAAAATCAGGCCACGACTGTCCTCACCTAGCCCCCGAGATATGCCCATGACTACAAGCACGATTAACTAACATCATTTAAGAATAAATCCAATAACTTTCCCCATTAACGATATTCATTTTTGGTTACACAAACCATTAACGTTTCATTTTCGGGTCCTTTTTGCCATTATGGGGAGGGATGAGAAAGTGAGTCACACACTCCACTATTGCAGATGAAATTAGTCATTTGTTACTATTGAACATATATAATTACTTCCCTTATTTGAAAGAAGAAAAAAATGATAATTGCAAAAAAATAAAAATTAAGTTATCATTATTGACTTTGAAAAGAAAAATATATCATATTATATTCAAATTTTCCATTAAAAAATGTAAATGTTGTCAAAATAGAGTTCATTTATTACTATGTATTTTATCTTACAAAATTCAGTAACATACCTCTAACACAAACGATAAAAAAAATTCTCATAATATCCTCCATCATAACTACGATCATTCATAAATATACAATATAATTTTAAAAAATAGGTAAAATAATATCCAAAATGAATACATAATTAAGTAATAAATTATGAATCATAGTAAATTATAAAATAAAATAAAAAAATTATGAATTATAGTAGTGAATATAACACCCTTAGCTTATAAATTAGCTTTTATCTCATTCAAATAAGGCTTTTAAATTACTTAGCTTATATGTAACAAAATTTTTACTCTAAAATGCTCACTGAAATAAGAGGGGGGAAATTTATTCACCAAAACTTTATCATATATATTGAAGTAATAAATTAATTCACACACCTTGTCAAAAGAAATTTAAATAAATTCACACACGATAAAACAAATATTGGAGATTCATATAAAATAAAAATTAATTCAACAAAATTTGGCTGGTGTGGAAAGTGAGCCTCACTTTCCTCTTCCTCAACCATATAGTGATCTACTTGAACCAAAATTGAAATAATAGTGTACTAATACGATCAAAACTCGATGTGGATATTTTGTGTAGCCAAAATCACAAACGCCAGTGGTTTATACTTTGTATAATCTTTATTCTTATTTTCATTTATTTTTTTCACTATTGTAACAGTTACCTTTCAAACTTTATATATTATTTAAAAAAAATATATATCCTCATACCTTCTCATTGGTAGTAGTGAGTTATCGAGGGTAAGTGAGTATATATGTCAGAGTACGTGCATGAATAGATTTAACCAATTACTTTTAACATTTTCCTAACATATATAATTAATGAGAGATCAGAACGTACATACGCAGATTTTGCCAAATTATGATTACGATAAATATTTTGACAAAAATAGTATTCGCCACTTAAAAAAATAGCAAGTTTTGTGTAAGATAAATTCAAAAAAAAATGGGGTTATTATTTTGAAATAGTGTATAGGTCACTTATTATGAGTCGTGACTTGTGACCTTTATTTCACTAAAAAGCGACAATCGTCTCACCAAAAATTACAATAAAACTATCAAACAAGTTTTTATGTAAAAAAAATTCCAAAACTCAGCAAGGATACTAAAAAAAAATGTAACCTATTTTGGCTATTTATTAACTTCTTTTGTTTTTGTGGTTGTTGTTCTTAAACCTACTCCTATACTCCCTAAGTCCCTACACTCATAAACAAACTCATAAAAGCACACCATTATTGTGAACCCAATTTCAACTTCCTCCACTCCTTTAGTCCTTCCCATCCAATTCCACTGGCATAACCCCATACTCCGTATTCCACTACCGTTGTCTATTGTACTCTTCATTGTACGTTTATTCAGGTACCTAAATTCCTTCCTTTTTCCAATTCTTTAATTTGCACTACTACAAAATAGGTTAGCAGTGACGATTAGCTTATTGTGAGGTTTCAAAACGTCACAAAAAATATTTGTGACGGCTGGAGCAAACGTCTCTATTACGCGTGTCAGTAAAAATATTGTGACAGCCTAACACGTCACTAAATATTGTGACGTTTAAAGCCGTCACAACTATTCTGACAATTAAAGCCGTCACTAATGTCGCTGTTGCTGCCATGTGGAAACGTCACAACCGCTTGTTAGGGTTATCAACCATTTAATTTCAATGATAATTATATTTCTTTTTGTTTCTCAATTATATTTATATTTCTTTGATCAAATGTCAGATTTGTTTATGTGCATCGTAAATAATTAAACAACATTTATACACAAATTAAAATGGAATCCATCTTCGATGAATTTAATGATGGTAGCAAAATTACATTGGAGAACTTGCCATAAAAAAATACAATTCAATCTTAACTAAAAAAATGGTTCGAGTTCCAACTGGGTACCAAACTATGGAGTACAATGTGTAAAGAGCAACACAATGTTGTTGCTAAAGCTAACCTCAACTTTCAAATCTCTACCAAAATCAGTAGAACAAAATCCTAAAATCTTAAAATTGACGAAATCAAAGCAAAATAAGTGCAATTTGCACTCTATTAATTGGAATGGCAACCTCAATTGATGGGTACACCTCTGTATGTGCATTCAAGGAATAGATATATGAGATTTAAAGATCCTCGAAGCCATTTGAGCGAGATAAACAGAGATAAGCGATTTAATGCACTTTCGAACTCTTTGGGTCTTTATCAACTCTGCCGTCTCATAGCACCGCCAAATTCCTTCATATCATCAATTCTGAAACATCAAAAATTGACATGGAACAGATCTAGAAGACAGAGAGAGGCTGGTGATAGAATGAGAGTGAGACAAGGTTAAGACGGAAGGAGAAGATGTGAAAGACGCAGGGAGTGAGTATATTATAACATACCTTGATACTCCAACTCCTTGAGAAGGGATTCGTCTAACATTTCTTGAAGTTCTGCTAAGTGTAAAGAGAAAAGGAGAAAATGAGGAGAAGGGGAGAAAGATCTAGAAGTATAAGGAGAGAGAGAAAGAGAGGAAGACGACTTTATTTGGTTGTGGGAATTGAAAATCCCTAATGGGCTGAAAGAACACAAGTGAGCGCTCAGATTGGAAGCCCAAATTTTGTTTTTTGATTTTTTCCTTTTTTTATGAGCCCATAATTGTTTGTGACGCCTGAACCTGTCACACAATTTAGTGACGGCTTCAACCGTGGAAATATTAGTTACATTCGGTCCACCCGTCACACAAAATCCGTCACTAGTGGACTCTTTTTTTTGTAGTGTTGGGGGAAAAGTTTCTTTCTCCCGGCGCATGTTTAGAACTTCTCTTATCGTGCGCATGCCATGGTAGGCGGCGGGAAGCGAGGGCGTCTACCCAAGAAGAAGCAACCGGTGAGCCAGGTGTCTCTGATGACGGTGAAAAGCACCACTCCAGCAAGGTTGGTATGAAATCTAGGGAAAGAGCTACAAGCTTCTGGGGAGTATAATCTGGTTGATTTGAGCTCGAGTTTTGAAGAGATGCGATGGAATGGGATGAACAAGTCGACCTCATGGGCGGATGAAGTGGAATCCAATGGAACTCCGACTACACTGGTGGTGACCTCAGGTAATCCTCGATTTAATGCCTGGGAAAACTTTGATGTAACTAAATTGAGGAATGCAAGTTGTAAATTGGATTATGTGAAACCTGACTTTAAGGGTGGGATACCGGTAGGGAAACTAGATGTGGATGATGTTAAGCCTAAGACTGAATACTGGGATTCAACCATAGTCTGTCATGTATTGGGGGCTAATCCTCCAATGCCCATTTTTGCTGGATTTATCAAGAAAATTTGGGGGAAATTTGGGATTGATAAAAAATTTCGTATAAAATCTGGGTTGATTGTGGTTCGTTTTAACACAGTTGCTAATAGAGATTTGGTGATTCAATCTGAAATCTATCACTTTGATCAAAAACCTGTTATTGTACGCCCTTGGATTGAAGATGTGTTGGATTCTTTCAGTGTTGAGTCTGTTCCTGTTTGGGTGAAGTTACCAGGGTTGGATTGGAAGTATTGGAGTGCTTCATCTCTGAGTAAAATAGGTAGCTTATTGGGTAATCCTATTATGGCTGATAAAGCAACTCAGGAGAAAACTAGTGTCAGTTATGCCCGTATACTTATTGACATGGAAATTCAAGACAAAGTGCCAGATTATGTTTACTTTGAGAATGATAAGGATTGCATGATTAAGCAGAGGGTGGTTTTTGATTGGAAGCCAACTAAATGTATTTTTTGTAAGGGCTATGGGCATACGGATAGTGAATGTAAGAAGAAGAACCCTATGGTTTGGAGACCATAACAAGCTAATGCAACTGGGAGAGCTACTAACACAATTGCCCCTACAGCTGGGGTCTGGGTTGACTACTGCTGTTGTAGCCCCTGGTCCTGTTGGACCAGCAAACACTGAGAGGGTTACACAACCTTCAGTACCTGCTGCAACAGGAGTTTAGCATGTTCCTAATGTTTCTGAAGTACAAAGGACTAGAAATTCTGGAGGAAGACAGTCTGGGACCATAAGGACATCTACTAGTAGAGCTCAAGAGTGGTCAGTGGTCACTAGAACTGACAGAATTGTTCAGGTGCCTAGTGAGATTCCTGTGGTTTGCAATCCTTTTGAGTTTCTCACGCCTGAGTCTGAAGATGCTGAAGAACATGAAGATAGTGATGTACCAGTGACTGGAATAGAGGTGGACAGTCCTTTGCTTGATGCAAATGGACTTGGATAATATTGTAAGCTGGAATGTGAGGGGTCTAAATGGCCTTGCAAAGCAAGAAGAAGTCTCTCACTTTTGCTTGAAGAATAAATTAGGTTTGATTGGCTTAATTGAGACTATAATTAGGAAGAATGATTTTAGCTTCTGTGAAAATAAACTTTTTCCTGCTTGGGGCTCTCATATTAACCTTGAGCAGGACCCAAAAGGGAGAATATGGGTTGTTTGGCATCCTGGGATTTTTAAAGTGACGATTATGGCATCTCTAGCTCAAGTTGTACACTGCAAAGTTGAGCATCTGGCCACTAGAAGATAGTTCTTCACTTCTTTTGTCTATGGGTATAATACCATTGAGGAGAGGAAGGAGTTGTTGCGATTTCTAGGGGGTACTGATGATAGTATGGATCTGCCTTGGTTAGTTATTGGTGGCTCCAATAGCATTCTAGAGGCAGAGGACAGATTGGGAGGTAATAAAGTCTCTTATGCTGAGGTAAGAGATTTTATTGATTGTGTGCATTATTGCAAGCTTCAAGAGATGAAAAGAATAGGTGGGAGGTATACTTGGTGTAATAGACATGAGGATGAGACAAGAGTCAGCTCAAAATTAGACTGGGCCTTTGTTAATGAAGACTAGCTTGAGGCTTTCCCTGACTTGATCACCTTAGTGCTTACTGATCTTACTTCTGATCATACACCTCTGCTGATCAATATGTTCAAACTCCCTCAACTGGGAAGGAGACCCTTTAAATTCTTTGACATGTGGGTCAAGGATGACAACTTTCATGAAGTAGTCCAGGCTGCTTGGGATTCCTCTGTGAATGGATGCAGAATGTTTAAGGTGGTTAAAAAGTTACAGAAGCTCCAATTTTCCCTGAACAATTTGAATAAATCTCAATTTGGAGATATTGAAGCTAGAGCTGTCCTTGAATTAGTTCAGTTGGCTCTACAACAAGATCTTGAAAATGTGAGTATTCAGGAAGATGAGAGAAGTGCAAGACAGGAATACACAAGATGTAATTTTGCTCTTGTCAGTTTTTTGAAACAAAAAAGCAAGATTACCTAGCTTCAGAGTGGAGATATGAACACAAGCTACTATCATAACGTGATTAAACAAAAAAAAAATCAGAAGCAGGGTTACTACTATTCAGAATGAACATGATCAACTAATCACTCATTACCCTGATGTCATTGATACTTTTTGTGTTTTTTATAAAAGCATGCTTGGAGGGAGTAGCACAAAAACTTCTCCAATCAGGAGGGAGATCATTGAAGAAGGGCTTGTTCCGTGCACTGAACAAATATTGCAGTTGATTCGTCCCTTGACAATTGAAGATGTCAAATCTGCATTATTCTCCATCCCTGCTCCTAAATGTCCTGGTCTAGATGGATTTGGATCTGGATTTTTCAAGGCAACATCGGATTACTTGGGTGCAGACTTCAGCAAGGCAGTACTTGATTTCTTCAATACCGGTAAGATTCTAAAGAAACTCAATCATACAGTTACTACTCTTGTGCCTAAACTTGATAATCTTGTCAAGCCTAGTTACTTTAGGCCTATTGCCTGCTGCAATACCTTGTAAAATGTTATCTCTAGAATGTTGTGTGAAAGAATGAAAATGATTCTGCCTGCTATAGTAGATGATAATCAGGGTGCTTTTGTGGTTGGGAGGAGTATAGGACATAACATTATGATCACTCAAGACCTGATAAGAATGTATAAGAGAGCTAATATATCTCCTAGATGTCTCATGAAAATAGATCTCAAAAAAGCCTATGATACAGTTGATTGGTTGTTTGTGGAAGAGATGATGAGGGGGTTAGGCTTTCCCTCTTGTTTTGTTGATTGGGTGATGAAATGCATAACTACCACCAGTTTCACTCTTAATATTAATGGCAGCCTACATGGTCAGTTCCAAGGGGTGAAGGGACTTAGACAAGGGGACCCTATTTCCTCCCTTATTTTTGTCTTGGTGATGGAATATCTCACACGATCTT
This sequence comes from Tetragonia tetragonoides, assembly GCA_038025085.1. Lineage (NCBI taxonomy): Eukaryota > Viridiplantae > Streptophyta > Magnoliopsida > Caryophyllales > Aizoaceae > Tetragonia > Tetragonia tetragonoides. Next base: position 36,233,511 of record CM076141.1, read on the forward strand.
TGAGAGCTATGAGTAAACACAAGGAGTTTAAATTTCACCCTCATTGTAAACATTTGCAACTGGTCAATTTGACCTTTGCAGATGACTTAATGATCTTTTGTAAGGGGGAAATGAAATTTGTTCAGCTTGTGATGGAGGGTTTTAAGCACTTCTCTGAGGTCACTGGATTGTCTACTAATATGAGTAAATCCCAAGTCATTGTTGGTGGGACTAGAGAGAATATCAAATCACAAATCATTAGTTTTACTGGCTTTGCCGAAGGAAAGTTTCCAATGAGGTATCTAGGCATGCCACTTTCTCCCGCAAAATGGTCAAAGCTAGATTCCCAGTTCCTTGTCATGAAAGTCACTAGTAGGATAAGATGCTGGTCTTCTAGGCATCTGTCTCTTGCTGGAAGAGCACAATTGGTGAACTCAGTGCCATACTCAATGCATGATTATTGGGCAACCATTTGTATCCTCCCACAGTCAGTGATAAAGCAAATTGAGCATGTTTGTAGGAGGTTTTTTTTTATGGGGGGCAGTCAGTTGATAAAACTAAAATACCTTTAGTTGCATGGGAAAAGATCTGTCTACCCAAGAAATGTGGAGGTTTGAATGTGAAAAATTGTAAAGTATGGAATAGAGATGCAATTGCTAAACATCTATGGGCTGTGGCTATGAAGAAGGATTCTCTTTGGGTGAAATGGATTAATGTTGTCTATTTGAGAGGCACTGATGTATATGAGCACAGGGTACCAAGTGACGGTAGCTGGTACTGAAAGAAAATTATGAGCCTCAGGGGTGCTACAGGTGGGCTAGGGACTCAAGCTATCTGGCCTGTGGACTGCAAAGGGGTGTATACTATCAAGAAAGGTTACAATTACCTTCTGGGAGAGCATGAGAAAATGCTAGCTGCTGAGAGTGTTTGGGGAAGGTTTACCATTCCAAGGCATGCAATTTACTTATGGCTGATGGTACAAGGGAGGTTACTGACAAGAGATAGACTAACAATGATGAATCTCAGTATTCCTGACCCCCTGTGCCCTCTCTGTCAGTCTGAATTTGAATCAATTCCTCACCTGTTCTTCTCCTGCAGCATTTCTAGACAGGTGGTTGAAGGGAATAGTCCTTGGATTCAGCAATCTGCCTGGCCAGTGGACTATCCAAGATGGTGTAAATGGATGAAGAGGAGAAGATACAACAAGCACAAAAACCTTGTCCTGGCTGCTGTCATAGTTGCTGCTGTTTACTACCATTGGTTAACTAGGAACAAAGCTATATTTGCAAGTCAGCAATGTGACCCTAATGTGATTGTAATGCAGATAAAGAAAACTCTGCAGATAAGGTTCAGTTGTGTTAAACCTAGGAAGATAAACAAGGTAGATGAAAGTTTGTTTGATTTTATCACTTAAAGCATCAAGGCTTGGAACTACAATGCCCATGTACCCTTCCTAGAAGATGCCATGGCTTGGTGTTTCTCCCTTGTATGCTCTGTATGAGTTGACAATGTTTTTATTTTTTTTTGAAAATGGCAGATGAAGAAAAACTTCTAGGTAATAAGAAGCAAACTATTCTTGGCCCATGTTACGAACGACGGTAAGAAAAACAGTGGACCTAACCCTTTAACTAAATGACAAACAAACACCCATTTCAAATAAAATAAAAAACACATCAAAAAAAAAAAAAATTCAAAAAAACTACAAAAAATATATTCAAAAAATAATCCCCACACACCAAATATCAACTTAAAATAAAACCCTCTTCTCCCCCCATTTCCCATTTCCTACCTCCCCTTCACTGAGCTCTGCTCACCCACCACCCTTCTCACCATTTTCTCTCTCCTCTCCTTCAATTCCACCACACACAATGCAAACCCAAACCCTTTTCCTTTTCTCTCTCTCTCTCCTCTTTCACTTCACAATCTCAAAAACCTTACCAGAATACAAAGCTTTACTCTCCATTAAAACCTCCATATCTTCCGACCCACAAAACTCTCTCTCCTCATGGGACCCATCAACCGACCACTGTACATGGTCCGGCATAACATGTTCCCCCACGCGCCATAAACGCGCCGCCGTCGTGTCACTCAACATTTCCGGTCTTAACCTCACCGGAACTCTCTCACCTGACATTGGGTCTCTCCCATTTCTTCAAAACCTCTCTCTTTCAGCCAACTCATTTATCGGCCGAATCCCTAGCTCACTCTCTCTCCTCACTCATCTCCGTTACCTTAACCTCTCTAACAATATCTTCAATGAAACTTTCCCTGTTTCTCTCTCCTCATTGAAATCGCTACAAGTTTTGGACTTGTATAATAACAACCTCACTGGGACACTCCCTTTGTCTGTTGTTGAAATGTGGGACCTTAAACATCTTCATCTTGGTGGTAACTATTTCTCCGGTGAGATCCCACGAGAATATGGCCGTTGGGAGAAACTTGAATATCTCGCGGTATCTGGAAATGAACTTATTGGTGAGATTCCGAGAGAGATTGGGAATTTGAGTTCTTTAAGAGAGCTTTATATTGGGTACTTTAATGCTTATACTGGTGGGATACCAAAAGATATTGGAAATTTGAGTAATTTGGTTAGATTTGATGGGGCTAATTGTGGGTTATCTGGTGAGATCTCTACAGAAATTGGGAAATTACAAAATTTAGATACCCTTTTTCTTCAGGTTAATTCTCTTTCTGGAGGTTTACCTAATGAATTAGGGGATTTAAAGGGGTTGAAATCATTAGATTTGTCTAATAATTTGTTGTCTGGTGAGATCCCTGAGAGTTTTAGTAAATTGAAAAATATGACACTTTTGAACTTGTTTAGGAACAAGTTACATGGTGGTATACCTGAGTTTATTGGTGATTTGCCTGAGTTAGAGGTTTTGCAATTATGGGAGAATAATTTTACTGGGAGTGTTCCACAAAAGTTGGGAACAAATGGGAAGTTACAACTTTTAGATCTTTCATCTAATAAGCTAACTGGTAGTTTGCCACCAAATCTGTGTGATGGGAATCAGTTACAAACACTTATTACATTGGGGAACTTTTTGTTAGGGCAAATACCTGAATCTTTGGGGAGTTGTTTGTCTTTGAGTAGAGTAAGAATGGGGGAGAATTTCCTTAATGGGTCAATTCCTAAGGGTTTGTTTGGTTTACCAAAACTTACACAAGTCGAGCTTCAAGATAATCTTTTGACTGGTGGGTTTCCTGATACTGGTGGTAGTGATGATTCTGTTGCTGTTAATTTGGGTCAGATTAGTTTATCCAATAATCAGCTCACTGGGCATTTGCCTAAAAGTATTGGCAACTTTTCTGGTGTTCAAAAGTTGCTTCTTGATGGGAATAAGTTTACTGGGAATATACCATCTGAGATTGGGAAGTTACAGCAGCTTTCTAAGATTGATTTCAGCAGTAATAAGTTCTCTGATGGGATACCACCGGAGATGAGTAAGTGTAAGTTACTTACTTTTGTTGATCTCAGTCGGAATCAGCTCTCCGGCGATATTCCGACGGAGATCACAGGTATGAGGATACTGAACTACTTGAACTTGTCAAGGAATCATCTCAGTGGTAGTATTCCTAGTTCTATATCTAGTATGCAGAGTTTGACATCAGTTGATTTCTCATATAATAATTTCTCTGGTTTAGTTCCTGGAACTGGGCAGTTTAGCTACTTTAATTATACTTCATTTTTGGGAAACCCTGATCTTTGTGGACCTTATTTAGGTCCTTGCAAAAATGGGGTTCCTGGTGGCCCTCATTCTGCTCATGTTAAAGGGTTGTCTGCTTCATTGAAGCTTCTGTTGGTTATTGGGCTGTTGGTTTGCTCCATTGCGTTTGCAGTGGCTGCTATTATCAAAGCTCGGTCACTTAAGAAGGCTAGCGATTCTCGAGCTTGGAAGCTGACTGCTTTCCAGCGGTTAGACTTCACTGCTGATGATGTTTTGGATTCATTGAAGGAGGATAATATAATTGGGAAAGGTGGAGCTGGGATTGTGTATAAGGGAGCTATGCCAAATGGGGATCTTGTGGCTGTGAAGAGGCTCCCTGCCATGCACAGAGGGTCATCTCATGATCATGGGTTTAATGCTGAGATTCAGACTTTGGGGAGGATTAGACATAGGCATATAGTTAGGCTGTTGGGTTTCTGCTCAAATCACGAGACAAATCTTTTGGTGTATGAGTACATGCCTAATGGGAGCTTAGGAGAAATGATCCATGGCAAGAAAGGGGGTCATTTGCACTGGGATACGAGGTATAAGATCGCGATTGAGGCTGCTAAGGGGCTTTGCTATCTCCACCATGATTGCTCGCCGCTGATTGTTCATCGTGATGTTAAGTCCAACAACATCCTCTTGGATTCGAGCTTTGAGGCTCATGTTGCTGATTTTGGGCTTGCAAAGTTCTTGCAAGATTCAGGCACTTCAGAGTGCATGTCTGCTATTGCTGGCTCTTATGGATACATTGCCCCAGGTACGAGGATCTGATCTTTCTTTGGCAACTTTGGTTATGAATTATTTTGTCAAACTACTTCTAGCTGGCGTTTGACTGGTATAGTGGAGTGGAGTGGAGTGAAATGTGAATTGATATTCTTGCATGCATGGATGTTTGTTAGTAGTGATTCAATTGCTGTAGTCTTTAGACTTGAAAATGAACAAGCGCGCCATTGGTGATGTGTTTTCCACGTAATTCATATCAATCAGTCACTTTCTGATGTTTGGAGAGTGCTTTTATGGTAGTAATGGCTTGATCACCATGACTATTTTTATAGTAAACAGTTGGATATTGGGGAAGTGTGTGTCTCAAAATGATTTGCTCAATTATGGTAGGCCTTAGAGTCCTTGATGGTACTAATATTTGATCTTGTTGAATAATTGCCAAGATCCCTGTGTTTTGTACTTGTTATAGCCAGTTCAACAAGCTCAACCATCAATGTTTTAATTAACAAACAAACAAGCAAGCCACATAAGGATATTTGTTTGTTGTAATAACTCAAATTTGGCCTTTTCTGGTTGCTAATGATATCTGATTGCTTTTATTTATTGCAGAATATGCTTACACTTTGAAGGTCGACGAGAAGAGTGATGTTTACAGTTTCGGGGTTGTTCTGTTGGAACTCATAACTGGTAGAAAACCAGTCGGAGAATTCGGTGATGGGGTTGATATTGTTCAATGGGTGAGGAAGATGACTGATGGGAACAAGGAAGGAGTCCTCAAGATCCTTGATCCAAGACTCCCTACAGTTCCCCTTCATGAGGTGATGCATATGTTCTATGTTGCCATGCTGTGTGTTGAAGAACAGGCTGTGGAGCGACCGACACTGCGAGAGGTGGTTCAAATACTATTGGAGATCCCGAAACCACCCAATGCCAAACAAGGCGGCTCACCAATGGAGTCACCCCCACAAACTACAACCGATACCACCACTGATTCTTCAACAACCGCAACCATGGAAACAACAGAAAACCAACCACCACCAAAATCACCACCACCAGATCTTCTTAGTATTTGATGTGTTATATTAGAATCTTAGCTTATGTCTCACCCAGAATCCAAAGACTTGGGAGTAGCTTGATTTTCAGTGTTTTAGTTTGTTTTGGGTTGGAAAAGCTAGAAATTAGCAGGGAGGGAATGGTGTTTGTTTAGGTATTGGTTTGTACTAACTTTTATCTCCAGTGTTCTTTCAACATTTTCTTGGGTGTACAGTTTCGGATTGATGAAGTTTAAGGCAAATTTTTCCACAGTTTTTGTCTTTTCAATTGTTCATATACCTTTTTTTTTTTTTTTTTTTTTTTGCGCCTTCCTTATCATGGTGCTGGTTTTCTCTTGCTTGGGTTTCTGCTAGTGAACAGGTGAATCTTGATCAGTCTAATAATGACCCAAGACAGTGAAACTTGGCAAACTCGGGTTCGGTTCATTAGTAGGTCGGGTCACTATTAGGTTTGTCATTTTGGTCGGGTTTTCGGGTCAGACAACTCTTGTCTCACAAACTCGGGTGTCATGTTGGGTCGGGTAGTTTCGGGTTCATGCTGTTAGCAGGTCGGGTCATTAGCACATCAAACCTTTTCGAGTCTGGTTAGTTTTTGCCTGAGTGAAAGTTTTCATGAATATGATGATAAGTCAATTCTGGCCTCTAAGATGGGAGTTCTTGGATTCTACTAACAATGTCTATCACCATTCACCACTGATTAATGACTAATTAGCTTAGCTGGGTTCATATAGAGATTTGTGATTAACTGAAATCTTGTTTAGTGTAATGGTAACAGGCACTAGTGAAATTAAGAATAATAAATGTTGATGATGATAGGACCTATGGCTTTAAATAATAGAGTACTCTCTCATCCTACTAACTCCACCACCCAAGTAGAGTACAGTAGTACTTGACTGGGGGGTTTGCAGTGGGAGTAAAGATAGATAGCAGTGCCCATTTAACCAACCAATTACCGAGACAGTGGGGTGCTCTCTGTGCCCTGCAAAAACAAAGAGAGGGTTTTGAAGTCATCATCCCTTTGATAACTCCTTTGCTTCTCTGGCACTTACCACTATTTCTCTCTCTCATTAAATTTGTATCAGTGACTGTAGGGCTAGTAGTAAGTACTCCATGGATGGTCATGGTCAACAACATTGTTGTTAATGTTGTGATCTGAGTTGTGGTCTACTTGTGTTGTGAAGTAGAGTATATTCAAACATTGCCTAATTTGCCTCTCTTCATTCTTTGTTTTCTTGGCTAGTTCAATTTTTTGTTTGAACTTAGTTTTACCCTAAAACCTTTATGCAATGACTAATATTATTTGCACCGCGTCGATCCACGAGGCTAAGAGAAATAAACTGGTTTTGTGTTGGTAACATCATCTTAAGGACTCAATTATTGGTTAGGTTCAGTTTATTTCAGTTCTATTCATATTCAATGGAGATCACTTAAGTGATCCTTTTTTCTCCCCTCACAAATTGCTATTCAGTTGAGTGGATTTTAATGAAGTGAAAAGGAACAAACCCTAAATAAATTTGTCATACATGTTGCCCTCCTTTGCACCAAAAACAGAGCTACAGACACTTGAGCTTTCTTTGGGGTTGCTCTGAAATGTTGTAAACTCGTGTGAACATTTTCATGACACTATTTAGTAATTGATTTAGTTCAGTTGTATTCAATTCACTTTAAAGATCTAATTGTTTTTCTCACATATTACCTTTTCAGTTCAGCTCAATTTAGTGAAAAAAACACAATTAGGAACAATATTAGAATTGGATAATGGAGGAATGCGAGTGTCCTTTTGGCTAGGATCCATTTTGGTTGAGATTGTTCTCTCTCTCTCTCCCCCTGGGGAGAGGTTGTTGAGCAGAGTGGAAGTGAGGCCCTACCCCTAGCTACGAAAGCCCACAGAAAGATGATGTTTTCCACTCTGCCATGGCACGTGACCCACATGCATCATGTGTTTTGAGGGTAGTTTGTTACAGATTTAGTGAGATTCCGGTTTGCCTTATGATTTTGTTGTTCCTCTATCATGAAAGCATTCTTGGCGTGGAAAGTATATACAGCCCCTTTGTACAATTTTATCTTTTAAGCGGCAATTTGGAGCCAAATAAATAAGAGTGCCCAGCGGAGGCCATCTCTAGACTTTACGTGATTTTTTCTGGTTTGAAATGTGGCAGATTAGTGCTAACGCAAAAATTTGTAATGGATTTAGTTTATAGTGGACTAAGAGACTAAATTTTTTGAAAAAATACCTTTTACATTCCAAAATATTTGCACTAATATGTCTCGGTCTTTTTTGATTTTTATCAAGGGTGTTCACCGTTGACCATAGTAAAGATGAACTAAGTCCACACAAAATATGCTACCCGCTAAATAGGTTGTGCACACCCCCCTAAAAAACAATTGATAACGGCTTCCTCTCAAAAACAAGGAAAGGGAAAAAAAAAAAAAATTCTCAAAAAGCTTTAGAAGTTCAAACTTTCAATGGGCAAGACAAGGGTCCATGGAGGATGAGGAGGAGAGTAACACCACGTACAAGTCAAGTGAGTGATTATTCTAAAACCAATAAGTAACACAGCCCACCTGACTTATATGTTTGATGTTTCTCCCTTAATTATTCCGATGTGAGTGCTCACTCACTTTAACACTCCCCTGCATGTGAATGCCTCTTTTGGGCCTGAAGCGTGGACTGGACTATCTATGAATGACCATTTGGGCCCAGAAATGAACTTCTGGGATACTGAAACTGGGAGGGCACAGGATTGACTGCCATGTGCTATGATACCATATAAAACTTCCAATGGGCTTGGGCAAGGCCCATAGAAGAGGAGAGTAACACCACATATAAGTCAAGTGAGGGTCCATCCTAAATCAATTGACAATGGGGTGAGTAGCCCAATTGATGACTTATATGTTGATGTTTGTTCCTCAATTCTTCCGATGTGAGTCCTCACTCACTTTAACACTCCTGGTATCAAACCGGGTTTTGGTCCGATCTTGTTGACCCTTGTTTAGCCCACACGCGTGTAACTGACCCGAAATTGGCTTTAATTGGTCCACGCTTCAGCTCAAGATGGGTCTTTGCGTGCGACGGGGATGTTGAAGTGGGTTTAAGAAATAGTGTCTTGAGTTGTTTATAACTTAGAGAGTTACTCCACCCATTATCAATTGATTTTGGGTTGTAACCTACTTGATGTGTTATAAACACTCTCTTTAATGTGCCCAATTAAAAAAAAAAGTTAACATGGTATCATAGCGAGTTTTATTCTAACTTTAAGTGACCCCTTATTGGCCCACGCGCGTGTAACTGGCCCATAGTAGGCTTTATTCGGTCCACATTTCAGTTCATGATGGATCTTTGAGTGAGGCTGGGTGTTAAACTGAGTTTGTGTCCCATATGAAAAATTTTAGAAGTCTTGAGCATCTTTATAAGCAATTGAGTTACTCCATCCATTGAGATTTTAGAATGGACCATCACTTGACTTATATGTATTCACTTGTTAAGATCTAATTATTAAAATTTATGGAGAAGAACCGAATAGTGACAACTAGAGATGGCACTGGGCACGGTTAGCTCGAGACACGGCACGAACGAGCACGCTTTTTACGCGGAACGACACGGGCACGAATGACCGGGTGTGGGCCTGGACCCGAGCCTGGATTTTGAAAAGAAAGCAAGGTGGGGCACAGTCAGGCATGACGCGACAAAAATTTTAATATTAACTGAAAAAAAAAATATGGACACGACACGTACGATACGATCACGGCACGACACAAGCACGATTTGGGCCTAACTTTTGAAAGAGCAGACACGACACGATACGACACCAAACACAACAACTATAAGCATAACACAACACATGAAGGCGGAATCAGAGGAGCTAGCGTCTGGCATGGCCTCCCCCATGATTTTGAAAGTTAATAAATAATAATTGTTGTGAATATTTACATACTTAAATGGTAAGTAGAGTTGGTACATGCCACCCATATTTCCGTAGAGGACTTGATTTCAATTCTTGTTGGTTCTATCTTTCTTTTATTTTTTCCCACCTTTGAGCTAATTCTGTTTCATTAAAGTCAACTCCAGTCTGGCAGTCTTCTCATTCTATACTCTTTTCTTTACCATTTCTTTTTAATGTTTAACATTTTCGTGCATTTGTGCCTTTTGGCAGAGCAATTCTAGAATTTCTAGTCTTATGTTTAACATTTTCAAGTATTTGGCAATCCCCCTTCAATACTTTTGCAATAGTGTAATTTTGTTTCTAATTATTCTTCCTTTCTCCTCTTTTATACAGATTTTAGATTGGTATAGTTATTTATTTATTTATTTATTTATTTATTATTATTATTTTTTTTGTGCTATTAGATTTGTATAATGTAACTATATATATTCATTTATGTATGTTACCGTACTTTATTTTTATGTTTGGTTCAAAAGGATACATAATAGCACATACATTATGGTTTTCAAATATCGTTAAAAATTTATGTGATCTGACAACCTTATGCAAAAAAAATATGTATAAAATCCGACCCACATTATCAAAGAACGTACTCGTATGTATAATACTCCCCCTAATAAATAATTTCTGGTTTCGCCACTGACGACACAACACTGTTACAAAGCACGAAGGTACTGCACGAGCACAACACGACACGACACGACGTATCTTTAATCACAACTCACAAGTATTGGTAAAAAAATTAGATAAAAAAATTACTAGTTGCTACCTGCTAGTTTGAGATTCTGAGTTGAGTAGACATGCTACTGTATTCGATTAGATTGGAGAAACCTGGCCATGCAAATTGATTTGATAGCTGCTTTGTTTTCTTTGTGTAATTGTGATCAGATTGTAAATGTTATTGCTCCTAGCTAGCTAGGCCGGCCCCCTGCTAGCAAAGTAGCAACATTCAAGCTTTACGCAATAATTGTATTCCCTGTGCCTTTGGAAGTTAACATCTCAAATATGATTATTGTTCAACCTGCTAATGCTTGGACACGTCTGCCTATATACCCTACTGCCATTTTGCTTGTTCGTTCATTAAAAAAAAAAAAAAAAAAAAAAAAACAACAACAACCAAGTAACGATTTATGTTCTTAGGGTCTGTTCTAGGGATGACAGTGGGGCGGGTACATGTGGATACTGCCTCGCATCCGCTCCAGTAGGGGCAGGGATGGGTGGGCAGGGAAGGGTGAGTGCTAGGTGGGGTTGGGGCGGGGATGGTTTTGATAAAGCAAAACCGCCGCGGGGATGGGACGGAGGTGGTTTGCCTTCTCCCCTCAGTGGATACCTGTCGGAGCTCTGCCCCACCTTATACCCGCTTACCCGCCCCGCCTCATACCCATTTGCCCCACCTCACACGCACATAAAAATAAAAAATGTAAAATATAAATATATAAAATCTTATTTTACCAAATATATAAAATTGTTTAATGCTATTGTTTATCAAAAGGCCCAAAATTTTCCTTGCAAATTATCTTAGGGTGAATTTGCGTTAGATCCAGATGTGGGCTTCGTTTCTTTTCAAGCGGGTATAAAGCGGATATGGATACCCTCCCGATAAATGGAGCGAAGGTGAATACCCGCCGGGTAAGTGGGGCGGGGTGGATTTGAGATCTCCAACCCGTGGTGAGGATGGGGCGGGTGGCGGAATCAAAATATCCAGGTGGGGTATGGGGATGGATCTACCTATATCCACTACCGCCCCGCCCCATTGCCATCCCTAGTCTGTTCTCCCCAACTGAAAAACATTTATATTTATTACTGAAAATTTATTTTTGTTGAACTTTGTTGAACTTTATTTAACTTTGTTGAACTTCAAAGGTAAAACAAACAGTAAATTCAAGTTAAAAACTCTCCCCAGGGCAGGTGAGAGCGACTTGGTTGCGAGTGACAGGTTTCGACTCCGAGTGAGAGCAACGGCATTGGGCTGACTACGGGCGACGACAACGGAAGGGCGGCTGACTAGCGGTGGTTCTGCGGCTGACTAGCGGTGGTTCTGGGGCTGTGTGCGGCGGTGATTTACGATTTTTCGCTAGCGGTTTTGTCGAGTCTTGCGGTTCTTGATCGAGATGGCAGAACATCTAGCAAAAGACTGGGACAAATTGAAACTGACAGATGAGGAGGATAGGGTGGTGGTTGCGAAGGGGAAGAGAGCGACTGGGTCTAATCAGAAGATCGACTTGAGTCTGGCGGCGCGGGTGATGACGGAAAATCCCTACAACGTGAGGGCTTTTAAAAGCACCATGGAAAAGATTATGAAGCTACGTAAAGGGTTAGTTATCAAGGACCTTGATCCTAGAACTTTTATCTTTCAATTTGTTGATAATCGTGATAGAGGTTATGTGCTAGACCATCAACCTTGGAGCTTTGATAATCATCTTATAGCTTTTCGTGAAATTAAGGTCGGGGATAGGCCCGATGATATTGTCTTCTCGTCTACTAGGTTTTGGGTCAAAGTATTGAATGTTCCTTTTGGTTTTCGGGATACTTAGACTGCAGAACAGATTGGGGACACTATTGGTAAATATCTAGAACTGGATCCTACTGATCATGAGTGGGATAGAGCAATGTACGTGCGTGTCGAGACCCCTATAGACAAACCTTTGAGAAGGGGTATGAAGATGATGTTTAATGAGATTGGTGAAGTTTGGCTGCAATTTAAATACAGGTTTTTGCCAAATTATTGCTATGCTTATGGGCGTATAGGTCATCTTAATAAGGAATGTACGGTCTATGGCGATGAAGAGATAAATGTTGTTGGTCTGCAATATGGGTCATGGCTGAGAGCAACACCAAATCGACAACCTCGACGTCAAACTGATGAGGAAAGGGAGAAAGAAACCAGAATTTTTGAGGAGATCAAACAAGGACCAAAGCCGACTTGCAGGAAAGCTTTGGTACTCAATGATGAGGGAGGGTCGAGTAGTAAAGGTGGGGAAAAGTTTGTTTTACTGGATAAGGAGAGTGGAAGGAATGTTGGCGATACCAATGGGGGGTCAGTGTGGAGGAAAAGGGGGAAACACAGAAAATAAAAAAGTTTAATCTAGAGGGAGGAGGAGATAGTGAGGCTTTGAGTGAGAATACACTTGAGGGTGAAAAAAATGTGAGTACTGGGAGGGATATGGGTCGGGTTGCTACTGGGAATGAGGGAGTGGGGGCTGAGATTAATTTTGGATCCAGTGGGGTGAGGGTGTTGGCAAATAGTGCAGGGGAGGAGAAGGTTGGAGATACTGTTCACATGGAACCTCAAGAAGATGGAGGAGAAGCGGCCTTGAACCTTACTAGCTTGTCTATTACTGATGGTGGTAGGGTGATGCAGGAGGTGGGTTTTCGTGTGGGGGATGGAGGGAGGGGTGGGGGGAGAAGGAGGAAGTGGAAAAAGCAAGCTCGAGATTTTAAGAGAGGGGGAAGCGAAGGAGGGAGGAGTGCGGGGGTGGTGGGTGATGTTGGGACTAAACGCACTCGGGGTGGCGAGAGCAATAATATGTTGGTTGATGTTGATAGTATTGTGGGCATGAAGTAGGTGCTACTGGAATCTAACTTTTTACTGGCGAGTAAGGCGGAGTCCGGCGAGGTCTGGGCCCGCCAAACACAATGAGTATCCTAAGCCTTAACTGCCGTGGGTCAGGCAACCCTCGTGCAGTTTCTCTACTCCACAATCTTGTGCGGAGCAAGGCCCCGTCTGTTTTATTTCTTTCCGAAACGAAATTAAGCGGACGTGAAATGGAGAAGGTTCGGAAAAAGTTTCATGGCTTTGATGGTGTCTTTGTTGATAGTGCGAGACGTTTGGGTGGTCTTGCATTATTTTGGAAACGCTCAGTGGATGTGCAATTGTTGTCTTGTTGGTTGCATCATATTGACGTTTTGGTTACAAGTGGTCTTGGTGAGGCGTCTTGGCGTGTTATGGGCTTTTACGGTTAGCCCGAGGTCCAAAATCGTCACCTCTCATGGGATCTTCTGGGGATCCTAGCTGCAGAGAAGGATGATCCTTGGGTGTGCATTGGGGATTTTCATGAAATTCTTTTTTCTAATCAGATGATGGGTAGTCATGATCGTGCTGAGTGGAAAATGCGTAATTTCCGTAATGCTGTGGACATGTGTGGCTTTCTGGAGGTACGTTACAGTGGCTATCAATATACCTATGATAATGGGCGTGAAGGAGCAGATAATACTAAGAGCCGCCTTGACCGAGCTTTGGCGACTGACTCTTGGTTGGATTGCTACCCGTTTTCCAAGCTCATTCATTTGGAGAGGGAGTGGTCGGACCATTGTCCAATTAAGCTTTTGTTAGAGGGTGAGGCGCGCTCTTCACGGGGTACAAAGTTGTTCCGCTTTGAGCAGTTATGGGCGGAGCATGATCAATGTGAAGAAGTGGTTAAAGATGCATGATTTTTGGGAGGACCTACGGCTCAAGAAAAGATCAAATTATGTGCCGAGGAGCTTGACTCCTGGAGTTCGAGTATTTTTGGAAAAAATTTCCGCGACCTGCGAAGTAAACGCAAGCAACTTAAAATTCTGAATGGTGGGAGTTTGTCACGCCAACAGCTAGCTGAGAGGAAGCGTTTAGTGCGAGAGATTGAGGAGTTGGTGCGTGAAGAAGAAGTGATGTGGCGTCAAAGATCACGAGTCCTTTGGCTTGCTTCTGGTGATCGCAATACTGGCTTCTTTCATAAAAGAGCGTCGGGAAGAAAGGAAAAATATACTATTAAGGAGTTACGAGATTTTGATGGTCTAGTGAAGAAGGGGGATAGAGAGGTGGGTCGTATAGCGAATACATATTTTTCGGAGTTGTTTTCGCCTACTAGTCAGCTTTTTTTGGATGATGCTCTTCTTGGAGTCGATGTCCGTGTCACTGCAGACATGAACGCCAACCTGCGTAGAGAATATACAGCTGAGGAGGTCAAGGTGGTGGCTTTGAGCCAAATGCATCCGCTCAAGGCCCCTGGCCCCGATGGTATGTGTCTTTTATTTTTTCAAGCTTACTGGCATATTGTTGGTGATTGTCTTACTAACTTTGTGCTAGGTTTTCTGAATGGAGGGCAAATGCATGTGGGTCTCAATCACACCTTTTTGGTGTTAATCCCAAAGAAAAAGAAGCCGGAAGTTATCACTGATTTTCGATCTATTAGCTTGTGCAATGTGGCTTATAAGCTTATTTCTAAGGTTCTAGCTAACAGGTTGAAATCCTTTTTGTCGGAGATTGTTTCTTTGAACCAGAGTGCTTTTACTCCGGGTCGGCTTATCTCTGATAATGTTTTAATGGCTTTTGAGACTTTCTAGCACATGAAAAATATTAGTTCCAGTGTGGAGTTTATGGCCTTAAAATTGGATATGGCAAAGGCTTATGATAGAGTGGAATAGATTTTTTTGGAAGCTTGTGTTACGTAAAATGGGGTTTGATGAGGCTTGGTTGGGTCGTGTTATGCTGTGTGTACGATCTGTGTCGTTCTCTATTTTAGTGAATCGGAATCCTTCAGAGTCTTTTATGCCTGGGAGGGGGCCTACGCCAGGGTGACCCAATCTCTCCTTATCTGTTTATCTTGTGTGCTGAGGTATTTTCTGGTTTAATGAGAAGAGCGGAAGAAAGAGGTGCTATCTCGGGGGTTCGTATTTGTGCGGGAGCGCCTTCAGTAACTCATCTTTTCTTTGCAGATGATAGTTTATTATTCACAAGAGCATATGAAGGGCAAGCACAGGTGGTCAAGGATATTTTGAACTCGTATAAAGTGGCCTCGAGGCAAAAAGTAAGCTTTGAGAAATCAAAAGTTTGCTTTAGTAAGGGGGTTTGCTCAACTATGAGGGTTAAGGTTCGAGATATTTTGGCCGTGGAAGAGGTTGAGGTTCATGAAAAATATTTGGGTCTCCCAACTACGATAGGGAGGTCAAAAAAGAAGCTTTGTGATTCTTTGAAAGAGTGGTTATGGAAGAAACTTCAAAGGTGGAAAGGTTTGTTGCTATCTAAAGCAGGGAGGAAAATTACGATAAAGGCAATGGCCCAATCTATCCCTACCTATGTGATGAGTGTGTTCAAATTAGCAGCGAAATTTTGCAATGAAGTGAAATCGATGATTTCTCAGTTTTTTTGGGGCCAAAAGAAGAATGAAAGGAAGATCCATTGGTTAAACTGGGGTAAATTGTGTAGACCGAAGAGTTTGGGTGACCTGGGTTTCAGAGACCTCAAGATGTTCAACTGGGCACTTTTAGGGAAACAAGCATGGAGATTATTCACTGGTGAGAATGGCCTGCTGGGCCAAATGCTTCGTGCAAAATACTATCCAGACGGAGATTTTTTGAATGCCTCGCTAGGTAATAATCCTAGCTTTACTTGGCGCGGCATTTGGGAGTCGAAATGGGTGCTCAAGAAAGGAATGTCCTGGAGGGTGGGTTACGCGCGAGTATTCGAGTATGGCGTGATCCATGACTTGCTGGCAGCGGGTCAAGAAAGATTATCTCGCCACAAGGGTTACATGATTCAGAGCAGAGAGTAGCGGAGTTCATTGATCAAAATAGTGGGAGCTGGGATATGACTAAAATTCGTGAAACATTTTTTCCTATTGATGTGGAGCGGATTTTGTCTATCCCACTTAGCTCTCGCTTGCCCGTTGACAAGGTTTTTTGGAGATGGGAAAGGAGTGGTGAATATTCTGTGAAAAGCGCTTATAATGAGATTATGTGTGATCATATAGCTGAAGAAGAAGCGTCATCGTCAGTGTCAGATAATTTGTTTTGGAATAAGGTATGGAATGTTGAGACGCTACCTCGGGTTAAAATCTTTGCGTGGAGGGCCTGTCATGACGCCCTGCCTACCAAGTTAGGACTTCACCGCCGCCTTCCCTCCATCTCGGAGGACTGCAGTGTGTGTGGGGGTCCGCGAGATTGCGGGCTCAATGCCCTGCGCTACTGCCCTCTTGCGGAGGCTGTGTGGGAAGAAAGTGGCCTGCGCATCCTTGGCATGGAAACTGGTCGAGTGGTGAGGGATTGGTTTGAGGCTGGGCGAGTGGAGCTACATAGTGATGAGTATGCAAAGTTTATTACGACTGCTTGGGCAATTTGGGGTACCCGAAACAAGCGCCTTTTTTAGGGTCTCTCTCAACACCCTTCGGAGGTGGTGTCGTACGTCGAGAAACTGCTAACTGAAATTACTGAGCATGGAACGAAGCTGTCAATAAAGGGACCTCGGGTTCCTGGGAAGTGGGCGCCTCCTTCTGAGGGTCGGATCAAGCTGAATGTTGACGCAGGGAAGAGCAGTAGTGTCGGTACCAATATTGGCATAGTGGGGCGTGATAACAGCAGAGCAGTGTGTGTTAGTGCGACTATGAACTTCGAAGTTGATTGGGAGATTGGGATAGCAGAAGCTAAGGCAATTTACCTCGATCTGCAGCTGGCAGATTCCTTTGGTTTTGATAAGGTCATCGTAGAGTCTGATAACGTTTGTGTTATTTCTGCTTTAAAAGCAAGAAGTTTAGGGTCGAGTCATTTACATTTAGTTTTAGACGATATTTTAGCGCTTGTGTCTCAGTTTGTGTCAGTTTCTTGGTCTTTTGTTTGTAGGGAGGGTAATAGAGTAGCCTATGAGCTAGCGCATGTGCAGCCTTGGGAGGTAGGTTGTCGTTTTTGGAACGCTGAGTTGCCTAGCAATGTCGCTAGTGCTGTGTTGGCAGATTTTGATCAGTTAATCGAAAGCTAGAACCGCGGGAGCGTCTTGAGTTCAAAAAAAAAAAACTTTGTTGAACTTTGTTTATTTTTGTTGAATCTTGTTGATTCAAGGGTCTTTTATAACTAGTTTGTATATTAGTTTATTTAACTTTGTTGAACTTTGTTTAACTTTATTGAACTTTGTTGAAGTTTGCTGAAGTTTGTTAAAGTTTGCTTAAATAAACAGAAATAAGTTGGGGAGAACAGACCCTCCTTAGTTATAAAGCTCATTTAGCTTAATACACTTCACACAAACATAAAAACGTATTTAGCTTGAAGCATGAATAATGTATATATTATCGGCATACCTTATGTGAGTGCACCATTCAAACTTTAGAGATTGGGCTCCTCGTATTTTGTTAGGAGTACTCAGTACTCTCCTTCACGTACGGGCCTATAGGTGGTAAACCCATAAAAAATTTGATATTCAAACTCAAGACTTGATCATGTTCTCGATTGCTCAAATAAGGAGAATGAACAAACTCACCTTACAAAAATTTTAAACAATAAAGGTCATGTACACCCTTAACGTTTCAGTTTTTGGCTATGTGAACCATCGACGTTGAAAATCGGCTATATGGGCCATCAACGTTTTGTTTTTGGGTCATGTAAGCCATTGACTACCTGAAAATTAGAGAGTGGCGTACACACTCCGGAAAAAGCAAGTGGGGCAAAGAAAAAAAAGCTTGTTAAGAAGGAAATTCCTCAATTTTTATAATTTTTTTTGTTAATAATACTGAATTACTATAATATTCTATTATTCAAAGTATCATTAGCCCTAGATCAAAAAACAAAAGTGTCATTATTAGCCCCAAACAAAAAAAATTTGGTGGAAAGTCCCAAGAAAATTTAAAAATATTAAATAACAAACATCATAAAAAAAATTCCTAATGAAATTGCTTGTAATGTTAGAGAATGAACAATTAACTTTTACGTTTGTTTTCAATATTTGTTGTGATGTCTTTTTTTGGATGAATCTATCTCTGACATGCATGCATCCAAATTTATGGATAAATTACAAAATTAACAAGCAATTCTAGACAAATGAAACTATAATCTAATTGTATTGCAAAAGAGGATTACTAACATAAGACTAAAACAATTCAAGTACAGAAATCTCGCATCCATAAAGTACGACTGCTAATAATTTCTATTAGTCCGACTTTGACATGCACCAAATATTGAACTAGAGTTTTGTTGCAAAACTATGGATT
This sequence comes from Tetragonia tetragonoides, assembly GCA_038025085.1. NCBI lineage: Eukaryota > Viridiplantae > Streptophyta > Magnoliopsida > Caryophyllales > Aizoaceae > Tetragonia > Tetragonia tetragonoides. The sequence goes on from CM076141.1 coordinate 36,251,876, forward strand.
AGAAAAATGACCTAATTCTAGAGGAAAATTACGGATATAAAGAAAAAAAAAAAAAAGGAGTATGTTCTGTGGGAGCAAACACCAAGTAAGTGTATGGGTGGAAGAAATTTTAGATTTTAATAGTCACATGTCTGGCACATGATCTATATCTCTGTGTGAGTCTCACCTTTCGGGTGGCCAATGATTCACATGGCCCAAAAATAAAACGTTGATGGCTTATGTAGCCAATTTTCAACGTCGATGATCTACGCTGAATGATGAAATGTTAAGGGCCTACGTGATTTTTGTTGTATTTTAAAAGATGACTTATTTTCTTTTTGCTGTTAAAATATGACTTGTTTACTTCACGTAAAATAACAATTTTTTCAATTTTTACAGATCATTTACTATGTCATGGCCTCATGGGTGTATTCGTTTTAGTAGTTTAATTGAATTCAACTTATTGTAATATGTGACAGAATATTCATGTTTTTTAAGTGATCTGAAGTGACCCTTTATTGGGTGACGTCTAAATAGTTAATGAGTGTACCTGGTTACCTAATTGTCCCAGTCCAAGTTGATGGTGAGATGTGAAGAGGGTCTTCGTCAAAAAGACGGGGAGACAATGGTGAAGGGGTGATGGAGAAAAAGGCTTAGGAATTAGAAAGAGGAAAATGGAGACCATTGGTTGCATTACATGTGCAAAGTTTTGACAAATCCAATAGTAGGGGCGCAATACACAATCAAGAGAAAGCCCAAAAACCCAAAGAAAGCCTGTAAAAGTACAACCAAAAAGATGCTCATAACTAACAATAGTAGTATATCTTAAAATAACGTCCCACCATCTTTCTTTGTTAATATTATAATTTCTAATAGAAAAAAAGCCAAAAGCATATAAGTCTATGTTTACACGCATTAAGAAATATCACCACTCACAATGAGTGTGGTAGAGAAGTGCTCGTGCTCGACTCGTTTACTAAACGAGATTTGAATTAGTACTCATGCTCGACTTGTTTTATTATCGAACAAGCTTTGACTGAATATGTTCACGAGCTGCTCGTTTGCACTCCTAAGTGGGAGTACAAGTGATAAGTGGTCCACCCTCATAACCTAGTAATTAGGAGAAATTATTATTGTTCCCACCTCTCGATTAGGGGTTTAAATCCTTATTCACATTGAGAGTGATTTTATCCTTTACCATTCCTTACAGGGAGGTATACTCTTCTACTTGAACCCGTCATCCCATTACAGATGTATTTGCTTGTCCGTTACATATAGTTTGCAAGTAATTGTAGGTGCTCTTGTAGGAGTATTGGAATCAACTCAACCAGAATATTAAGCTGATGGTTAAATGACCAAAGAATGTAATATTCCTTATCACGCTCCCTTACACGAATGCCTATTGGGCTTGAAGTGTGAATGATGCACATGCCTGCTCATACCGTGTAATGAAATATTCTACTTAGGAAGTGGGACTCTCAGGATTTGAACACACTACACTTTGGCCATCTGAATTTGATACTATATGTAGGAACCAACTCAACCAAAAATTTCGCCAAGCCAAAAAAAAAAAAAAAAAAAAAAAAACTCAACCAAAAATTTAAACGGATGGTTAAAGGCCCCACTATTGTTGTATTACTTCACTAATAGCAACAAAAAAAGAAAAAAAAAGAAGGAAATATCACCGCGCGCACTGGGCCTGCTCCATTACAATCACATCCATGAGTATCAATCTCTGGTTTCGCTGTGATCTCCTTGGATTCATTGGTTTCTCCCTCGGTCAGCACAGTAGACAGGAATAATGTATCAAAGAAGTTGAGGAAAAGTAAGGGGTCCGGAAGTTAAATAATATTGTCCCTGCCCTCTTTTTAGCATTTTCGTACTTCATCCATGTGACCTTCCTTCTTTCTTTGCCTCGCCTACCTAAAGATAAACTTCGCAAGTCGCAACTACTACATTCTGTTTTCTCATTCTTCAATAAAAATAAAAAATTAATATATCAAGGAAAATAGTTGAGTGGTATGAACTCATCCATTTTTAACCAATGCTAAAAGTTCGAATCTTGTTTTGGGTATTGAGCAGCCTTAAATCACTCGATTGTCACAGACTCACTGTGCTCGACGGTGGATAGTACATCCTTGGTGTGAAACAAAAAAGGGGAGAGGGGGAATTACTTGAGTTAACAACCAAATAAGGACCTGAACTTTCAGCAAAAATTGGAACAAAGACCTCAACTTTAAAACTGAAGGAATAAGGACCTCATTATAATGACGTTAGCCTCCGTTTCATCAAATGGATTTTTGACAGAGTAAAAATAAAGGATATATAAAATAAAAAGGGTGAGGGAAAATTAAATGGGATAGGGGCACTGTTCTGCATTCACTGTTCTCTCTCATAGCCCTCTCTCTCCTCTTGACTACAGCCATGGACGGGGCAGAGGGATGAGAAGATAGCTCCGACGAACGAGTTTCGATTCCTCCACTCCGAGCCCACAACAAACCGCGACTAACCAAAATGCCAGACTTGGGTTTTTGCATTTAGTTTGAAAACCATGAAATTAAACTATAGCTGCTCAATCTCCTTCGTTGCTCAATCTCCTTCGCTAGGATAGATGAAGAAGCATGGATAAATTTGTGGGCTGGGTGTCTAATTTTTCTGATCAACTCCAAATACCGCTTACATACATTTTGGTTTTGTTTTTATTTTTTTTATTTTTTTTATTTTTATGTTTCAAATCTAAAACCCAAAACTTTGTGGGCGTAATGAACATAATCGACGAACAACTATGATATCGAAGCGTCATCTTCCTGACTCTTGGCACCAAAAAATGAAATACTCACGTATACATATACGACAAAATTGTTTCAGTACCATACCAAATTGGCAATTTGCCCCTCCTCTTTGTCATTGGGGTTATGTTTTAGACTTCTCTAGTTTCAGCTATTTTTAGATTTTTGTGGGTTCAAGTTGCGATTGATCTCGTGGGTTTTGCATTTTACTGTTGGATTTCAGCTGGGTTTCTGATTTGCACATCCGGTAATGGTGTTTTGGTTTTACCATTTTCGGCTTGTTGTTTCTTAATTATTTGATTGGTGGTCAAGTTGGTGTGGATGTATGGTCATGAACATGCTGATGAGGAGTTGTTGCTACAACAGTCTCCAACTCAGGCAACTCTCCATGTCAGAAGTGGTGAGAGAGGAGAGAGATTGGGAGTGAAGTTTGAGAGAGATTGCCAGTTGGTTCTATTTGACTAAGAGAGGGCTTATGCGTCTTTTTGCCAAAAAACCATGCCAGCGCAGCAAAATGAAAACGGAACCAAACGTCCGTTTGGTTGAGGTTCTTATTCCAGCAAGAAGATAGTTCAGGTCCTTATTTTATTTTTTTGAGAAAGTTCAGGTCCTGATTTGGTTGTTAACTCGGAATTACTTTATTCCTAAAAGCCCTTCTTCTCTTCAAGTTCAAGGGAGTATAGTTGAGTGGTATGGACTAATCCACTCTTAACTAAGGTTAAAGGTTCCAATCTCGTCTTGGGTATTGAGAAACCTTAAATCACTCGACTGTCACTAACTCACTGTGGTCGACAGTGGATAGTATAAATCAAAAAAGGGGAGGGGGGGCAGGGGGGAGGGAGGATTACTTTAAGGGTGTGTAGTTCAGTGGTATAGACTCATTCACGCACTCTTAATCAATGTTAAAGGTTTGAATCTCGTCTTAGCTATTGAACAACCTTAAATAACTTGGTTGTCAGGCCTGTCACTGAATCACTGTGGTTAGGGGTGGAAAAATGGACGCGTCGTGTCAAATGCGTGTTCGTGTCGAAAATAAACGGAGAAACCTCTCAACTCTAACCCAACCCGTTTATTGAAAGGGTTGGACTTTTCAACACTTACCCGACCTGTTCAATGATCGTGTCATAATTGTGTCAACCTGTTTAACTTGTTTGACCAATTTATCTAACTATTCTTTCAAAAATTTGAAAAACTACAAGAAAAAAAATAAGTACTCCCTTCGGTCCATGGAAATCTTGACGTTTGGAGAATAATACTAATATTAAGGAAAATACATTTGAGCACAAAAATTCCAACTTTACCCTTAAAAGAGCATATGAGGTGGTAAGAGATAAAAAATAATATTTGAGTTAGTATTTATTGTTTTCCTTAGTTTTGTATTATTTTCCTTACTTTTGTAGTTAGTGGCATGAGATTCTTGTTTTTTTTTTTTTGGTAACTAGCTAGCTAATGGGGTGAGATTTTTGAACAACAAATCATAGAAAGTGAATTCGGTTTATCATCATAGAAAGCTTTGCGTGAGATTTTTTTATTTTTATTTTTTGATAACAAAGGGGGTCAGATGTGAGAATAAGAGGAGAGAGAGAGAGAGATAGAGTGTGTGGGGGTAATTTATTTTTTTTTGATAACAAAGAGGGTTAGACGTGAGATTAAGAGGAGAGAGAGATAGAGTGTGGGGAGGTAGGATTTTGGTGGGAAAGGGAGGAGAGAGAGTGGTGAAAATAGGCATAGGGGGGTGAGAAGATGGGAGGGGTAAAATAGTAAAAGGTTCTCAAATACATTACTATATAAGTAAACGTAAAAATTTTCATGGTCCAAACATAAGAGGAAGGCGTAAAGATTTCCGTGGACCGGAGGGACTAATAAAGTTCTAGAAGAAATTTCAAAATGGGTTCATATGAATTTCCACTGGAAATACTTATAAAGTAAGCTAAATTGTATAATTTCACTTTAACTTTAGTAGTATTGGTTTAATCGTGTTAAATCGTGTCAGTTTCGTGTTTGAAATCTCAATATGAACCTAACCTTTTTAATTAATCGCGTTAGCTGTTTTTGACCCATTTAATTAAAAGTGTCGGAAATCTTTGACATTAACCCGCTATTTTCGTGTCGTATTATTATATTGTATCAGTTTTTGCCAATCCTAACTATGGTCGACCATGAATAGTACACCCTTGGTGTGATAACTAATTTGGAACGATTTTTCTATGAATTGTGCATTTATATTTGAAAATTTAGTGGAGAGAAATAACGACTTAAAAAAGAAAATAATTGGGTTGATTGATTGTACAAGCCGAAGTGGGCCGAATAATCGTACGTAGAGCACCGACAAGAAGAGCGCGAAGTGGAGCGAAGCCAAAGACCCTATCCCTATGAATATGATGGATGATTATCCAGATTGAAAAAAGGAACAAACAACCAATTTCATGGAAATGAAAAGCTCCCTCCTTTAATCATATCCAATTGTTATGTCATTCAAATTTGCAGTATAGTATTTTGTTTCTTTGTCATTATGATTGGAGACCAAGAAAATATTGTCCAAGTGCGAATAGTGCATATAGTATAATATTCAAACCACACAACATGCTTGTTTTATTGTTTTGGTACTGATGCATTGTTAAAATCAGTTAAGAAGTTAATGTTAGAGACCCTAGGGAAAACAGTGCCTTTGAATATTCATTATACTCATTAATTTACCTCATTACACCCTTAATGCATTACCCTCACTCTAAGCATCCCTAACGGTCATGTGTAAGTCATCGACTATACTAAGGGGTATCACGATAGACTGGTTGGCCACTAGGGTGTATTCTTTAAAGCTTACACGGTCAGCTTATGGTCTCCTAATAGTTCAGTAATTTTCAGTTCAATTTAGTTGATCCATTCCAGTACAGTGATGTTTAGTTCAGAAACATATATTTTGTCTCACAAAGAAAGTAGGATTCAATTATGTTCAATGGTGTTTAGTTCAGTTCAATTGTGTTCATTTCAGTTCAGTGGTGTTGAATTCAATTCAGTCTAAAGAACGCACCCTAATCAATAATAAGTTCAATTCAGTTCAATGGGGTTCAATTCAGTGATATGATGTGATCTACTTTTTCTCTCACATATTACTATTCATTTCAGTTCAGTGAAGTTGAGTTCAATGAAGTTCATTTATATTAAGTGGAATTCTATTCTGTTTAGTGGAGTACAATTTAGTTCAGTCAAGTAAAAAGCACACCCTAAGTATGTAAATCACTTGTCCAAGGTTGTTAATGTTATTAATCCAAATTCTGCTCAAGGAGAATATGTAAATAATAATTTTGAAAGGCAAAATCCTACCTGGTCTTTGGATGTATGTTATCAATGATTCTTAAAATGAAATTAAACCAACCATTCTTCTCAGCCTTAAGACCGTACATATTAAAACCTCCCAAAACTTTTGGCCAGTAATTGATTGACGAGACCCAAAAGAACTTCCCGTCATACCCAAAACAAAAGGCGAAATCAATGAAACAAAAATATGAATTAGCGTGAACTTCGGGACGATTCAATCCAGTGTCACATAGTACTCGGTAAGCTGAATGTAGGGAAGGCCATTTGCTCCCAGGGTTGTGCAATGCACTGGAGAGGGGTTCGGCGAATTGTGTTTCTGGTATGTGGAATGCGATTTCGGAAATGCAATGGGGGTTGAGTGAATTATGTGACATTGATCCTATTATTTAGCAAGTTTACAACATTCCCGTAAGGGGGACGAGAGAAATGTACATGGTTAGACACAACTGTGTATTACAAGCCAGATGGAAGTAACCCCTGAACTTCTGCTCTAAGGCTGTGATGGAAGAACACAAGAACCAACCTTTTTTTTTTCATTTTTTCTTCTGGAGGGGGAGGGGGGGGGGGTATGCACTTTATTTGAAAATACATGTAACAAGAAGACAAGTAGGAGAACCACCTGCGACCTGTATACAAGTTTCACTTCCTCGCGAAAGAAACACCCTTCTCGATGCTTCCTGCCAGCTCTTTCTTTGCCTTCTCAAGGCCAACCCTGCAACGTTCAATCATGGAAGTTGAGACAAGAACAGGAAAATTCTACAAAACGACTGAATCCGTATTTGAGGGTGCAAATTGCAGTTACTACATACCTCTCATATTCGTTCAGAGGGCCAAGAGGAAAAATCTCCTCAGCTCCACAACGACCGAGCCTTACTTTAGTCGCAAAAAATGGCAGTTCAGTCACCTGAAACTGAAAATTCTTTGTTGCCTCAGCAAATTTAAGTTGAATTTTGCAACATACATTTAAGAAAGGGTATCAATACCCGTACACGTACAGCTGCAACAGGAGTTGGGGGGGGGGGGGGCAAAGAGCAAATTTACAAACAAGAGGGAATAGAACATGCCTGGGATTCCACAAATGCACATTCAATAACACCAGCATCTCCCCTCAAACCCCGAAGGCAAGCATCAGCAAATTTAACAGCAGCATATGCCTGCAGTTTGAAGCATATGTCAACTCATTGTGCAAGATTGAAAATGAAAGTAAACTGTATATTCCCCATCCCAACATAGTTTGTCATTCCTATTTCTGATTTCCAAAAATAATAGTCACCAAGCCTATTCACTCTATTTTGAAATTATTCCTACATGAAAATGATGATAATCATTTGGGATGAAGGTAGTGTTTTCCAGTTACCAACCATTGACAGTGTTGCAGATCCAGCCCCAGCTTTTGCCTGCAAATGACAGAAAAAATATTCAAAACCAACAGCAAAATGATATTTAGAGTATCTGCTAAAAAGTTCACAGCAAATTCAAGGGAGGATAAATGGAACTAGAAGTTCAGCCTCTTCCACACATCTTATGGGTCAGACAAACTCACATGGGAGTAGAAGAGAAGAGACCATCTTCAGAGTGCCAATAATATTTTACACAAATTCAATTATTAATTCTCAATACAGGCCTCAAAAGGTGAGAAATCCTAGACCTCCGACTCAAACCTGTTGCAGAAAGACAGTTCAGCAAAGAAGAGAACACATATAGATGTCACAGAGGAATTTAAGACATGTAATGCTAAGAAGCCACGAAACCTGTTGACTATTGTAGGGAGCAGCTGCATTCAAGGAGGCATGCAAGTAAGCAATGCAACACAGATGCTTTAATGACTATAAGGTGGCTGGAAACTCAAGTAACAGGCAATAAAAATTCTGCCCAAAAAGGTTGTATCACTTGCTTTGAATGGGCAACCAGAAAAGTAGTTTAAGACATCATAGTGATCTGGCTGTATTTAAAATGTCAAACAGATGAATTGACTTGATCATAAATCAACAAACCTAGAGAGAAATAGATTAGTGATGAAGTCTGTCTAACGTTAACCAGCAGATTAAACAACAAGACCTTCCATTACTACCAAAACAAGTACCAAGGCAACCAGTTGTTTGTACTGCAACCAGCAGTGATGACCAAGTAACTTACAAGACAGCAAAACTTGCAGTAATGTTCGAGAAATCACTAAATCAAGATTTCATGAGATCATGAAATTCATCCAAGTGCAAGCCCAATGAACAGTTGTCATTATCAACATTCCAAACTAATCCGGAACCAAAAGACAAAATCACCTCAACAACTTCTGTTCCACCATTTTGAATGCGATCTGTCAAGAAACTGATTTCTTCAGGGGTGAAATTGCATGGAGGCGTAACCTGCATTTGAAAAGAAATGATAACTTGACATTATGTTACCACTCAGTAAAATAGGGATTGAGAAAAGAAATACAACCATGATGTCAAACCTTAGACAAGAGAGGTAGAATCGTAACCCCAGCATGGCCTCCAACAACAGGAACATCTACCTCTCTAGGATCAAGTCCCAAAACTTCTGCCTGGAAGAATATACAGAAAAGGTAGGGACAGTGGAGAGAGAGTCAACAACTGGAGTTTAATATAGCAACAAATGAGATTGATGCATGGGATCTCTGCAAACCAATTCATTAGCTAAGGACCATAATACGATAATACTAAGGAGGGGGAGGCTAAATAGCCAAATGCAGGTATAATACTGGCCCACGTCTTCAATCTAAATAACTTTCTCACATCATGCTAAGAAACATTTCATTAACCCCATAAAAATGCCATAGTCTGACCAAGACAGTGACATGCCTGATGTTTTCACCATAGATTTGTGGACACATGTACCATCTTCTTCCCATAAGAACATGAAAGAGAACTTTTCTGATGCCATCTCATTTTATTAAATTTTAGGTTATGATAATGTAAATAATGATACAACAATAAGAGATATGGAAAATATTGCAAACAAATGATTTGGGTGATACAAAAATCAAACTACTCATCAACTTCAACAGCATGTTCGTCAGTCTCACTGAAGTTTCAGAATTAAATCATAGTCAATTTGAGGTATTGCACACATATCAACATGGGTGTAGCAGCCAGCAATACAAATAGTTCAGAGTAACAGATTCAAGAGGGAAGTCTTTTGTTCACGACTTTTCATTCGGAAAATGAGAAACACCATTCTACAGGCAAATATTATGTGATTAACCATGACAATATCAGAATGAGATTTTAACTTGGATCACAGAGAAATTAAATGCGAAGAATAGAAAAAAAAACATAAAAGCATACCACAAAAGTATTAGCCCTGACGACATCAAGCATTGTGACACCAAGCAAGCGCTTGGGATCATAGGTGCCAGCTTTCTTGAAAACCTCTGCAGCAATGGGAACTGTTGAATTTACAGGATTACTGATCAAGTTGACAATTGCTCTTGGGCAGCACCTTGCAATTCCTTCACAAAGTGTCTTAACAATCCCAGCATTGATGTTGAACAAATCATCCCGTGTCATTCCTGGTTTTCTTGGAACGCCGGCTGGAATGATGATGAGGTCCATGCCTGTTAAGGCCTCATCTAACTTGTCCTTCCCTACGAAACCACGCACCTACAATGTGAGACACAATAATCAGGTTGTGCTGGAACAGTCACAAGTAATCAATTTTTATTATACTTTGTTTTGATTAAATTTCATAAAGGAAAGAACAGGTTACATGGGAGGGGAGAAAATACTTAAACGCGCCCAAAAGGGAGAAAATGCTGAAAACAATCAAGCTTCTCTTCTTTAATGGAATCTTAACATTTGTACTGAAGTTTGTTATAATTTCATGTCCCTTTCCCCTCCGACAACAACACTGTCAGTGTAAAGGCAGGGTCTAAGAGGCCAAGATAAACACAACCTTAACCCTAAATAAAGATAACTAGCACATAGCCTTTCAATAGACTCACAAAAACATTTCAAAATAAAATAGAAAAAAAAAAACAATAATAGAGCCAAAAGGGGGAAAAAATCTAGAAAACTAGAGAAACATGTATACAAAAGTTAAAGGCTGAGACAAAAGGGACACAGCACAAGACAGGAAGTTTAAAAAAGAAAGCATGTAAATAAACGGGACAAGAACGACACTATGAGTTGAAGCTACAACCATGATGACTCCTACTAGGGTTTACAGCACGAATCATTGAGTACCACAAGTTCCCCTCAAGGGCCATGTACTCAATGAGCGCTAGTTGAGTCATATCCTCTAGAAACTTCCCCTTAATCTTTCGTAGGTGTACTTCTGCTACTCTTATAATCTCTTAAAGTGGGTCCTCTTACACCTATAGCATCAGGGTGCCTCTTTCAAACATACACGAACCACCGACATCTTTCCTCATGCATCTTCCCTTCAACCGAGGTCAAATCCAACTCGCTTAAAATCAGTTCTTAATTATACACTTCCTGGAGGTGCCACATTCTACATGTTTAACAAAGCATTTTTATCAGTCAAAGAACTTGAGCACTATATGGGTAATACTTTTCCATGAGTTTAAGCGAGATCTTCTTGTCGCATAAAGCTCTTAAGGCGCATCTCCATGATGAGTGATATCTGAGATTATCTCCCCTTTGCCTTCTATGGTCGACACAAGATGTGCAACACACTCATTTTTCAGAGTAACTTGTGTGCCAAGTCTCATGAAGCAGCATAATCGTGCTATTCATGCTATATGTAAGATTGCAGTGCATATACTCTGTCTTTGTTTACCTTCAGTATCAAACTCTTTCCTTCAAACTTCCAACTTTGTAATAACGTCTTATCTGGTTTCATCCACTAAAACAATATCAGTTGTAAACAACTTGCGTCTCCTACTACCATTTGCTGGAGCTCAGCCATCAGCATGTTATTCTGAGACAAGTCTTAACTCCTCTATCAATATCTTGAACAATTCAAACATAAGCAATAGGTACCCACTGGTCGGTACTCTTCAAGCACGTAAACAATCATTTATGTACTCATATGCCTTCTCAGATCAACAAAAGGATATGTATATATATATATATATATATATATATATATATATATATATATATATATATATATATATATATATATATATATATATATATATATATATATATATATATATATATATATATATATATATATATATATATATATATGTGTGTGTGTGTGTCCTTCTGTCTCTCTCTGTATGCTACTGCACCATCCATCTAAACATGAATTGCTACAGTAGATTAATTGATTCTGCGATGTGGTCATAGTCCTTCTAATTTTCTTCTCAACCACCTAGGGCTTCTCGAACTTTGCACCCCAAGGTTTAGGGTCAGTTGCAAATTGCACCCTACCGCTATAATTTTGACAAAATCCACCCTAAGTTTACAGTTCTTAAGCAAATTTGAACCCTTTTGATTAATTCTGTATTTGTTTAATTTTGCTCCAAATTGATGTTTACAAAGAAAAGAACTTTAGTGAAAAACTAGCTGAATTTCGTATTAGGTGACAATAAACATCAACTTTGTTTATAATAAATTTCCCAGAGCCAATTGAAATAGTAACTTTTCATGTAAGACTTAGTAATAAATTCTTTTAAATTTACCATCACTCCTTTTTATTACATATTTACTTAAATATAAAGGAAAGATGAAAAAGAGAAGATGCAGTTTAACTATAATATACATAAAGGTATAGTGGTAATATAAACTTAAGGATTAACCAAATCAAAAAATGCTTCCAAGAAAATGTGTTTCTCCTCCAGAAATTCTTGACCTGAACAAGGACAGGTCTTGGTGGTGGGCTGAGGTTCATATGAATCTGCAAAGCCTTGGCTTGGACCAGTGGATGGATTCCCCAAAGTGTGTTCTGATGTCTTCAATACAGAATGCTGGGGCATCAAAATTAGAGAGATTGTGACATGGAAATCCCCTGCAGAAGGCTGGCTTGCCTAGAATACAAATGGGTCAACAAACAGGAAACCAAGATATGATTGTTTTGGTGGTGTTTTCAGAAACTCGCAAGGGAATTTGAAGGGGTATTTCTGTTGCTCTGAGCAGGATGTAGTCAATCCAAGCTGAGCTGATGGGAGTGTATGCGTATCATGGTTTGTGCATGCATAAACCGCATAGTGACTCAAGTCCATTTGAAAGTCCAGAATCAAACTGTATCTGCCAATGCTGCTACTTGGACGAAAAATCAAAGGCTGCCTCACATCACTGGTGGTAGTCCTTCTATGACATTATGAACTCTTTGGTAGCTTGCGAAGTCAAGCATATTGTATGGGAACAGGATACTGAGGCTGATAATTTGGCTCACAAAGGTGTCGGGAGAGAAGGAAATCTATATGGGAGATTTAACTCTCAGTATAAGCAATAGGTATCGTTGCCAAATTGTCCAAAAGTGACTAATTCATACATTCAAACATCCCAAGAACTGTGTCACCCCTGTCTTTACCCACAAAAGCTACCAAGGCAGAAAAGCAATCCACTAGCTATTGAGGGCATTGGGATAACACATGTTTATTGCTCTCAGCTACCATAACTCAGCCAAACAATGAAGGGTGATGGATGGGTAGTCAGGGTAAGGTGTGAAGTTCAGGTTTTGAGTTTTGACGTGGTTCGTGCAGATAAGACAACCCCTTATTTCTTCGATAGTGAACAGAATTCTAGCTTAACAGCATCCCAGGAACATGCCTTAAGATGGTCGGATGAACAATTTTGTTGTACAAAGGCTTCTCTTGCCGTGATTTTTGCTCATTGTTCTTCACTAATTGTTCACTAAACGATGTTGATGAGAAGGTTTTAAAACTGATTAACCTAACCACAAAAATCTATCATGGAAATTACGGCTTACTGGATTAGATGTGATTCTGCTGTGGAATCAGGGCGATCCAAGTATTGAACTTAGGCACCTCTTACCCAAATTCAGAATAAACACAATGGTCTATGAGACTATGATACAAGTCAACATTTCCAATTTCCATCATTTTGGATAATGTATCGGCACATAGAATACTTTCAACAACAACTCTCCATGATTCCATATATCATAAATTTCCTAACATTATTTGCCCCCAAATCCATACATCAATCTAATACACATCTACAGTACAAGTTTAGATAAATTTCATTTTCAAACAAACAATCCTAAATTTCACTGTGATCACAATTTACTGATCTTAAATTCACAATACCAATTGTAAACTTGCAATTGAGCAACTTGATATCAAATTAAAACACAACTACAAAGCCCACAAATACGATAAACCCAATAATTACAAAACACAGAAGAACAACCCAAATTGAATTAATCAGCAAAAACATAAATAAATAAATAAATAAATAAGAAAATTACCACGGCGCCAGTGTCCATGTGACTGATATCAGCGGTGACACCAGGAGTATTAACGACATCGTATAAGTGAAGAACAGAGACAAGTGGGTTCATCTTCATCAACATAGAAAGGGGTTGACCAATACCACCAGCTGCTCCTAATATAGCCACTTTGAACCCTGGTGCTGCTCCTTTTGCTCTGCAATTTGCTCGCCCCAAATTCGAGCTACCCTCCATCATCTAATTGCATAAAATTTTAGATTTAGAAAAAATATATTCGACAAAATTACCAAAATTGAATATGAATAGAGAGAGAACCTGGAAATTGGGAGGGTGAAGATGAGCGGCGATTCTTGCAATGCGTTGGTTGGCTTCTGAAGTGCTCTGCATCTTGCGATTTGGATTGGGGAAGAGAGAGAATGGGAAACGGAGAGATGACGGTGAATAAATAGAAGTATAGTTTTAACATTTTGGGAACTTTGTAAATGAAGAAAATTGTAGAAAAGTAAATCTATGGAAATCTACATAAAAGTAAAAATCTTATTATTTTCACTTGTTTGGTTATCAGTTTATATGTTGTAGAAATGTAGGAGATTTACATTATTTTCTATTATTTGGTTGGTTAGTGTAGAAAGATATGGTAGAATAAAGGCTTTCTTTTTAGATTTCCTTATATTTTCATAGATTTTCTGAGGGGAAAACTATGGAAATCTAATTTGGCAAATTATAACTAGGAGATTTCCACAGATTTTTATACTTTTAATTTTCCATAGTTTTCCTTACTAACAACCAAACAAAGCAAATATAAAGATTTTATAGTTTTTTCTAGTTTTGCTTCATTTTGTTCATTAACCTGAAGTTTCCAAACACACTGTAAGTTTGAGGAAGATGAAAATGAGAGGAATTTGTTTGTCTGGGTTTTGTGTTGAGTTTGTTTTTTTTTTTTTTTAGTACAGGGAAGTGTGCCAAACTGCCAATTAGTGGTCAAGTGAAATTAAGGCCCCTTTTTCCTTATCCTCGTAGCTCCAAGGAGTTAAATGCTTCCAAATTGGTTATGGCCTTCCGTTTAATTTGTGGTTCTTGGCTCTGCGTTTTTCATCTTCTTGATGAAATTGTTTCTTGGATCCATCTATTCCCACCGTGTAAATTACTATTGCATCCTTCCATAGTGAGCTTCACTTTTCTTTTTTCTAATGAGGAACTTGCTCATGACTAATAGCCTAATGGACACTAAATTTTCAAATTGAGGTTACTCATACATTAGATTTGGGGTTTGATTACTCATACATTAGATTTCAGATTTAATTGCTCCTTAAGTGTAGGTAAATATATTATACAAGTATTAATTTGTGTTCCCATAAAATCCAAAATATTATATACAACTTATTTTTTATCTAGTCAAATTAACAAAATTAAAGTTGTCGGAAGTTTTTATAGTGACAACAAATATTAGACTTTTTTTTATTATTATTATATCGGAAACAAAGACTAGGGCTCTTTGATGCAACGGGTCGGCCCACAAGTGAGTTTGGGTAGGCTAATGGATTGGTCCTATATACAAGTACAAATTTGAAAGGAGAAAAAACTTGTCTGAGACCATCTTTTTTAGGGGCGAAACATGCCCGGCCAAACAAGTTGCCTGAGCCCTAATCCCTTAACGAGCTCTACAAGTTGGTGTGTGTTCGAAACTCTTCTTCATCCCCGTTTATATCTATCTTTGCACCCAATAAATTTATTTAACCATTTTAGTGAAAGATTGAGTTAGAATAATAACTTTCTTGACTATGAACTCTGTTCTAATTAAAATTTATGTGTGAAATTACGGAAAATATATGTTAGTAAAAATTATAAAACTACTTGATCAATAACAAAAAAAAATTAGAAAGTATAAAATCAAAAATCCATATGAATGTTCAAAGCACATACCATAAGATAGCATCACTCAACTACATACCCCTACCTTCTATGAAGGATAGGGTATATAGTTGGAAATCATGTGCATTGTGGTGCAAAACATAACTAAGAAACAATACTGTAAATAACCATTAAAACCACGCTACCATGAGGTCCATGAGTACGAGCAAGTTGAAACTCCTTGAAATCCTTTTACTTTGCTAGGTCATCCGTTACGCCTATAAATATGAGGTCCCCCTACTCACTAGCGGCATGTATGATCTCTAACATCTTTTCACACCCATTATTCACCTGCCCTTGTGCTTGTACGTAAGCCTAAGGCTTTCCATTATTTATTTATTTATTTATTTACATCTTAGCTTCGGATTGTTTTATAAAATTAAAGCTTCAACCACATGTAAACCCATTAATCAAACATGATGGAGCCTTCTTCATAAGTCTTGATCCATCAAAAGCTTCGTTCATTTATATATAGAGATTGCATGGTCTAGGGCCAATATCTTCGTTCGTCGACAATGTGTGCTATCCACAAGGGCAACCATATATTCAAAGATCTTCATACTTTGCATCTTTAGCAATTCAATACTAGTGTTTGTCATTGTTCTTATTCGTTTGTTGGTTTTATAATTATAATTCTCTAACCCCAACCCTCATATTTGATACTTTTGGGCGTAGTGTATCACAACATATACAAGACCGATTGTCTTTATGGAGGAAGTTTGATAGTATTAGTAGTATGTCCTATCATCTTTGGTTAAAGTTAGATAGACAAGACATGTAGGATAGTCATATTTGTGTTATATTAATTGAAATTCATATGGTAAATAAAATGTAGTCTAACTATTTTGAGAAGTTCATTTTGAAGTCACTATCTATAAAAAAATTTTGAAATATTGCAGTGAACTCTTATGTTCCTTGACAATTTATGAACAAATGAAATTCAACAGTTTATTTCATTCTAAATCTTAATTAAAAATATCAACTACAATACATAATTGAAATGCTAACCCGGTGTATCGCACAGGTCTCATAATTTTGTAGAAATTGAGAGCACTTTGACATCATCTTCCAAACAAAACTTCATTGTTTTATTGCTCCATTCTAAATCATAGGAAAATACAGAATACAACACATAAACAAACTAATAATTCGAAACATCGCCCGAATTCCAAAACTAGTGTAACTCAAACATCAAAAAAATTCCAATGAAGTACAGCAAAACCTTGGTCATACAGTATATGTTACTGAGATTAGAAGATTCCATGTGCTCCAGTCTCCACACATCAATTTTGGGAGCGGGATTTTAAATAGATTATTTTGGATGTAATGTCAATTAGTATCAAACAAAACAATGTTTTACATACGTTTGCTGCACGGCAACGCTGCCGATCATGAGTGTTTGCTTGTTGCCATTCAAAGGGACAACTTCATTTAACATTTGAAAATGCCCTTACGAGTATTGTAATTGGTATCCTCATGGCTCGAGGTATTTTTTAAAAAATTTTTTTACTTACCCGTTTCCACCATATTTGGCGCGCCTCTCTCTAGCTCTAACGTTAAATTAGCATATACTAATTGAGTAATTGTGTATAATCGTTTAAGTAACGAGTCTGTTCGGCAATACTTAGATATAGCTATAGTCTTAGCTGTTTTATTAGTGGTTAGCTGTTGAACTAGCTATTAGTTGTCATGAGCGGTACATAACTGTTAGTTGTTTACTTGGTTGTGTGTTCGGTAAAGTTTGCGGTTTGGTTAGCTGATTGACGTAAAATGACATAAAAGGGAATATTATTATTATTATTATTATTATTATTATTATTATTATTAAAAATAAAGGGATATAATCGGAATCAAATGTCTAAATAATTCCAACAGGTAGCCTTTGGAGTTGAAAGGCTATTTTATTAGCTTTTGTAAAAAACTACTCTGACAGCTAACTATTACTACTAAAGGTTGGTTATCAAACACAATAAATTAGGATAGGTAGTGGTTTGGCTAGTTCAAACCACTAACAGCAACCCAAAAACTGGTTGCCGTACACACCCAACATGTTCTCTTATTTTTGAGGTGCAATAAGCCAATCAATAAGACTCCGTTTGATTCACCTGGATAAAACTTATCTGATCTGAACTGAATTGAATTGAATTGATTTTTTAAACTTAACCGTTAACCATTTAAAATTCGTCCAAACATAGTCAATATTAGACTCATTTGAAAGTATGCTTTAAGATCTTTCCGATGACATAATTATCATCATGAAATTATAAAGTTACACATGAACTGAACTGGACTGAACTGAATTTAAGTAAAATTAAGGTGAATTAAACAGTGCTAAGGCTCCGTTTGATTCACCTGGATAAAACTGATCTGAACTGAATTGAACTGAACTGAATTGATTTTTTAAACTTAATCGTTAACCATTTAAAACTCGTCCAAACATAATCAATATTGGACTCATTTGAAAGTATGCTTTGAGATCTTTCCGATGACATAATTATCATCATGATATTATTTCGGAATAGAAAGTTATATGAGTGCTAAAGTTACGCATGAACTGAACTGAACTGCATTTAAGTAAAATTAAGGTGAATCAAACAGAGTCTAAATCTGGTATAAATCTTCACACAAAACATTGTTAGAATCGTGTTTCAAATTGGTAACATGTGACAAAATGATCTTTAAGCTAATCCCCTAAAAAAAGGCTCTTAAACTAGCTAATATTGATTTTTTTTTGGGTCTTTGTCAAGGATATCCACCGTCGACTACAATGACTAATCCTCTCGCCCCAACTGTCAGCAGCACACTAAGTGGTTGGGGGCTGGCCAAGGGATTTTTTCCATTCGCAAGAGTTGGGATTCGAACCCCAAACCACTTGTTTAAGGGATGAAGTGCAGAACCACTATACCAACCCATCTTGGTTTATTGATGTGAAAGAGTCAATTTAAAGATTAACAAGTGTTGTCGTGTTTTGTACTTAGCGGTCACAGACAACCGTGAGGGGCAGTCTTACGGGTCTTAAAAAGGTCCTAAATAAGGTCGAAGACTATCTTAAAGCAGGCCGCTCCCATTCGAACCCACTCTTCCACTCCCAACTCCGAGTTGACGGTGGACTCGGTCAACGGTGATAGTCGGTTTCTAGTGACTTGATAGAATTTCACACCTATGCACAATTCGACCAACTGTTCGACCTTTTCGGGGAGTTGGTAGTGCTTTTCGATGCGTGGTTCAAATTGGCTATCACGTTGATAATTAACCTTGTTATTCGACAAAGTCTTTTTGGGCGTTGAGTTGGGATCGTGGTTTCCTTTACTTTAACGAGTAGGGTGCGAAGGGGGTTTGAATACTAGTAATTCGGAAAAAAAACATTCATTCAATTGATGTAGACAAAGTACAAACGGGAGGATTTAATGGAGTATGATACACTACATTACGTTTAATCTACTCCTAAAACTACACTACACTAGAGACTACATTACTCTACTCCTAACGCATATTTGCGATGAGACTCAGTCTCTCCTTCTTCATTGCTCCGTCGATCCTATTTATAGGAAAATAGGAGAGTCCTTGGTCTTCTAGTAAGTAGTAACCGCCCATTATTCAATCATGGGTGGGGTGTAGTCAAGCACTATCCCATATCCTTCTTTGATGGTTAACACATTCGGTAGTGCTTAATTGGGTAGTTTTTGTAGGAAATAACTACCATGTTTAGTGTATTAGTGGGTAGTGGTAGGAGATAATGGAAGTTGTGCATTTCAACCAATATCTTTATTTTATAAGCAATAATATATTTTCGTAATATATTTTTATTCGAGTTGTCGGTCTATTCGAATATCCCGATAGATTATTTTCGAGTGTAACAACAAGCATGAAGCATCATCAACTAAGAAAAAGTGCATTTATATTTGCCAGGTGTTTAAACTAGTACGTAACAACGAAAAAAATTGGGTGCTCATAGGCACATCTATTTGGTTTTATAAATTAGGCTCACTTGATTTTGTATATAAGGCATATAACTAATTAGGCATTACGTAACAACAACTCATGCCATTGAGATGAATATACTAGCTGGAGGGTCTATAGTGGTGCCATAGTACTTCCGTTGTGAACAACCTAAGAATTTTAATAGGAGATGACTAATATTGCAATGTCACCTGCATAAAGAGCCAACATCGATGCAAATGGCATAGCCAAAAGAAGATGCCAAACGATGTTCGAAGCTACTGTTTTATCTATGTTTTTAGATTTTTGGGTCGAAAAGTACCTTATTTTTCACATTATTTGTCAGAAACAACCTAATAAATATTTTTTTGCCACAAACTATCTAATATGGGCCAAAAATTTATTGACCCATACAAATAAGCAGACTTGACCAACTTCTGTCAACTTTAAACAATAAAAGCCCATTTTGCCTCTCTTTAATTGCACGTGACCCTCACGTGTGTAGTTAAAACACCAATCCCCTCCCTAATTTTTTCTCTTTATTCCAGGTTCATTGACTTTTTCAGTTCTTCCTCTCTCTCTCTCTCTCTCCCCTCAACTCTCTCACTTCAGATTCACCGTCTTCTCCTCTCTCTTCTCCATTTTTTTGGTGCTCTCATCTTCTCTCCTCGTGTTGCAGTAAAGGTAATTTATTTCCCTTCATTTAATTTCGCACAATTCAAAAAATTAGGGTTTAGTTCCAATTTATGTTTTTTCGAACTTTGATCTTTTATGTTGGCCTTCAAGTCTCTTTGAAACTGATATCAAATCCTGGACAGGGCTTTCATTTTTCTGGAATATGTTCAAAGCAATTGACAATAACGATCTAATCTTGATTGCTCTTTGACTTCCCTGTGTATGTAAATTTTCAGTTCAATGATACTACTATAAAATTGGGGTGTTTGTGAAATTGGGGTGTTTGTGAAATTGAAAGATTTCAGGGTTCTGGTGTAATTCATTTGGATGTAGGAAAATCAATTTGGTTAGTGGAATTAAAGCAGAATTGCATAATTGTGTGTATTTGATCCGGACACACAATCTTTGATCAATTTATATAAGTTTGATAGCCTATTAACTCAATTGGTAGAGCCACATGCAATTGCACAAGGGTGTGGGTTCGAATCCCACGTAGGCTTACACTTCAGGTTAACAATATCTAACAAATGAGCTTCCGAGTGTGTAGATGTATATGTATGTTGCTTCATCACAAAATATTATGTTGATGATAATTTGTTTCTTCTGTTTTTCATTAATAACATGAAAGATAAGTTATGTCATTATGTGATGATGTTTTTGGGCATCTGATGTTGGTACTTGGGGTGTTCTTTTCTCGCCTTTGTCTTAGCTACCATTGCATGGAAATCACTGCATTCATATGAACTTTTTAGTATTATCAACTTTTGCTCTAGAAAAACATGTTCAAGTTACAAAAGAGTTGGAGAAGCAAACATGCCTTGTTGAGCTTGCGGCTTGCCAGACTCATATGAGTAAGATTACTGTATTATGTTACTCGCACGTCTAAGCACTTGTCCCAGTCAACCCGCGCTTGTCCATTTCCGTAGTGTGGGTCTTACTCTGGCCAAACTTCTCCAGAGAATCCACAAGCGGCTTGCTTTTGTGGAGTGCTAGAGCCACCTCAAGGGAGGGGTCTAGCCAGTCTAATTTGAAACGCAAACATTGCAGGTCAAATAAAGCAGAGCTTAAGTAATCAGCTTGGTGATCATTTAAAGACTGAGCTACTATGATGTTTATTGTAGGTCTATCTTGAATATCTTGATCAGATGCTAATTATTTAATATAAAAAGAATGAGCAAAAATAATAATCATAAAATTTTTGAACACATAACGCAAAGCATTTTAAAGCATTTGAACAATGATCCCAACACCATGTCTACTAAGTACTACTTATGTATAATGAGGCTATTAACTTGCTGCACAGGAGCTCACTCTATACACACAACTTCATAATTTCCTCCCAATTCAATTACTAATTACATCAACATATGCAACCACATTAGCCTATGTGGGATTCGAACCCACATCTTCTAGGCTCTACCAATTGAGCTAATAAGCTTGCAAATTTTTAACAAGATAATATATTACCACTCATCTGAGCAATACACACATCCACATATGAAACTTACCAATCTGAAAGTATATGCAACATACCTTTAAAATCCCACAAAGATAAATCATTGAAACCTCCAAATAAATAAATTTCATCCAAATAGATAAACTTGATAAATTAATGAGTAAAGATGATTTTGATATTGATCTCACTTCAGAATAAAGCAAAAAAAAGTGTTCACATTCCCCAGCAAAATAAGTATTCACATTCTCCGGACAACACATTACCCGCATCACATCACCAATTTCGCACATAAACTCAATATCTAAAACCACCACCAGTTGCGCACATAAATCACATTTTCCAGCATATTTGTGAATTATGATCATACAATAAAGTTAAAAAATGAGTCAACGTTCATAACAGAAAATTGCACCAACCCTATTTAATTACCGAGCCATTGGCACACAATTCACCTATATTAGAAGATCAAGATTCTTCAATTTTACTGAAATAAATACAGATTTCAATCCAAATTCTAACTAATTGAAAGAAAATAAGAATTTGATAAAACTGGAGAGGAACTAACTTTAATGATATTTTGAAATATAAGAAATTGATATATTGAAAAGTACTACAGTGGATCCAACAAACTGAAACCTCCAAATCACTTTTAAAAAGAAAAATCTAAAAGGTTAGGGTTTCATAGCAACTAGTGTGGCTATTACCTCGATATGTGAGCTATGAGAACTCGCCGCCGATGGGATGTCATGAGCAGCTCTGAAAGAGGAAGAAGGAAGACAGGAGATTGAGAGAGGCGCTAGTAGTATCTTCGGCGAAATGGAGGAGAGAGAGAGACGAAGATGTCGATGAATTAAGAAGCGACCAGAACACAAGTCAGAAGGAAGAGAGAGAGTGAAAATCCCAGGGGGTTGGGTGTTTTTAACTCGCACACGTGATTTTAAGTTAGGGGCATAACGGACTTTTATTGTTTAAAGTTGACCGAAGTTGGTCAAGTCCGCTTATTTATATGGGTCAACAAACTTTTGGATTAGGTTGTTTCTGGCAAAGAAAATGAAAGATAAGGTACTTTTCGGCCAAAAATTCATGTTCTTAAAGCATAAGCATTGATCTTTAATTGCATTCCTTAGCAACTCTGAAATGGGTAGTAGAGTTGGTCGTGGGTTAAATTTCATGACAAAGGTTATGGGTTCAATTCTCATTAACCTTCTTTACTAAGCCTATGCAAAATTTATCTTGTTGGCTTGCTTGGTTTATGCAATTTACAGGCTATTGCAGGCTTGCAGCGCAGAGTAGTGACTCTAGTTCTTTGTATCAAAAAAGATTGCATTCCTTAGTAACCATACTTTGGTGAAATTCACACCAGAACTTATAGTTACATAAAAGGGACTGTATCTAGTTTAAGAGAATTTAATTCCTATAGGAAATGTCACCCAAATTAAACATTAATCGTACCCAAAAAATCAATCAAATTCAATGACTCAGCAGAATCACTAAAAAGCACAATATTGACATTTTTCGCAACCGCTCTTTTTCAAACTCTGCTTTCACTCGTAGAAAATAAAGAGGGAACACAAAACACGTTCACATTCACACTCTTCGTCATTCTCCAAAAGCTTGCCGTCCCTCTTTAAACGGCACTCATTGGGCCTCACTCTCTCTCATCCTCACATAAAACATCACTCATCACCTACAACAGTGCCTGTAATGCATGTACAGTGAACAAAAGAAAAGCCAAAAAGATTTCCATGCGAGTAATTATACCATCTTTACTTCTTTTTCACATCTCTACAACCAACAACAACAACAACCTCTCTAATGTTGCACCGAGGGCGGGATCTAGGAAGATCCAAATATTTCCGAAAGACCCCCTAACCTTTTCACATCTCTCAAAACTGTAATTCCCCACTTTTCCCTCGTTTTTTGCTACCTTCATAATTCATTTTCATATCCCTTTTTCCCCATGCATTTTTACTTTAATTCCCTCCCTTTCCAACCGTCTTCTTCTTTTCAAACTTCCCCACTTTCCCACTTCACTCATCTCATTTCCTTCCTTTCTCCCTCATCTCACACTCACACTCTCTCTCACCATCACTAACCCATTTTCTCTCTCCTCCCACACAAAAATGCCCACACCACTCCTCTTCACTCTCTTCCTTTGCTTCTCCACTCTCTCTCCTTTGGCTGCACTCATCACCGGAGACACCCAAATCCTAATCCGGGTCAAACACGACCAAATCTCCGACCCATACAACCGTCTCACAGACTGGGCACTCCCAACTCATTACCCACCTCTCTCACCATGTAACTGGACCGGCATTACTTGTGATTCTCTCTCCTCAGTCATCTCCATCGACGTCCATGACTTCGGCCTCACGGGCACGTTCCCCTCGGGTTTTTGTCGAATTCGGACTCTCCGAAACCTCACCATTGCTAACAACTCCTTCTATGGACCTATCCCTACACAATCACTATCTCTCTGTTCTCAAATCCACTCACTCAACATCTCCATCAACAACTTCACAGGCACGTTACCGGATATCTCGCCGGAGTTCACTAAACTCTACGCACTTGATTTCGCTGCGAATTACTTTTCCGGTGGAATCTCTGACGGTTATGGAAAGTTACCGGCTTTGAGAGTGCTTCGACTTCAAGGTAACTCTCTTACTGGACCTGGTTTTCCTGAGTTTTTAACTAATTTGACTGAGTTGACTCATCTCGAACTCGCGTACAACACGTTTGACTCGTCGGTGATTCCACCGGCGATCGGAAATTTGTCGAAACTTCTGGTTTTTTGGTTCACTCAGACGAATCTCGTCGGCGAGATACCGGAGTCAATTTGTCGGCTAAAATCTCTCGAGAATTTCGATGTTGCTAAAAACTCTATCTCCGGCGAGATTCCGCAATGTATCGGGAATTTATCGAGCCTTGTTCAGTTAGAGCTTTTCGATAATCAAATATCCGGCGAGTTACCGGAGAGTTTAGGAGATTTGAAGAACATGATTAATTTCGATGCCTCACAGAATAATCTCACCGGAAATATGCCGGAAAGTCTCGCGAAATTGCAGCTTTTTTCGTTTAATCTCAATGATAATCGACTTTCAGGCAAAATACCGGCAGTTTTGGCGCAAAACAAGAATCTATATGAGTTTAAGATCTTCAACAACAGTTTTTCCGGCGAATTACCGGCGGATTTGGGGCTAAATTCTGGTTTATATGAGTTTGATATCTCGACGAACAATTTCTCCGGCCAATTGCCGGCGAATCTTTGTTATCAGAATACTTTAGAGAGGCTTGTCGTTTTCGACAACAAATTTTCCGGTAGTTTATCGGAAAACTACGAAAAATGCAGTTCGTTAGCTTATGTGAGAATGCAAAACAACATTTTTTCCGGTGTATTTCCACGAGGTATTTGGAGTTTACCTAATTTCGATTTTGCTGAGCTTTCAAACAATAATTTTGAAGGCGATCTGCCATTGTCGATCTCCAATGCTCCAAAGATTACTAGTCTTCTACTATCTGGAAATTCCTTTTCTGGAAAATTGCCTTCAGATTTGTGCAAGTTGAAAAAGTTAGTTGTTCTTGATTTGAGTAAGAATCAATTCAGTGGTGAATTGCCGAAATGTGTGACGGAATTGAGGGGATTACAGAAAATTGATTTGCAAGAAAATATGTTTTCCGGTGAGTTTCCGAGGAATGTAGGATCATGGATTCATTTGACAGAGTTGAATGTGTCGCGGAACCAGTTTTCCGGTGAAATTCCGGGGAAGCTAGGTGACTTGCCGGTCTTGACTTACCTAGACTTGTCGGAAAACTTGTTTTCCGGTGAGATTCCGGTTGCGCTAACTAAGCTAAAGCTTAATAAGTTCAATGTTTCAAATAACAAATTGGAGGGTCAAGTGCCTTGGGGTTTTAACCGCGATTTTTATCTCTTCAGCTTGACGGGTAACCCAGGTCTTTGTAGCTCGGATCTCAAACCTTTGCCACCGTGCCCAAAACCGAGACCCATATCTCTGTGCCTTGTTACAGTTTTAACCATTCTAGCTTTTGTTCTCTTGTCTTCATTGTTTTGGCTCTACAGAACAAAGCTTCATTTGAGCAATGCCAAGTTGAACAAGAAAAGCCAACCTTATAAGATGACCATTTTTCACCGGGTTGGGTTCAATGAGCAAGACATATTTCCCCACCTCACTGAGAATAATTTGATTGGAACAGGCGGGTCAGGTAAGGTTTATCGGGTTATGTTAAAGTCAGGTCAAACTGTGGCCGTTAAGAAACTATGGGGAGGTAACAAGAACGCAGAAATGGATTTGGTTTTTAGGTCGGAAGTAGAGACCCTAGGTAGTGTACGTCATAGCAATATCGTAAAATTGTTTTTCAGTTGTATAGGGGAAGATTTTAGGATGTTGGGTTATGAGTATATGGTGAATGGGAGTCTAGGCGATGTCCTACATGGGGAGAAGGGTGGTAGATTGTTAGATTGGCCGAGGCGGTTCGCCATTGCTTTGGGTGCAGCTCAAGGGTTGGCTTACTTGCACCATGATTGTGTCCCAGCTATTGTGCATAGAGATGTGAAGTCCAATAACATCTTGCTTGATGATGAGTTTCTTCCCAGGGTGGCTGATTTCGGGCTTGCTAAGCCGCTTGTGAGACAACAAAGTGGTTTGCGTGACAAAGAAAGTGATGCAGTAATGTCAAGGGTTGCTGGATCTTGTGGCTACATTGCACCTGGTAAGTTTAATTTCCTACTGCTACTGTTAAATTTCTTCTAATTAACATGTGCTTGGGGATTGGGAATGAGCATCTGTGTGATATATATTTCTAGTACTTACAGGATGACCTATGGAGATCTTAGTTTGTTGCATGTCAGGTTGAAATTTTCATTAGTAATCGAATTATCGAATGTGAAAATTTAGATCTTTTTGTAAATTTACATGGCTGGGGAATTAGGGATGTATCTACAACTTCATTTTAATAAACCTACAACTTCGTTAAAAAACGTAGATGAATATAGCCGCAAACTAGCTACTTTTAGATGTTGCCAAAAAATTATGAGGATATAGCCATATAAGAATACGCATTGACTTATTTTTGAGTTTTTTAGTGCTTTGATAAACATGAATACATGATGCCCTTTCGCACTCAAAACCCTTTTTGCTTTTAGGACAAATTTGATTAATAGTAGTATGCTTTATTTCACATTGCTTGATTTGGACATTTTCTTGGGGCATGGTGGTGTGTGATGTCTTTATCTTGATTTGCAATGATACAGCTTGATGATAACTGTAGGGTTACAGAAATTGTATGTTAGTAATATATTACTATACATAAGCAAGTATGGATTGTCAATTCGTTGGAGGGCCGTTGTATTCTTCTTGAATGCTAACAAATGTCTCTAATGGTAGTTTTTTTTTTGCTAATATTCTAATGATAGATTGGGCTGGCCAATCTATGTGATCTTGGAGAATGATCTCCTGCTTAAAATATTGTAGTTGTATAGTTGTATTACGACTCTGTTTGATTCACCTTAATTTTACTTAAATTCAATTTAGTTCAGTCAAGTTTAGTTCATGTGTAACTTTAGCACTCATATAACTTTTTATTCCGAAATAATTTCATGATGATAATTATGTCATCGGAAAGATCTCAAAGCATACTTTCAAATGAGTCCAATATTGACTATGTTTGGACACATTTTAAATGGTTAACGGTCAAGTTTAAAAAATCAGTTCAGTTCAGTTCAATTTAGTTCAGATCAGTTTTATCCAGGTGAATCAAACGGAACCTACCTATCCTAAACTGAAAAAGTTGTAGGTTTTTCCGTGATTGAGGCCCTGTTCTTTTCGTCGATTCCATGCTGCATTCCGTTCCGTTCCGTTTCGTTCCAATCCGTTCTGCTCCGTTTCGCGCCGCATTTTGTACTTCATTTTGTCTCACATATTTTTGAATTATCCGCGTCGCCCCATTCCATTCCGTTCCGTTCAGTTCCTCACCGTCCCACACCATTCCGTTGAAGAGAACAGGTGAGTGGATATGTATAGTCTATGCGAAGATACTACGTTCATTTGTTAATTACTACAACTAATGTATGATGTTGCCTTAATGACTTCTTGTAAGTGACGAGTTACTAAAATTATTGTATTTTCATTCATTTTTCGCAGAATATGGCTACACACTCAAAGTGACAGAGAAGAGCGACGTTTACAGTTTTGGAGTAGTACTAATGGAGTTGATAACTGGAAAGCGACCACATGACTCTTCCTTTGGGGAAAACAAAGACATAGTGAAGTGGATGACAGAAACGGGGTTAGAATCCGTTGGCACCTATAAAATAAACCAGCTAGTAGATCCGAGGATGAACCTAGCTACATGTAACTACAAAGAGATGAAGAAGGTCGTAGAAGTCGCCATCCTTTGTACGTCGTCGTTCCCTATGAACAGACCCTCCATGAGAAGAGTTGTTGAGCTGCTCAAGGATCAGAATGCACTAGGGGTTTGTACAAGATGATGATCCAACTAGCTAGAACTAGAACTGTCCTCAAAATGCTTCTTTTGCATATACGCTTGAATCTTGAGACTATAGTCAGTGAAAGTTATTGGTGTCCTTTATGGTTTGGACCTTAGATGGATTAAATTAAAATCTAGACTAAATTTGGGCCGAAAAGGCTGGTCCAAATAAACTGGGCCTTAACCCATGTTGTAAGGGTCTCTATAATTGACTTTGTAGCTTCTTATTTACGGGCATGGTGGGCCCTGTTTCCAGCTTTGCTAGAGCTGCCCAGGTTTCCTAGTTCTTTTGTCCATTTCTTCTTCCTTTTGTTTTTGCTTTTGCTTTTTTTTTTTTTTCTCTCTCCACCCTCGGGCCCAGAGGTCAACTTCTTTGCTCTTCATATTACCCATAGATCTTTGAATTTTGGCTTCCTTTGTTTTTTAGATTACCCATATATCTTCTTTTATGGTTGTGTCTGAAATTTGGGGAAATTTGGTTTGATAGAAGTTCATGTAAGAGGAGAGAGAAAATGAGGGAGTGTGTGGTGTTGTCTGGCCTGTTACAAGGAGAGAGAGAGATGAGTGAAAAGTATATTATGTACAGCAAATATAAGAGCTGCTTTTTCAACATAGAGTTAAAAAAAAAGGAACGGTCTTAGCCGGGCAGGTCCGGGTTTGCCCGGTCCAGTCACTAGTTCACCCTTTTCGTTTTCCGGTCCGGTTTTGGACCCGTTTGCACCCCTAATCGTGGGAGTCAATTTCTTTGAGGGTAAGAAAATCCCTACATTACAAGAGGAATTAAAAAAACATTTAATTATTTTTGAGGGTAAGAAGAAAAAACATCATTGTGTTTCATAGTAAAGCACCAACCTTATTATTGTCTTGATAGAATTTGGTTAGAAAATATATTAGAGTTATTTATTGATCTGGTGAGTTCGGATATGTGTAACTTTTCACCAACATGATAAAATTTCAATCCTAATTTCAAAGAAAAGACAAATGTATAACCACCAAGTATAAAACAACGAAGGGAAAAAAAGACAATGGGCTATTTTTAATTTTAGCCTCATTTCACTCATATGCCGCCAAGATCGTGTCTCTCCGGTCTCCACCAATAGGCAATAACTCAAACGTTTCGAACTTTTAAATTTTGAAACATAGAAAAAAAAAAAAAAAAAAAAGAGAGAATAATGCATTTATTCTTGCAATCTACCTCCCATTTATATTTATCTCTCCTACATTTTCAAATTCTCTTTCCTCTATTTCCAAAAAATAACATTTAAGATGGAAGAGAAATAAATACAAAGAAAATAATAGTTGCCCACCCATTGAATCAACCAAACATTTTCCAAAAAAAACCAGAGTTAATATACAACTCTTGAAGATTGGTTGATAATTCACGTTGTGCTTATCTGGCAAACCTCTCTTTAACCACAGTTACAAACCTTTAAAAAAAAACTAAAATCAATATATTTATTTAAATTCCCCCCTCTCTCCTGTGTCCTAGTATAAGATCCCTCACCCTTCTCCCCTCCCCATTTCTCCAACCCAAATTCCTACTTGTTCGCTTTTTCTCTCTGTCTCTCTCTCTAGTTTTTCTCTCTCCCCAAAGAAGGCGTCTTCATAAACGCCTTCGTTTTCCTCCATTTTCTCTCTCCTCGATTTTGTTTGTTCAGGTTTTTAGATCTTTTTTCAATTGTCAGCGAAAATGAGAGAGTGCATCTCAATTCACATCGGTCAAGCTGGTATTCAGGTCGGAAATGCCTGTTGGGAGCTTTACTGTCTTGAACATGGTATTCAGGTATATCACATTTCCCTACATCTTTCGTTGTTTTGTTTGAATCGTTGTTGATTTGAGAAATCGTTGTGTTTTTGTTGCTCAGTTTTAGTTGATTATTAGATCTATGAGATTTCGTTGATTTTGAATGTTAGAACCGTCCGTTTATGTGAGATGTGAGGGATCTGTTGATATGAGATTTAATGTTGCTAAAAATGTCGCTTGATTTTTTGTCTTATGCTGATTAATTTCTCAGATCTGATGTTGATCTTTGATTGATTGTGTTATGATGTGTTTTCAATTCATGATGATGAATCGTTGATAAAGCCAGATCCTTAATTTCATGAATATGAATCGTTGAAAATGTAGATCTAAATGTGTTGTCTTATTAAATTGCAATGGATCTGGTTTTGCGTAAAACGTGAGAGTCTTGTGTTGTTTTTGAGGAGCAAAGGATGTTTTAACTTGCTTAGATATCATATCCGACCTACATTTGTTGTTTATTGTTCATACGCTCGAATACTCATTGCAATTATGAAAACCATAGGCAATGCTCTGTTAGCATCGATTCAATATTAACTTTAAGAGATCAGTGACAATTTTGTGATAAAGCTTTGATTTGATCCACCGTTTTGTTGTAAGATGGTTAAGCGAGGATGTTTCTCCTGTTATGACTTGTATTTTGAGATATTGAATTGCTATGTCTTTGGTTTTTTTTTATCCCTTATGATAAGGTTTCTTGGATTGATTGCCACACATTCATAGATAATTGTTATTTGGGTGTTTTGGGTTTGTTTTATGTCTGAATATGAATTCAGTTTTATTCTGATTAAGTAGCAGCTATTTACACATGCCTTTGTATATGAATGCTGTGTTTGTTGTATTCTTGGTGCTGGTGATGGAAGTTTTGAACTAGTTTTCATGATATTTAGTTTTATACCTGGATATTTGTTAATAGTCCGTGTCGATGTTTTCTTCTCTGAAACATGATCTGTTGGTGACATGTGTTTCACTTTAAGCCATTGTTTTGGACTTCTGTCCTTGCATATTGTTCTGATTCATTTAGAAGTTCCCACTGAATTTCATGATTTCAAGACCATTTGTTTGTATGTAATATTTGATGATAAGATTATGTT
This sequence comes from Tetragonia tetragonoides, assembly GCA_038025085.1. Lineage (NCBI taxonomy): Eukaryota > Viridiplantae > Streptophyta > Magnoliopsida > Caryophyllales > Aizoaceae > Tetragonia > Tetragonia tetragonoides. The sequence continues at coordinate 36,282,686 of CM076141.1, forward strand.
TTTCTTTGCTATTATGAGGTTTGTTTTTAATCCGGTAAAAAGCTAATTATCTTTGTTCAAATTTTGCTTTGACAGCCTGATGGCCAAATGCCAAGTGACACAACTGTTGGAGGAGGTGATGATGCCTTCAACACCTTCTTCAGCGAGACTGGAGCAGGAAAGCACGTCCCCCGTGCTGTTTTTGTAGATCTTGAGCCCACTGTCATTGATGAAGTGAGGACTGGAACTTACCGCCAGCTGTTCCACCCAGAGCAGCTCATTAGTGGCAAGGAAGATGCTGCCAACAACTTTGCCCGTGGCCATTATACCAGTGAGTTTCACAGCTGATTCGAGACCTCATGTCTGATATTAATAACTTCTGTGTACTGTTTTCTGATAATTCGTTCTTTTTTTGCTAGTTGGAAAGGAGATTGTTGACCTCTGCTTGGACCGCATCCGTAAGCTTGCTGATAACTGCACTGGTCTCCAAGGTTTCCTTGTCTTCAATGCTGTTGGTGGTGGTACTGGTTCTGGACTTGGTTCCCTTCTGTTGGAGCGTCTCTCTGTTGATTACGGAAAGAAGTCCAAGTTGGGTTTCACCATCTACCCATCTCCCCAGATCTCAACCTCTGTTGTCGAGCCCTACAACAGTGTCCTTTCTACCCACTCACTTCTTGAGCACACTGATGTTGCTGTGTTGCTTGACAATGAGGCTATCTATGACATCTGCAGGCGCTCACTTGACATTGAGCGTCCCACATACACCAACTTGAACCGTCTGATTTCTCAGGTAATTAGCCTCTATCCTGTCAACTAGCTAAGGCTAATATGATTGAACCATTATCATTTTGTACTTTTATGTGACAGGTGATCTCGTCACTTACTGCTTCCCTGAGGTTCGATGGTGCTTTGAACGTGGATGTCAATGAGTTCCAGACCAACTTGGTTCCATACCCCAGGATCCACTTTATGCTTTCCTCGTATGCCCCTGTCATCTCAGCTGAGAAAGCTTACCATGAGCAGCTCTCTGTTGCCGAGATCACCACCAGTGCTTTTGAGCCCTCTTCTATGATGGCCAAGTGTGACCCACGTCACGGAAAGTACATGGCTTGCTGCCTGATGTACCGTGGTGATGTGGTGCCCAAGGATGTGAACGCTGCTGTGGCCACCATCAAGACCAAGCGAACCATTCAGTTCGTTGACTGGTGCCCTACAGGGTTCAAGTGTGGTATCAACTACCAGCCACCCAGCGTTGTTCCTGGTGGTGACCTTGCTAAGGTCCAGAGGGCCGTTTGCATGATCTCCAACTCCACCAGTGTGGCTGAGGTGTTCTCCAGGATTGACCACAAGTTTGACCTCATGTACGCCAAGAGGGCCTTCGTCCACTGGTATGTGGGTGAGGGTATGGAAGAAGGTGAGTTCTCTGAGGCTCGTGAGGACCTTGCTGCTTTGGAGAAGGACTACGAGGAGGTTGGTGCTGAGGGTGCAGAGGATGACGAGGGTGATGATGGTGATGAGTACTAAGAAATTCTTTCCTAGTAAGATTTTATGTACTACCCGTGGTTGATGCTGTTCTCTCTTTTGTTGGTGCATTGTGTTGTAGTATTGTGCCCTCCTGTTTGAGACTAGAATGTGGTTGCATGGATAATTCTTGGTTATGTAATGCAATGCATTTGTGACTTCTTTTAGATGGTTTTTGGAATATCTAGTTTGATCTTGATGCGCTTTAAATTTACGAAGTTCTTACATATAAATACTTCATATAATATTGGCATATTGCCTTGAATTAGATAATTGTGTGAAATTGTTATTTAGAACGTATTCTATAAGCTATAAGGTCAGGGGCTCTAACCTTGATTTTGCATAGCGATTGAGTGTCAAGCTGATTAGTAACTAGTGTTGCTATCATTAGTTTGTTGTAGTTCCGTACCCTCTCTGGATAGAATCCATAAACGGGCTAATAGGTTGGGTGCTTATAAATTTGACAAATAACTTGTTACAAAAACTTGTGTGGACTTAGTCCATGGTGGACCAATACTTGGAGTCACCCCCTACTTCACCCGGTGGCATCCTCCTGTAAAAGTGGAGCCACCCCTACTTCTCCTAAAGTCACCCCTCAAATTTGTACTTGGCACCACCCCTATTTGAACTGGAGCCACCCCCTACTTTACCTGGAGCCACCACTTATTTCACTTGGAGCCACCTCTCAAAATTACTCAAAATTACTTCACCTGGAGCCACCCCCTACTTCACCTAAAGCCACCCCTCAAAATTACTTGGTCCACGGTGAACTAGGTCCACACAAGACATGCTGATAACTTGTACTTACCCGCCCATTTTCTAAGCGGGATGGGTGGGGAACTATGAGCCGCCCTCAACTCCAAAGTTATTGTGTATTTTAATTTTTTTTACACTCTCGTCAAGGGAAATACTATTCCAAGTAATCAGAAAAAAAACCCTGGCCTCCATTTTCTCTCAACTTTTGAAGCTGTATACGGTATGAAATCGGGGCTGTCGTTGGTCATCTACCAGCGATAAGCCCCTCTTTCTACTAGATTTTTCCATTTTCCATTGTTATTTGGCTTTTTAATTGAGTAGGTCAATAAATTTCGATCCATTGTGTGGTTTTGATCGCTCCTTTTTGGTGGGATTTTGATCAAATCAATTGTGAGGTTAATTTGACTCCTTTTGTGAGGTTCATTTTGACTCCATTTGTGAGGTTCACTTTAACTCCTTTTTGTGAGAATTATCTCTTCATCTTTGGAGGGTTGGTAGTTTGTGGTTTATGGAGTACTATTGAGTGTCCTCTACTCGGAGGATTTTCTTCTTGGCTATATGACATCTTAGTCTCTATTTAATTAGTTTGGAATTGAAGGTAGAACATGAAGTTGATAGTTTGCGGCTTCAGTTCGTTCGTACGGTGATACCGCGAATCTTATTCTTCAATAGGCAGTATACAATATCAGAGTTATGCATTCATCGAGGCTATGGCAGGGTCTTCCGCAAAGAGGCTGTGATATGGAAAACAACGATAAAAAGGAAACCGTCGGAATTGTCAAATCTCAAGTGCTTGATAGTCTTTCAATTAGAATGTTTTCTGATGTTAGATTCGTTTATTGTTGAATTTGATATTGTTTGTAAATGCCGTATGGCTTATTATTAATGCAATTTCTATTTTTTCCCCCTAAAAAAAAAAAGTAATCTGAAATTTAAGCTTGGTTTTGAAAATTGTTTTGGTGTTGGCAGTGTCGGAAATACTATTCCAAACAGTGGTAGTAAGTACAAGACTTGGGACTTATTAAGTTCTCTCTGTTCTGGTAACACTCCTCCTATGTTGATTGGTGGGGATTTCAATAAGATTCTTACCTCGGATGAAAAGTGCGGTGGAGCACCTAGAGATCAGAAAGTTATGGATGCTTTTCGTGAAGCGTTGGCCAGGTTGTATTTTTCGGGACCTAGGCTACGAGGCTAACAAGTTCACCTGGGAACGAAGGAGACTTATTGAAAATCTTGTTCAGGAACGTTTAGATCGTTTTGTTGCTTGTCTAGCTTGGCAGAAGTTCTGTCCACGATCCACGAGCCTGGGTAAATAATGTAGTGAGACAAAAATCGGACCATGACCAATTATTTTGAATACTGAGGCTAATCGTCGTGAACGTGGGCGGAAATTCAAGAGATTGAAATTTGAGACTTTGTGGCTTGACGAACCAGATTGTGAAAGTGATCGTGACGGATGCGTGAAATGGTGTTCAAGGCAGTAACCAGTTAGGGAAAACTCAGAGGTGTGCTTCTAAGTTGGGCTCCAGGAGTCTGACTCGTTTCGGGGATATCGCAAAAAATATCCGTGAGACAGAAAAGCTACTTACAAAAAGCTCAGCGAGAAATTCACTCCCAGGAAGCAATGGATTAATGTAACGAGCTACAGGCGACCCTTGATGCCCTCCTCCAACAGCGGGAATCATACTGGCATATATGGTCTCGAGTTTCAGAGATAAAAGATGGTGACACAATGGTTAAATCATGATCTCAAGAATTGGAATCTCCATACTCTTTCTCTCCTTCCTCTTCCTTTCTCTGTCTCTCCTTCCCCCTCCCCCACTTACACACTTAATATCACCCCATGATGAGATTAGGGTCGTTCCTAATTATGAGATTATGCAAGAATTTGTAAATATAAAGGGGTTATTTGAGGAAAATGGTGTATGGCAGGAGGATGAACAGGAGGTCGTTAATGTGGTGAATGGATTCTATTCCAATTTGTTTCCTTCCAACAAACGCTCTTGTTTTGATGAGGCTCTCATAGGTGTCAACCAGCGTATGACAACCATGATGAACAAGGCTTTGGCGCAGCCTTCTAGTGAGGAGGAAATGTTTAGTGCGCTCTCGCTCTCAAATGCATCCCATTTGAGCCCCGGGTTCAAATGGAATGTAATGCGATATTTTTTTAGCTATTTGGGCATATTGTGGGTAAGGACGTGGTAAATTTTCTAAACATTGTTGTGGGGGAACAGGTTGATCCGACTTCCATCAACAACACTTTAGTGACTCTTATTCCCAAGGTGAAAAATCCCACTCTTGTTTATGAATTTATGCCTATTAGTATTTGCAACGTGCTTTACAAAATTTCATCCAAAGCAATTACGAATAGGCTTAAAATCTTCCTGCCCTCTATTGTGTCTGAGAACTAGAGTGCCTTTGTTCCTAAACGTTTAATTGCAGACAATGCAATCATTGCTTTGGAACTTTTCCATAGCATGAAGACCTGTACTAGGAAAAAAGGTACTGTAGCCATGAAGCTCGATATGAGTAAGGCTTATGATCGAGTGGAGTGGAGTTTTTTTAGAGGAGCTGCTCTTGAGGTTTGGTTTCGCTAGACAATGGGTTTCTCTGGTTATGTGCTTCTTAATGAGTGTTTGCTATTCTGTAATTGTTAATGGTACACCTAAGCAGGGGCCTTCGCCAAGGAGATCCTATCTCCTCGTATTTATTTATTTTGGTGTTGGAAGCCTTTTTAGCTCTTATCCAAATAACGGTTCATGAGAACAAGGTTCATGGGACTAAAGCTAACCAGCGGGGTCCTATTATTTCTCATTTGTTCTTTGCAGATGACAGTCTCCTATTTTCTAGGGCCAATCGACAAGAATGCCAAGAAATTGTCAATATTTTGACCAAATACGAAACGACATTCCTGTCGATTGTCAATATTTTGAGCAACAGAAAATAAATTTTGAAAAGTTGGAGGTTTCTTTCAGTAAGGGGGTCAACTCTAGAACCAAGGAGGAATTACAAGCATTGTCAATATGCAGGTAGTTGATAAGCATGAAAAGTATCTAGGCTTATCTACGATTATAAGAAAATCAAAAAAAGCCATATTTGCTGTGATACAAGAGAGAGTATGGAATAAATTACAGGATGGAAAGAAAAGTTGTTGTCTAGAGCGTGGAAAGAAGTTTTGATCAAATCTGTCATACATCAATTCCAACCTATGTTATGGGGATTTTCATGCTCCCTTGGGCATTGGTACATCAAATTCAATCTATGAGTGCAAGATTCTGGTGGGGCCGACGGGGGAATGAACGAAAGACACACTAGAAAAGTTGGGAGTTCTTATGTAATCCGAAATCTATCGGTGGCATGAGATTTCGCGACTGCGGGGTCTTTAATGACGCACTTCTTGCCAACCAAGTGTGGTCTATTGTGTGTATTTCTGATTCTCTTTGTGGCCAAGTTCTCAAAGCTAAGAATTTTCCTAATTCTGATGTTCTGAATGTTGCACTGGGCCTAGGCCGAGCTTTTCTTGGTGTAGCATATGGAGCTCCAAGGCTCTTCTTAAAGATGTTCTATTATGGCGAGTTGGGAATGTCGCTTCTATCAATGTGTGGGATGATCTTTGGCTAGCTGACGAGACGAGGATGCTTGCCACAACCCGAAAACCTGTCGGTCGATCAGATGTGGAAGTGGAACTAGTTGCAGACTTGATAGACGGGGAGAGGGGCTGTTGGAGATAGGAGGTTATTGAAGAGCTGTTTAACGACAGGGATAAATGTCTTATGTTGAAAGTTCCTTTCAGCACGAGGCATCCCAAAGATATATAGAGAATGGGCATTTTCAAAAAACGAGAGTATACAGCCCGAACTAGGTATTTTGGGTCAATCCATCAATTTTGATCTGGTGAATGATGCGTGGCCAGTGATTTGGGAGTCCAATGTACCTCCCAAGGTGAAGCATTTTTTGTGGAAGGCAACAACTGATATCTTACCCACTCGGGCTTTGCTTCTTCATCGTCATATGATTAATATAGCATCCTGTCCATGGTGTCAACAAGGTGATGAAACTCTTGTTCATGCTCTTTTTGATTGTCCCTCTGTTAAACCAATTTGGGATAACATTCCGTGCTCTGAGGCTTTGAATCGGGATGGAGTGTCAACGTTTGCAGAGTTGTTGTTGCTATGGAAAGATAAGTTAGACTTGCAGTCGTGGCAGCTTGCTTGTTTCCTTGCGTGGGTTATTTGTTTTTGTAGGAACTTATGGGTCTTTCAAGCCAAGACCACCCTTGCTGCATTTGTTGTTGATCGTGCTATACGCCAGCTCAAGGAGCATACAAAAGTCTCCCAACGTCGCAAAGCAATGGTGAGAGTTCCTGGGAACTGCAGTAGCTCTGTTTGGATTCCTCCAGCACCTGGGTGCTTAAAAAATAACGTGGATACCCACGTAAATGATGCAGGATGGATTGGTTTGGGAGTGGTTGTGAGGAACGACGTTGGTGGGGTGTCCTTTGCTGGTGTGAAGCGAATGACTGCGAGGTGGTGTCCCATGGTTGTAGAGTGTATGACTCCACTTTTTGGCCTTCAAACAACTTTAAAGCTTAGTTATCGTAGTTTTAGTTTGGAATCTAATAATTTAACTTGTGTCTCATATTTCTAGTAGCTCGTTCTCGCTTGACGAGGTAGGTGTCGTCCTTGAGGACATTTCAACTATTTTGTTGTCAGTATAGTCATGTCAAGTGGGATGGGAACTGTGTCTCCCACCACTTGGGGAAAGTTAGTCCCTGAGATGTTGATAAAGTTTGAGTTCATTGTTGTCAAAAGGAGGTCTCTCCGTATGTACTGATAAATAAGTTATCAATATAATCTTTGCAATTTCCCCTCAAAAAAAAAAAAAGAAAAAAAAAGAAAAGGGAAATCTAATATATATATATATATATATATATATATATATATATATTAATTTTTGGGTATAAGCTCTGGAGAGGTGACAAGTGTCACACTCCGATTGGCTTATACCCAAGCCATTTAATTAAATTTTTTTTGTCTTTTTTTTTTTAAGATGAGTTATGGTTTGGATAGTTATTAAACATAAATGAGGCAAATTAATATGGATTATTAATTAATTTGATTAAATTATTACCATTATTTAAGTGGTTGATGATATAAATAATGATAAAAAATAATAACCAAAAATTCAAATGACGCGGCGGCAGAGTTTTTGTTAAAGTAGAATAAAAATTATTAAATTTTCATTTTAAAAAATCATATTTTAATTTCTATGGTAGAATGAAATAGATTTTAAATATTTTAATTTTTGTAGTGAGTTTTGGATAAGATCGCAAGTAACGTGACAACTGTCAAATAATGATTGATTATTATTTTTTTGTTTTTGTTTTTATTTTTGTTTTTGTAATGTGGAGTAATGAGTTGTGATTAATAAATATCATATGATAATAGCTATACTCCGTTCATATATCTTATTAAATGCAATCTAAATTGGGATTAATGTATAAATTTAACGTCTTTATGTGTTAATTAATTAGGTAATGTAAGGATGGTAGATTTAACTATTAGTTGTTTATAATAAATCATATTTGCATTCAAAAAAAAAAATAAAATCTAATTAGGTATAGATAATGAATTTTATTTGTGGGAATAGATGCACACAATATAATAAGGGGCTACATAGTTGTGGGTATAAGCGGAGGTAATTACACGTATCACATCTTGATAAACTATTTTTTATTTTATTTTATTTTTTGAGATGGTGATTGGTGAGTCCTCCCACTTTTTTATATCCATTCGAAAGAAAGTTAAACTTTTAATTTTTGAATTCTAATTGGCGAAACACACATTAAGGGACAATTAGAACGGATCAAATCGGTTAAGGGTATAATCACCCGTTTGACATGTAACTAAAATTTTCAAAGATATAACGAATCAAATAAAGTGACAAACAGAGTCAATTTTAGAGTGATATAATTTGTTAAGTTATATATATTTGAGGTACAACGTACAATGTCAGGTTAGGTGATCAGTAATAGATATTATTATTATTTTATTATTTTGGGAGGTATAGATATTTTTAGAGATAAGCTAACCAATTATGACACGTATAACATTTTAATCTGTCACCATTTTCATCTACAAATATATTTGCATTATTTAAAAAAGTAAAAACATTATCTGAGTATATCAAAAGTATAGTAATAAAAGGATAACCTGTGCGTAGCACGGATAACCTCCTAATACTTCATTAAATTCAAACGACAATCCAATTGAGATTGTAAATGACATACATTATGCATGTGATATATAGTTTGGCCTGTGTAACTATTTTTTAAAGTTGTAAAATTCCAAAGTTCTCCTTCTTTTCGCCTAAAATTCCGACGACTCCACCTATTTTGTTTTTTTTTGAGTGAACACCTCAGTCTTATACTCTTATAGACCTATATCAACATCAATATCACATTATCCAGTGACTCTAAAGAGGCTCCCGTTTAGGCAGAGTAAATGAAGGACCGGTTGTACGTATTCTTACTCTGTGAGAGTCTTACAGAGAGGTTATTTTCATTTGTCCCGAAATCTATATCATTATTAGACATCATCATACAAATAAAGATTAATTCGTTCCTCTCTTTACATCCAAATCTATGTTTGCTAATTGTCTTGATTAGTACTATTGGATAAACATTGTTGTAGCATAGAGAGATAGTTTTACTTTATTACAATACAATACTTACAGGATATTGAAATAAGAGTCTAGAAACTTTGGACAATCCATTGAAATATGTCATTAGTACACTTTTATTTTTTTGGATCGACTATTAGTATACTCTTAGTCTTTTCGTTCATAGGTAATTTTTTTGTTAATATATATCGTGCTTCATGCATGAAGAAGGGAGTGTGCTTCATATGAGTTTTTGGGAAGAGAAAATAAGTTAAATTTACTAACAATGAGTATAAGAGGGGTTCTTCCAAGCAATCGGTCAGTACTTCTATAGTCCAGTGCTCCTTGTAACTCTCCTTGCCCACTTATCGTGCGCAAGTTATTCCTTATATTTTCTTTCGAAAATCCTATTTGTGCACTGTTACTGATTTACGACCTTTTTATCAGATAGATCAAATATCCCGATAAATCTTGGAACATAAGATTTCGTTTAGTACATTTTGTTTTTGCTTTTCTTCAGACTCACAAGCAGTCAACGAAACACACGCAGTACACAACAACAATAATCAATAATAAAGAAAATACCCGCAGACACTAGTACTTAACAAAAATGAAAAAAGAGAGAAAAAAAAAATAAAATTGGCTGTAAGAAAATCAAGGCTCTATTTGATTCACCTTAATTTTACTTAAATTCAGTTCAGTTTAGTTCAGTTCAGTTCATTTGTAACTTTATCACTTATATAACTTTATTTCGAAATAATTTCATGATGATAAATATGTCATTGAAAAGATTTCAAAGCATACTTTGAGTCCAATATTGACTATATTTGGACAAATTTTAATGGTTAACGGTCAAGTTTAAAAAATCAATTCATTTCAGTTCAGTTCAGTTCATTTCAATTTAGTTTAGTCAGATCAGTTTTATCCATGTGAAGCAAACGGAGCCTAGGGAACGGGAGATTGCAGAGCCTCGAAGCCAATAAAAGAACCACGACCCCCATCTCTTGTCAGTCTTCTGTACATTCTCTGCTACTCAAACACATTCTATTTCTTCTGATCAAGAAAACACTTCCCATATCTTTCTTCATTTTCTCTCGCTCTCTCTCTGTCCGGGTGTACTGCTGAACTTTCGAAGGTAGTTGGAGTTTTTAATTGCCATGGAAAACAAGGATAATCAACCTGCCCTTTTCAGCTCCGCTGATGAGGGTGACAGAAAACAAGACAATCAAGAAGCCATTGTAAATTCTTATTGCTGCTCTAATTCTAATTTCTCCAAGTGGGTTTATTTGCTCTTTTTGCATTCTGATTTTTTCATGGTTTATTTGCCCATCATAATGTTGCCATTTGGTTTAATTTTGATTTTTCATGGTTCGATCAAATTCTTGAGTTTTCATTGATATTGCTTTCTCATTGTGAGGTCTAATTCTGATTCTTGGCATGCGTAGGATTCGTAGATATATCTTATTGTTTTGATCTTCTTTTAAATTGAATTGTTTTTCTATTCAAACTATATTGAAATAACAATCTCCTTTAATAAGTTCTTCTTGCTCTATTTTCTGATTTCTATAACTGGGTTTGCTCATTTTTTGCTTTCTGAATTTTGGTAATTTTTATTATAAGCCCATTGTAACGTTGCATTTGTGTTTAATTTGATACTTTTATTTTGCCTTAAATGGTTGTTCGATGGAGTAGGGAAAGAGATATAACAAATGGGATTTGATCAATTTCTTGATCTTTGTTTTCTCTGTTGTAACTTGAGAGTTTTATTCTTGGCATGTCTAGAGTTAATACTTCATAAATATATTTAATGGCTTAATCTTATTTTGAATTGAATTAATTTCCTTATAAGTTCTAGTTGCTCTATTTCTGATTTCTTTAAGCTGGCTATGCTCATTTATTGCTTACTGATTTTTGATGATTCCGTTTATAATAAGCCCATTATAATATTGCATTTGGTTTAATTTTGTTGCTTTATTTTGTCTGAAATGGGGGTTGGATAGAGAAAACAAATTAAAGGGGATTAAATTTCTTATTTTTGAACAGTAATGATCAACTTCTGTGTATCTGATTCTCGGCATATGTTGTCTACAACTTCTGTGTATCATATTGCTTTGATCTTCTGTTACATTAATTTGGTTTTCTGATCAAAATGTGTTGGATTAATATCCTTATTTGGCCCACCACTGAATAAAGAAGTCCAGAAAGCATTACAAAGCTGAAAGCAAATTATGAAGAGGTTGTGAGAAGGCTCAATAACCTAGAGACAGAGAAGAGAGGAAGATCAGCTGAGCAAAGAATGAGGTTTCCTATCGTGCTAATAGGATCCTGTTTGGCAATTGTCTGGTGACATTAGCTGTTGGCTGATAGTTGATGGCTGGTGGCTGATGGTTGATGGCTGATGGCTGGTATTATTAGCTGATTTGACCGCCTGGTAATATTGGATGTTTGGAAAAAATGTTTGGTAACATTGGCTGATTATATGTAAAATGACCTATAAGAACATTCATATGATTGAGGAATTTTACGGCATAGAAGTAAATATTTGCAAGTTTTGGACTATTATGTTAGACTACATTAATGCCACCAGCCAATACCCATAAGCCAACCTCCTTGGCTTTTTAAAAGTTGGCTTGTGTGAATCCAAAGCCCAATCTCACAAGTTAACATCTAAACACCAATATTGGATAATGGACTGGTCAAACATCCAATTTTGCCAAAAGCCACCCCACAAGCCAACATCTAAACACCCCCTATACCTGAAGATGCATGCAAAGTTGTAAACCCTCGGTTCTGGAGGAATCTAAATTTGTCTTAAAATTTAATTTCTATCATATTTATATTAAATTTGTGTGTATTTTGAGATCTAAACGAAACCAAACACGACACGACCCAACACGACCTATTTAACAACTCTAGTCTATACCATCAATTCAAAATAAAATTACATAAAACAAAACAAAAAGCTTTAAAAAATGTCGAGTTTTTTTACGCTTAGTTTCAAGAATGTTATTAGTAATTAGAATAGTTAAACCTGAGTACACAAAAATTAGGAAAATTAGCGGTAAATAATCCGAAGTTTCATCCGTGTACCGTAAATAATACCAACTCACGAAATACTAATCAATAATTTCAAGTTGTGATTTGTGTGCCAATATTGAACCTGGAGTGAATGTTGTCAAGTCACCGTTACTTTTGTGCCAAAATACCACTTATGCCCTTTTTTTTTTTTTTTCTCCGAAATTAAAATGAGCCTCAACCCCATTTTCTCTCTCCCCTCATTCTTCCCCGCCACCACATTCTCTCCCCTCCACCACCACACCATCACATTATCTCTCTCCTTCACTACCACCTTTCCACCACTCACAAAAACTTCAACCTTCCCCCAAAAGGAAAATCATAAGAAATCAACAAATCCACAACCCAAAACTCTTTTCACTGTATCCACCAATTCTGCAAGAATTCAGTACTCTAGTATTAACATGTGCAAAACCCACCAAACGTTAATCAAAAAAAATCAAAAAGGAACTAGATGTTGACGACGCAAACGAGCCCCTCCGCAGGGCTTCCAATAAGATGGGGTAAAGACTAAAGAAGGTGGTGATGCCACCGGAATGGTTGTGGAAAACGGTAAATTTGAAGGGTTGGGTGGTGGAGTGGGGGAATTTGGTAGCATAAGAGTTGGCTGGGGTATGATGGTGGTCCTGATGGACAGTCACTCTTTCTTTAATTATTGTTTGATTTTGCTTCTTTCTCAAATTTTAGTGAAGTAGAAGAGGGAGTAATGTTGATTGGAGATTTGGTGGTGGAGGAAAAATGATGAGGATGGAAGGTTTAATTGTGCAGTAGCATCAATGGTGATGGGATAATTAACAGAGGAGATAGAGGAGGGTATTTTTGCCATTGATTCTACATATAGGATGACACGTCATTAGTTAGTAACATAATATTGAACGCCGTTTATCCAGGTTCAATATTGGCATACAAGTTACAACTTGAAATTATTGATTAGTATTTCACGACTTGTAATTATTTACGGCATATGGGTGGAACTTCGGATTATTTACGGCTAATTTTTCCCAAAAATTAAGCCTTCAATTCCATTGATGAGTGGTGCTGGCCGGTGCCATAATTGACCAATTTTTTCAATTCAACAATCGTAAATTCATTAAATAAAAGTTGAAGAAAGTAATAATAATTGTTGTCATCTCTGCTATTCGATTAACATTCCATTTCTTCTGATCAAGAAAACACGCACATCCCATTTTTTTCATTCTCTCTCTGGATGTACTGCTGAACTTTCGAAGGCTTTGTGTAGTTGGAGTTTGTAATTGCCATGGAAAACCAGAATAATCAAGCTGGCCCTTCTACCTCCGCTGATGAGGATGACACAGAACAAGAAATCTTTGTAGGTTACTGCTCAATGTCTGAATTCTCCATCTGGGTTTGCTCTTGTTTTTTTTTTGCTTTCTTAATTTCGGTGACTTTTTTCATAAGCTCATTATGATATTGCATTTGATTTAATTTGGTTGCTTTACTGTTGAAATAATTTGTAATAGAGCTCATGAACGTACCACATATTGATATTTACTGTTGCTTTCTCCTCTGAGGTCTAATTCTGATTCTTGGATGTCTAGGGTTCATAGATATATCTTATGGCTTTGATTTTCTTTTGAATTGAATGGTTTTTTTGATCAAAATATCTCGAGATAATTTCCTTAAGTAACTTCTTGCTGCTCTATTTTTGATTTCTCTAACTGGGTTTGCTCGTCTAGGGTTCTTTTGTGAGGTTTGTTCTTCACATGTCTAGTGTACTTGCCATGGAGAACCAGGATTATCAACCTGCCCCTTCGACCTCCATGGAGAACCAGGATAATCAACCTGCCCCTTCGACCTCCCCTCATGATAATCACCTTGCCATTGTGAGTCTTTGTAAGTTCTTGCTGCTCTTATTCTAATTTCTCCAACTGGGTTTATTTGCTCATTTTTTTGCATTCTGATTTTTGATGGTTATTATATAAGTCCATTGTAATAATGTTGCATTTTGTTTAATTCTGATTCTTTATTTTTTTATCTAAGGGTGGTTGGATAGAGTAGAGAAAGCGATATAACAAAGCGTTCTATCCAATTCTTGAGTTTTTAAGGGTGGTTGATTCTTGGCATGTCTAGGGTTCATAGACATATCTTATGGTTTTGATCTTCTTTTGAATTGAATTGTTTTTCTGATCAAAACATATTGAAATAATCTCCTAGTCCTTAAGTAAGTTCTTATTGGTCTATTTCTGATTTCTCTAACTGGGTTTGCTCATTTTTTGCTTTCTGAATTTCGGTGATTTTTATCATAAGCCCATAGTAATGTTGCATTTGTGTTTAATTTTGATGATTTATTTTGTCTTAAATGGTGGTTACATAAAGTAGAGAAAGAGATAAAAATATCATGTCTAGGCTTCATAGATACTACTATAACTTAGTGCTTTGTTCTTCTTCTGAATAAACTGGTTTTCTGATAAAAATATCTTATACTAGTATTAATTTCCTTATTTGGTTCAAAACAGACTGAACTAGTGACTATATTAAAACTTATGCGAGAAGAAGTGGTTGAGCATAGAAAGCACTATTTTGGGATTGAGTATGAGTTGATATCTCTGAAGACATTGGTTCATGAGCAGTCAACTAATGGCACAGAGAAGAAGTCAGCTGAGCAGACAAAAAAGAGAAGAAGAGCAAGAAGCACAGGGCACATCAATAGCACAAAGAAGAATTCAGCTGAGCCGACAAAAAAGAGAAGAAGACCGAGAAGCACAGGGCACATCAATAATTCAGCTGAGCAGATAATAAAGATAGTAGAAAGACGACCAAGAATGGCAGTTTCTTCCTTCGATGAATTGATTTCTACTGATGGACCTCTTCATCGACCTCCAGGAGCAAGGCCGGTTCATAGTAATGCTACACAGGAGAAAAACACTGACAAAAACAAAGGGCAGTTTATAGGAACAAATTCTCCCTTAATGACTACTGCTTCTGGACGTGTAAATTACCCTAGCATTCCACAGATTCCTATGAAGTATGGAGAGACATCATTTGCTAATCTAGGATTTAACGAATAATGGAAATTATGGTTTTGGACGACCATCAAACATCCCCTGGTGACTATATGAAGGGTATGCTGACTGCTAATTCTCAGGGAGTCTTGAGTCATGGTAGTGCGTCTGGATTTGCGCCTTGGAGCAAGAGGAAACACAAAGATTATGCTTCAGAAAATCTGAAAGTGGCAATTCTTGAATCAAAGAAAAAAGATGAGGAGTAAATGAATGTCGCAGGAATTAGAGGATTTGTGCCTGGGAGCATGGTGGATCACAGAAAAAATGCTTCAGAAAATCTGAATGTGGCAATTCCAGAATTAAAGAAAAAAAGAAGATTAGGAGAAATGAATGTCGCTCGAAATACAGGTTATGTGCCTCTGAGTGTGGGGTATCACAAAGACAATGTTTTAAAAAAGCTGAAAGTGGCAATTCCAAAATCAAAGAAAAAAGAAGATGAGGAGAAAATGAATGTCGCGGGAATTATAAGAGATGTACCTCAGAGCAGGGTGGATCATAAAGCAAAAGCTTCAAAAAAGCTGAAAGTGGCATTTTCAAAATCAGAGAAAAATGAAGATGAGAAGAAAAATGAAGATAATAGCACAACCCAGTCAAAGTTTCCCCATGATAATGAATGATGTTTCCTGTCGTGCTAATATTCCTGAAGATGCAAACTCTCGGGTTCCAGTGATCATTTTTGTTTTGCAAAT
Organism: Tetragonia tetragonoides; assembly: GCA_038025085.1. NCBI lineage: Eukaryota > Viridiplantae > Streptophyta > Magnoliopsida > Caryophyllales > Aizoaceae > Tetragonia > Tetragonia tetragonoides. Next base: position 36,298,389 of record CM076141.1, read on the forward strand.
TGCAAGGCGTCAAGATCAAGCGTGCCTCAGCTTATCTTTACCTTTTCTGCTGTAAATATAGCTTCTTTTCTCTGGTCTTTAGCTTAATTCATTCTGCTAGGGCAATGGATGGAGAAAGTCACTACTAGTAGATTTTACTCTGCTAGACTGTAAGTTGGTAGTTAAATCACGTAAAGGTTTTGTAGAAAGCAGGAGCTTTGATTCTTTTAGTTAGAAACCTGAAATCGAAAATGTGAATGACAGCATGATACTCAGCTGGCTTAGATAGACTGTTTTAGATTATATGGATTATGGAAGTACAACATCTATTCTTTTGATAGTAGTGTATTATCCTTGTGCTTGGCAGATTTCGCTCTGCAACCAGGTAGTGAAATCTGCTCTCAGATTGCTGCTTAACGCAGAAATTTCTACTGATGATCGATGCATCATGCAATCCTTGTGCAATTGTTGCTAGTTAAGATGTTGCGGTTAAAGTTATATACCAATTAATCTTTCCTGTCATATTAAATATGGGGTTTTCTTGCTGTCCTATGTATTGTGGACACTGAACAACTCAGTGATCATGTAATGTGAGGATGTTGTGCATTGTGGTACTTGCAGTTCCCATAAGTTATGATGATAATCAAGTTATTACAGTATTACTAACCTAATAGCTTCTCTGAGTGGTATAAGTTATGGAGAAACATAATAGCTTGGAGAGTAGAGACTCTGCCTAAACTACAATAGCTGAACAATACTCGCAGAATAGATCAAATACATGGAGCGATGTACCATTTATGATCAACTGGATTGAAAAAGTAAGGCAATAGTAAGAAAATAATCCAGAATCTGATTCCCAAGACCTAAACTGCTGGCACTTTAAATTCGAAGGAAGCCTTTACTAGATTTTGTAAATATTGTACTCCTATGAAATATGGTAATTTTCTGCTTTGGTGCAAAGCCTTGGAGATTGGCAAGGTAAGTCCAAGCACTTTAACCTTGATGGATTCCCAAGACATATGCTGTTTATCATACCTCCTTCTATTGTCAATATCAAATCAACCATGGTATCCATTTAATTAAATAAAATTTAAAGACTAACAAATTGCAAATAGAAAACTGACGAAATCAGCCACAACACAACTTATAAACTCAATTTATAAAGCTGAAGAACAAAGAAGAAAAGAAACACAGAGAGAATATCAGAACAAAGAAGAAAAGAAACTTTTAAACTCAAATCTATTTTTTATGTTCTTCTGTGCTTTTTTCTTTCCATATACTTAGGGGTGGGGTTTTTAACTTTTAAAGGAGCACATTTTGTTTCCTTAGCTTGTAGGACTTTGGTTGCCTCTGTTGTATAGATATGGACATATGGTACCATGAAAAGAAATGAAATTAAGGTGCTTCTTCTTTTGAAAGAACAGTTTTAGGCTTTCAGGTTTACCTTTTTTTTTTTTTTTTGTAGGGTCTGCCCTCAGAGAGGGAGCCCTTCAAGAAATTCTCGACGGTCAAAGTCAAGCCCATGCCGAGGAGGGGGTTTGGAAATAGTTTTCAACCGGCAATTGACGCGCCTCAGATTATTATCTCACTAGCTGCGTCATTGCCCTAAGTGCAAAGATGGCTTTCAGGTTTATTACTCATTCATCCCATGCCCTTCAAAATCTACTGATTAGATTCGCGAGCTACAATCACATTATGGGGTCCATAACAACTTATTTAAGATGGTCTCATCGTAAGCCATCTATTTTTGGACTAAAAAATATTTTATATTTTGAATATAAAATGTTAGTTTTAATTATCTTGCCGTGAGAGCCCGAACTTTTGGTTATTGAGCCACCCTCCAATTCAAACAAAAAGTCGCCCGAGTACCAAGGTCTCTACTCTCTAGAAGTCTGCCTAGCATTTTGTCATTACTCGTTGCATTTGTAATTTGTATGCTTTCTGCTTTGCATTGTATTATGTCTGATTAGCAGCTATCATAATCAAACCCCATTTTATCTACTAATCAAGGTCGTTGTCTGTCTTCCAAAAGAGCAGCAGAGTTCCTGTAAATGTTTTTTCGTCTTGTCCTAGATCGAGTAACCAACCAACGTGATTCTTGTTTTAATATTTCTTCTTTTTTGCTGGATATTTAGTTGGAAGTACACTATATTCACAACTCACAAGCCTCTATTATGACATAACAAGTACATGGTATTAATAGGTCTTAAAACTAAGTTGAGAACCCTTCAATGGATTTCATCCAAAATTGAGCTTCTATGTCAAATAAGTAGCTGTAAGAGAATATATATTGTTGCATAACAACATAACTATCGATACACTTGGCTCTCGTTTATCTAGTTTACTCGTAGTTTACTTTTTGCTCATCAAAAAGAGGGTGAAAGTGAATGACGATCAAGGAAATTCCCACTACGTCATGTTCGGACTTTTGTGTTCAATAGCAAACATATCTGACTAGCTGGACAACGAGCGCAAGCACTGACCCCGTCAACGTAGCACAAACAAGGGGCTAGTATAGTTCCTAGAAGCCAGCAAACACAATGCATAGGAGGAATGGGTATACGAACCCATGACCTTGTCTTACCAAATCACTTGAAAGTAAGCTTGAAACTACTAAACCACTACCCTTGTTGGTTACTTGTAGTTTACTTGGCATAATAAAATGTTACTCCTATTCAATATTCACTCACCCCATTCTAAAATTTGATTCTCATGAAACTTGAGCATTGCTATAGTGAAGTAAACATGGCGGCGGATTGACTGGCTAATGAAAAGTGCACCTAACAAGTGAAGTGACTGTATTTTGATTATGCTCTTCCTAGATTAGGTTCGATTTTGAACAATGATGTATATGGTGTGACGTGGCCACGTATAAAAATTAGATTTTAATTTTGTTGTTGGGGTTTACCCCTATCTAGCACTAAAAAGTAAAAAAAAAAAAGAAATTATAAAATGATATTCATGAGCTAAGAAAACGCAACTTCTTACTAAGTAAAGACTATAGATGATGAAAATCGGGACTACCACGACAATTGTGGTAGTTTTCTCATCCTCTTTCTCTCCATATTTTTACTTGACTTTCTTATTTTAACTTTGAATTATAGATTGAAATCATCAAAGAAAGAACTTATTTCCAACAAACTTACTTTTGATCAAATTTTGATGGTTCTCATTTCCCACGTGCACTTTATAAGTTAGTAACTTCATTAAAGCAAACTCTAAATCCTAATCTCAACATTTATGATTCTATTTTCACCCAAAAAAAAAAAAAAATTTATGATTCATTTCCCTAAAAAAAAAATAACATTTATGATTCTTAACCATACATATCCATAATTCCCTTTTTTACTCCCCAATCCAAATTAACTCCAATCCATCACTCAAAAAAAAAAAACAAAAACAAAAACAAAAAAACCTACTTAAAAACACAATATACCATTCTTAACCCACCCACCAAACCATAAAACCCAACATTTAACAAAGCCCAAATATATCAAATAAATAAATAAATCCCCTTCCCCATCAAAAAAAAAAAGGAAAGGAAAAACACAATCTCTGCAAACATCAAAATCAGTCAAAATTCTCTGAACCTCAAACTCCAATGGCAACAACAACAACAACAACAACAACCCCAAAAGTGTGTTTCTCTTTTGCAGCATACGCAAAATCAATAATCAACACCCTCAAAATCTCCGACGTACACGTCACCACCGGTTTAACCGATCACGAAATCTCCACCGTTGAATCAACCGCCGGTTTCACTTTCCCACCGGACCTCCGATCAATTCTCTCAGAGGGCCTACCAGTGGGCCCGGGTTTCCCCAATTGGCGATCCTCTTCGGCCCACCAGCTTCGCCTTCTTTCCTCTCTTCCTATTCTTTCTCTCTCCAAGGCCCATGGGCCCATCGATAATCTGGGCCGTGCCCCACCGTTGGTCCCTGTGTTTAAACACTGTTATATTCCTTCAAAGCCCAATATGGCGGGAAATCCGGTGTTTTATGTTAATGGTGGTGACGTCAGATTGCTTAGCGTTGACGTCGGTGGGTTTTTTATGGATACTGATTTTTGGAAAAAAGATATGCTTTTTCGGAGATTAAATAATGATAATGATAATAATAATGATTATAATAATGGTAATGGTAATAATTCGGTGTGGGGAGGTGTAGCGAGGATGGTGGAGTTTTGGAGCGAGATGGCGGAGCGTGGGGCCACGTGCCGCGCGTGGTGGAGTGGGGAGATGAAATTAGGGGGGTGTTTGGAGGATGTGATGTGGAGGTTAAGAGATGGAGGCTGGGGAGAGGATGATGTGAGAGAGATGATGATGATCGACGGTGGAGATGAAGCAGTGTGGCATACGCGCGTAAGAGGGCGCGTGGTGGGTGTGAAGGATAGAGAGTGTGTGGTGAGGCACGTGAGGTGTTTATCGAGAGAGTTGCTTAGAGGTGGGTGGAGTATTGACGACGTCGTTTACTCGTTGGGTGAGAAGGGCGTAATGGTTGATGAGAGTAATGGGATTTTGGATGGTGAGTCTTGGGTTGATTTTCAATGCCCTAAAGTGAATAATAATAGGAATGCGCTCTTTATGGGTAGGTGATTTCGTTATTTTGGTATGGAAAGGTAGGTGTATGAAGTTGATGATGATTAGAGGACTAAAGTTTTAGGTACGGTTAAGTTAGAGAAATTAACAAAGCGATGTGATTGAGTGGATTGTGACTTATCCACCATTAAGCGAGTGCGAGTGTTTGATTTAGTTTTCGACATGGAATAGTTTTAAATGTAATTGATTATGGATATTTCCTGGTGTGAACCAAAAAAAGTTGAGAGTGGTAGAAGATTATCATGGTGGATTCAATTGTCAAAACATTTGCTAAAATTTGTTTTTTGTAATAAGGTAGATGGACTTTGATCTTGTAGATAGGCGTGCGATTGGATTGATTTCTAGAATGGCTGCACACATAGATAGAATAATGATATGCACTGAACAGGAAATGGATTTTGCCATTTCACATGAATTCAGTTGATTGCTTTACTAATTTGTATATATACTCAAACGGTCTCCTTCATATCTCCTCACAAGTCACTACTCAAAAGTGATCTCATTGCCTCTCTTTAGTTTTGGTTGGGTTTGTGCAAGCTTTTTATTGCTCTTCAGTTTTGTTCTTTGATTCTATGTTTATGACTTTGTTGTGATTGGTAGATATTCATTGATATTTTTATAAGCTTATATGGCTGTTAATGGCTTAATAGATTGTATTTCACTTTTAGAGCTATAGATATGAACAGGTAAGGTGGAACTATAAACTAGTTTCAATGTGTATCCGTCTCTTTTAGTGAACGGAAAATCCAAGTTAGATAGCAAGTAAGACAATCAATGGAACTGAAAAACGGAGAGAATTTGCCAGATGAGGTATTAGGATAAGTAGGCAAATTCGAGAGATACACCCCTCTTTGATTTAAATATGTAACCGATCTCAATGTAATGATTTTTCTGATACGAGGAATCCGCAGCCACTACTTTTTGAGTATGCACTGGATAAAAGTCGAGTGTATGTAATAGCCCACAAATCACACACACCAGACAAGCCAACAGGCTTAGCAAAGAGGGACTAACTACCACTGATTTCATTCGATTAGTAAGTTTCCCAAAAAAAAAAACACCCTAGACCATAATCAGAAAAATAAAAAGAGATTCTTACTCCATAGGACCATACACATTGATAATGGGAAAGAAAAATGTTGGATTCTAAAATCTAGGGTTGTTCAAAAATATTTGAATCCAAAACCCGATGTGATATTATGTGAAAAAACGGATATCCAAATTTTTGGATACTCGAAAAATGGAATCCGAAATTTTAGATACGGGTTTGGATACCGTTTTTCCCAAAAATATTCGAAAAAAATCAAAAACCACGCGAAATATTCAAAAATTACCCCAAATTATCCGAAATCTGAAATATTTGACTTTCATTTTCAAAATATTAGGCACAAAATAGAATAAAAATAAAAAAAATATATAAATATATTTTGAATAGCGGATATCCGACTATCCGAAAAATAAAAAATACGGACTCGAATATCAAAAATTGGTATCCGAATGGGTATTTAATTTCTAAAAATCCGAAATGCGAAATTTCGGATATCCGCAAATGAATACCTCTAAAATCTCATTGAACAATGGAAATGCTTGAAATTAAAAAAAAAAAAAAAAAAAAATCTACATGGTAACCCTCTGTTATTGACTTGTCTATATGGTACCAAATGAACTTTAGGAATCCACCAAATAACCCCCAATTAATGATACAAACCTACCTCACTAACGTCGTTCGGTTTGCCGTCAAGTATTTGGTGAAGGGTTAGAAAAAAAAAAAAAAAAAAAAAAACTCGTTCATCACTATTCACTACCGCTCTATTGTCAGATTGTGGCTACTCTTATTCTCTTCTCTCTCTCCTTTCTATAAGCTCTCAAACCAGAGAATGAAGCAGCAAAATTCTTTGATAAAAACCCTACAAAATTGAGAAGATTGAAGGAGCTATTGAATTTGGATTCAGTTCGCGATTGAAGAAGGCCCAAAAGAGGTTAAATTTGCAATTGATTGCTGTTTGTGGACTGATTTTAAAACAACCCAGCCGAAGTTGAAGTGATTGCTGCATAAAGGTATGTTGAATTTGAAACTGAAATTTATGTTCACAATTTTGCAGACACAAATACTATGTCATTCTTTCAATTTGTCTATTGTTTTGTCTCTATCTACATTTTCTCAACTGCGTGAAGGTACGTTGAATTTGATAAGGGAGGGGGTTGGTGCTGTTTGATGGTGATCTCCATACGTATACAAAGAAAATTATGAGTTTTTGGAGGCAAAAATTGATAGAAAAGCTTTAGAAGTAAAGAGTTTTAAAAAGGGGGCAAAATACTTGACGGCAAATTGAACAGCGTTAGTGAGGTGGGTTTGTGTCAGTAATTGGGGGTTATTTGGTGGATTTCTAAAGCTCATTGGGTACCATATAGACAAGTCAATAACAAAGGATTACCAAGTAGAATTTCCCAAAAAACATTTTTAAAAAAAAAAGAAAAGGCAACGAAGAAGCCCAACCCAAACAAAAAGAAGAAGACTTGAAAGCCCAAAAGCAACCATTAAACAAATCCAAGTCACCTTCGAACCGGAACAAGCCTTAACCTTAATCCTTGGCTAGAAATTATAGGTTCGAGAACTCAAAGAGTCTAGAGAACAACTGAACAAGAACCCCATTTGGCTTAATTGCTTGCGAAAAAGAGAGAGAAAGCGCAGCAATGGCGATGGCATTCGGAAAATTGAGATCTGGCCTTCAAATGGCCCTTCGTGGTGCCCGTTCTTCTGATCTTCTCAAAAATAAACGTTCCTTCTCTTCTTCCGCCCATCACGACGTCGCCTGTAAGTCTCTCTCTCCCTCCCCCCCCCCCTCTCTCTCTCTCTCTCTCTCTCTCTCTCTGTTAGGTTCGATATGAGGATGAACATCATGCTTTACAGCTCGATCATATATCCAGTCACAGTATTGTAACATTTTAATCTCATTTGGTTCATATCCTATCAATACGATAATCGTGAGTAGGGTTTTCAATTGACTTACAATTTAAGGTCCTTGATTTGGTAATTTTTAATCGGATTCTTGCATTTTCGTAATTGTTTTATCGAGATAATTGGGGGATCTTGTTGTTTAGGCTTTGAATTGATTGATGTGTTGGTGACCTAAAAAAAGGTGGTGGTTTTATTTGGTTAATGGTATGTTGTGGTAACAGACGAGGCTAAAGAGGCAGACAAATGGGAGAAGATTACTTATGCTGGAATTGTCAGTTGCACAGCTTTGGCAGTTTATTGTTTGTCTAAGGGTCATCATCACTTTGACGAGCCTCCTGTGAGTTTCTTTCTAACTTTCTCACCTTCTCATTTCTGCTATTATTTGTATGCTTGTTTTATTAGTAATTATAATTTGGGTTTTAAGCCCTTGGAGGCTCACTCTCCGTTTCTATGTTGAATATTTGCATTTTTATGTCTTAATAATCAAGTGGAAAAGGGATATTGTGTTTGGTTTACACATTTCATTTCGATCTCTAGGGCTTGTTTACGTGGCAGTAAATGGTGATTACACGCCATTTTTATAGAGTAAAGGTGGGAATTGATTCTAATTGCATTTATTATGACCTATAGGTGCAAATAGCCAGATACGGAGTATGATGTTTAGGAGTTTTTCATTGTTAGAGATGCTATTTTGTATACTTATGTGTGAACAAATTGATTTTGGGGTCTCATTTTTCTTCTCTTTGATGCTTTTGCAGGCATACCAACACTTGCACATTCGTAACAAGGAGTTCCCATGGGGTATGCTTTCACCTTGTTAATCTTATCCGGACTAATTTTATTCTTGGTTAAGCCCGTGTATCATGGTTTTCTCATTTATGTACATTGGTTGTATTGTTATACTTGTCTCCGTTGGCTTTGCGGCATTCAACTAGTCACAAGTTGGGTTGTGCTTAAGGAGTTTGGAATAATGATATATACGTTTAGATTTTGCGGGGCCACCTAATGGGGGTCTGTGCCCCATCTTCTTTGGACATGACTCCGAATGTAGTATGTATGATTAGACCTATAGACCGTGAGGAGGCTACCTGCTTCATGGTAGAGGGTATGAGGTATTGCTAGGAATCTTGGTCCATTGTGCAAGTATATTTGTGTTACTGAAGAAATATTAAAAGGAAAATTGGGCTTAAGTAGTTAATCATTTGGTATGATGTTCATACAAATTTTCCTTCATTTCTCTTTCCCATTAGTACTGGGCTCCTGGTGCGCATGTTTCTATTCTTTCTAAGACTCCTTTGCCTGTGGTTGGGCTATTAAGGGGTCGTGTGACGGAGGTTTTGATGATTCAAATTGCCGTTTGATCTCATTTAGCGGTGTAGTTTCTAGTCATTAGTTAGAAAGCCTTTATCTAGATTCCTTGGTGTTGCGTTGACGTGCGGATCCTTAGTGACATACTTTCTATTTGGAAGGACACTTGGGGGCAGGGAATACCTGATTAAGTGAAATTTACTTCTGTTCTCTGTCCGTAATTGTTTAAATCTTTTTAATGTGAGCTTTATCACTTCAAAGAGTACTCCCCGTACAGAAAGTCTTCCTCTTCACAATGTCTTTCTTCTCCTCTTTGAAGACTGTTTTTTGAACACCAGGAGTTTAGTAGGCAGAAATTTCAAGTAAGGGCTCGTTCTTTTCGACTGGTAACTGGTGACTGGTAACTGGGAGAAACTGGGAAAAACTGGGGAGAACTGGTCAAAACTGGACACCAGTTGAAAAGAACATGCCCTAAGATGGATGAAGTACTTATTAATAAGAATAGTATTTGTTATGAGTCTGGAGTTCCAATATAGTGGGAACGAGTTGAGTTTGCAGAGCCTCTCAGCACGTATCTAGCTTTGCCTTTATCATGAGGGTAGGCTAGTGGTTAATGACACATGTTGATCTTGGAGTTCTAGCAGGGCTCGATTTTCTCCTCATTTCCAATCTCTTTTTTTTCTTGGGAAGGTACCTTCTCTCAACTTTGTACATGAATGTTAACCTACCAAGTTTCAGTTCTTAAGGCTGCATAACATCATGAACTCATGATGAAATATTAAGAAGCCAAAAGAAATTCAGTTCCTCTTTGACCCAAGATTGCTCATTGTGAGATAATCATTTTTGTTTTCGGTGAAGAAGTCCATGCTCCCTTTACACTTGTTATAAGATGATTATACATGTTATTGCCAATCTGTTGCTTCGCATTTCCATAACTAGAATATCTGTGGCACAGAAATTTGAATGTCTTCTGGGATTCAGGTTTTTTTGTGCTTTAAGCAGTCAGCTGTCAATGGTATGATCATTTTGTAATCGTTGTAGACTTGGCATGTTTAGGCATCTGACATTACTTTTTGGTCATCCTTTCAGGTCCAGATGGGCTTTTTGAGGTGAAGGAGAAACATTGATGTGTCTTTACTGTTGTTATCTCATGGATTGATTGTGGCCCATCCTCATATTTGAAGATAAACCTTGCAACTTTGATGTTTTCCCCAAATCTTGAGCCTTTATGTAGGTTGTAAGGGCCATTGGTCTTGTGGTTTGGTTTCTTTGAAAGATTACACTTATGCAATAAAATGTAGTTAACAATTTGATTTTCCTGTCTTGTTCATATGATTTTTCTGTACCTGTGGGCATTCGTATGTATGCCATATTTTTCATTCATAATTGAACAGCCAAAAGATACTCATTATCCATTTTTCCCTTCCAAAGTTAAATGATTGTGATTCGTCATCCTTTTAATGGAAGGGAATACGTTGAGGTTTCCAAACGCTGCAATAATATGCCCGAGGTACCTCAAGATTATGCAACTCATGTGAGGTAACCTCCAACGAAGATCTGGTGTAAGCCTTTTCAGATGAATGTACACAATTGTGGAAAGTGCTGCATTGCCTTCTGACATTGAATCCGACGCTGTGATAGTTATCCATATTGAAAATGACCGACACATCACTAACCTGAGGTGAATTTTGCTCTGTATACATGGATGCAATGCTAGAATTCATGAAGTTAGTTTGCCATGCCAATACTAAAATTGAAGTATTGTCGACACAGGAAGAAAACAAGAAAAGTAAGACCTCCACCAAAATAACTTGAAAGACAGGTTTTTGTTCAAATTGGGAATTGAAAATCAGATTGAGGTTCGTAATGAAAATTGAAGTGTGCAAATAGCCTCACGGCCCTCACCTGTGTACATTTTCAGTGAGCTAAACCAATTTTTCCCCATCTTCAAAAGGAGTCGAATTCGGAACCCCTGAACACCACTGCTAAGAGGCTCTTAGAAGTCACCCAAAATATAAGCAAAGACCAAAAATCAGTAGCAATCAGCCATAGAAAAATGCTTAGATGTTGTCCTTAGACTAAACATTTCCAATCCTAAGGGTTCATGAAGAGAAACATGGCAGCAGCCAGCAGCATAAACACAACCCAATCCCCTAAAATTGCACATTTACTTCATAAACTAATAAGATCTATGAACCATCTATGGTGTCACATAATAAGGTCAAATCAGTCGATATATCACCTCATCATATTCATCGGAGTAGATATCGAGTTACAATTATCCATATACACTACTATTGCTGCTTGCATCATAGAAACGAAAAAAAAAATACCGTGTTACAAGATTTTTCACTGCAAGAAAGGGTAAATACTACCCAGAACCATATTCAACCCTCGTGTAGAACTAAAAAAAGAACACTCTTCAACTTCCTAATCACAGGCATCACTTGGCAATTGCGTCTTTGCTGTTGCTCCCTTCATTACCAGTGTCAGGAAGAGTTTCTAAATCAGTTCGATCCTTGACGTCCTGAGTAGCTTCATCATGGTGCTCAACATGTGTTTCGTCAGTTGTGCTAGGTGAATCCTCTTTCTGTCCTTCTGACTCCTTGTTTGATGAAGAATCAGTTTGCTCGTGATCCTTCGCGTTAGCATTTTCTTCATTTGGGTTCGAAGTTTCCTCTTTCTTCCCCTGGGAATCTGCACTGTTGGAAGATTCAACCTTTTGTTCAAGTTTCTCCACATTTTGGCTATCATTTACATTTGATGATTCCTCTTTCTTCTCCTCCGGATTTGAATTGTTGGACGTTGCCTCTTTCTGTTCTTGCGAGTTTGAATTTTGGGAATCAGCTTGACCATGTTGATCTGCTGCAGTCTTTTTATTTGTTCCTGCGGAATTAGTCTCAGGTTTCTCACCCCTATTTGCCTCTTGAGCACCATTAGTATCAGAGTAGGATGATGCATCTCCATCTGCTGTAGAATCTCCAGTTTCACCCTTGTTTGTGTCCCCAGTTTTAGAACTGGGATCAACATTTACATCTGATTGGTTGGTACCTGGAACTGTTTCAGTCTTCTCAGCTTTTTCTGACACACCTTCCTGCTGAATATGAGAGTTATCTTCTTTAGTGCTCGTGTTATCTGCAGTATCATTTTGGCTATTTGAGACAAATGTTTCATCACTGAATGCAGCAGTGTTTGCTTGCTTCTCTTCACTGAAATCTGTAATTGATTCAGCAGAGCTTGAATGGGAGTTATCACTCTTATCTTCTGGAGTAGCATCAGTTTTTTCTTCGAGAGCTGGATTTTTCGAGGAATAATGCTTTTCAGCAGATTCACTTTTGGTTGCATCTGAGGCTGCATTATTTCCATTAGCATCACTCATCTCGTTGCTCTCTGTCTTATTTTCTGCAGCTTCTTCGTTGCTTTTAACAGTTTCACTTGGCTTTTCTGATGCATTCACCTCAGCACTTGAATCATTCTCCTTGTTCTGCTCCTCTGCTGCCACTTTGTCATCCTTGTCAATTCCGTCATGGACTTGACCATCCAACGAGGCAGTATTCTGAACCTGAGCATCATTTTCTTTTGCCTCTGTTTCTTCCCTTCTCTTCTCACCACTGTCTTCCACAGTTTCCTTCTCTTGACCTTCATTTTGTACGGCTTCCTTTTCTTTGGTCTCTTCACTTTCCTCTTTGTCTCCTTCATTTTCTTTCTTCTCATTCTCCTTCTCTAGCTCAGAATTAGAGTTCTCCTTCTCTCCGTTTCCGCTCTCTTTTCCCTCTTCCTTGTCCTTCTCATCTGCTTTGTTCTCTGCAATGTCCTTATCTTCATTTCTGTTCTCTAGTTTCTCTTCACCTGCCTCCTTTACCTCACTTTCCTTCTCCTCTTCACTTTTGTTCTCTTGGTTCCCTTCAGTTTTGTTGTCTTCGCCTTCCTCCTTTACCTCACTTTCCTTCTCCTTCTCTTCACTTGCCTCCTTTGACTCACTTTCCTTCTCCTTGTCCTCATTTTTGCTCTCTTCACCTCCCTCCTTTACCTCACTTTCTTTTTCCTTCTCGTCAGTGTCGTTCTCTTCACTTACCTTCCCTTCTTCAGTAACTCCTTTCTCTTCCTCCTTTTTCTCCTCAACATCCTTCTTTTCACTTTCGCTACTCTCAGCTTCTCCATCTTTGTTCACCTCTCTCTCTTCTTCCTTACCCTCACTCGACTCACTCTCTTTCTCCTCATTCCCCCCCTCCACGCTCTCATCCTTCGCCTTCTCTTTATCTCCAAAACCCACTTTACTCTCAGTTTCCTCTTCAGGTCTTCCCTCCGTACCCCCTCCTCCAACATCTTCATTGTCACCGATCTTTAGATCATCGCTTTCATGTGTCTGGTCCTCTTCCTCGTCCACGTTATGCCTGTCATCTACAGTTTCAGGAAGATCCTTCCTTCCCAACCTCAACAGGTTGGTCCCTTCCTGTAACCTTTCGGACACTTTGGTTCCATCTTCTAAACTTGTTTTATCTTTACTGTAAGAGCGCTGGATCTGATATACTAACCAAATTCCAACACCCAGCAACAAAATCAATTGTATGGCATGCTTTACCTTGAAACCTTGTTTGGATCTTTGTCCCCTGCTACGAGGTGATAGCTTGAACATGACTGATTTCTAATTAAAAAATCTTATTTCCTCTCTTTGTTTTCACCGCCCCTCAATATCAAAACCTTTTACAAAGTCTGTAAAATCTGCAATCACCAAAATGGATTCTTTGATCAAACAAGTGCTCACAAAAGAAGATCATATTAACATAAATTCCATAAATATAAATTCAAAATCAGCAACCAACAATCCGTGGCACTTTTAACATTCTAGCAAAATGACCCACTTTTAGAAGCTTTCAGTTTGATCCACATTAAATTTCACCAAAAACAGACAAGCAACATAATGATAACATAATCAATCTTGGTAAATAGTGTATATATCTTTTTGTTTAATCTGGGGTAAGTCCACTAATGAATTTGCAATAAAAGGCAAGCTAAAATAACCAATTGAACACTAGTACTAATAAATATGGCGCATTTCAGATCTAAGATATATGATATTGAATATAATTCATTGCACATGATTATAACACGAAAAGGGCAATTCAAATTTCAGTATTTACACTTTAATCAAATCCCATTTCATAATAAGAATCAAGAAGAAGAAATATATTGGGAAGAGATCTAACAGGATAAAGAAGAAGAAGAAGATTACCTTGATGAGATGGGAAATGATGAACAAAGTTGGGTTTTTCCCTTTTTTTTTTCTCACTCCAAATACCCAAAACAAACTTGTTCACACTCTAGCTCTGATGATATATTATTGTCTGTCAATGTTTTGAATCTAACTTAAAGCTGATACTTTCAAAAATGATACTCAAAAAGAAAGAAAGAAAACACTCCACTGAATAAAATAATGGGAAGAATGAGAGAGAGAGAGAGAGAGAGAGAGAGAGAGAGAGAGAGAGAGAGAGTTTATGGGTTGAAGAATTTGAGAAAAAATATGTTTAGCCAGGAAGCATATGTCGGTGAGTTGCGCTCTCTCTATCTTCAATATATGTATTGATAGATAAATGATAACCAAACTAACACGCGCTCTCTTTTAGATTTGGAATTTTGGATCTATCTCAAAACTCTTGCCCACTACTCGCTTGTTTTCAGTTTTCACATTCCGGGTATTGCACTACCCGAAATTGGAATTGGATCCACCGATTCCTAATTTATAGAAATTGGAATTGGTTGCACCGGTTCCTAAATCTTAGGAATTGGAATTGGATCCACCGGGTACCCACTAGTTCCTGGGTACCCAAGTCCGCATTAAATCCAATTTTTCTTATTTTTTTAATCAAATAAATGTATATTTTAATAATAAAAACCACCAACAAAAAATTACACTAATAAATATTAGTTTCCAAAAATACCGCAAACATAAAATCAAATACTACAATCAAAATACTTAACATTGTAAATCAAAATTTAAATAACGTATGCAATCATTTAATTATTAATTTTACAATTACAATCATTAAAAATATTAAAATTAAAAATAGAAAATTTTAAACTACTAACCTTACTAGAAAATCACCATTCTTTATTTCTAACGAAGGAAAAAAGTCATTTAATTTTTTCTACACCGGGTACCCAACCGGTTCTAGTTCCCAAAAGTCAGGAACTGGAATTGAAATTGGTTGGTATCGGTTCCTATTTTTGAGAATTGGAATTGAAATTGGTTAGACAGGTTCCGGTATTGGATACCCGGAATTTCTGCTCACCCCTACAAATTACCGAAAAATTACAGACAATTTTACATACTACTAGTGGTATCATTAAAGGCGATAGTCCAATGGCTCCAAGCAATTTTCCAAATGATTCGGTAAACAAGGTCACAACTTTAATTTGAACTGAATTCAATATCACTTAACTTACTTAATTGAAATCAACACCTCTTGATATGTGAGACAAAATGTATATTTTTGAACTAAACACTACTAAAATGAACATCACTAAAGTGATATGAGATTATCGTTGAACTGTAACTGAAGTGACCGTTTAAGCTCTAAAGAACACACCCTAACATCGGCTTCTAGGAACTATATTTGCTCCTTAATGGTGCTACGTTGATGGGTTCAGAGCTTGCCCCGGTTGTTTATTAGTCTGATATATTCGCGGTTGAACACGGAAATTTGAACATGATGTAGTTGGGTATGTCTAGATTGCCATTGGCTGTACCCTTCTTTTTTTTGTTTTTTTGTTTATCTCAATGCCACAATACGACACTAAAAGCATCTCCAATGCAAGGTTTTTGTGGGAGGTTAGTGGAGAAAAAAACATTCTATAAAAACATCTTCCCCATAGTGATGAACCTATAAGACTCAGGCTTTACAAACCGATTTGTCTAGACAAACTTGGTTTTATAGGCTATAATGTGTCACATACAAAAACCCTCTTAGAGGTTTATATCATTACAACATAGAGGTTTGTATAAATAAGGTTATAATTTTAATAATGTGTCAACAATAAAAAGCCCTTCAAGGTTTATAGCATTGGAGATGCTCTAACTTCCATTCAATTGATTCAAAACTAACATCAACGCGTTGTTCACGCTACAAGGAATTCCAAATACCATAAAACAACTAAGATGTACTTATTTCGAAGGAACAACATAAGCTAACTCATGAGTAACCCAATTATCATCCTTACGAATATGACTCCACCTAACATTTTGAAAGAACAATAATCTAATATACCAAGATGAATATGAGTCCCACCATCTCTGCTTGAAATCAGTATCTTGATCAGCTCTGTCGATATGTAAGTACCAAATCCAACATCACTGCTAGAAATCGACATCTTGATCGGCTCTGTCGATAACTGAAAATTAATCATCAACTGCCTGAACATAGCTTAAATTACGCTATAAAGAAAGCAGAGCGTCAACGTGTTATGGCTACGATCGGAGGCAAGCACGAAACGTGTTGCAACTATTTGGAAGTGTAGATCCCCTTGACATAGAAGATCGAACTTGTCTTTTCAATTCATGAAACTTAACTCGATAAACAAAACTATTTCAAACTCCGACTAACACGAAGACCAACCAAACTCAGACAAAGGCAGAGACTCAAACAATCTCCCACAAAAGAAAAGTTTATTAATAACCCTATCGAACATTAAACTACAAAATTAAATTGAAAGTAAGGAAAATATAATAACATAGGGGCTAACCACCGGCAAATACGCCAGTGATAGCCCCAAGATGAGTCAGGCTTATACCCTTGGGCCTTTGCTCCTGATCCACTTTGGGCCTTTGCTGGCATTGCTGCGCTAATATTTCACTACGTAATGCATCAGAACGGTATCACCTACACCCACACCTACACCTACACCTATACCTACACCATCACCGCTACCTCCATTCATCATGTTGAAAGGAGACCATTTGGAATCGTAGAATTCGTACGATATTAGACTTGTACCTTCATCAAAAGTATGGTGATAGGTCCCTCCGCAAAAATATTGTAATATGGAAAACAATGATTGAAAAGAGATCGTTCGAAATAGTTGAATCTACCATACGTACTAAATAGCTAGCATATTAATCGAATGTTGTTTGATGTTTAAAAATTATATCTTATTGATCTTGATTTTATTTATAAATACTGTATGACTTATTATTATGAATAAATTTCTTTTTTCCCCACAAAAAAGTCATAGCAGTGATAACACAAGTATAGATTTTATAGTGGTAATAAAAAATTCTAAGCCAAGAACAGTCAAGGGAGAGCAAAACGTGAAACAACACTTACATAATTCACTAATGTTTTTTTCGTTTAACCACAGGTTTACCTAATTCCTCCATTTGAGCCAAGCCAAATGATGTTCGTATCTGGTCGGCTCACGAAAGAGTAAAATGCTCCCACTTAGTAATTTCTTCATTCACAAGATTCGAACCCTCGACCTTACTCAAAGAATGAGAGTGCCGAACCAGTCACACCAACCACTTATTGGTACATAAGTCACTAATGTGATAATATTAATATATGGATTATGGACGGTCCATCAATCCTATGCAAATGAGTTAACAATTTCAGATTCACCTGCCCACACCAACTAGCAAAATACAATAGGCAACACGACACATTAGTCTAAGTTCTGCCATGTTAATGATCTCTTATTTAAATTCTCATAATGTAACCACATTATTGTCTCTCTACTTCAACAGGCTAATAGAGAAAGACACAAATTAAAGAAGACAGAAAATGGGAGATTATTCACACATAGTGTTGTTCCCCTTCATGTCAAAAGGTCACACTATTCCTCTCCTTAACTTAGCCAAGATCATACACAAACACCGTCCTAAAGCTACCTTCACCATCCTCACTACCCCAGCCAACGAGCCTTTTATCTCGGTTTCTCTCTCCTCACTCCCTCCTCACATCATCAACATCATCTCCCTTCCTTTCCCTACACCTCACAAACTGAATGAGCTGATTCCCCCCGGTGTCGAATCCACTGATCACCTCCCTTCCATGTCCCTCTTTCACGATTTTGCCAATGCCACCCAAGAGCTTCAAGCCGGGTTCGAAACCGCTCTTAATAATGACCTTCAAAACCACCATAAGGGTGTAAGCTTCCTCATCTCTGATGCCTTCCTTCATTGGACACAGATATCTGCTTCGAAGTTTAATATCCCCAGGTTAGTGTTCTTTGGACTGAGTAGCTATGCACATACCATATGTCATCTTGTATTAAAGCATAGGATTTTAAGTGGGCCTGAACTCAACGATCAGTTGATCCAGGTTCCAGATTTCCCATGGGTTAGAGTGACCAAGAATGATTTTGAGAGCCAATTTACTGAACCTCGGCCCAAAGGCCCTCAGTTTGATTTTGTTGACAAGTGTATTATTGCTACTTCCAAGAGCTATGGTTTGTTGCTCAATAGTTTCTATGAACTTGAGCCTAAGTTTGTGGATTACTGGAATTCCAACTTTGAGCCTAGAAGTTGGCCCATTGGGCCTTTTTGCTTGGCTGAGAGGCCCAAATCCAATAGAAAAGAAACCTCGGCCATTTGGATTGACTGGTTGGACCAAAAACAAGCTGAAAGGAAGCCTGTTTTGTATGTAGCGTTTGGATCACAAGTCGAAATATCTAATGAGCAGTTGAAGGAAATCACAATTGGGCTGGAGAAATCGGAGGTGAGCTTCTTGTGGGCTTTGAGGATAAAGCCCAACCAAGAGGAAGTCATGCAGGGTTTTGAAGAAAGAGTGAAAGGGAGAGGATGGGTTCTGAGAGGGTGGGTGGAACAAAGAGAAGTATTGGAGCATGAAAGTGTCCAAGGGTTTTTGAGTCATTGCGGGTTGAACTCGATAATGGAGAGCATATGTGCAGGTGTGCCTATCTTGGCATGGCCTATGATGGCAGAACAACCTTTGAATGTAAGGATGATTGTGGAGGAGATCAAAGTAGGTTTGCGAGTCCAAACTTGTGATGGCTCAATGCAAGGGTTTGTGGAGGGGAAAGGTTTAAGTAAGATGATGAGGGAGTTGATGAGTGGAGAGAAAGGAAAAGTTGTCAAAAACGCGATCAAGGAACTCAGTGTGGTTGCTAACAAAGCCATGGAAGAAGGAGGATCATCCTGGCGTAATATACAATTGTTATTGGATGAGTTGGAGGCAACAAAAATAATTGAAAATCATGGGGAATAGCTTAACATGCTACAAGAACAATGACTCCGCTCCAATGTAGATCTTACTTAAAATGTACTCTTCTTCATTGCTTTTGCCAATTAAGTTTGTCTGTCACCTTTTAAACATCAAGGTTTACATGTACCTTCCTTGACAGTGTAGTACATATTCCTTTGGCTATTTTTAGAAAGGATTGTAGAAGTTCTAATAATGGTAATTAAGAATTTTCCTTAATTACAGAGAATATTTCAATACAATCCAAGATTTGAGTCACCACAATTGAAAAAAAAAAAATGCAACCGGAGAAACTCATATGGCGTTGTGTGGTAATCTAAGCTCACCTTCTAATATCCACCTCAATCATCAACAACACGATCTGCATTAGTAGCAACAACAGACAGCACTAGTTCTACAGAAACAGCAGACAACAGCTCTGTAACATCAACAACAGCTAGCAGTACAAAAATTCCCTGATTGCCTCTATCAGGTTTGCGATAGCATTAGACAGTCCACATTATGCTCTGTAGAATCTTCTATGAATTCAGCACACGTCCTCACTAAATGAGCTCTCCAACACACCATAGTAGCAATTTCACTAGTAGTAGTAGCCATATTGAAGTCTCGCTTAAACTTTTCAAGCTTCCTCCACACACCAGTGTACACATATTCTGCTGCAAGTGCGTCAAGGCAACTAGCACACGGGGTTTTTTCCGGTTAGTTGGAGCTCAAAAAAAACAACGGTTCTTGTCCCAATCATCGACTGAAGCTGAATACAAGGCAGTAGCTGCTACTGCCGGCGAATTTCTTTGGCTTCGGAAGTTATTATTTTTTGAAATGGGTGTACACCTGCCTCAAGTACATGTTATTTATTGTGACAATATAGGTGCCACTTATCTCAGTGCTGATCCGATTTTCCATTCCCACCCGTATGACACATTTAGCACTTGCCTATGATCACTTCGTTCGCAAACAAGTACAACATGGCACTTTGCGTGTCAATCATGTTTCCACATGTGATCAGCTAGTTGATCCTGTTACAAAGCCCCTGGCTTGTGGCAAGTTCGATTCTTTCATGTCTAGGATCGGTCTCTCTGTTCCGTCGTTCGTCTTGCAAGGACATGTCTAGGATAGACGTTAGAATAAGGGCATGTTCTATTCACCTTTTATTTACTGAACTTATCTGCACAATACTGAACTAAACTGAACTGAAATTTACTGAACTGAACTTAATTTTTCTGAGGTGAATTTATTTTTACTAAATCTACAATTACCAAGAGTAAATTTGTGATTTGGTTTACCGAACTGTACTGAATTTTTCTGAACTGAACTTCTTTTTACTGAACTTAACTGAATTTTACTGAATACAGGCAGAAGTTGAAGAGAACAGGCGCTAAGTATCTATATATTACCTAGGTAAAACAAACTCTAAAGTTGTTGTAACAACAAGCATGAATAGCTCCTGGTATAGTGTATAGCTCCTAGTTAATCTCTCGTATATAGTTAGAATGTAACTATGTATTATCCTTTTTTATATTGAATACAATACTTTTGTCAATTTCAGACTTATTTCGCGTTTCCAACCTCCCACTACTCTCACCTCCAAGTATCCAAATGCCCTATTTTAAAGTCACCCTTTTCTCCCCCTATCTCTCCTTTTTTTGTGGGGATTTCAATGATATTATATTGATTATGCAAATCTGCTAATTGGGGTAAACCCATCCCCCAAATATTCAAAATCAAAATTGCTCTAAGTTGGAAGAGAAACAAGAAAAGTAATGGTTAAAAGGAATGCATGAAAAAAGAAGAAGGGAAATGGAGGGAGTTAATAACTAATTGCGATTGGAACCGAAAAAGGGAATTGGGAGGGAAAATGGCATTTTTACCCATATAACAATGAGGTCTAACATCAAAATCACTTAGATTTAATAAAAGCATCTCCCGTCACCATTTAACAAAATATTCTCACGAAACTATACTTAGGCCTTGTTTGGTTGGGTGTAAGTCCTCAAAGAAACTTGAATTTCTAAGGAATTATGAGAATTTACATGGTTTTGTTCATTCATTCCCATGGAAATAGAAATTCCATGTAAGTTGAACTTCCCATAAACCATGGAAAGTTGCTTACCTAGGGGGCTAGGTAAGTCCAACTTCTCATGCTAATTAGCTAAAATGTCATATTTATCCATAGAAGTTAAAAATAATAATTGCATGTGGATCGGATTGGGCAATTTGTTATTTTGCTTTTATTTCCAAGGAAATATACTTTATGAACCAAACTAAGGTATTTCCATAGAATTACAACTTATTACATAAGAAGTTGAAGTTACATGGCATTATTACAATGTAACTTCTCTATGTAAGTTGATACAATTAAACCAAACAAAGCCTTAGTTTCTTGAACACATACGTTTTTTCTTTTTTTTTTTTTTTCTTTTTACAACTAGCCCAAAGGCTCACTAGAGAGCACTATAGGCAGCCAAATATTTAAAGCTCCTCAAATTACACTCCATAAACTCCATGATTCTGATTTGATGTTTGATCTTCATTTATTTAAGCTAATTCTCTTCTTAAGTCACTATTCCAATATGTCCAGTTATGGCAACTAGTTCAAGAGTACTCTTCGCTACACCCCTGTTCAGAGTGGGGTTGTCGGACGATTTTTTTTCCCAGATTTGTAGCGGGTGTCGAGCCATATTCGGATCATGTCAAATTTTGCCAACTCAAAATTTAAAGAGAACAAGATTGATTATGATATCAGTCGATCTCTCCTAGGAAGGAGCACCTATCACATCTTCACAAGTTCTGACATGTTAGCACCAAATAAAAAGTAAACATTAAGGGTACAAATAAGAGTCACATGAGAGGAGAGTGGACTTTTATTCGCCATAATTCTACCGATTTCTATTGGTGATCCAAAAAAGTGTCTCCCTGTGATGTGGTAATTGCCATATTCTTAAACAATAATTCTATGGGTCTCTATTGGTGACAATATAAAAGTGTCTCCACGTGATGTGGCAATTGCCATATCATCAAGACTATTAATTATTTTGCCATCTCATAAGCATGTAAACACAAAAACAAAAAAGATTAAAGGCCTTTTGCAAATATAATAGACAACATTATTAAAGTAGGAAATTGTAATCTCATGAGCAATTAAAAAGGAATGCGCAATATTATTTCTTAATAAAAATAGGAGTAAATTATTCTAATTGAAAATTTTACCATCTTTGTTGCTTTCACCTTTGTATTTTATAACCACGTTTTCATCTTTTGTACTTAAATGTTTAAATTCATTCTATCTATTTTTAGTTTTTTTTCTTTCTACTTCCCTTCATTTTTACTCACGGTTCTCACTTATTAAAAAAAATAAATAAGTTAATCTCCACTCTCATTTGTTTCTTAATTTTTTTCCCTTTCTCTTCGTTAAAGAATAAATTTTTTCAATGGAAGAATTTTTGAGTTTTGTTTGAAAAAATAAGTTATTCTAATTTTTTCATCAATTGCAACCTTCTACGTACTAAATAAGTCTTCCAAATTTATTTGTTTGTATACAAGGAAGCAAAAGAAGAAGACAAAAAAAAAAAAAGAAAAGAAAAAGAAAAAGAAAAAGTTGCAAAATTAAGTTTTCTTTTTTTTTTTTTTTTTTTTTTTTGGAGTGAAGTTGGAAAAGTAGTTAAGCTAAATAGGAATTCAATTCACACACTCTCATTCATATTCTTTGTTCATTTTAGTACAAACGACAACAACTTCAGCTATATTCACTTTATGATAACACGAATTCTTGTTCGATCTACTCTAACGGCCTACACATAATGATTAACTTAATAAGTTAGTAGAAAATTAGAAGCAATATACCGTAAAATCATAAAAGAATGTTGCAACATTATAAAATTTTAAAATTAGAGTATAACTTAATATATATTTTTTACGCATAGATGATTTTATAATTATCTCTAGAACAACTAAAAACTTAAATTATGAACCCCTTTAAAAAAAATACCAACTGATTTGTCTATCTTAATGGTCACTATAAGCTAATTCACTACAACGAAAGCCTAAAGTTAAATTATGATATTACATAGTAAAATTATGAAACAACAAGGTAGAATTGCGATTGCAATAATTTGATTAATCACAAACATACATGAAAAGTGTAGAAAGTAATATTTATTGTACACCTATATAAAATATGAGTCTCTCTAACTAAAAAAGAAAGTAAAATTATGAATCTATGCATCCGTCTTTGTCGTTTTTTATAAGTTACAATGAAGGAATTTAAAGCAAAATTATGAAACTACGTATTAAAATTATGAACGTCTCTATCAAAATTAAAAGAGTACAAAGTAAAATTGGGATGATAATGATGTAATTAATTAATACTGCCTTCGTTCTTTAACACTTAAATCCTAAACCTTAATCAATACTCCATGTTCCTTAATTGAACTCTGGCCTATACCCTAAGGAAAGGGTAATATTATTTTTCTATATTGAAATCATCATTAGTCCCTCTGTTCTATGAAACCTAAACCCTAAATTCTAATACTCACCCTAAACTCTAATATTAGTACAATGATGAAACCTAAACCCTAACCTCTTAAAAAGTTCGAATACACCAAAATAGGTATAGTGTTAGAAAGCATATAACATGTGATAGTCCTTAATAACTTTTGTGCATGGTTTGATTACATTTGATCTCTTTGTGGATATATTAAACCTTAAACTCTTAACTATTTTGGTGGTGTGAAGAAAAACAATCGTTGAAAAGGTTATTATCCCCAAATATTTTGTCCATTTTATTGATTGTTCTTATTATCATTGTTATCATTAAATCATTTTGGAAAAAACATGCATGAAGTGTTTTAAAATATGATAATACAAAGTACAAGGTAAATTTCTCAATCTTGTAGTAAAATTAGGATACATGTGTTGTAAATTTAGATTTTCAAAAGCAAAATGTAAGAAACATTGTACAATGATTATAAAATTAAGCTGTACGATGTAATTAATTGAAAAAATATTTAGTAGAGTGATGAAATCGAAACACTTAAAGTCAAAAATTGTCATATCTTATAAATTTATCTGGGTAATCAAGTATTAAGGAAATATATGGGACAGTCCTAAAAGCCTTGTCTAGTAATCATCATAGTCATACTTTTATTTTTAGTATATATTGAAATGAAAGTACACAGTAAAATTGTCATTCTTATAGCACAATTAGGACGCGTGTATGGCAAATGCAAATAATCAGATTGAAACATAAGAAAAAAATTGCACAATGATAGTAAATTAGAATAAGGGTTTTGATGGACTTGTGGTTGATCAAAAAATATTTTGAGCAATGCTACAACTGAAACATTTGCCATAAAAACTTGTATAAGACGACACATATGTGGTTAATTTAGAATATGCAATTGTTAGAAAATTGTACAATGATAATAAAATTAGACAATGAATGTGATTGATCAAAATGTTGTTTGAACATGTAGTACCTAGTAAAAAAAATAATTCATAGACAAATCATGATATATACTCATTTTTTTTGTAAGATGTGAAAATTAATGGAAACTTAATACACATTTTTAAGATTTTCAATTGATTTAAAAAAACACCCTTTGAAGATGTAGGTCCTTTTATAAGTAATACTAACTTACGATATTCTAATATAAAGTACAAAGGACGCCATAAAATTGTCATTCTTATAGTAAAATTAAGATGTATATGTGGTAAATTGCTATTAGTATAGTAAAATTCGGACGTATACGGGGTAAATTTAGATTATCATGCTAAAATGTTGGAAACCAGTATAATTTGATTCATGAATGTGATTAAACAAAAAAAGAAAATTACAAAACTACCTATTAAAATTTCGTTCTCTCATAGACATCATGAAATGTATATCAAAAAAATTGTATTGGATACGCAAATTATTCAAAACTTACATACTGATTTTTAATATTGAAGATCATACTTTTTTAAATGCAATATTGAATCAGAAAATTAAAAAAAAAAATCAATTTATTATAAGTGAAAATCAAGAGAAGATAGTATGAAAGTATGCAGTAAAATTGAGTTTAAAATAATAAATGATTACATGTACTGGTGAAATTGAGCAATGCTGCAAGCCTACAATTGAAACATTTAACACAAAAACTTGTATAAAACGGTATTTTCATAACTTTGAGCGAGACGAGGGTCACTTTTAAGTGAAACAATGGTCATTACTCATAACAAATGAAAATTATCTGTTATGTTTTTTCAGGAACACAACATTAGCATAGAAAGTTCTATTAAATTCAAAATTTCTAAGTACAAAATTAAAGACGAAAATATGACAGTACACTATAAAATTGGGCATCATGTAGTAAAATGAAAATTTGTACATGTAAAATCTTTAATGATTCAAGTAAAATGTTTAAAATACATGGAGTATGTTTGGCAATTTCAGATATTTTCGAATTAAACTTATTGTTTTCAGGTTTTATTTATTATTCCGTCTCTTAGCTACCCAATAATCAATTTAATCGATTATTTTCAACTTTCACCACAAAGTACAACTAAATTTTCTATGCTACCCATGCAAACTTTCAACTTCAAGTAGGAAAACATCTATTTTATTACCATTTCATCGCAACTTAGGCTATTTTATAATGATCTAACCATATTTTGATTTTTTAGCTAACAACACAGCGATTTGCCCTAGACACTTGCTACTTATATGTGAATTTTTTTTTTTTTTTTTACTCTTTTTTTTGGATATACCATATTAGATTACAATTTGAAAGTTTTATTTTTCCCCATCAAAACGTAAAACAAAAATAAAATTATTTTTATTTTTAAATTCCCAAGAAAAACAACGATAAACATTTTCTTTCTTCGTGAAATTTGAAAATAAAATAAAGTAACTAAATAAGGTAAGAGAATAATGAGAAAAAAAAACAAAACAAACTAAGGTAAGAAAAATAATTTAAAACATAAAAAGACCCAAAAAAGAAGAAACATTGGCAGATTTTTGGATAGGAAGGAAACTAAAAGCGTGATATGGGGGATTTGATTTATGAAGAGCAACATCAAAATGAACTTAATTTTTCATGTACATTCACTTTTCCATATATTTTCCCATCTATTGTGTTTTGTTCCTAATTTAGCTAACGCATAACATACTTTTTATTTACTCCTGAAACATCCTTATTTTTTGTAAGGAGTATTTGCTAAAACATCCTTATTTTTTGTAAGGAGTATTTGCTAAAACATCCTTATTTTTTATAATCTTGATTTCAACCCTTATGACATGGCAAAATAATTAGTGTTTTGACAATGTGGCAACTTCCACATCATATGGAGACGCTATTTTTCTTGTCTCCAATGGAGACTTGTAGCATAAAACTATTAATTAGCTTGACATCTCATAAGGGTTGAAATACAAAAACAAAAAGATTAAGGGCATTTTGCAAATATGAGAGACAACATTATTAAACTAGGAAATTGTGATCTCATAAGCGATTAACAAGGAATGTGTAATATTCTTTCTTCGTTAATATAGGAGTAACTTATTCTAATTGAAATTGTTACCATCTTTATTACTTTTCACCTTTGTATTTATAACCACCTTTCATTCCACCTTTTAATTTGTATTCAAATGTTTAAATAAAATCTATCCATTTTACGTTTTTTTTCTTCTTCTTTCTACTTCCATTCATTTTACACACGGATGTCAGTTACTAAAAAGAAAATAAACAGTTAATCTCCTCTCACATAGTATTCTAATTTGCTTCACTTTCTTTTCGGTAAAGAATACTCTTTCAATGAAAATATTCTTTATTTTTGTTTGAAAATGTAAGGTCTTCCAATATTTTCATCAATTGCAACCTTCTACGTACTAGTAGGAAGCAAAAGAAGAAGACAAATTAGAAAAGACAAGTTGCAAAAAAATAAAAAAAATAAATAAAAGTGATGAAGTTGTAAAACTAAGCTATACAGGTTTTCAACCCACACCCTCCTATTCATATCCTTTGTTCATTTGGGTACATTCGACTGGCAACCTAAGCTATATTCATTCTATAACACAAACTCGCGTTCGATCTATTCTAACGGCCTAGACAATAATGATTAACTATTTAGAAAGTTAGTAGAAATTAGAAGTAATATATATACCGTAAAATCGTAAAAGTATGTTGCAACATTATAAAATTTTAAAACTAGAGTATAATTTATATCTATTTGCGACTATATGAACTTATAATTATTATGTCAAGCAACAGTATAAAAAAAAAAAGAAAAAAAAAACTTAAATTATGAACCCCTTCAAAAAAAAGTAAAATTACAAAACTGATGGTTCTATCCTAATCGATCATTATAAGCTAACTACTATGATGAAGCATATAGTTTAATAATGATATTACATAGTAAAATTATGTAACTAAAAGGTATAATTGCGATTGCAATTTGTGAACCACAAACATACATAAAAAGTGTAGAAAGTAATATTTATTTTACACCTATATGAAATATAACTATTTCTAACAAAAAAAAAAGTAAAATTATGAATCTATATGAATCCATCTTCATCGGTTATTATAAGTTACTATGACGAAATTTAAAGCTAAATTATGAAACTACGTAGTAAAATTATGAACATTTCTACAAAAATTATGAGAGTACAAAGTAAAATTAGGATAGTGATGGTGTAATTATTCAATATTGCCTTCATTCTTTAAGACTTAAACCCTAAACCTTAATAAATACTTTTTGTTCCTTAAACTTTGGCCTATACCCTAAAGAAAGGTAACTATTATTTTCTATATTGAAATCATCATTAGTCCCTCCGTTTTATATGAAACCTACACCCGAGATTCTAATACTCACCTTAAATCCTAATGTTAGTACAATTGTGAAACCTAAACCCTAAACTCTTAAAAAGCCAGAGTACACCAAAATACATGCGGTATTAGAGACCATATGATATGTGATAGTCCTTAGTAACTTTTGTGTATGCTTTGATTACATTTGATCTCTCCACCTACTTTTTAACCCATTTATATGTTGTGTATAAACTAAACCCTAAACCCTAACTATTTTAGTGGTGTTAAGAAAAATAATCGTCGAAAAGGTTAACCCTAACTATTTTAGTGGTGTTATCATTTTTGTATATTTAAAAAGCTATTTCGTCCCCCGTTTCATAAATTAAAACCTAAACCATAAAAGTATTTAAAGGTTTATATATTGATATAGTTATGTATCGCTCGACGTCCATGAAACCTAAACCATGAGCCTTAAAAAAGTTAGATTGTAAAATATTTTTGAAACAAGCTAGGAAAGTATTAAAGAACATATAATATAGGATAGTCCCCAAATATTTTGTCCACTGTACTGATTATTCTTATTATCATTGTCATCATTAATTTATTTGGAAAAAACCATGTATGAAGTGTTTTATAATATGATAATACAAAGTACAAGGTAAAATTCTCAATCCTGCAATAAAATAAGGATACATGTGTTGTAAATTTATATTTTCGAAGGCAACATGTAAGAAACATTGTACACAAACTAAGATATATGATGTAATTGATAAAAAAAATATTTAGTAGAGTGATGTAACTTAAACACTTAAAATCAAAATTTGTTATATCTTACAAACTCACTAATTAAGGAAATATATGAGAGAGTCTTTAAAAGCCTTGTCTAGTGATTATTCTCTTTGTAGTCATAGACATACCTTTATTTTTAGTATATTTTGATATGAAAGTACAGAGTACACAGTAAAATTGTCATTCTTATATCGCAATTAGGACGTGTGTGTAATAAATCCAGATGACTGGATTGAAATATAAGAAAAAGTGTACAATGATAGTAAAAATTGAATAAGGGTTGTGGGCTTGTGGTTGATGAAAATAAATGATTTGTACATTGTGGAAAAAGTAAAAATTGATTTGATCATGTTGTAAAAGGTGAGAAAAATTGTACAATGATGGTAAAATTAGACTAAAGGTCATGATTTATTTATAAAAAAGTACTTTGTAGATTGATTGGTGGAAAGATAAAGTAAAATCATGAAATAATCTAGTAAAATTTTAGTTTTTGATAGAAAATCATGATTATATAAAATTAAATGATTTGGTAGGATGTACAAATTATTTAAAAATTATATCTAAGAAATATTAAATTACGATATTCTAATAAATTCAAATGTGCTTAATATAAATAAAGAGATCATATAACATGAAAGTACACAGTAAAATTGAATTTCTCAATAGTAAAATGATAAAGTGTACAAGTAAAGTCTAGAATATTGCAAGTAGAATGTTTAATTTACTTGCTACTTATATGTAAATATTGTTTTTTGATACACAAGAATAGATTTGAAGATTTTACTAAATTCAAATTCGTTAATTAAGTATAAATTAAATAATAAATTATGAGTATGCTGTAAAATATTATTCAAATGATAAAATGTATAATTTTTTTTTTCTTTTTTAGAAGTAGAGAATAAAAATATCAATTGTATGAGTCTGTACAGCTCCTTCATTGAAAGAGAATAATTCACCAAAGCATTCGAATAAACTTTTTGGAAGAGATAAGAAAGTAACTTTTTTTGTCTCCGTATCTCTTAAACTTGACACTAATAATTGAATATTGTTATAGAAGTAATGTAAAATAAAATTTTAAAAAAAATTAAAGAAATAGAGATTAGAGACATAAGTGATAGTAGATATAATATAATACAATAATAAAAAGAACGAAAATAGAAATAAGAGAGAGAGAGTGGGATATGCAATATGAGGGAAATAAAATCATGATAGTTGTCTTAATTTTGTTTTCATATAAAATCATAAAATAAATTTCCTTCCTTTATTGTTTTTGCTAGGAGTGAGCAGAAATATCGGGTACTCAGTATTGGAATCGGAACTGGTGGTTCCGGAACCGGAACCAGGACCTGTTTGATGGATCCAATTCCAATTCCTATAAATAGGAACCGGTACCAACCAATTCCAATTTCAGTTCCTAGTTTTTCGGAACCAAAACCGATTAAATACCCGGTATAAATAAACTTCCTAGTATCAAATATTATCTCTTGCATGTGTATGTATGTTATACTTGAGAATGTACTGGACTATTTTAACTTATTGCTGTTCTATTCTATTTCACAAAGTGAACAGTATCACATTAACAATGTGTATAACCAGATATATTGGTTACTTATACTTGCAAATCATACAGTATATTGCACAACTTATAAATAGTGCAATACAAGCAAGTGACTCAAATGGAGTCTATTTAATATATATATATATATATATATATATATATATATATATATATATATATATATATATATTTTTCAGTGAACCTTATTAATAAATTAGGTGTTCTTCCCATAAGTTAGGACAAAGTACCACATAATTGCTCAACATGATCATGTTGGTCGTTTCTTAATATAGTAAAGAAAAGTTATTTATACCCGATACCCAATCGGTCATTTAGTAGTATAATAGATTTTAAAATTGATAAAATTTCATTTTAATATGTAACTGGGTACCCAGGAACCGGTGGGTATCTGGTGGATTCAATTCCAATTCCTAGGAATTAGGAACCGGTGCAACCAATTCCAATTCCAATTCCTAGGAATTAGGAAACGGTGGATCCAATTCCGGTTCTGGATTGTGCAATACCTGGTGGGTACCCGGTTACGCTCACCCCTTGTTTTTTGCTAATAAAGTTAACTTTATCATCCTTTCCCTTATTTTAGGCCTTGTTCCAAAGATAACTAACTATAACATCATTTATTTATCTGCTAAAAGACTCTTTGGTCTTGTATGATCTACTTTAACCCCTATGACATGATATAGGGTAATTAATGAATTTTACAATGTGACAACTGACACATCATAAAAGACACATTTTTCGTATCTCTAGTGGAGACCTTTAACATTGTGCTTTTTTCGCCACCCTTAAATGATTGAAGTACAATCATTGATATCATATTATTATGAAATAAAAAGCTGATGGGCCGATTGTCAACTAATTCATGAATAACACACGTGGTCTTGTATAAAACTCCTATATTCAATATTGAAAGAAGGAATTACATCAAAAAAAAAGAAGGAAGATAAGGCAGGTAATTATACTACTGCATAGAGAAAGCCACCACGATTCCACGAAGGGTGAGGCTAGTATGACTTTGAAAGAGGCCAAGCAATAATCAAAAAAAGTAAATAGGAATATTTTATTTAATTTATGTTTGTGAAGAGTGCCTAAGTTACTCTAGAAGGGGGTGAATAGAGTGACTCCAATTTCTCGCGTTTACTCAAACTTTTGTGACTTGAGAACAATGTAGAGAACAATGTTGTGGACGTTGTCTCAATGCAGTAAATTGAACACAAAGTAAAAGACTGAACGTAAATAACACAAGGCTTTTTTCACGTGGAAAACCTCCTAAGCTCAATAGAAGTAAAAACCACGACCCAGTTACTTGGGATTTTGTCACACTACTTATCTTATAACCAGAGCCAAAACAGGATACGGTACGGTAACGTAACAACACCACACACCGTTACTGATGTGTTGCTAGTCCCTCCAAGTCACACACTGACCTGAGGGAAACTTTACGCTTGTTACTAAGCTAGAGCTATTACAGATTTCTAGATTTGTTTGTCCTATTACACGCTTCTATACTAAGCGAAATAAGACCACAGAAAAACCTATTATGCATTGAC
This sequence comes from Tetragonia tetragonoides, assembly GCA_038025085.1. Taxonomy (NCBI): domain Eukaryota; kingdom Viridiplantae; phylum Streptophyta; class Magnoliopsida; order Caryophyllales; family Aizoaceae; genus Tetragonia; species Tetragonia tetragonoides. Next base: position 36,330,144 of record CM076141.1, read on the forward strand.
CAATCTAAGCAAGACTCAAACTGACCAGGACAGGGAACTTGGTTCAAGGTTGTTCTTGTGAGCCCATGACGTATCTGCTGGTTGGACGATTTAATACTTTGCACAAATGATTCTGATCTCAATAATGCACGCAAAGCTTAATCTACAATTGAGCCTATCAGGCGCCTTATATAGGCAGGCCTAGAAGCTCAGTCCATCTAGGTTAAATCTCTTCAGAGTATAAAGATAAGATTTACCCAAAAGATAGGATAGAGTTTAAGTAAAGATCAAAGACCTTTCCTTAACTTAATCTATGTGATAAAACCGTCCAAATACTTTAACAGAAAATCTTGGCCAGCTAGCAAGTGATTTATCAGAATATAATCTCTAAAAGATAATTAGAAATATTCCAGAAGATAATTTACTTACCTAAACAATATAAACTTGGCCATTAAGTAAAATACTTTTCCAAGATAATATCTTTTCAAAATAAAATACTTTTCAGATTAAAACATGATTTTGCAATATACAAATTTTTCAAAATAATTTATATTTTTTCAGAAGAATATTTGTGTGAAGATGTAGAAAGATAATACATAAATATTCATAGAAATGATAAATACAATATTATGCAAACTCGCCCAGATACACAGTTAGAAGGAACATGTCCAACTCGTTGTTCCACTTTGGTTCCTTCAAGCTTCAGTGCTGGTCATAGAGAACAGGTTTCACAAGACTGTTCCCTTGTATTCATAGACATATGCACTCAGTCCTACAACCTTGTTCCCTTGTCATGATCAACTTAGACTCTTGCTAACTAGTCAAGCATAGTACATAAAGACTAATGACAAATACACTTAACTACATTACATTGTCTTTATGTCTTGTGAGGATCCAAGCATCTTCATGAGCAATCATGCTTTGAGCATTACAGTTTCTTGCATCCTTTAGTAAACCTGCCATCATAGTTAGTTCACACAAAGATAAGGACACTTTGTTTGTTATCATCAAAATCAGGAACCCAACAAATTTCCCCTTTTTGATGATGACAAACTAGTGTGCTTATTTGAGCTAGATACCAATCAAAAGAAACACAAACTAACTCAGGCGTTTACCTTAACTTACCATTGCTGTGAACCTACCAGAAGAACCAGGGTAAGTGGGAACAGGGTTCACAGCTTCATCTTTCAAGAACGTTAGCTTAACATTATCATCCATCACATTGAGACTTTTGCAGAGAGAAACTATGCAATTAGAGTTGCAACTTCAAGACTTTAGAGAATCAGAGTAGGCAGAGAAATCAACAATTTCAAATCAGAAACCATTAGAGCAGAATATAAATATTTGTGTGCTATCCATCCATAGTGAATAGGTTCATAAGGTACGAGAATGAAACTAGACTAAAACTAAACTTGATCATATCAAACTTATTCATAAGCAGACCACTCTTCCCCCTTTTGGCATCATCAAAAAGTGTCATGGACATTCGTTAAACATGCAATAAGTGATAAGTTAAGCCAGAATTTAGCAAGTATGTCACAACCATCACCTCCAGTGTTTAAGTGTATGCAAAGAAATGCAAGAATCAGTAGCTCAAACTTAGCAATCTATTTATATAGGCCATCAAGAAAATAGTCAAATCATATAAACCAAGGGACCAATTATATTTCACAGCCAAAAGAAGACATTGTTACAGATTAAACAACATCTAGAGAGAAAAGAAGGAGAAAAGGAAAGGAGAATAAGCTTAAAGAACAGGGGAGGAACAACGTGTGTTGGGTTGGAGTTGTAAGGAGGTGTATCATCAGTCTCAACTTCAAACCCATCACTCAACATCTTGACAAGCTCATCATGCCTTCTTTGATGAGTTTCATTAGCCTTTGTCACTGCATCAGTCAGATCCGCAACCTTCTGAGCCAGAGAGGCTTGCTTAGAGGTCACAACATTGAGCTTGGCCTCAACCAGTTGCAGCGTAGTGAACATTGAAGCTCTATTGATGCTTATCCCTTCCATATAAACATCCTCCGGGCCATGTTCCCCCTCAGAACCAGCTTCCTCTTCCTCCTTCTCTTCGTCCTCATCATCATCATCAAAGTGAACCCTATTTGCTTCAGGTTCAGCTTACCCACTTCATTCACAGATGTGGGGGCCTTACCAGGGGAGAGAGGAACCCCAAAGTGCTTGAAGGCCAAGGTCAAAGAATACCCGTAGGGTAGGGAGTGAGTGATGACCTTCTTGATGAGGACATAAGCAATGTGGTGAATCATGACAGCAGAAAGATTCACCATGTCCCTTCTCTCTATAAGATTCATAAGCCACATATCATAGGCAGAGCAATACTCTCTAGCCTCCTCCATAGGTACTATTGTCTTGAAGACAAGTGCAAACAATAATTTGTGCAAGGGAACAAGGTCTGCAGCCTTGACCCGTTTAGCCTCATCTAACTCCATATCCCTGGAGTACTTCCTGCAGATATCTATGGGATGAATGCCCTCATAATCAGGCCAATCTCCTCTCCTAAACCCATCATCAAAACCCTCACAGGGGACACTCAAAATTTTCCCCAAATCAGAATCATTAAATTGAAAAGACACCCCAGAAACCTCACTCTTGACCACCCCATCCTTCACAACACAATTTAAGTAAAACTGTTTAAATTCAGCATAGTGGAAGGTGGTCCTAACAGTCAAATAAGTGCCCCAACCCTGAGCCATAACCTGGGTAACAAAATAATTTAACCCCATTGTCCCTCATCTAGTCAAGACACCATACCTTTCCAGTGATGCACTTTCGAGAGAGAATCTGAGCTGTTCTGGCATCAATCTCATCCTAATTTTTCTTCTTCTTTTTGCTCATAGTGACAGCAAGGGAGGATGTGGACAAGGGGACCAGAGTCTTCTTCTTCTTGGCAGGACGAGAAGAAGGCTCAGTTGACTCTGGCTTAGGTGTCTCAGAGGGGGTGTCCAAGACACCTTCTGCCACTGACTTCCTCTTCTTGGTAGGAGGAGTTGGAGAGACAGACTCTGAGACAGGGTCCTTGACGGGTAGACCTTGTTTCATTGAAGACCCAATAGTGGTCTTTTTGGATTTCTTGGGAGCAGCCGTGGGAACAGGTGGTGCCACAGCTGGTTGTTGTTCCCCCTGAACCGCAAAGCTCTCTGTTCCAGCTTTCTCACCTCCCTCACTCTCCTTTTTCTCTCCCTCATTCTCTCCTTTTGATTTCCCAACTCCCCCTTTCTTTTTCTTTCCTTTTTCACTCTTCTCCTTCACGTATTTGACCCCAATGTCAGCTCCTTCATCTAGAAGAGCGTCTAATTCTTGAGCTAGCTCAGAGACGCTAATCCGCTTGGTGGTGCTTTTCTTGGACTTCTTCTGTGTAGAAGATGTTGAGACCCCTGTCTTTTCTGGTGCAGCATGATCCCTCACCTTTTATTCAGTAACTGGAAGTTTAGGTGATGAGGGTGATGATGGTGAAGAGGGATCAGTTGGACCAATTCTCTTCCGAGCTATCATTTTGACAGGCATGTCTGGTGATTTGATAGGGGTAGCTGAAGGTGATTTAGAAGTTGAAGAGGGTTTCTCAGCTAGAGGCTTCTTGGATGCAGATGATCGTGTTCCAGTCACCATTCTTATAGCCTGAATTAGGGTTTTGAAGAGAGAGAAAGAAACGAGACTGGGGGGATTTGATTTTCGAATTAACGGAAAGAAAATTCAAAAATCTTGAAGAAAACATAAAGAATTTTGAGAAAGAGAGAGAGAGAGATAACGGGAAGAGTTTGTGTGAGAGAGAATTTTGGGGAGCTGATTTGAAGTTGTGGTGGTAAAGAACAACAACTTCTTCCCTATTTATAGGGAATGGAGCTCAACCGCCTCTAATAATTAGGAAAATGGGCGGAAATTAAGTACGCATGATTTGCCCGTTGGGAACAGTGTTTGAGGCAGAATGATTGAGGGAACAGGGTCCATGTATTGGTTTCAAGGTCCATACAACAACATTTTTGAGGGCAATAAGGAATATATCAATAGACCAAAGTGAGTCCTTTAGTTCAAGTCATACAGTTATGCCTGTTACAGCACGCGAGCTGGTATAGACATACAAAACTTAAAAAGGCCACACACATCACATATAAACACATAAAACATGTATACACAACTCTAACCAATCATCGAGGGAATAGGGTGCACATACAACTAAGTAATCTTGATCATGCCTATTTCTAGTCTAAGTTTCTCATACCTTTCTCTGCTCAATGGTTTAGTGAAGAGATCTGCCAATTGATCATCCGTCTTGCAAAAATTCAACTTAATGAACCCTTTCTCTGCATTGTCTTTCAAAAAGTGATGTCTAATGTCAATGTGCTTTGTTCTTGAATGTTGTACTGGATTTTCGGAGATATTTATAGCACTTGTGTTGTCACATAAGATTGACATACAACCTACATCAATTCCAAAATCCTTTAATTGTTGTCTTACCCACAATAATTGTGCACAACATGAAGCTGCTGCCACATACTCAGCTTCAGCAGTAGACATGGCCACAGTATTTTGCTTTTTGGAGGCCCAAGAGATCAAGCAAGGCCCTAGGAAGATTGCCATGCCTGATGTACTCTTTCTGTCGACAAGGTATCCTGCATAATCAGTGTCACCATAGCCAATTAAATCAATGCCAGCACCTCTTGGGTACCAAAGACATAGGTCCCCATTTCCCTTGAGGTACCTTAGGATACGTTTAACTTGTGTATGATGTGAGTATTTGGGGTTTGCTTGAAACCTTGCACACAAACCAACAATATAAATTATATCAGGTCTACTAGCAGATAGGTACAATAAAGAACCAATCATACCTCTATACACTGTTTGATCAACACTCTTACCTACTTCATCCATGTCAAGCTTGACATTGGTGGCAACAGGTGTGTCATAGACACTGGCATCTCTCATGCCATATTTCTTGATCAACTCTCTAGCATACTTCTGTTGATGAACCATTGTTACTTAAGAAGTTTGTTTGATTTGTAAGCCTAAGAAAAAATTAAGCTCACCCATCATACTCATTTCGAATTCACTCATCATCAACTCAGAGAATTCCCTGCACAAAGATTGATTAGTTGCACCAAAAATTATATCATCAACATAGATTTGTATAACTAACAAACTTCCCCCCTTAGCCCGTAGGAACAAGGTTGTATCTACTTGTCCCCTTTGATAACCAATGTCCATTAGAAACTTTGACAGACGTTCATACCAAGCTCTTGGAGCTTGTTTCAAGCCATACAATGCTTTGTCAAGTTTGTAGACATGGTTAGGGGACTCATTTCTTTCAGACCCATGGTGTTGCTTCACATAGACTTCCTCTTTCAAGTACCCATTCAGAAAGGCACTTTTGACATCCATCTGTTGTAACTTGAAGTCCACATGAGCTGCAAACGCTATTAGCATGCGTATTGCCTCAATTCTAGCAACAGGGGCAAATGTCTCATTGTAGTCAATCCCCTCTTGCTGGTTGTACCCTTGAACAACCAATCTAGCCTTGTTTCTAACCACAATTACTGTCTCATCCAGTTTGTTCCTGAACACCCATTTAGTTCCAAAGATGGTCCTATTATCAGGCATAGGAACAAGGTGCCAGACCTTGTTCCTTTCAAACTGGTTGAGTTCCTCTTGCATTGAAGTAATCCAATCAGTATCTTGCAAAGCTTCATTAATATTATGTGGTTCAATATAGGATAGTGTAAGAACCCTCGCCCTTTCGACGCCTATTTGAAATATTTAGTTGAAAATTAATGGTTCTTAAATAATACGTCATATGCAATTTAAATTCAATTATAACGGGGAATAACAATTTGCAAGCAATGAAGCCGCTATCAATTTTTAGGAAACAGTTGGTAACCATCAAAAAGTGCACCTTTCCTATTGGAAATTGACTCATACCCATGGGGCTAAATATTGAGTTCAAGGGTGTATGTACGAAATAAACAAAACGGATCTCATCTAAATCGCCCGAATTAACGGCCTCTACTAAGCCTATCCATGTCAAATATTTATTTATGCTATATGGTTCCATACAAATCCGGTCGTCCAAGGTCCTAAAATTAGCTAGGCGGGTTAAAGACAACCAAATTACCTACCGTTATCACTTTGCACATATTATCCAATTTGCATGCATACTATTTATCAAACACAAATAAGAGATAAGAGCAATAATTTAACGCTCCAACCTACCACACTTTGCTAAACGCGCCAAGCATTGCATATGCACATCAATAAATTTGTTAGTAACTTCAATAGAAGAACAATGCAAAAATATTAACTTTATGCTAAAATAAACCTAGGAGGTTGCTACATGCATGCACAAACAATAAAAAGATGCAAACTTGCATAAACTAATAAAAAGATGTAAACTTTAAATTAAACTAACATGCATAATTATTTACAAGGGTCAAAGCATGCATAATTATTCAACCATAATCAAAAGCTAGATAAAACATTATCATAAGCAATAAAAAAGAGATTTAATAAAAGATTTAGGCCCTAAGGATGGTTAACCTGGACGTTCTATTCGAACGGGACTCGTAGAATTGAAATTGCTCTTCAATCTTGGGTGCTAGGTTGGGTGCAATGGCTTGCTTGAGTCTTCAAAATCTAAATTCTTTATGATTTGGGGTATTTGTGCTCTCAAATTGCTCTCAAAATTATAAACTGACCCACCTCTCTCAAAAGAGGGTGAAAGGGGGTATTTATAGAGTTAGGGGACAGAATTAGGGGCCTAGGGCTGAAGACCCGGCGCCGAAACTAGGCCTAGCCAAAAAACAGGCCCAGCGGCCAGCCGGAAGGCAGCTGGGGCTCAACGGCTGCCCTGAGGGCCCCCGCTATCACGCGTGTGCCGTCGGGCTGACAACGTCAGCCGCTCGACCAGGAGGCGCGCCCGTGGCTACTGTTTTTTGACTTTTTGTGCTCAGTAAATTGCGAAATTGCCCTTGAGTTGACCCAGGGGGTCGGGATTGAGCGATTTTGACCCAAATCTTTAAGACGTGATATCTCTTGATCCGGGAGCCTAATTGTGGCTAGGTCAAAGGTGTTGGAATCCTTATAACAAGGGTTATCCAAAGACTGAGGTTTCAAAGAATTTGGTCTAGATTTCCGAGCAATGTCCTTTTCTACTTACGTCCATGTTACTCCATTACCATCATCATCGGGCTTTGCGGTGCCAGGGGATGAGAACCGATTAGGGTGTCTACAGAAGCCCCCACTTTGGCCGAGCTTGTGAAAGCGAAGGTCAAAGTATTTGCTAAAAAAATGCATGCAGTGTTTTTTTTTTAAAGTGCTTTATGTTAGGGAAAAAAGATAAAAAGGTAGAATCCCGACCGCCTGTGGTCAGGGTAACCTGCTTTGCAGGCGCCGACGCGATGCTAATTTTAATAGCCTTGTCGTCAAAGAGCGTTGCGTAGCTCTGCTTTGCGGGTACCAACGCGACGCTAATTTTGATAGCCTCAACGTCAAAGAAAGTTGCGTAGCTCTACTTTGCGGCTTCAACGTGACGCTAATTTTGATAGCCTCAATGTCAAAGAGCGTTGCGTAGCTCTGCTTTAGTATACCTGTGCCTTGGAAAATTGTGCCTGCAAAAATTAGATAATATGCCTGTGCCTGCGAAAATTAGAGTATATGCGTGTGCCTGCGAAAATAGATAATACCGGGTCCCTTAGGATAGGAAACCGTGTTGCGAAGGGCAAAAAAAAGTCACTTTGAGTGACAAGCTCATATCTCCCGGGCTTCTAACGGTCGAGAAATGCAATCCCGCGCGGAATTTGAACTTGTGGGCTCGCCCTGTGAGAGGCGAAAGAGAAAAAGGGTCCAGCGGCCATGCGCAGGGCCGCTGAGGGCTGGGCGGCCTTATCGGGCCCGCTTAGCGGCTCAACTGGCGTCGCGGAGGTGCTGAGAGAAGCCGCCGGGGCCAGCGGCTGGGGTTCTGAGCCTGGGCGGCCCTGAACCGGGCCGCTGGGCTGGTTCAGTGGCGCGGTTGGGGTTTAATTGGGAGAAAGCCGAATTTTGGGTCATTTCTTCCCCAAAATTTCGAGACTCTCTCTCTCTCTCTCTACCTCCATTGTTGCCCCAAACTTCAATTCTTTCTCAAATTTGCTCCTTTTTGCTTGCACTTGCTTGCTTTTGCATAATCTTTGCATAGTTTGAAGTTTATTTGTGATTTCTCACAAACTTGGGGGGAATTTGAGAGTGGGTTTTTGAAACCTTGGAGAGAGAAAATCCGAATTTCTCCATTGTTGCTTGTTGTTCTTACTTGCTTGCTCATCCTTCTTCCATGGCTCCAAAATTGGGAAAGAGGAGGAGTAGAAGGACCGAGTTGCGAGAGGAGGTCGAGGAAATCGACATCTTCACCAAGGCTTTTCCGTCTCATGTGAAGCCTTCAAAGAGGAAGCCTAATGTGGCTTTTCCTCAAGATCGATACACTCGGTCGGATAGCTAGGATGCCCGACATTATTTGGGATCGATCGGAGTTGCTTTTTCAACCGGCGACTCACTTGAGCTCTCAGGCATCCAAGTTCGTGGTAAGTCTTCAAACTTTTGAATTCATAGTTTTATGCATTGAATTTGAGTTTATATTCTTACCTTGAATATAATTTGTGTAGAATTTGTATGCAATTGTCAAGCTTGTAGCGCATGTGATATTGCGCGGCTTGAACGAACTTAGAAATATGCCTAGGATTGAACATTTGATTAAAATGTGAACCTAAGGGGTTGCGAACTTGATCATAGGAACCCGATGGGAATTTGAAGGCCCATGGAAACTATGGCTCTTCGATTAAGCTTTACAAAACCTTGCCCAAAGAGGTGCAAGATGCGGTTTTGAATGTGGGGTTTGGGCCCCTTTTGAGAGCGGAGGACTCGGTTGAGCGAGTCAATAGGTGTATCGTTCGGTTATCCTTGGAGCATTTTCGGGACACCACCAATACGTTCCACTTCCCTAATGGGAAAATGATGATTACTCCTTCGGAGTTTCTAATGTTGACCGGGGTACCTTGCGTGGGTACGCCCATTGTTTATGACGTTTCTATTTGGAAACGAAAGACGGAGTTGGTGGAGCTCTTTGGCCCGTGGGGGAACACTTGGGGTCACCACTACCGTTCTTACAGTGAGCTTTTTACTGCGTTGAAATACCCGAGGTATAAGAGGAATACCTCGGTGGAGCAAAAGGCGAGGATGTTTATCGCCTACCTCCTTGCCACCACTATCTTTAGTGACAAGGGGGGGTGCATTCATGCCATCTACCTCCTGAGCATGCTGGACTGGGAGAGAGTATAACTGGGGGTTGCCGGGCTATGCCAACCTCCTGAGATGCATGCGGTACGCCTGCCGCGTGAATGACGAGGGGTATAAGCAAGCGACTCTTCCTCCCGTGAGCTTATGCGGATTTTGGAAGGTGTTGCAGGTGCGTTTTCTCTTTGTATTCACTTTGCGTGATATTCATGATGTAAGTGTAAGGTGCTTAATTTCATGTCTTGAATGTAGCCTTGGTTTTTCGAGCATTTCCCGGACATGGCGCCTACGGGTTGGGTCTTGGACTTCCCAGTTTGTAGGGCGTGGCGCCATAGGGGTCCTGCGCCTCTGCATACTCTCCAGCAGTATAAGGAGGCCCTCTTGCGCATGGATTGGCACAAGGTAAAAAAAAATGTAATATTTACCTGGGTTGTATTTCTTGATGTGGAAATATCTTATGTTGCATGCTTGCGTCTATTGATTACTTCCCATGGGCGAAGTATCATGGGTCGGCTCCGGACGCCATCCTAGCCTCTAGGGCGGTGGACCATTAGAGGATCCTGATTGTGGGCCCGTTCTCCTTTGATTGGTACTTAGGGGAGCGGATCTTCCGTCAGGTTTATCCCGATTTGGAGGGTCCGAGGATTCCTTTGGATCCTCCCTCGTCCATGTTCTTGGTGTGGTGCTTGTCTCGTGAGCAGGATGCGGAGGCCATGGTGGGCTCGGATGCTATGCGGTATTTGAGGGAGCCTGCAAAGGACCTTGCGGGGCACTATGAGCAGTTCCGCCGTGATCGCCTCATGCCTTCATTTGTAGTCTTGAAGGTAAGAATTAATGTTTGATATTCTATGCCTTTCTTGCCTTGTTTGATATTAACTCATTTTGTTTTGTAGGAGCCTCGGGTTGATGATACCTAGGTGGATGTCCCGGACATGCGGGTCCGAGGTCGGGATTATGGCGAGAAGGAGTGCTGGGGAGAGATCCCTATGACGGAGGACCTTGACGAGGACATCCAGGGCCTTCCCCTTCCCGTTGGGCATCCAGGGGTAAATTTGTAATTTTACCGAAATGTACAATGCCTTATTATATTATATGCTTGTACTAACTTTTCTTTATGTAGCTTGATCGTGAGCAGACCGAGAAGGTCTTCAAGATGATGCATGCTATGAAGTCTTGGATATCCTGAGCCCTCTCGAAGGGTACTTGCTCAAGAGCCGACTTGGACAAGGTAAACTTGCATTTGCATTTTCAAAGTTGATTGCTTTGAGAAATGTGTCTTATAACTTTCTGTGGGATGCAGGTTGAGTACCGTCGGCCTCTTCCTCGTCGGTCACGACAGGTAGTGCTGTTGGATGATGAGGGTGTGAGCTCTCCTGAGTGTAGTCCTTCGCGCGAGAGGAGCCCGCGGAGGGAGAGTCCTAGGAGAGAGAAGGTGCCTGTACATGGGTCGGATCGCCCTGGTGGGAGTAGGATGACTCCGTATGTGGTGCCTGCTCCTGTGCATGTGCCGATGTATCCTCCTTATCCCGGGTATGCGGGATATCCTTCATATGGTGGCCTTTACTACCAGCCCCCAGTTCCTGCTCCTATGATGCCTACCATGCCTCCTCGTTCTTCGTGGGGGTATGATTCGAGCTATGATGGGGAAGGGAGTTCATACCGGGAGCCTGCCCGACATTCCTCTTTTGACCCTAGCCAGGTCATGGCGTCGATCTTTGATGATGAGGCGCGGAGGTCGGAGGACCACTTTGAGGTGCCCCGTACGGATGATGATGCGGGTGATGGTTTTTATGACAATGTATTTGTGTGAAATACATTTTGAACATTTGTATTGAACAGACATTCGAACTTTGCTTGTAAATATTGCTTGCTTATTTATTGGTCCCTGCACGTAATTAGGCTAATGCAAATGCACACGTAGTCAAACAAAAGCGCAAGTAATAGCCATTTAGCAAAAAAGTTGGTACAACCAAAAAGTTAAAATTGGGTGTACCCTATCCCCCTAAAAAAAGGAAAAAAAAGAAAGGGGTGAAATATATATATATATATATATATATATATATATATATATATATATATATATATATAAAATGATAATCATCTAAAAAAGAAATAAGGAATTGTGGAGCTTCCGTTAATATTAAGGAAATAATACAAAATAGAAATAATAGTGGAAATAGGAAAAAGGAGCCATATTTGAGTCCAAATCGGTTAAGGAAAGTGTCCAAAACCGGAGAAAAGGGACTTGTCTCGAGAAAAGGGTCCGGCGGCCAAGGGGAGGGGTCCAACGGCACACGCGGAGTTGCAGGAGCGAAAAGAGGGGCCGCCAGGCTTCAGCGGCTGGCCGCTAGGCCTGGGCTGCTCTATCGGGGCTACTGCGCCTTCAGCGGCTGTCCCAGGGGACGTTGAAGCCCCTTTTTGACGGGTTGCCTTATTTTTTCGTCTTTTCCGTGCGATCCCTATATAAGCCTTGGGTTAGTCCAGTTTTGGGACATCACCTTCATAATGTACTAGCAATAGAGAGCTTTTTAGAGAGAGAAACCCCCTAATTAACTTAGATTTCAACCATGACAAGCTTTGATGTTAAATTTGACAAGTGGTTACAATCCATGACCCCCGAAGAGAGGATGAGACTTGTGCCTTTCCGCTTCAATGCTCTCTTCCACCTTAAGCAAGTTCAAATCGTATGGAACCTTCTTGAGGCCGCAATCGAGTTTTGGGATGACAAACTTCATGTCTTCCGATTTGGGTACAACGACTTATGCCCTCTCCTCGAAGGATTTGCCGCTATCCTTGGGTTTCCTCATGATCAAGCTCCCGCCACTCCATGGCTTGGGGCAAATCTTGAGGGCTACTACAAAAGGTATCTTGGCCTATCACCGACACAAGCCTCCTCCGTTGCTAAGAGTGGTGAGTTAGACCTCAATGGTGTAATTGACATCTTCTTCCCCAAGGTAAGGGATAACCATGACGTGATGAGTGAGACTTATTATAAGTGCGCCTTTCTTGCATAGGTACCTCTTTGTTGACGGAGGTAATAATGGTAAAACTAATATGCTTAGAATTGTTGAACAAATTCAAAACGATTTTACCCCTATGTCTCTTGTTCTTGGTGAAACCTTAATTTGCTTGGACCGCAAGAAACAAGAGCCATCGCTCGGTGGATGGACAGGAAGCCCTCTTCTTCTCCAAGTAAGTGCTTGAATAAACTGCTTTGAATTATTTGGTTAATAAAGCTTGAATCTTTGATGGATATTTAACTTTATATGTTTTGCCTTTTTTGTAGATATGGCTTCTTGAGCATATGTGCTTTATTGAGAGGCCCTCCAATGCGCTCAAATATCAACAAAAGCAATTTCCCGCACGCTGGAGATTATATTACGAATCCACCATTGATGAGTGGCGTGGGTACCTTAAAGCATTCCCCTTGCTACGATGGACCGTCAAGTGGTGGGGTCTAAAATCCGCAATTGGATGTAGCAAAGATACGGGATATTATCAAGTCCTTAGCCTTCATAATTCAACTTACACATTTCCTAGCCGTATTATGTGACAATAGGGGAAACGCCAAATTATCCCACAAAAGGATAGTGTTCCTCCTACCACCCGAATCTTGACAATTAGTATGGTAAGATCATGGGAGTGTGCATGGGATCGTCGTCCAAAGTGGACAATTCCTCATGTCAAGGCACCTACGGCCATATCTTCGACTTATGAGGCTTGGATGGATTGCAAGACTGCGGAGGGTCGTCGTGCATGTAGGAAGTCCGAATAAGGCGATCTCAAGGCCCAATCGGTCAAAGCCAGCTTAAGACTCTCAAATCCTAGTGACCCGAAGGGGAAGGGTAAGAAAAAGGGAGTTAAGCATGTGAGAGGCATCCTCAACTCAAAGGCCAAGAAAGCTTTGGAAAAGATCACCATTAAGCCGCAGGTGGAGCCCCAAATCCGGGATAATGATCATGAGGTGTCTTCAAGCACACCTCTAATGGAGGTTGAAGAAGAAGAACCTAGTTCGAGAGAGATGGGCTCCCAAGGAACGCGAAGCGGAGGACCCAAAAGTGGATGAGCCTATAGAGGACGCAGGCTCTACTACCGAAACTACGGAGTAGTCCATTAAAGAAAATACTCTTTTGGAGCATGTCTAGCTTAGGATTGCCTTTTGTTTTGCTTTAAATTCAATAAGGGTGGTGTGCCCCTTTTTAGACTTAGATTTAAATATTTGCATTATTATTTTTGGAATTGCCAAGTCTTTTGTAATGGACTTTATTATTATTATTTATGGAGGCATGCTCATTTTTGTTTTAATATTGCAACTTGCTTTATTTATTCATTATATATATTTTTTTAACAACTTTTGAACGCGAAAATAATGAAAGGGCCAGACCCAATTACAATTGGGTTGTCCTACGTATCCCTTGAGGTGAATCAGGCTGCTCGTAGTTCTTATCCGTGCGTTTTTTAACATTAAATCCTCTTTTTTTTTTTGTTGTGATTACTTAGCCTTATGTGGGCCTCTCGAAAGTGCTATATTGGGTGTCTTGCCTAAGCATAGAACCTTTTTAGTTGATCCATGTTTATCCATTGACTAAACTCAATCCCGTCTAAGTCCGCTAATCTTGCAGCTCCACCGGTTAGGATCTTTGTAATGAGAAAAGGACCGGACCAATTGGGCCTAAACTTGCCTCTTGGGTCAGTGACGTTGGCCCTTACTTCTTTAAGCACTAGATCTCCAACTTTGAGGTCTCTCATCTTGAGCCTTTGGTTGAAGTGCTTTGTTAGCCTCTTTTGATAGATTCTCACATTGTGCAAAGCTTGCAACCTTTTTTCATCTAGTAAGACTAATTGGTCATAGCGGGCTTGGACCCAATCCACTTCTGGAATTTGACTTTCCAAGACGATCTGTGGAGATGGGACCTCTAACTCAATTGGTAGTGCGACTTCCATTCCATAGACTAAAGAGTATGGTGTTGCTCTCGTTGATGCGCGAATAGATGTCCTATAACCCCAAAGTGCGAATGGCAACTTGTCGGGCCAATCATAATAATTCTCGGACATTCTTTCGATGATCTTCTCAATATTTTTATTAGCCGCTTCTACTGCACCGTTTGTTTGCGGTCTGTAGGGAGATGATTTCCGATGTCGGATCTTGAACTGGGCTAGGAGCTCGATTACTTCCTTCATAAAGTGTGACCCATTATCGCTAATGATCTCTTGGGGAGCCCCATATCTAGCTATTATACTATTCTTGATGAACTTGACCACATGCTTTGCTTTGAGCTTTGCGTATGATTGTGCCTCAACCCAATTTAGTGAAGTAGTCAATTGCAACTAGAAGGTATTCATGGCCTCTTTTACCTGTTGGGGTTATATTGCCAATAATATCTATCCCCCAAGTGGAGAAAGGCCAAGGTGAGGTGAAAGTATATAACGGGCTTGGTGGCATGTGTTGTAGATTTGTGTGTGTCTGACATTGTGTGCATCTTTTGAAAAATTCACAACAGTCTTTCTCCATTGTGGTCCAATAATAACCAAGCCTGATTATCTTCCTAGATAACATCATACCGTTCATGTGTGGTCCACAGACTCCTCCATGTACGTCTCTTAAGACTTTATGGGCCATTTCAGTACTTAAGCACGAGAGATCAATCCCATTTGGGGTTTTCTTGTATATTTGACCTTGTACCTCAATGAATTGGGCCGCGAGCCTCCTAAGCGCCTTTTGGGCTCTAGGGCTAGAATCAGGAGGGTAAACTTGATGGACGAGTAGGTTCTTTATATCAGTATACCATTCATGTTCTTCATCATGGAATACTTCCAGAGCGTCGCAATATGAAGGTTCAGACCTTCTTTGTACACAAATAGGCATCATTCGAATGGTGTCGGGTATGTTGATCATGCTTGCTAATTTGGCCAAGGCATCTGCAAATTGATTATCTTCTCGTGGAAGGTATGTAAAATGTATTTGGTTGAAATACAGTATGATTTTGTGTAAGTATTCTTGGTAGAGTGCCAAGGATTCACTTTTGACTTTCCATACTTTGGAAATTTGGTTGATTATGAGCGATGAGTCACCATAGAGTTGAAGCGTTTTAATGCCAAGGCTTATGGCGGGTTGCAGTACTATTATGCATGGTTCGTACTCTGCGCCATTGTTGGTGACCTCGTGGTCTAACTTAACCGAAATACGTGTATGTGCACTGTCAGGAGACACTATTAGTACTCCCACTCCAAAACCCTTTTGGTTAGATGCTCCATTGAAATAAAGTTTCCAGGTCTCTGTATCTAAGGTCATAACCCTTTCATCTGGAAAGTGGTATTCTTCTTTGCGATAGGGCTCGTCTATAGCTTGGTCAGCTAGGTTTCCGAGATAGCATGTCCTTTGATGGCTTTTTGGTGTTCAAATTTGAGGTCGAACTCTGATAGAAGGACGGTCCATCTGGCTATTCTACCATTTAGGATGGGCTTTTTGAATATGTACTTTAAAGGATTTTCTCTCGATCTTATGTGGATCGTATGTTGGAGCATGTAATGTCGTAGTTTCTTGGTCGTAGCGACCAAGGCTAGGCATGTCTTTTCTAGAGAGGAATAGCGGGTTTCAATTCTAGAAACTGTTGCTCACATAGTAGATGACCTTCTCTTCCTTGTTTATTTCTTGGGTTAGCATGGCCCCCATTGACGTTTCTATGACAATAAGGTAGAGAATTAGAGGCATGCCTGGAGTGGGCGGTACCAGTACGGGTGGTTCAGACAGATAGGCCTTAATTCTGTCAAATGCTTTTTGGCATTGCTCGTCCCATTCCGTTTTTACCTCTTTTTTGAGCTTTTTATATATAGGCTCGCAGGTGATTGTTAATTTGGAAATGAACCTGCTAATGTATTGGATTCTCCCCAAGAAGCCCTTGATTTCTTTTTTTGTTTTCGGTGGAAGCATATCTATTATGGCCTTGATCTTAGATGGATCAATCTCGATTCCTCTGGTGCTTTTGACGAATTCTAAAAGTTTGCCGGATGTAACTCCGAATGCGCACTTTTTGGGTTTGAGCCTCATGTTGTACTTCCTAAGCCTATCGAAAAACTTTTGAAGTGAGGGTACATGCCCTTCTCTCTCCTTAGACTTTATGATCATGTCATCTACGTAAACTTCGGCCTCTTTATGCATCATATCGTGGAGCAGGGTTGTCGCGGTTCTTTGATATGTAGACCCCGCGTTCTTAAGCCCGAACGACATTACGGTGTAGCAATAAGTGCCCCATTGTGTGATGAAAGTGGGTTTCTCTTCATCCTCTTTGGCCATTAGGACTTGGTTATATCCTGCGTACCCGTCCATGAATGATAGGAGGGCATGTCCTGATGTATTGTCTACTAGAACATCTGTGTGAGGTAGTGGAAAGTCATCTTTCGGGCTTGCTTTGTTTATGTCCCTAAAATCCAAACACATTCGCACTCGTCCGTCCCTTTTTGGGATTGGGACGATGTTGGCTACCCAATCGGGGTAGTTGGCCACTCTTATGAAGCCTGCATCGAGTTGTTTTTTGACATCTTCTTTGATCTTAAGAGCCCATTCTGGTTTCATTCTCCTTAGCTTTTGTTTGACTGGTTTGCAGTCGGGCTTTAATGGGATGGTGTGTTGGGCAATGTTGCGATCTATACCAGGCATGTCCTTGTAGGACCAGGTGAAAACATCCGTATAATTCTTTAGGAGTGTTACGAATTGTTCGCGTTCATTAGAAGTTAAAGACAAGCCTATTTGCACATGGCGAGGCTCATCATTAGTTGCAATATTTATGGTCTCTGTTTCTTCGATTGTTGAAGTTTTTTTGTTAATGTTCAATTAATGCTTTAATGACTTCTTTTGGCAATTCCATTATGTCTTCTGAATTATTAGCAACAAGGCAATCCGAGTAAGCGAAATTGGCGCTCATAACATAATTAGAAGCGGACAATACATCGATGAGGTCATCACTAGCGACCTTAGTAGCAAAAGGAATAGACTGGGGTGGACTACCAGACACTTCTAGGATAACAGACTCAGAATCAGACTCGGACTCGGAATCAGACTCAGAATCAGAATTGGGCCTTTCTGAAGGACCATTGCGAATCGTGAACTTGTACTTGACTCCCTCGACTGGAGCCCACTTCGTCTCGTGCTTCCAGGTGGCGCGGTCGGGCCCGATTGGGGCGATCAGCTTGGACGGGTCGAAGCCTTCGTTAAAAAGCACATTAAGGGGAAGTTTGTTTGTTGTCTCATTGTACTTGCGGCGTTCTTCGCCAAATAGTAGCCCAGAGTCATTGGGTGCCATGTCATTAGCCCAATCTTTTGGATTGGTTCTCTTTGAGAGGTATTGGTGCATCTTCACTCATAGTGAAACAGTCTTGAAACGCCTCAAAACCCGGAACTAGAACTCCATTGATCGTATAAGGTTCTGGGAATCCATAATAGGGGTATGGATCGCCTTCTTGGAGAAATTCTCCATTGAGAGTTAGAGGATATGGATCTATGCTATGTGGGATGGGCTTGTTGGCCGCGCGAGCTCTCTTTCTAGCCACCTCCTTGGATATGTAGGCTCGGACCTCTTGCTTCGTGGGCTTATAGCCTAGCCCAAATAGATCATTTTTGATCTTGGTGTTCCAGCGGGATTGGGCTACCTTGGGGTGAGGACCCAAAGTGGTGCCTGGAAAGTGACCTTGCTTTCTAAGTAGAGCGTTCACATTGAGTGTGGGCTTTATTGTTTCTATGAAGGCTATCTTCTCGAAGCCCCATAATTCTTCATCCTGCTCGTTATGCTCTATCTTTAGGACTGGAGCTTTTTCTATCTGGGCTACCATGGTATATACGCATACTTCATGAGTGGATCCTGCTAGAGATAGCTTCACCTTTTGGTGAAGGGTCGAGGCTACAACATTAAGCCCATGCAATCAAGGCCTTCCTAAAAGTAGATTGAAGGTGGCCGGAATATCGATGACGTGAAATTGGACCATTTTCTCAATGGGCCCAATGTTAATATTCATGGAAAATGTGCCTAAGACGTTCCTTTTGGAATTGTCATAAGCTCTTAGCCCTTGTGCGGAGTGCGCGAGATTATTGCAGTCTATTTTGAGGTGTTCAGCAGTCCTTGAGGGGCATACATTTATAGCAGAGCCATTGTCAACCAAGGTCATGTGGACTTGTCTTTGTTGACAAATTACAGTCAGATAGAGGGCTTTGTTGTGGTGGATGCCTTCGGGTGGATGATCCTTGTCAGAAAAAGTGACGGGCGTGGATGACTTTCTTTGGACGAGGGGATTAACCACATCCTTGGGAGTAGCATTTGGAGAAATGGTGGTTGCGTTTAAGGCTTCTAGTACGACCCTTCTATGAGTGATAGAAGTGGTCAACAATCGCAAAATGGATATGCCAGCTTTTGTCCTTTGCAATTGTCTAAGGATGTTAGGTCCATCATCTTCCTTAGTCGCCTTTCTTTGGGTTGGATCCCTATTGGGGATGGTTACAGGCTCTACAGGTGGGATTTGGGATGGATCCATGTAGATGTTCCCGGTCCTGAACTGGCGGCCTGACCTTGTGAGGTAATTCAAAGCTTTGTCATCTTCATCTTTCTCGTCGTCGGAGATATCATACCAAGCTTTGCCATTTGCTATGTCATGGACTTGAGGAGTTAGCACATCCTCGGGATCAGTATGATGCCCATTGTCCTCGTCATCACTATCCCAAAGGCCACAAATGTCTAGCGTGGGCCTTGGGGCTTGGGTATGGTGGTATGACTTGCCCAATAGGAGTGATTAGATAGAATGGATCGAACCCTTCCTCTATGTCAATGGCAAAAGAGTTCCCAAGGGGATTACTATTGTCACTGGGTGGCAGCGCGTTTTTAGGAAATGGTATGGTGCCATTGTTGAACAGATCTTGAATCTTCTCCTTGAGAGTGAAACACATCTTGGTGTCGTGTCCATGACCTCTATAGTATTTGCAGAATGCAGACTCGTTCCAATATGGCGATCTTTTCTCTACGGGTGGATCAGGAGTAGGCCCAATCGGGTGCAAATACTCTCCTTTGACTAATTTGTCTAGAGCTTTGACAAAAGGCATCCCAAGGGGAGTAAACCTTCTCGTACGCCTGTCAGCAACGGCGTTCACTTCATTTCTTCTACTTGTGGAGGCATGATTGGTATCGGTGTATTTCTTATCCTTGTAACCACTTGTATTGTTATTGTAAGTGACAATGTTCTTCCCTCTTTGGAGTTGGTCATCTTCAATGGCATGCCTACATCAGTTAGTTGGGCATAAGTGGTTATGGGTTGAAACTTCATGTGCTCGCGGTATTCATACGCCAAGTTTTGGACTAGCATTCTGATTTGATCCCTTTCAGATGGGCGATCAATCATTTCAGCAACCTTGGTCCTCCATCTTCTTACGAAGTTGGTGAATCCTTCTTTGTCACCTTGCTTGGTGATGTCCAATTCTCTCAATGTCATGGGAGGCAAGACACTGTCAGCATATCTCTCCAGGAACAAAGTGGATAAGTCTTTCCACTTCTGTAGCTTTTGAGTGGGTAGTTTGAAGAACCAGGCCCTAACAGCAGAGTCCAAAGTTTGGGGAAAGAGGTGAACATACAACTCTTGCTCAATGCCTCTAAGGTCCAATGCAGTGGTAAAAGCCCTAATGTGATCTTGCGGATCATCGGTCCCTTTGAATATGGGAACTTCAGGCATGGAAAACTTAGTGGGAAATTTTCCCTTAATGTGGGGAGCATAGCCTTCAAAATTGATGATCATGTCATTGAAGACACGACTCTTGCCTAGAACGGACTCAAGCCTGTTCAGCTTAGCTTGGAGTTCTTGGACCTCTTTAGTGGAGAGCTCAGTCTTATCCTCATTTCGTTTGAGCTCATCTTCATCTCTAGTAGGGGGATCCAACTTAGCGACACAGGCTTCCATATCAGTGAATCTTGCATTCATGGCGACCAATTGGGCTAAAAGGTCGTCCATCTTTTGGTCAGTGGTTCTCTCAGTATCTCTAGACATAGTGGACTTAGGTGAATCGGGTGGCGAGATATGAGGTGACAATGGCGGTGTGCGAAGGTACTCGAGCCAAATAGGGCCCACGAACTGTGCTTGCGGTGAAGGTTCGAATGACAACTTGCGGATCAATCTCTTGTTGGACTCGTCCCTCTCCCACTTCCTAGGACCATGATTTTTACTCTTACCAATTCTGGACATAAAAAGGGCCCGTTTAAGAAAATAAGAAATAAATGGAAAGCTTCACAAAAGAAAGATTTTATTTTAAAAAACAAATATGGGAAAAGAATCTAGTATTAATCCTCAACATGGTGATTTTTAGGAGAGACGCGGTTTTATGTAAATAGTATATTCTAGTTAATGATCTTTTCGACTCTATAGAATTAAAAAAAATTATACTCTTGACTTGCATATGGGATATAATTCCCGAATTTAAGAAAGGAAAATATACTATTGACTTGCTTTAATGGAATAAAGTAAGACTCTTTTTTATTTTGTGAAAGATCATTGACGGGAATATATTATTTGCACGCAATCCAATTCATTTGGAAAAGAACGTCTCCCTAATATGGCCACTAGCATCATTGGAGTCATACATGGATTCTATTTCCTAAAAAGAAAATATCCTAGACTCTATTTGTAAACCTAACAAAACGCACAAGCATACAAAAGGGAATCCTTCCCAAAGATGGACTCAAGAAAATCCTAAGGGGGGATCTAGTCCTAATATTCTATGAAAACTAATCACATAGCAAGGAAATAATCAACCACAATGTAGCAAGTAAATTAATTAGCACCTTGACATGTACTATGGGATTAAATGCAATAGCTTGACACAATCTATGGTTGGATAAGGTAACCCACGACCGGATGCGTTTCGTTATCTATGGAATGCATAGTAAAACTAGTCATACCGTTTTACCTATCTCGAATGGAAACATGTAAATGCCATGGGGTGAAACACGACTATGTGTAAAGGTAATTCGGACCTAGTGTGTCACCGGCCTAAGTCATAGACAATGCTCCAAAGGGTAATTCCTGTTTATGGTGTGGTGATGTCTTTCGACATCTTGCGATGATAACGCATGCAATATGAATGATATGGATGCAAAGCGAAGAATATAAACATATACGGTAATTGAACCAAATAGCTAAAATAAATTATTGACATAGATAGGTGTTCGAATTACACCCTCTTGTTAATTATCCCCAGTGAAGTCGCCACTGTAAGAACCCTCGCCCTTTCGGCGCCTATTTGAAATATTTAGTTGGAAACTAATGGTTCTTAAATAATATGTCATATGTAATTTAAATTCAATTATAACGGGGAATAACAATTTTCAAGCAATGAAGCTGCCACCAATTTTTAGGAAACAGTTGGAAACCATCAAAAAGTGTACCCAATTCCTATTGGGAATTGACTCATACCCATAGGGCTAAATATTGAGTTCGGGGGTGTAGGTACGAAATAAACAAAACGAATCTCATATAAATCGCCCGAATTAACGACCTCTACTAAGCCTATCCATGTCAAATATTTATTTATGCTATATGGTTCCATACAAATCTGGTCGTCCAAGGTCCTAAAATTAGCTAGGCGGGTGTAGACGCCAAAAAGCGTCTTCAGATTTCTCCGCAAAAGCTCGATGATGAAAGGAGTAATTTATAAACTTGAACTGCTATTTTTGCTTTAATAGTTAAGATAAGGTCTCAGATTTTTCCTCCAAACACTCCTTCATTCCATTTCATTCAAAAGCCCCGTTCAAGAGCTTTCCAACGACACGTGTCATGCCTCTTTCCGACTCCCGGTCGCCAAGTTGCGATTTAGGGGTAAAACCGTCTTTTACCGTTCAAGGGTAAAACGATATTTTCACATTTTTCGGAATATTAAAATTCCTCCGGAAAATAAAAAGGGACTGGATGACGTCATTATGACGACATCCAGCTGGCTGCTGACAGCCGTCAGTGGCCCTGGGATAAATCCCAGGGCCGCTAGCGGCGCTGACCCTGCTTCTGGCCCGAATCTTTTATCGGCCCAAGTCCAAATTTCGGTTCCTTTTCAGTCGTCCAACCCTACTTCATGCCCCTATAAATAGGACCCTCCACCCTCAGTTCAAAACACACAGTCTATAGTTGACAACCTCTATTCTCAGTAGTATTGACTATGAGCTTCCCCCTCTTTCTTTCAAACTTGAGATCTATTTTTGCTATTTTTGTCAAATATAGCCTACAGTTCAGGTACAAATTCCCGAGGGCTCAAATTAAATTAACGGCTTAACTGTTTATTTTCTAGTAGTCATAATGTAGATATCATGCTAGAATAGCGTTTTATTGCTTCCTAAATATTGTCTGTATAGTCGTTGTGCTGCTCAACTTGTCAAACCGAATGCATGTCTAAATAAGGGTTAATAGTAAATGTTGTGATGCTTGTGATGAACCAATTAATAGTCTAAGTCTAGGTTGTTAATCCGGTTTCGCATGGGAATTATGTCTTTAAAGTATTAAGCAAAATTGAGTTAGTAGAGGCCGTCATAAACGGGCGAGTTGGGTGCCTAACACCTTCCCACCTCGTACCTTCGCCCCCGAACCTATTAATTTTGGGTACTCATATGTTCTATATGAGTGGGAGTCTTTCTAAAAACATGATCAGTTCACTTTTCGCGCTATTGGGTTGTCCCTTCGGTTTCTCCATTCGATAAAACGTCGATAGCAGATTTGTGACCTCTTTCATGGTTTTTATTCAATTCATGTCTTTACAAAATCCTTTCTAACTCGATGGTCCCTTGAACTTATCTAAACCCCCAACTTAAAAATTTTCTATAAAGACGCACTCCGTGGAAATCAATAGTCATATAAAAAGGGTTAGACGAAAATCCCGGGTCCTTACAGTGGCGACTTCACTGGGGATTTATTTAAGAAGGTGAGACTCGAAAGTCAAGTTTGCTTAATTGTTTAATAACATGTTCCATATTTTTGCATCATTTGCATGTGCTTTTGCACAACCTTTTGACCCTTATCGACCATCGAGGAAGTTTGTGTCGCAACTCGTAGACAACCTGTATATCTAAAGGAATATACAGTTGTCCTATCGTGCAAATCGACGCTTCCTCACCCATGACTCATCAATTCTTGTTGATGAAAAGAATTACAATCGATGTGTCGACCATCCGCCGAACAAAAATTGTAATTTGTCGCGGTAACCTCACAGGAGCCAAAAGCTTCTAACCCACATTCGTGCTTGTTGTGCATGTGTCGTTGTAATGCCCGTCTGGTCACATGTTTACCTGTAAACTGCGTTATTATTATGCTTGCATGAATGCATGAATATCGTGCTTATGTGCCAACATGTACTTACGTGTTAGGAGCCTTTTTCTTTTATTTTTAGCTAGTTCCTAATGCCCGAAGATGGTGCGAGAATTCCAATTCAATGAACACCCATCATTTTCCCGATGATATATTCTAAAAAGTCATTGAACAATCTCCTAGGATCTTTTTAGTAAAAAAAAAAAGTCAGTCTTTCCGTTTCCCCTCTCCCTTTTTCCATTTCTTTATTTCTTTATTTTTTTTTTATTTTGATGTAATTCAGATTCGGTCAGAAAAAAGGGAAAATCGAAAATAAAAAAAAATCGGAAAAAAAACAAAAAAAAAAGCCGCCGAAAATCAAAACAAACAAAAAATCGAAAAATAATAAAAAGACCGAAATTCTTTTTATTTTATTTTATCCCATTTTTCATTTGCTTTGAGTCTAGAAAAATTTAAAAAATAGGATAGTCCATCTTTTTCTATTTTTCTTATTTTCGTTCATTGACTTTATTTTCCTTGGATATTAGGGAAATACTCGGGCATTTAGGCTTAAGGCCTTTCTTTGTTTGGATAATGTGTTTTTTTCTATGTGTGGATCAACTTTTTCTTAGATGAGAGTCTTATAGTCTTTTTCATGATACTAAGCGCTCCATGCTTCCTATTCAGGATAGGGGGTCCGAAGAAGAAAGGAAACCTTGAGAAAGGTTGGGCTCGGCCTTTGATAAGGCTGGTTCATTTGCAGCCGTCGACACCACCAGGTTCTCGTTTACCTCCACCACAAACAGCCTCGCCATAAATAAATTCACCATCACTATATACCGTTTTCCCCACACCTATCACCCCTCCCGACTTCGCAATGCCAAAGACTACTGATGAGAGACTGGATGAGCTCATGAGCGAGCTAGAAAGGGTACGACTCAAGGTTGAAGATATAGAGAGGAAAGGAGAAGAAGAGTCAAGGATCCCTTCCGATTCCGACTCTGAGGAAGAAGAGTCAGATGCCATGCTGGCTAAGATCACCTCTGTGATTAAGAGTAGCGGCCTGATCCCCAACTACAGTGCCAATGTAGGAAAGTTTGACACTAAGATCAAGGGTAAGCTTCCGGCCAAGTTCTCTATGCCTAAAGTACCCACCTTCACGGGAGTCGACAACCCACAGGACCACCTGAAATCCTTCACTACTGCTATGGCTCTAAGGGGAATCAACAAGAAACTCTATGCCCATCTGTTTCCCCAGACCCTTGATACACATGCTCGACGATGGTTCTACTCCCTAGATCTGGAAAGCTACCCAACTTGGTCCGATTTTGCCATGGTCTTCCTGGCTCGATACAAGGACAACGCTACTCTCCCCATCACTTTGAGGGAGCTTGAAATTACCACTCAAGAAAGAAATGAGGGACTCACTAAATTCCTCCGTCGATGGAAATCTAAGATAGCAGAAATGGTGGAAAGGCCCTCTAAAATCGAACAAATCAGACATTTCATTAAGAACCTGCAGCCAGCCTATAAGACTCACCTTCAATATCAGGCCATCGATTCATACCAGCGTCTCTATGACGTTGGCATCCTCATTGAAGATGATCTCAATAAGAACAAAGACCAGGTCACCCCTAAGCCCTTCACTTACGGGAGAGACAAGAGGAAAACTGCTGGGGCCTCCTCTGGTACTCAGGTTAATGAGGTAGCGGTTGTGAATACCTTTGCTGAAAGAAAGCCACCAAGAGAATTCACCCCTCTTGGAATGACTCTGTCACATGCTCTTGAAAGAATGATCAAAAATAATCTGCTGCAGCCCATCGGACCTACTCCAGAACCATCTGTTAAGAATCGCAACTGGAAAGAGGGGGAGTACTGCAAGTACCATCAAGGAAAAAGGCACGACACAGACAAGTGTTGGGCTCTTAAACATGCTATCCAAGATAGAATTGAGAACGGTACCATACCCTTACCAAAACCGGGTCAAGCATCCAGCAACTCAAACAACCCTTTAGGTGCAATCCTACATATTAGTGTTGAAGATGCCTTGGGACTCGAGATTTCCGGAATATGGGACAGTGACGAGGAAGATGTATGGGAGATCCAAACTAGATCACCCATAGATGTGACCCATTTGACACGTTCCGGTCGTCATTATAGGCCACCAAACATCTACAATGACAGGATCCAACCTCCAGCTGAAGAAGAAGTGGAAGAAGTTCCCGCAAAAGACAAAGAATCTCCCATCACAAGGTAGCTTAAGAGAATCAAAGTCGATATCTCCATTTGGAAACTTTTAGCCTCGTCCTACGAACATCGCCAGGCCATTTTGGAAGCCTAGTCAAAAGTTTCGGTATCATCGGATATAAGGCCTGACGAATTGGTCAGTTTCTTGGTAGGAGATAAAACTCAACCGACCATTACCTTCTCCGACAATGAACTACCTCTCGAAGGATCCTCACACAATAATGCTTTGTACTTGACTGTATTTGCCATGGGCAAGTATGTACCTATGACCCTGGTGGACAATGGATCTGCTGTGAATGTATGCCCGTTGAGAACCGCCGCAAAACTGGGCATCGATATCAAGAATTTGACTCACTCAGCACAAGGTCTGCGCGCTTATGACAACTCCAGTCGAAAGGTACTCGGCACCATAACTATAAATGTTACCTGTTGGGCTATAGAGAAAATGGTCCAATTTTATGTGATGGATATTCCGGCCACTTTCAACTTGTTATTGGGGCGACCTTGGCTCCATGGTTTAAATGCTGTAGCCTCCACCCTTCACTAGAAAGTCAAGATGATGTTAGAGGGAGAAATTGTGGAAATCGAGGCCAACCCCACCAAAGCAACTATTGACAAGACTCCTGTCTTGAAAATAGAACATGATAGCGAGGATATTGACCTTTGGGGATTCTCTCCCTAAGAGGTAGCCCTCATAGAGGAAGACACCAAGTCTCACACGTCCGCTGGTTCTGAAGAGTTCGAAACACACCCTCCTGAAGAAATAGGAGAACCGGATGAGTTCGAAGAGATAAAAGAAACCATTGAAGGGATTTCCATCTATGTGGCACACCACCACAATGCAATTCGGCAAATGAAGGAGAAAATTACTTCACTGGACCGACCTACAGATTGTAACATTGTTTTGGCAAAAGGGGAAGCGTGTTTCCAACAGGATGAGATGTTTGGCCAGATGGTCAAGTATGGATACGCTCATCCGAGAAGACCTACTTCTCAAATCCTTCCAAGGGACGGGAATCCCTATCTTCGGTGCATATATTGTGAAGCCAATGGGCATCATACCAACCAGTGCAGGCGCCTCAAAAGGGTGATCATCTCCTTCATCGATCGGGGAACCATGTGGTCTCCCAGTACGTGGGCTAGGAAGGGATGGCGATGCTTCGACCAGAAACAGTACACTCCACTGAACGCCCCCATTTGGAACGTTATGAATTTCCTCATATGCAGAGGAGACCTTAAGCCTGTGATCCCCACAGACAACCTTCAGGAGATAAAAAAAGGATAAAGATTTCTACTGCTGCTATCATCGAGTCTTCGGCCACTACACGGACGACTGCGTCCGCCTGAAGGATGATATACAGAAAATCATAGACAGTGGGGAGATCCCGCCACCTCTAAAGGAAGGGGAGGAGACCTAGAATTAGTTGGTTACCCGCAGGAGCTAGAGGAATCGAGTCTGAGTCCCCAAGTTTTGTCGAGTTAGGATCTTAGCTAAATCTTTAGGTTGAGTCTTGAATAGGGAATGTTCCCTTTTTACTTTTATTTCTAAGTCTAGTTTCTTTTTGACGGGAATTAGAGGCCCTCCTCTATAAAGTCATGTGTGCTTATCTCTTTTCGAAAATCAATAAAAATTCCTCTTTCTCATTTCTTTCCTTGTTTGGCTATTGATAAATCCAATGAATACAAAGTTGCACAAATCATTAACTAATCAATTTAAGCAATGTAAGTAAACTTCGTAAAGCAAGAATGCAGATTTTCACTTTTACAGGAATTTGAGTGGCTAAACTCTCTCAACAATGCCGCTCCACAAAGAAGAAGCGAGCCAGCCTTTTGCAACAACCTCGACACAGAATTGACTTTGGCTCCGATCGAAGAGGATCCTTGGCACCAAGACGTTTTCAACTAAATCACTAAAGGAATATACCCTCAAAATGCACCACTAAGAGCTCAACGGGCCATCCGTCTCTTAGCGGCGCAATACATAGAATACAAGGGGGTTCGGTACAAAAAGTCCCACAACGGGGTCAACCTCAGATGAGTGAATTCCGAAGAACCGCAGAGATTATGGACGAGGTACACAATGGTGTGTGCGGGCCACACATGAATGATTGAATGCTCTCTAGAAAGGTCCTACGGTTGGGATACTACTGGACTACGATGGGAAGGGATTGCTACGACTATGTCAAGAAGTGCAAGAAATGTCAGATATATGCCAACCTGCAGCATATGCCACCCTCAATGCTCCACAACTTCACATCCCGTTGGCCATTTTCCGTATGGGGAATAGATATCATTGGTAAGATCACCCCAAAGGGCTCGGGAGGACATGAATACATCCTAGTAGCCATAGAATATTTTACCAAATGGGTCGAAGCCCAATCCTATGCCATCATTACCTCCAAACAAGTGTCCAAATTCATAAGGAACAACATCATTTTCTGGTACGACGTTCCGCATGAAATCATCAGTGACCATGGATCCCACTTCAAAGCCGAGACAGCCACCCTCCTCAAAAACTACAAAATCCAGCACCACAAATCATCCCATTACCGTCCCCAAACCAATAGCGCAGTAGAAGCCGCCAACAAAAACCTCAAGACTATCATTGAAAAGATGATAGAAAACTACAAAGATTGGCCCATCAAACTCCCATTTGCCCTTTGGGGATATACGACATCCATAAGATCCTCTATGGGAGCAACACCTTATTCCCTAGTCTATGGAATGGAAGCAGTTCTACCCATAGAAGTCCAATTACCCTCCATGCGCATAGCCATAGAAGGAGAAATTCCTGAAACCCAATGGTTACAAGCCCGCTATGAAGAGCTCATGTTCACGGATGAAAGACGCCTACGGGCCCTAGACCATTCCCACATGTACCAACAGCGCATGACAAGAGCATTCAACAAAAAGGTTCGACCTCGAAATTTAAAGGAAAGGGGTTTAATTTGGAAAGAATTACGTGCCCCAGTTACCGACCCCAGAGGCAAATTTTGACCCAACTGGTCCGGCCCATTCATCATCAAAGACATTCTATCAGGAGGTGCAGTCAGGCTCATGAATATTGATGGCATCGAGTTCGGTCAGCTCACCAATATGGATCAACTAAAGAAGTGCTACGTCTAAAAAAATAAATAAAAAAAAGACGTTCACAACTTGCACGAACTACGCTGGCCTGATTCCACACTGGATACGTAGGTAACCCTTTTAAGGGGCTCGACCAAAATCAATCCAAAATTCCTTTCAAACTCATGCAAAAGGGATAATCTTTATTCAAACTGAACGAATAAGCTTACATTGCAAGATTTAAACTTCCTAAGATTACAAAAAAATAATAATAATGCAACTATGAGGGTTTAAGCTAAACAAATTCTTATTATTATTTTTTTTCAAAACTAGACTTGCCTTCCTAGAAAACTACTTTAATCCTTCTTCCCTTTAGAAGGCTTCGTTGAAGAGTTCTTCTTTGAAAGACCTTGGCTTGAGGACGACCTATAATCTCTCCCTTGGGCTGGGGGCTTGCCTCTTTTCAATACATGATAGCCTCCCATTTGAGGCCCTTCCTTTCTTTTTGTGCTTCCTGTTTTTGAGTCATACTTAGGCTTTAGCTGGTCCCACTCCTCATGACGAAGGGCTCGTTTCGCTTCTCCATCACCGCAGGAAAGCCAGTTCAGATAGGTCTCAGAAACTTGAGTTGGGGCAATTACCCGAGGTACAGTCCAGCGGTCCCGGCTACACCAATACTTTCCCCAATCCGTAGAAAACTCAATGGTCAAAGCTATCATAGTTGGTCTCGTAGTTTCCTGACGAGGAATAACCTGCTTCAACCCATATTGCCTCATGACCCTAGAGGGGAAGAAGAAAGTAGTCCTGTACAAACCCAGTATGGTAGTATGAGGAACCAAATTGTCACAAGCCACTAAGGAGGTCAAGTTCCACCAAGACACATGCCAGCGGATAACAGGTCCCGCATGAAAGGCATCCCATTCAGTAAGGGACTTTTCAGAATATAGCCTTTTCCTAACCAAGAAGCTAGCAGCGGTATAGGTTTTCTTTGACCAAGCCCGAGGAACACGAGCTATCATATTATTTGGTGATTCTATTAGCCTCAGATGCTCACATAACCAAATTTGAAGCAGCAGGGGGCTGCCAAAAAAAGCTTCGTGAGGAGAGATTTCCAGCCTGTCGAGCCCAATAATAGTTTCCCCTACAACCAGATGCAAAGGAGAATGCCCTTCAACCATTTGATTAACCACTCGCAGCAACGAGGCTCTGCCCAAGTTAGGAGATTCTGCATTAGCAAACAATAGGCGGTTCAACAGGCAAAGTACAAAAGCCTGACGACGACAACGCTTGAATATTGCGTTCTTGTCAAAAGAAATAGCAAATTTTTTGCAGAGTTGAACCAAGTCCACATCGACACCAAGAACCATGCTTTTGGCTTCTGCAGATGACAACCCCAAGGATTTCTTGTACTGATCCCTAAAACCATCTCTCACATAAGGCATAGCTGGGGGAAGAACATCCGGTATGTTAGTTATCGCAGCAAATTCTTCAACTAAAGGGCATAATTCAGAGATACCAAAACGGAAAACATGCAGGTCAGGGTCCCAATAATTCAGAGCGGATCGAAGAAGGGGCCACAATATTTTTGTTGGTCTTAAGGTCAGCAGGGTAGAGACATGGAACGGAGCTACTTCAAGTTTATCTTCCACAGTCAAATTTTTGCACCAGGCATCAAACAAGTTTTCAAAGGATTTCACCATGATAGAAAATTTGGGAAATTTGGGAGAGCTAAGGTCTGAAAAGTGATACAACATCAAGTATCCCGTAAATCCTATTTTATAGGCAAAGACGCGGGCCAAAGAAGTCAGAAATCCACAAAAAAGCCCAAACCAGAGCCGTCAGCGGCCATGGTCAGCGCCGCTAGCGGCCTTGACCAGCGCCGCTAGCGGCCCAAGCCGGCAGCCTAGCGCCGCTAGCGGCCCAAACCCTGATCCGGGCCCGTCCGAATTTTCCTCTCGCTCCAGCTCGCCCCATTGATCCGGTCTGCACGATTTAAGCCCAGTTTTGATACCCGCGCTGAATTACAAAGCCTAAGACTCTCTTAGTTTTATCTTTTTCATTTTTTTTTTCTTTTTTATTATTATTTTTATTAGGGGGTATAATATGTGTAATTTTTTCTTTTTCTTGCAATTTTTACCTTTTTTCTTTATTTTATTCCCCAAATAATGGCTTTTCCTACTGCATAACACATTGCATACTTAGAGATCAGACGAGCATAATCGAGTCATCATATCATATCATATATATCATAAAAATGCATAACAACAGGGGTTCGAAATCTCAAGATCAATGTCTACAAGGAGATCCAACATCGCTCAGCCAGAGTCGTCATCACCGTTGCTGTCAGCCTCATCATCAACAGACAGCCCCTGACGGTAGTTCCCAGTCAAATAGTGAAGAGAAGAGTTATAAATGGGCCTGCTGTTTTCAGGCCTCATGTCCCGCCCATCATATGCTGGTGCACGCATAGGGGTACCTGTCGGAAACCCCGCGGCAAAGAAACTCCCCGTGGCCTGATTGGTGAAATCCATAGCCATATCCTGATGCGAAGGCCCAGTATGAGGCACATCCCATCCAGGGGCGTTCGCCCAACCTCCGACCGTGTGGGTAACAATAGGCCTGCTATCAAGAGAAGGCTGGAAACCCACAAGGGAGAACATCTCCGGAATATATGGCACAGAAGGTCCGGACGCCTCATCAACAAAAGGCCTGGTCACAGCTACGGGAGGTGACTGAGCAACAGATGATCTGCTCGCCGAAGAGGCCCTCGCAGTAGAAGAATGTCGAGGCCCCACCGAAGACGAGGACTGGGACATCTGCAAACAATCAAGATCGAGATGTTAAGTTAAGCACTTCACTTGGCTAAACAAAGGATAAAAGTCTACTTACATCAACGGTCCGAGACCAAGAACTCTTCCCCTTGCCCATTACTCGACCATAGCCTTTCTTCAGCAGATGGATGAGCTTGAAGATCTGAGAGGTCTGCTCCCGGTTCAACTAAAAAAGAAAAGAGCCACAAGATAGAGTTAACACTCAAAAGCAAACACAAACACAAGAAGGGATAAAAAGGAGCTCACCCTCGTACAATCATCAGGCAAGGGCAAGCCCTCTGCAGCCTCTCCTTCAGTCATATGAAGAGGGAACTCCTCTACTATGCGTCCCCCACTCTCCCTAATATACCTCACCTCATTGGTCGGCAAGGTCGCGCTTGGGGGCTGACCCCGAGGAGCTCTAGAATGAGACCTCCTAGGACCCTGAGGAGCTAGACGATCCGCCTGCAAGACACAAGAAGTCAATATATCACACATACAGCTAAAAAGATGCAGAAGAGTTTCTTACAACAGAAGTAAGGTCTGGCATCAAGCGATCCAAGCAGTAGGCCAGGTACACGGCCGTGCGGTCCAAGCCGACAACCTCCGGCATAAGAAACTCTTTGGCCGCCATACCACGGATCACGACTCCTAAGTCCCGCACACTCAGACCACGCAGATAGAACATGGTCAAAGGAGGATCCTCCGGAACCAGGTGACTACATAGGGAGGGATGGACCACCCGAGTCAAACGGTCCCCCAAGTACCATACAAAGCCAAATGGCCCCTCAAAGACCACCCGCAGAGAAGACACTCTAAAGGACTCCAGGGTAATATGGGGTGGGACCCCAGGGATACCATCAAAAGCAGACCATGACACCTGCAGGTTACCAGTTCAAAAGTTCATTCACACCAAATGTTCCAACAAGAAAAATACACAAGTCAACAACAACATACCATAGATGCGGCATGGCTCTCGAAGGTGGCCCGAAAATGCTCCAGAGAGGTAAACGAGTGGTTACCCTACAAATCCACCGTGAACCTAATGGGAATATCCTCAAACCATGACGATGAGGACCGAAAGCCGAAAAATACTCAAAGAACCACAGCTGCCATACAAGCAAGAAAATAAGCTCCAAGCCCAAGAGCAAGCACGTGCAAAGAAAAAAAAGCAAATGGGCCTACCTCTAGTATCCTCCATGGGCCCGAGATAGATGTCCTCTCACTCGTCTCCTTAGGCCTACAAGCCCGACGACACCATCTCACCAAGGAAGCATAAGCGGAAGCACCGAGGTTGTACTCATGGACCTTGGACAAATCCTCCAGACATGTCAAGAAACCAACTTGACATACAGTCTTCTTCTGAGCAATGATGGTAGAACCCAACAAGCAAGCCAGGAAAATACGGGCTCTCTGCTCCTCAGTAAGCCCCTGCTCCGCCAGAGCCGCCCACAACCGCGCCAAAGAAACCCGATCCTTATCAAAGTGGACAGACACGGGCCCGCAAAGCTCAAGCAAACTGTCACTCTATCGCCAATAGTTCGCGTCGTACCGAATACGACGCCCTCTAAAGGATAGCCCCGTCAGCACAGCAAACTGATAAGGGGTGGGGAACATCTTTCCTACAGGCGTATGGAAAGTGTTCGTGGAATCCCAAAACCTCTCCAATAACCCCCTGGCAATGATCCTAGAATCCCCCGAGTGACAAGCAGGGATAACGGTCAGGAAATGGTCCAAACCCGAACCCAGTACCAAGTTCTTAGCCCCCACTGAAAAGGTCTCCATCATCATAGCCCAATGGGACGTAGCCCCATGAGCCTGCAACAAGACACCAACACCCTAGCCAACAAACAAATTTTCCTCAACACCCCATATACTACAAATATAGCTAAAATAATTCCACACAAATTATATGCAGCTGAACACCAATCCAGTACAAGTCCCAATTTGTTCGTGTGCTGAAGCACTAACAGTTCCAGTTTTCAGTTCAAATATACTGAACAGAAAAAAAGGGGGGGGAAATCAGAAAATGTATCAGCTCCAAGTTAGACAGATGACTCTGCCTATCCAGTAGTAGAACACTGCGGTTCCAGACCCCAGCCGGGCGCCAGTCCAGCCGCATGAAAGAATCCTCGTACAGCCGAGCTCCATCTGCGTGACTAGTCGGAGGTGCTCTAGTAGAAGGTAACCCGGTGTGGAAAAGGCTCCGGTCATACTCCTCCTCACTCATGGGACGTTTTCCCTTATCCACGGGAGCCATGGGAACACAATGAAGCTTTCTCTCTCTACAAGTGGGAAAATAAAAGTTTCAGATTCGCAAAGAACAAGCATCCATTCAACAATGCAACCCAAAATTCAGCAACTAGGCAGAAAAATAAGCAAGTTCAAGACAAAAACCGAAGAAATCGGTCAAGAATGGACTTACCTCAAGCAAAGTGGAGCACTTAACAATGGAGGAAGCTCTCGACAATGGTTCTAGACAATGAAGAGGACGAAGGCACGCGAAAAAAAAGAGAAGCGCTGAAGCACTTTTTACTCGGCTCAAGCCCAGCGCCGCTAGCGGCGCTGACCAGAGCCGCTAGCGGCATTCAACAAAGGCCCAACGCTGCTAGCGGCGCTGGCCTAGGCCGCTAGCGGCCTTGAAGACCTGCACACGCGGACCCATTTGCTGTCCCACGCCCCCTTTTCCAGTCCAAAGTTCGTTACTTCAGTTCGTTTGCGGCGAATAGTAGTATCAAGCGCGGGAGCAAAGTACTCTGGCCCACAAATTCAAATTCGACAGTTAGCCCATTTTACGGTACCAACTATTTTCAGGTAAAACTAACCCGTTTATTTTTGCAGGTCACAGATACTG
This sequence comes from Tetragonia tetragonoides, assembly GCA_038025085.1. Taxonomy (NCBI): domain Eukaryota; kingdom Viridiplantae; phylum Streptophyta; class Magnoliopsida; order Caryophyllales; family Aizoaceae; genus Tetragonia; species Tetragonia tetragonoides. The sequence goes on from CM076141.1 coordinate 36,364,665, forward strand.
AAACTCGGATCTACACTACGACAACCATTACCACCCAGAGTGCCAAAATTATTTTTAAAGCCCAGAAAATCTATCGGCCTTACAACTCAGTATTACAAACTTCGGGCCAGTCAATGATCGCTTAAGCTATTGCGGTTAAACTGTCCTTCTACGAAATTACAGACTTCGGGCCAGTCAATGATCGCTTAAGCTATTAAAACCGTCCTTCTGCGAAGTTACAAATTTTGGGGTCAGTCAATGGTCGCTTAAGCTATTGCGGTTAAACTGTCCCTCTGCGAGGTTACAAATTTTAGGGTCAGTCAATGGTCGCTTTAGCTATTGCGGGTAAACTGTCCCTCTACGAGGTTACTTATTATGTATCATTCAATGATTGCTTAAACTGTTGCAGTTATACAGTCCATTATTTTTATATGTTTCAGTCAATGATTGCTTAAGCTATTGCATTTAAACTGTTCATATGTCCTAACCATTTTTGCAGCCGTTATTTCAATCGCGCTGCCTCGTTGACTTTTTCGTTTCTCATACAGGGATGGAATCTCGACATCCGCCGAGCGGTGTTTAGTCACTGTTTGTCGAAGCACTCCCCGTTGATCATTCTCAAAGTATTACTAACCTTTTCATTCACTCTGAATACAGGTCCCCAGCAGACGTTTAGATTATCTACGAGCGGTATTCTATCCTGCTACCATAACCTCTATTTTCTCTTGCGTTCACAGAGATGAAATCTTAGCGCGCTACGAGCATGTCCCAACTCAGGTTTGTCTTCATATGCATACATACTGTACACTCTCACACAACATGTGCACATCAGCATCCTGCATATCGCCTTCGGAATACTTTGATCCTCACTTTTACTCAAGCTCGATCAAAGTGGGGGCTACTGTAGACGCCAAAATAGCGTCTTCAGATTTCTCCGCAAAAGCCCGATGATGAAAGGAGTAATTTATAAACTTGATTTGCTATTTTTGCTTTAATAGTTAAGATAAGGTCTCAGGTTTTTCCTCCAAACACTCCTTCATTTCATTTCATCTAAAAGCCCCGTTCAAGAGCTTTCCAACGACACGTCTCATGCCTCTTTCCGACTCATGGTCGCCAAGTAGCGATTTAGGGGTAAAACCGTCTTTTACCGTTCAAGGGTAAAACGGTCTTTTGACATTTTTTGAAATATTTAAATTCCTCCGAAAAATAAAAATGGACTGGATGACGTCATTATGACGACATCCAGCTGGCTGCTGACAGCCGTCAGCGGCCCTGGCCATATTCCCAGCACCGCTAGCGGCGCTGCTGACAGCCGTCAGCGGCCCTGGCCATATTCCCAGGGCCGCTAGAGGCCCTGACCAGGGCCGCTAGCGGCCCTGACTCTGCTTCTGGCCCGACACTTTTTTCGGCCCAAATCCAAATTTAGGCTTCTTTTCAGCCGTCCAACCCTACTTCCTGCGCCTATAAATACGACTCTCCACCCTCAATTCAAAACACACAATCTATAGTTGACAACCTCTATTCTCAGTAGTATTGACTCTGAGCTTCCCCCTCTTTCTTCCAAACTTGAGATCTATTTTTGCTATTTTTGTCAAATTCCTGAGGGCTCAAATTAAATTAACTGCTTAACTGTTTATTTTCTAGTAGTCATAATGTAGATATCATGCTAGAATAGCGTTTTATTGCTTCCTAAATATTGTCTGTATAGTCGTTGTGCTGCTCAACTTGTCAAACCGAATGCATGTCTAAATAAGGGTTAATAGTAAATGTTGTGATGCTTGTGATGAACCAATTAATAGTCTAAGTCTAGGTTGTTAATCCGGTTTCGCATGGGAATTATGTCTTTAAATTATTAAGCAAACTTGAGTTAGTAGAGGCCGTCATAAACGGGCGAGTTGGGTGCCTAACACCTTCCCACCTTGTACCTTCGCCCCCGAACCTATTAATTTTGGGTACTCGTATGTTCTATATGAGCGGGAGTCTTTCTAAAAACATGATCAGTTCACTTTTCGCGCTATTGGGTTGTCCCTTCGGTTTGTCCCTTCGATAAAATGTCGATGGCAGATTTGTGACCTCTTTCATGGTTTTTATTCAATTCATGTCTTTACAAAATCCTCTCTAACTCGATGGTCCCTTGAACTTATCTAAAGCCCCAACTTACAAATTTTCTATAAGGACGCACTCCGTGGAAACCAATACTCATATAAAAAGGATTGGACGAAAATCCCGGGTCCTTACAGCGGGTTAAAGACAACCAAATTACCTACCATTATCAATTTGCACATATTATCCAATTTGCATGCATACTATTTATCAAACACATATAAGAGATAAGAGCAATAATTTAACGCTCCAACCTACCACACTTTGCTAAACGCGTCAAGCATTGCATATGCACATCAATAAATTTGTTAGTAACTTCAATAGAAGAACAATGCAAAAATATTAACTTTATGCTAAAATAAACCTAGGAGGTTGCTACATGCATGCACAAACAATAAAAAGATGCAAACTTGCATAAACTAATAAAAAGATGTAAACTTTAAATTAAACTAACATGCATAATTATTTACAAGGGTTAAAGCATGCATAATTATTCAACCATAATCAAAACCTAGATAAAACATGATTATAAACAATAAATAAGAGATTTAATAAAAGATTTAGGCCATCAGGATGGTCAACCTGGACATTCTATTCGAACAGGACTAGTGGAATTGGAATTGCTCTTCAATCTTGGGTGCTAGGTTGGGTGCAATGGCTTGCTTGAGTCTTCAAAATCTGAATTCTTTATGATTTGGGGTATTTGTGCTCTCAAAATTATAAACTGACCCACCTCTCTCAAAATAGGGTGAAAGGGGGTATTTATAGAGTTAGGGGACGGAATTAGGGGCCTAGGGCTGCAGGCCCGGCGCCGAAACTCGGCCCAGCCAAAAAACAGGCCCAGCGGCTAGCCGGAAGGCAGTTAGAGCCCACCGGCCGCAGCTGGGGCTCAGCGGCTGCAACTGGGGCTCAGCGGCCTGCCGCTGGGCCCAACGGCTGCCCTGAGGGCCCCCGCTGTCACGCGTGGCTAGGGTTTTTTGACTTTTTGTGCTCAGTAAATTACGAAATTGCCCTTGGGCTGAACCAGAGGGTCGAGATTGTGCGGTTTTGACCCAAATCTTTAAGACGCGATATCTCTTGATCCGGGAGCCTGATTGAGGCAAGGTCAAAGGCGTTGGAATCCTTATAACAAGGGATATCCAAAGACTGAGGTTTCAAGGAATTTGGTCTAGATTTTTGAGCAATGTCCTTTTCTACTTACGTCCATGTTATTCCATTACCATCATCATTGGGATTTGCTGGGTGCCAGGGGATGAGAACCGATTAGGGTGTCTACAGATAGAAATGCAGAAAGAGCCATAAAGTTTTGTACAGAAGCTCTCGTTTGAATCCCTTTGTTTATATCATTTATGATTTGATTCATGGGATGAGAGCTGTGATGTTTCCAAGAACGTGGCTTGAAGCCAGATGTTTCTGGGTGATCTCTTTGTGGAGAGGGAACAAGGTCCTTATTTGAATTCTCATTATGATCAGCTCCTTCCTCTGTAGGTGTTGTTTCTACATCAGGAGTATTTGTTCCCCCTGAGTCCGTTGCATGGACTCTTAGAGGTGTAGACCATGAGGCTTCTTCCTCCACAGCATTACTTGTCTTTTCAGAGGCTTCTTCTTCTTCTTCTTCCCTTTCTAGTGCTAGGCTAATTGGGAAGTCTTCTTTATCCTGCAGTATTGACTCACAAGTTGCATTAGATTCATCAAACACAACATGAATACTTTCCTCAACTTTCTGAGTTCTCTTGTTGAAAACCCTGTAAGCTTTGCTTTGTTGAGGATAGCCTACTAAGACAGCCTCATCACTCCTAGCATCAAACTTTCCCAGGTTAGTCTTTCCGTTGTTATGTACGCAACACTTACAACCGAAAGCTCTAAAGTGGGAAATGTTAAGCTTTCTTCCTCTAAGTAATTCATAGGGTGTCTTTCTCAGAATGGGCCTTAGCATAGCACAATTTATGATATAGTACGTTGTGTTGACAGCTTCTCCCCACATGTTCCTAGGAAGATCACTAGCTAGCAACAGGGATCTAGCTATGTCTTCCAAGGTCATTTTCTTCCTTTCAACTACTCAGTTCTGATAAGGAGTTCTTGGGGCAGAGAAGTTGTGATCAATGCCATGTTTAGCACATTAGTTTATGAATTTATCATTGTCAAACTCTGTGTATGATCAGACCTTAGAAATAGAATATCTGCTCCAACCTGTTTCTGCATTCTGTTAGCAAAGATTTCAAACACATCAAATGTTTCATCTTTAAAAACAAGCAACATGGCCCATATGAATCTTGAGTAGTCATCTACAATAACAAAAATAAAATGTTTACCTCCACGAGTTTGAACTCTCATAGGACCACAGAGATCCATATGTAGTAGTTCAAGTGGTCGTGAGGTACTTACCATGTTCTTTGCCTTGAAAGAAGAGTTTGCCTGTTTACCTCTAGCACAAGCACCACATAACTCATCACTTTTGAATTTGATCTTGGGTAGTCCAATGACGAGGTTCTGTGATGCTAGCTTGTTTAAGGTATTGAGGCTTACATGCCCAAAACGTCCATGCTACAGTGAGGCATCAGTTTCAAGAACACTGAGACATGTTAGAGAGTTACTGGAAAGCTTATTTATATCCACTTTATAAACATTTTTGTGCCGTTTTCCCTCTAGCACAACATTATTTGTTTTGTTACTCGCAACTATGCAACTACTTGTAGTGAATAGGACATTGTTCCCTTTATTATATAGCTGCGAGACACTCAACAAATTATGCTTCAAACCATCAACCAAGTAGACTTCATCTATGGAGTGTGATAGTGACTTGCCTACCTTACCTATACCAAGCACTTCACCTGTTTGGTCGTCACCAAAGGTCACACTTCCACCTTCATAGGCTTTTAGTGAAAGGAATACCGATTTTTCTCCTATCATGTGCCTTGAGCAGCCACTGTTCACGTACCATGGCTTGCTCTCTTTCACTTTAGCCAGCAATGAGAGTCACTTGTTAGTTTTAGGAACCCAAATTTGCTTGGGCTCCTTTCTCAGAATCATTTTTCACTCTGTCTTTTCTCATCCAAACCTGTTTCACATATTGCTTATTCTTAGCAACAGACCTAGTTCTCTCCTGGCATTCGTACCTATAGTGACCACCTTGTCCACAATGCCAGCAAAGTCTGTTGTACTTTAATCCAACATATTGGGTGTTGGGAGTCCAATCATCCTTCTTGGCTTTCTTTCCTACACCATTTTTAAACCTATTGTGTTGATCGTTTAGCCATTTTAAGGCTTGAGATGAACTAGTCCATTTGTTAAGACGAACTAGTTCTTCTTGAACCTTATCCAACTTTCCTTTAAAGTCCTTAGTTTTTTCAAGTTCCCTTTCCCATTTAATCCTAAGACTTTCACATTCAGATTTTAACTCATCTAGGCCAGTTTCATCACACACATACACAAGGTCTAATGTCTCAGAGGCTTTCTTAGATATATAAGTCTCAAGAGATAAGCATTTACTTTCAAGAGTGGACATTGTTCCCTCCATTTTGCACACTATTTCTTTGAGATCTTTATTTTCCCTTTTTAGGGTTTTTAACATTTTTTCGTAATTGATTTTGATCTCTAACAGTTCACTTATATCCTCCTTTGATTCACTATAAGCATGCAAAATATTATATTTTTCAATGTTTAACTCTTCATACTGATCCATCACAGAAAGTAACATCTTAAGAAATTTATCTCTAGACCAAGAAGCAACTTGACTTTTAATTTCAAGAATACCTACCTATGCTTCTTCAGCTTTAGAAGAGATGCCAGTTCTGGCCATAGTGCATAGATCTTCCACTTCATTCTCTGGATCATCATCCTCGTTGTCTGACCAACAGGCTAACATGTTCACACGTATCTTGCTTCTCTCTTTGTGAACATTTCTGGTTTCCTGGAGGAGGATGAACGTTGTTCTGTCTATTTGTTCTCAGTTGGCTCATGCTACTCACTTTTGAAGTGACCAAGTCTTGAGCACTTATGACATCTGACTTTGGTCTTATCGAAGTTTCCATCTTTCCCTGAATTAGAAGCGGCCTGAGTAAAGCTTCCTCTATTGCCATAGAAGCGTGCAAACTTTTTGGCAACTAGGATAATCTCATCTTCATTCAAGTCCAGATCATCTTCAGGAATTTCCTACACTTGGAAAGCAACCTCATTTTCTTTCTTGGTCTCATTAGACTTAATTTGCAACTCATGTGTCATTAAGTTGCCAATTAATTCTTCAACCTTCATGATGGTCAAATCCCTTGCTTCTTGGATAGTTGTATCTTTAGGTGTCCATGTAAAGTCTGTTTGTAGTTTTCTAACAACATCATTTTCATCAAAAGGGTTTCCAAGGGATTTGAGTTGATTTAAAATATTGTTGAACCGAGTATACATGTCTTTGATAGTCTACGTTGGTTCCATGTTAAACAATTCATATTGTCTAATCAACATATCTATTTTAGATTGCTTTACCTGTGAGGTACCTTCATAAGCAGTCTCCAAAGTTTTTCAGATGCTTTGAGCAGTGTCACATCCTTGAATATGATTGTATTCCTTTGCATCAACTCCACAGTGTAGGAGCTTGACAGTTTTAACATTCTTCTCCATAAGCTTGATGTCAGTATTTGTCCGTTTGTCTGAAGGCTTGATGCTCTTGTTACCTTCTGCATCTACTTTCTCTACGACCAGATCTCCCTTCTGAGTTATGTGCCATAACTCATAGTCTTCAGCTTTGATCAATATCTCCATTCTTTTCTTCCGCCAGGAGTAGTAATCTTCATTGAATAGTGGTGAACGATTAATTGTTTGTCCTTCCCTCATCTCACTAGGTGCACTCATTTTTACGGAAAAACTCAAGGTGTTAACCTCTTAATGAGTAACCTTGCTCTGATACCAAGTGCCTAAGTTACTCTAGAGGGGCACAACAAGAAATATGCTATTGGGCGGCGAAAACAAAAGAATTGGGCGACGGTATTTCAATTCGTGGCGCGAAAGATTTTGGACGGCGAAACTCAAAATGGGCGCCCAATTTCTAACATTTTGGGCGACTAAAACTAAAAGAGCCGCCCAGAGGGTCCTTTGGGCCACGAAATCTCAGCTCACCGCCCACTTGATTTCAATTGGGCCACGAATTTTAAAAATGGTCGCCAAATTAAGTATCCTTCCCTTTTTTTTAACCTTTTGGTTTGTAAACCCTTTCACTGAACCCTATCTTTCTCCACCGTTTTTACTCAAAACCACTCATTTGTTCTCTCCGTATGAAGATTGAAGAACCCTACATTCTCTCTCTGTCTTGAATCAACATTTTGACTGATATCTCCTTTCTTTTATGTCAATTTGTTAGTCATTACTCTTTATTTGAGTTGATGAGTGAATTTTGTGTAGATTTGGGAAATTGCAAGCATTAGGCTAGAATTCCATAGCGAAATTGAATGGATGTCGAAAGATATTGAAGAAATCTCGAAGGGGGCATCAAGGATTCTCAAAAAATGAAGGTACAAGTCCCTTCTCGTCTTCACCTTTTTTCTTTATCAGTTTTGTGAAATTTTCGTTTTTTTTTTCTTGATAATCTCAGCTATTGTCAAATCCTTGTTCTGTTCTCTCGATCTTTCTCTCAAGCCTTATCACCATCTTGTTCTCAAATTGCAGGTTGCTATTGAGTATTCAACTAGTTACTCCTCCAATTGATGTTGGGTAACGTATACATTCTAGGATTTTAATCTCCCATTTGATTTTCTTTCTCACAATTTCTTGTTTTTGTTTGTGAAATAATTTATCTCTTAGAAGATCTCTGGCTTTTGTTGTAATTGTATGCCATTTATATTAGAGATCTGTGACCTTTTATGGTTTCTTGTACAAGATAATTGCTTAGTTGCTTGTTACATTATCTGGATTTAGTTTGTAAAAGTTTCTACATGTTGATTTAATTAGTCTATGCTAGTAACAAATTGAGTTTATCATATTGGGTATTATATCTTCTTGCTGGTTTGGTTCACTTTGAACATGGATTTTGATTAACTATGTCATATTTTTGATGCATATGGGTGATTTATCTTTTACCTGTATGTAGCTTGCATTTTTCTTGATTTTCGACTTGCTGTCCAGTGCATTATGTTTGTGTGCATACATGAGTCTACTTGCAAGTTCCCCTTCCTGTCTAATGTGCTGGTTCATTAGCTTGAAGTATAGTGAATACACAAGCCTAACTTTGGGAGCTTGAAGTATATCATAACCTAATGCTGCTGTGCTTTCACATATGCAAGGCTGAGGTTTTAGACTTAAAACCGGCATTCGATCTTGTTCTATATTCGCTGCCAGAATTTTCCATTAGATAACTAAAGGGTGTTCAGATTTTTTTGGGTTGCTATCTGCCTATTTCCCAGACCATTTGATTTTCATTGTTTGACAATTCTAATCCATCAGCTTCATTATTCGATCTTTTCGAAACCAATTCTACTCATGGCAGCTCTCATCACTCCATCATCCACTTGTAAACAAACCCGTTGTTATGTCCATGTCCTCCCTTTCCATTATTGAGCTCCAATCCCACCATATAACTCCTCATCTCTTTCCTCACAATATCTTACATCATCGCTAAAAACTCCACCCTAAGTGGCATAGACGCTGGTTGAGCAACCGATCCCGACAGCGACAGACACAAAATTTGGTTTTGTTTATTGTTATATGAGTTGTTGAATTGGTATTGAATTGGGTCAATTATGTGATTGGGAGGATGAATTGTATTTATTATTGTTATGTGAGCTACTGAAGAAAGTGAATTAGATTTGAATGAATTTGTGCTTGTTTTTCATTTGGTTTCTGAAAAAGCTTATTGATTTTTTTTTTTTTTGCTGGATTTGGGTTTTAGAATTTAGAGTGATTCCATGGCGGTTGAGGGTGGAGGTGGTGGTGCCACTGATGACCAATCTCGACTTTTTTCATGAGCGTAAATATAACCGGAATTTGACGTTAGTTTTCCGGTAATGTAACGAGGTTTTGTGGTGGGTTTTAGAGAGAGCGGAAAAGTGGTCGGAGATGAGGAGAGAGAGGAGGGTCGACCATGGTTGGCGGCATAGTCGCCGGAGCACATGTGAGGAGAGGATACCATAGAGGGAGCAGGAGAAGGAAAAAAAGAGAAATAAAAAAAAGAAATATAAATAAGAAAATAAAATGAGAGAAAATAATTAAATTGAACAAATTAGAAAAATTTTTTTACAGCAAATGAATTAAAAATGTAGTTAAGCTCAAGATTTTATCTAAACCCGGTTCAGAGGGTGAATTTGCACATAAGTAAGTTTTAAAGGACTAACTTGTCCCATGCATTTTTAAAAGGACTAGATTGTCTATGGGTATTCATTTAAATGACCAATTTGGTAATTCGGGGATTTTTTTCCTTTTCATATTTCAGGCTACAACTAACTATTGGTGATTGTTTGCCTCAACTACAGTGTTGATGCATTCCATGATGGAGCATTTAATTCACATTTGTTGTATGGCCAACTAAGAGTAGTATTTTGGTTCTTCTTAGAAGATGTCAAAGGCTATTTTACATTTTTTGTGAGACTTTTGATGCATATTGTATATATGGATTACTTGGATATAATAAGAATGATAATAGTGATTTGAGACACAACTTGTAATGTAACTCTCTTTTGTGATTGTTATCCAAAGAATTTGATAAATAAACATGAAAATCAAATGAAGTCACAGAAGGTTCGAATGACATTTGGGCAGCAATTACCCAATTTGAAGCCAAAAACATGTCAGCACAGGCACAAACTTGAATAAAAGAGCTGAGAGAATTTGATTTTGGTCACCCAAACATTGAACTATTGGGCGAGGAAACATGGGAAATGGCCGCCCAAAATGGGCAGTCTTGGCGAGGAAAAACAAATTGGCCGCCCAAAGTGTGTTACCGTTCGGCGAGGAATTTAAATTTTCGTCGCCCAAACTATACGCGACGGGGTTTGGGCGACGACCCCATGACGGTTTGTTTTTGTAGCGCAAAGCTTGGGCGGCCAATTTTGTTGTTTGGGCGAGGAAAAAAAGTGTCGCCCAGAGGCTTATTTCTTGTTGTGGCGGGGGGTGAATAGAGTGACTCCAATTTCTCGCGTTTACTCAAACTTTTGGGACTTGAGAACAATGTAGAGAACAACGTTGTGGACGTTGTTCCTATGCAGTAAATTGAACATAAAGCAAAAGACTGAATGTAAATAACACATGGCTTTTTTCACGTGGAAAACCTCCTAGGCTCAATAGGAGTAAAATCCACGACCCAGTTACTTGGGATTTTGTCACACTACTTATCTTATAACCAGAGCCAAAATAGGATACGGTACGGTACCTTAACAACACCACACACCGTTATTGATGTGTTGCCAATCCCTCCAAGTCACACACTGACCTGAGGGAAACTCTACGCTTGTTACTAAGGTAGAGCTATTATAGATTTCCAGATTTGTTTGTCCTATTACACGCTTCTAAACTAAGCAAAATAAGACCACAGAAAAACCTATTATGCAATGACCAATCTAAGCAAGACTAAAACTGACCAGGAGATGGAACAGGATTCAAGGTTGTTCTTGTGAGCACAGGACGTATCCGGTTGGACAATTTAATACTTTGCACAAATGATTTTGATCTCAATAATGCACGCAAAGCTTAACCTACAGCTGAGCCTATCAGGCGCCTTATATAGGCAGGCCTAGAAGCTTAGTCCATCTAGGTTAAATCTCTTTAGAGTATAAATATAAGATTTACCCAAAAGATAGGATAGAGTTTAAATAAAGATCAAAGACCTTTCCTTAGCTCAACCTATGTGGTAAAATCGTCCAAATACTTTAACAGAAAATCTTGGTCAGCTAGCTGTAGGCTACCGGATTTTTCTCCCCTTTTTTCCCCCTTTTGGTTTCCGGGCGGCCGGACGAGTAGCCTGGGAGAGAGCGGTTGTTCGGGTTTTCGTGAATCTTTGAGTGTGAATGCACATGAAGATTTTCCTTTCGCACTAAGGACATGATTAAGATTGTCAGAAGTCGCCACCGAATTTAAGGAAATTTGGAACCTTTGGAATCAAATCGATAGTCTAAAAAGACGTCAACTCAATTCCTGTGCACGCCAATCCCTATTGGGGAAATTGACTTCATAAATGAGTTCGGGGGCGTGAGTACGAGCTAGGAAGGTGTAAGGACCCGGGATTTTTGTCCAATCCAACGTTATTGGTTTCCACGGAGTATGTCCTTATAGAAAATTTGTAAGCTGGGGGTTTAGATAAGTTCAAGGAACCGTCGAGTTAGAAAAGTTTTTGTAAAGACTTGAATTGAATAAAACCCATGAAAGAGGTCACAAATCTGCTATCGGCGTTTAATCAATGGGACAAACCGAAGGGACAACCCAATAGCGCGATAAGTGAACTGATCATGCTTTTAGAAAGACTCCCGCTCATATAGAACATATGAGTACCCAAGAATAAAGGGTTCGGGGCGAAGGTACGAGGTGGGAAGGTGTTAGGCACCCAACTCGCCCGTATTATGACGGCCTCTACTCACTCAAGTTTGCTTAATAATTTAAGAACATAATTCCCGTGCAAAACCGGATTAACAACCTAGACTTAGACTATTAATTGGTTCATCACAACATTTATTTTAATCCTTGTTTAGACATGCATTCGCTTTGACAAGTTGGGCAACACAACGACTATACAGACAATATTTAGGAAGCGATAAAAACGTTATTCTAGCATGATATCTACATTATGAATACCAGAAAATAAACAATTAAGCAAGCAATTTAATTTGAGCCCTTAGGAATTAGTACCTGAACTGTAGGCTATATTTGACAAAAATAGTAAAAGACAAGATCTCAAGTTTGGAAGAAAGAGGGGGATGCTCAGAGTCAATACTACTGAGAATAGAGGTTGTCAACTGTAGACTGTGTGTTTTGAACTGAGGGTGGAGGGTTGTATTTATAGGAGTGGAGGAGTAGGGTTGGACGGCTGAAAAAGAGCCGAAAATCAAATTGGGTTTGAAAAAAGAGTCGGGCCAGAAGCCACGTCAGCGGCGCTAGCGGCCTTGGGAATTTTGTCAGCGGCGCTAGCGACCCTGGGTTTTATCCCAGGGCCGCTGACGGCTGTCAGCTGCCAGCTGGATGTCGTCATAATGACGACATCAAGTCTATTTTTATTTTCCGGAGGAATTTTAGTATTCCGAAAAATAAGAAAAGACAGTTTTACCCTTGGGCTGTAAAAGACGGTTCTACCCCTGAATCGCAACTTGGTAACCGGGAGTCGAAAAGGGGCATGAGAGGTGTCGTTGGAAAGCTCTTGAACGGGGCTTTTGAATGGGGTTGGAATAAAGGAGTGTTTGGAGGAAAACCTGAGACCTTGTCATCGGGCTTTTGCGGAAAATAGCATTCAAGTTTATAAATTACTCCTTTCATCATCGGGCTTTTGCAGAGAAATCTGAAGGTGCTTTTTTGGCGTCTACAGAAGCCCCCACTTTGATCGAGCTTGAGTAAAAGCGAAGATCAAAGTATTCCAAAGGCGGCATGCAGGATGCTGATGTGCACACGGTGTGTGAGGGTGTACAGTATGTATGCATATAAAGACAAACCTGAGTTGAGACATGCTCGTAGCGTGTTAAGATTTCATCTCTATGAACACAAGAAAAATTAAAGGTTATGGTAGCAGGATAGAGCACCGCTCGTAGATGATATAAACTTCTGCTGGGGACCTGTATTCAGAGTGAATGAAAAAGTTAGTAATGCTTTGAGAATGATCAACGTGGAGTGCTTCGACAAACAGTGACTAAAACCACTCAGCGGGTGTCGAGATTCCGTCCCTGTACGATAAACGTAAAAGTCAACGAGATAGCGCGATTAAAAATAACGGCTGCAAATGGTAAATAACGTGAGAGTGAATAGTATAAATGCTTTATCGAGCAAATATTGACTAAACACTACTCGGTGGATGCCAACATTCCGTCCCAGCACAAGAATCGAAAAGGTCGACGAGACAGCGCGATCAAAATGACGACTGTAAAATGGTTAAAACACATGAACAATTTAAGTGCAATAGTTTAAGCAATCATTGACTGAAACATATATAAAAAAAATAAAAATAAATGGACAGTATAACTGCAACAGTTTAAGCAATCATTGACTGACACATAATAAGTAACCTCGCAGAAGGACAGTTTAACCGCAATACCTTAAGCGATCATTGACTGACCCAAAATTTGTGATCTCGCAGGAGGACAGTTTAATCGCAATAGCTTAAGCGACCATTGACTGACCCCAAATTGGGATATTTGGTAAGGCCAATAGACTTTTTGGGCTTAAAAATATGTTTGGCACTCTGGGCGGTGAGAGTCGGCGCTGCATGTTTTCGAAATTCAGTATTTTGGACCTGTAAAATATAATTGGGTTAGTTTTACCTGAAAGTAGTTGGTACCGTAAAATGGGCCAACTGTCGAATTTGAATTTGTGGGTCAAAGGGACTCGCTCCCGCGCGCTTGGTACTGATATTCGCCGCGAACGAACTGGAATAACGATTTCTGGGCTGGAAAAAGAATCGTGGGACAGTAGGTGGGGCCTGCGTTTGCAGGGCCTGCTGGGCCGCTAGCGGCGCTGGGCCTCAAATGAAGGCCTTCTTCGCCGAGCCTATTGTCGAGAGCATTGTCGAAAGCCACCATTGTTGAGTGCTCCACTTTGCTTGAGGTAAGTCAATTCTTGACCAAATTCTTCGATTTTTGTCTTGAACTTGCTTATTTTTCCGCCTAGTTGCTGAATTCTGAGTTTCATTGTTGAATAGGTGCTTGTTTCTTGCGAATCTGAAACTTTCAATTTCCCACTTGTAGAGAGAGAAAGCTTCATTGTACTCCCATGGCTCCCGCAGACAAAGGAAAACGTCCCATGGGTGAGGGGGAGGATGATCGGGACCTCTTCCGTACTGGGCTTTCGTCTACTAGGACACCTCCAACCCATCGTTCGGATGGAACTCGACTGTATCAGGACTCATTTATGCGACTGGACTGACGCCCGGCTAGAGTTTGGAACTGTAGTATTTTACTACCGGAGAGGCAGAGTCATCTGTCTAACCCTGAGCCGGTATGTTTTCTGACTCTCTTTTTTTTTCTGTTCAGCATATATATTTTTTTGAACTGAAAATTTGAACTGTTAGTGCTTCGGCACACGAACAAATTGGTACTTGTACTGGATTGGTGGTCAGCTGTATATAATCTGTATGAAATTATTTTAGCTGTATTTGTAGTATATGGGGTGTTGAGAAAATTTTGTTTGTTGGCTAGGGTGTTGGCATTTTGTTGTAGGCTCATGGGTCTACCTCCCATTGGGCTATGATGTTGGAGACTTTTTCTGTTGGAGCTAGGAACTTGGTATTGGGCTCGGGTTTTGACCATTTCCTGACTGTTATCCTTGCTTGTCACTCTGGGGATTCTAGGATTATTACTAGGGGGCTATTGGAGAGGTTCTGGGATTCCACGAACACTTTTCATACGACTGTAGGAGAGATGTTCCCTACCCCTTATCAGTTCGCTGTGTTGATGGCTACTGGCAACAGAGTGATAGGTTACTCTAGCTTTATGGGCCTGTGTCTGCCCATTTCGCTAAGGATCGGGTTTCTTTGGTGCGGTTATGGGCGGCTTTGGCGGAGCAGCGGCTTACTGAGGAGCAGAGAGCCCGTATCTTCCTGGCATGCTTGTTTGGGTCGATCATTTTCGCTCAAAAGAAGAGTGTATGTCAAGTCGGTTTCTTGACATGTTTAGAGGATTTGACCAAGGTTCATGAGTACAACTTCGGCGCTTCTGCCTATGCTTCCTTGGAGGATACTGGAGGTAGGCCCATCTGTTTCTCTCTTCTTTTTCTTTGCCCGTGTATGCTTTTGGATTTGGAGCTTACTTTCTTGCTTGTATGGCAGCTGTGGTTCTTTGAGTATTTTCCGGCCTTTGGTCCTCACAGTCTTGGTTTGAGGATGTTCCCGCTAGGTTCACGGTGATTGGTAGGGATAACCACTCGTTTACCTCTCTGGAGCATTTTCGGGCTACTTTTGAGAGTCACGCCGCGTCTATGGTATGTTGTTGACTTGTGCATATATTCTCTTTGGTCCATTTGGTGTGAATGGACTTTTGAACTGGTAACCTGCAGGTGTCATGGTCCGCTTTGGATGGTATTCCTGGGGTTCCGCTCCATATCACTATGGAGTCTTTTAGGGTGTCCTCCTTGCAGGTGGTCTTCGAGGGGCCATTCGGCTTTGTATGGTACCTGGGGGAGCGCTTGACCTGGCTGATTTATCCGACATTGGGTAGTCACTTGGTTCCGGAGGACCCTCCATTGACCATGTTCTATTTGCGCGGTCTGAGTGTGCGGGACTTGGGAGTCGTGGCTCGTGGTATGGCGACCACGGAGTTTCTTATGCCGGAGGTTGTTGGCTTGGACCGCACGGTCGTGTACCTGGCTTACTACTTGGATCGTCTGATGCCGGATCTCACTTCTGAGGTAAGAAATTTATTTGCATCTTTTTAGCCATATGTGTGATATACTGACTTCTTGTGTCCCGCAAGCGGATCGTCTAGCTCCTCAGGGTCCCAGGAGGTCCCATTCCAGAGTTCCTCGGGGCCAGCCCCCAAGCGTGACCTTGTCGTGGGGAGAGTGGGGGACGCATAGTAGAGGAGTTCCCTCTACATATGGCTGATGAAGACGCTGTGGAGGGCTTGCCTTTGCCTGACGGTTGTACGGTGGTAAGTTCCTTTTTATCCCTTCTTGTTTGCTTCTTTTTTTTTTTGCAGTTGACTCGGGAGCAGACATCTCAAATCTTCAAGCTCATTCACCTGTTGAAGAAAAGCTATGGCCGGGTGATGGGCAAGGGGAAGAGTTCTCGGTCTAAGACTGTTTATGTAAGTAGACTTTCATCCTTTGTTTGGCTAACTGAAGTGCTTAACTTAACATCTCGATCTTGATTGTTTGCAGATGTCTTAGTCTTCGTCCTTGGTGGGACCTCGACATTCTTCTGCTGCGAGGGCCTCTTCGGCGAGCAGACCGTCTGTTGCTCGTTCACCTCCCGTAGCTGTGACCAGGCTTCCTGTTGATGAGGTGCCCGGACCTTCTGTGCCGTACAATCCTGAGATGTTCTCCTCTGCGGGTTTCCAGCCTTCACTTGATAGCAAGCCTATTGTTACCCCGACGACTGGAGGTTGGGCGAAGGCCCCTGGATGGGATGTGCCGTATACTGGGCCTTCGTATCAGGATGTAGCTATGGACTTTGCTAGTCAAGCCACAGAGAGCCTCTTCGGAGCGGGGTTTTCGGCAGGTACCCCCATGCGCGCACTAGCATATGATAGGCGGGACATGAGGCCTGACAACGACAACATATGCCCATTTATAGCTCTTCTCTCCATTATTCGGCTGGGAACTATGGTCAGGGGCCGTCCGTCGGGCCTCATATCCCCTATTAAGAAACTGACCAGCTCGTCGGGCCTCATATCTTTTGACACTGAAACATTGGACAAGGCTTCCAGAATGGCTTGTCGGTGTTCGTAGGACGAGGCAAAGAGCTGCCAAATGGAGATTTCTGCCTTGATCCTTTTGAGTTGTCCTGTGATGGGAGATTCTTTGTCTTTGGCCGGAATTTCTTGAGCTTCTTCTTCGGCTGGAGGCTGAACTCTGTCACTATAGATATTTGGTGGCCTATAATAACGACCAGAACGTGTCAAATGGGCCACGCCTACGGGAGATCTGGTTTGGACCTCCCATACGTCTTCCTCGTCACTGTCCCATATTCCGGCAATCTCGAGCCCCAAGGCATCTTCAATACTAATATGCAGGATTGCTCCTAAAGGGTTGTTTGAGTTGCTAGGTGTTTGACCAGGTTTTGGTAAGGGTATGGTACCGTTCTCAATTCTATCTTGGATAGCATGTTTAAGAGCCCAACAGTTGTCAGTGTCATGCCCTTTTCCTTGATGGTACTTGCAGTATTCGCTCTCTTTCCAGTTGCGGCCCCTAACATAAGGTTCGGGGGTAGGTCCGATAGGCTGCAGCAGATTTTTCTTGATCATTCTTTCAAGAGCATGTGACAAGGTCATACCGAGAGGGGTAAATTCCCTTGGTGGCTTTATTTCAGCGTAGGTATTCACAGCAGCTACCTCATTAACCTGAGCACTAGAAGAGGCTCCAGCAGTTGTCCTCTTGTCTCTCCCATGAGTGAAAGGCTTAGGGGGGACTTGGTCTTTGTTTTTATTTAGATCATCTTTAATGAGGATGCCAACGTCATAAAGACGCTGGTATGAGTCAATAGCCTGATATTGAAGATGGTTCTTGTAGGCTGGTTGCAGGTTCTTAATGAAATGCCTAATCTGTTCAGTTTCGGAGGGTCTTTCAACCATTTTAGCTATCTTGGATTTTCATCAACGGAGGAATTTAGTAAATCCCTCGTTCTTCTCTTGAGTGGTGATTTCAAGTTCTCTCAAGGTGATGGGGAGCGTAGCGTTGTCCTTGTATCGAGCCAGGAAGACTGTGGTAAAATTGGACCAGGTTGGGTAGCTTTCCAGATCAAGGGTGTAGAATTACCGCCGAGCATGCGTATCAAGGGTCTGGGGAAACAAATGGGCATAGAGTTTCTTGTTGATTCCCCTTAGAGCCATAGCGGTAGTGAAGGATTTCAGGTGATCCTGAGGATTGTCGACTCCAGTGAAGGTGGGTACTTCAGGCATAGAGAATTTGGCCGGAAGTTTGCCTTTGATCTTAGTGTCAAACTTTCCTACATTGGCACTGTAGTTGGAAATCAGGCCGCTACTTTTGAGCACAGAGGTGATCTTAGCCAGTATGGCATTTGGCCCTTCTTCCTCAGAGTCGGAATCGGAGGGAACCCTCGTTTCGTCTTCTCTTACCCTTTCTATATCCTCAACCTTGAATCGTACTCTTTCTAGCTCACTCATGAGTTCATCCAGTCTATCATCAGTGGTCTTAGGCATCGCGATGTTGGGAGGAGTGATAGGTGTGGAGAAAAATGTATGTAGTGATGGCGAATTTATGGATCGTGAGGCTGTTTGTGATGGAGGTAAACGAGAACCTGGCGGTGTAGACGGTTGCAGACGAACCAGCCTCGCCGAACCCAACTTTTCTCAAGGTTTCTTTTCTTCTTCGGACTCCCTATCCTGAATAGGAAGCACGGAGCACTTAGTAACTTGAAAAACAAAACCACGAGACTCTCATCTAAGAGAAATGTTGACCCACATATAGAAAAACATATTGTCCTAAAAAAAAGGTCCTTAAGCCTAAAAGCCCGAATATTTCCCTAATGTCAAAGGAAAATAAAGTCAATAAACGAAAATAATAAAAATAGAAAAATAATAATTCTCCTTTTTTTTTCTAGACTCAAAGAAAATGAAAAATGGGATAAAATAAAATAAAAGAATTTCGATCTCTTTTTTTTTTATTTTGATTTTTTTTCTCGGCGGCTTTTTTTTTTGCTGATTTTTTCTTTTTTTTTTATTTGACTTTTCCTTTTCTTTTTTGACCGAATCTGAATTGCATCAAAAGAAAAAGAAAAATGAAGAAATAGAAAAAGGGAGAGGGGAAATTGGGAGACTAACTCTTTTTTTGCTAAAAGATCCTAAAAAACTGTTCATGACATTTAGAATATATCATTGGGAAAATGACGAGTGTTCATTGAATTTGAATTCTCGCACCATCTTCGGACATTAGGAACTAGCTAAAAAAAAAGAAAAGGTTCCTAACACGTAAGTACATGTTGGCACATAATCACGATATTCATGCATTCAGCCAAGCATTACAACGACATAATTACAGGAAAACATGTGATTAGACGGACATTACAACGACACAGGCGCAACAAGCAAGCGGATGCATGAATGTAGGCTAGAGGCTTTTGGCTCCTGTGAGGTTACCACGGCAAATTACAATTTCCGTTCGGCGGATGGTCGACACATCAATTGTAATTCTTTTCATCAACAAGGATTGATGAGTCATGGGTGAGGAAGCGTCGATTTTCACGATAGGACAACTGTATATTCCTTTAGATATACGGGTTGTCTACGAGTTGCGACACAAACTTCCTCGAGGGTCGATAAGGGTCAAAAGATTGTGCCAAAGCACATGCAAATGATGCAATATATGAAACATATTATTAAACAATTAAGCAAACTTGACTTTCGAGTCTCACCCTCTTAAATAAATCCCCAGTGAAGTCGCCACAGTAAGGACCCGGGATTTTCGTCCAATCCAACGTTATTGGTTTCCACGGAGTATGTCCTTATAGAAAATTTGTAAGCTGGGGGTTTAGATAAGTTCAAGGAACCGTCGAGTTAGAAAAACTTTTCTAAAGACTTGAATTGAATAAAAACCATAAAAGAGGTCACAAATCTGCTATCGGCGTTTTATCGAAGGGACAAACCGAAGGGACAACCCAATAGCGCGATAAGTGAACTGATTATGTTTTTAGAAAGACTCTCGCTCATATAGAACATATGAGTACCCAAGAATAAAGGGTTCGGGGGCGAAGATACGAGGTGAGAAGGTGTTAGGCACCCAACTCGCCCGTATTATGACGACCTCTACTAACTCAAGTTTGCTTAATAATTTAAGAACATAATTCCCATGCAAACCGGATTAACAACCTAGACTTAGACTATTAATTGGTTCATCACAAGCATCACAACATATGGGAGGGGGGGCGAAGGTACGAGGTGGGAAGGTGTTAGGCACCCAACTCGCCTGTATTATGACGACCTCTACTAACTCAAGTTTGCTTAATAATTTAAGAACATAATTCCCATGCAAAATCGGATTAACAACCTAGACTTAGACTATTAATTGGTTCATCACAAGCATCACAACAGATGGGGGGGGGCGAAGGTATGAGGTGGGAAGGTGTTAGGCACTCAACTCGCCCGTATTATGACGACCTCTAGTAACTCAAGTTTGCTTAATAATTTAAGAACATAATTCCCATGCAAAACCGGATTAACAACCTAGACTTAGACTATTAATTGGTCATCACAAGCATCACAACATTTATTTTAACCCTTGTTTAGACATGCATTAGCTTTGACAAGTTGGGCAGCACAACGACTATACAGACAATATTTAGGAAGCGATAAAAACGTTATTCTAGCATGATATCTACATTATGAATACTAGAAAATAAACAATTAAGCAAGCAATTTAATTTGAGCCCTCAGGAATTAGTACCTGAACTGTAGGCTATATTTGACAAAAATAGTAAAAGACAAGATCTTAAGTTTGGAAGAAAGAGGGGGAAGCTCAGAGTCAATACTACTGCGAATAGAGGTTGTCAACTGTAGACAGTGTGTTTTGAACTGAGGGTGGAGGTTGTATTTATAGGCGTGGAGGAGTAGGGTTGGACGGCTGAAAAAGAGTCGAAAATCAAATTGGGCTTGTAAAAAGAGTCGGACAGAAGCCACGTCAGCGCCGCTAGTGGCCCTGGGAATCTAGCGGCGCTGGCTAAGGCCGCAGACGGCTGTCAGCTGCCAGCTGGATGTCGTCATAATGACGACATCCAGTCTATTTTTATTTTTCGGAGGAATTTTAGTATTCCGAAAAATATGAAAAGACTATTTTACCCTTGAGCTATAAAAGACTGTTCTACCCCTGAATCGCAACTTGGCGACCGGGAGTCGGAAAGAGGCATGAGAGGTGTCAATGGAAAGCTCTTGAACGAGGCTTTTGAATGGGTTGGAATAAAGGAGTGTTTGGAGGAAAACCTGAGACCTTACCTTAAATATTAAAGTAAAAATAGTGTTCAAAGTTTATAAATTACTCCTTTCATCATCGGGCTTTTGCGGAAAAATCTGAAGGCGCTTTTTTGGCGTCTACAGAAGGTGTTAGGCACCCAACTCGCCCATTTACAACAACTGCATTTACTAATCGATTCAATGTAATTATTAATGCTACGGTTCCAAACAGGGTTCAATTTGTCCAAATTCCAAGTTTTAACTAATGGGTTGAACAAACATTATTATTGTGACCACTTTTAACAATTTATCAAGTTACATAGTTTTATTGCTAGAAAACGATAAATATGCTAAAACATGCGAGTTAGAAGGCAAACAGATAATTCGTCCATCAGTCCACAAACAAAGCATAATTTAATCATAAGAAGCAATAACATGCAAAATATACATTTATCCATCCATTAATTAGGCTTAATATAAGCCCTTTTGCTCAAAACGCGCCATGCATGTAGATATCACATAAACCAAATTCGTTAGTAATAACAAGCAATATGAAATTTATTGAAAACCCTCAGGTTGGATTACCTGGATGCTCACAATGAACTTATTGGGTTGTTATGCTTGAATTCTTGCTCTTGACGAAGTATGAGGGTTTATTTTACGATGTTAGGGCTAACCTTTAAATTTCCCAACCTGAGAGAGAAACTGCCAACCTCTTCAACTGAACCCTAAGGTTTGTTTATATAGAAGAGGGGGAGCTGTCAGGGTTTGGCACGGAAATCGAATGGGCCTCGAATTTGCCGTCCGCGAAAAAGGGTCCATCTGGCCATACAACTAGGCCGCGCGGCTGAGCCGAAAGGACAAGCGGTCAAGCCGCTTAACGGCCTAGCCGCTTGTCTTAGCGGCCACCGCTTGAAGTCAAGCGTGGCCGCTTGGACCTGCAACGACATGCCTGTATAGGCGCTTGACTTCTTTTCTAAGCGGGGGAGGCATTTCCGAGGGGGTCCACGCGAGATTGACTGAGTTCCCTTATTTGACCAAGGATTGACTCAAGGGTTTGGGTTCCCTTTCGGGCCCTTAGGTTCAAAGAGGCCTATCTCTCAGTTTTGGACCCCAATTGAATTGAGTCCAAGTGGTTTGGATCACCTGTACAAAAGGCTTCCACTAGTTAATTCAAATGAACTGGGTAATCATCAGAGCAATTATTCTCGCAACCCAAGTTCGAGCAAAATCCAATCCTTTCATCATCGGGTTTTTATGGGGACTTATCATAGACGCAATTTTTGGTGTCTATAGAAGCCCCTACTTTGGCCGAGCTCGAATAGAGCGAAGGTCAAAGTATTCCTGTGCCAATACTTGCATCAAAACAGGCAAACTGAATGAGGTGACAATCAGTTAGAGATAAACAATTATCATTTTAGGATAAAGTAATAATTTCCCCGGTTTATTTGACCGAGAATTTGACCCTATGCTGTAGGTCACACAATAAATGTCATTCGACTATTAGTCCAACGGAGAGACCCTGTGCTGTAAGTCTCACAATAAAATATTTCGTTAGATAAATGATAAAAATCATTCGATTTTTAGTCGAAGAGCGACCCTATGTTGTAGGTCAAACTATAAACGTCCTTCGATTTTCAGTCGAAGGGGAACCCTGTGCTGTAGGTTGCACAATAAAAGTATTTCGTTAGAAATAAGAATAATGATAAAAATCATTCGATTTTTAGTCGAAGGGTGACCCTGTGCTGTATGTCAAACAATAAATGTCCTTCGATTTTCAGTCGAAGGGGAACCCTGTGCTGTAGGTTACACAATAAAATATTTCGTTAGAAAGAAGAGAAATGATAAAAAAAGATCCTTCGATTTTTAGTCGAAGGGTGACCCTGTGCTGTAGGTCAAACAATAAACGTCTTTCGATTTTTAGTCGAAGGGGAACCCAGTGCTGTAGGTTACACAATAAACATCCTTCGATTTTCAGTCAAAGGAAAACCCTGTGCTGTAGGTCACACAATAAAAGTATTTCGTTAGAAATAAGATGAGTAGTAAATGTTATTGTAAAGGGTAATAAAATGTTGCTCAGACCTTAGGCCGGATGCGAGTCCATGCCATTAGGCCGAGTATAAATGAACAAACCTGTAGGTTTAGGGTAGGCCCGCTTTCATGAACGGACTTTGGCGCGCAAATAACTACTACGGGCCTCACGTGGGCCCACTGATTTTGAACCAATGGCCCTTAAAATGTCATAAGAGAGAGAGTGAGTCAGGCGGTCAAACCGCCAAGTCAAGCAGTCAAACCGCCAGGTGGAGCAGCTAAACTGCTTGCTGGTGCGGCTACGCCGCTTGCTGGAGCGGTTGAACCGCTCCCCCTAACGGTCAAGCCGTTGGGAGGCCAAGCTGCTTGGCTTGCGGTTCAACCGCCAGCTGGGCGGTCTGACCGTCCACCTAAGCATTTGGACCGGCTGCTAGGTTTTCAGCGTGTGTGCATAAAAAGGAAAGGGGGGAGGCCGAAATGAGTCATCTTCCCCATTTCAAGCCTTCTCCTTTCTCTTTCCTCCATTTTTCTTCAAGCTCTCAACCTCCATCAAAGCTCCTAGATCCAAATCTTGAGGTTTTCTTGCTCAAATTCTTAGTAGAACTTGATTTTGTTAGTTGTTCTCGTGTTTTTGAGTATCAAAACTCAAAATTGTGTGAATTTGTGAGTTTTGTGAGTTTCACTCAAATTTCCAAAAACTCCATTTTGCTCTTCGTCCATGGCTCCTAAATTTAGAGGAGGTAGGAAAAGGAAGGAGCAAGAGATTGTTGTTCATAAGGCCCCGAATGTTTTCACTCGGATTTTCGTTTCCGATATACCCCATCACCGGGTGGGTGAGCACCGGTTAGTCCAAGACGAGTTCACTCGTAGTGATTTCCATCCTACGGATCGTTGGGAGCCCAGCGATCTTGTTTTTAAGAAGAAGGAGCATTTGGTTACCGTTGGTACCAAATGTCGGGTATGTCGTTTTTTTTTCTTTTGCTCTTTTACACTTAGAAATTCATGTGTAGGCAAACATAGAATTTTAGGTTGAGAACTGTAGTGTAGCTAAATGTGAAAAAACTAATTTGCGTGAAATTGTTTTTTCTTGCTAATTTGTGAATTCTCACAGGTTCCTTGTATCATATATATTTTGCATGTGGAGAATGAATTTGTGTGAAATTCATCTTTAATGGTGGAAAATAACTTTGTACGAAATTTATTCCCGTTATAATTATCATTTATTTTTTTTGTGAAAATAAACTTGAGTGAAGTTTATTTTTATTGTGGTGGTAGATGTTTTTTTTTTTTTTTTGAGTATATTCGTGGAGAATAAACTTGTGTGAAATTCATTCTCGTTAAAATTTACTCTTGTTATATTGATTTAATTAAGATGCTAAATTTTACGAGTTGTAAAAATTTAGGACTAAAACCGAAGACTGGTAGTTGTTGCTAGGATCACCTAGCTAATTGTCTTTGCAATTATTGTGTTGTATAGGACGTAGACACTACCATGCGGGGTTACGGTAGTCTTCCCGACATCGATAAAGCCCGTAGGTACGTGACTCCCGCGGTCAACGCTATTGTGGAGCGTTGTGGCTTCGGTTATTTTTTAGCGTCCATCGCTTCTGCTGAGCGCTCTGACCGCTTGCTCGTTAGAGGTCTTGCGGAGCGGTATTGGGATACTACAGTACTTTTCATTTTCCCATGGGCGAGATCATGATCACCTCTTTCGAGTTCGGTCTCATTTTCGGGCTCCCTTGCACCGGTATCCCTCTCACTTATGGAGAGGTGAGTAGGGACGACATGGTGGAGATGTTTGGCCTTTTTGGGGCCAACTGGAATGGTAGGGAGTATGGACAGACTGACGTCATGGTCCAGTTCTTGATCGCCCCGAAGAAGCTGAAGAAGGTCACGGCAGAGCAGCACGCTCGCCTTTTCTTGGCCTATGTTCTAGCTTGTTCCGTCTTTTTGGATAAAGCTAGTAGGTACCATGTTCGATATTTCCCGTGCTTGCTGGATTCGGACAGAGTTGCGGAGTACAATTGGGGTCTTCCCGCATACTCTTGTCTTCTTCGGTGCTTGAGGCAGTCCAGCCGCCTCAGTGGAGAGGAGGGCGCGTCTCGCGTATCCTTGGTCATTTATTGGAAGGTTATGGAGGTAATTTCCTTTTACCCTTCTTATACTTTGTGTCTTTGGCCTTTTGCTCACAACTTGTGCCTAATCCATGTGCTTTGCATGTCTTAGATTTGGTTTTACGAGCATTTCTCCGACCTTGCCCCTCTTCTCGAGGCGGAGGATTTGTCCTTTTCCGGTGATGCAGACCTGGAGGGGACGGGCATCTTGCCCATTTACTACGCTGCACGCCCTCAGGGATGCAATATATCCCTTGACCAGTCAGGATGTAAGTGATTATCCTTTGTGCTTTTATCACATTTTTCATCCTTTTGTGTGCTCATTCTTTGCTTTTGTAGGTCGACTGGTTCCCCTGGACGGATTACCTCCCGGGTCTCTCGGACAGATTCTTGGGTGCTCGGGAATATGACCAGAGGAGGATTCTCATTGAGGGTCCTTTCGATTTTGAGTGGTTCTTGGGAGAGAGACTGACTAGGCAGACTTTCTCCGACCTTCCGGCTACGAGGATTCCTTTGGATCCTCCAGATTCTATGCTTTATGATTGTCACCTTACTCTGAAGCAGGTGAGGATGGCCGTCGTTGGGGCGAATGCCCTGGAGTATTTGCTTTCGGCTGATCCTAAGGTGGATCTCATGGTGGCATATACTGATTTTGTTGAGGCTCGGTTGTGCCCCAACTTCTCTACCGACCCTGTAAGTAATGTACTTTTGTTACTTAATTTCGTTTGGAAACTTAGAAATGTGTCTGATATTTTAAAGTTTTGCAAAGTGCTGCGAGTTCTTCGTCGTCTCATGCGACTGCCTCTTCTCTGTGCCCTACTCCTTCTATGTCGGTGAGTTATACAGGAGCGGACTGGTCACCTCAGGTTCTACTGATTTCTGAGTTTCGTGGCCCTGATGAGGAGGTTGAGGGATTGCCTCTACCAGCTGGTTGTAGGGGGGTAAGTGAGAATCTATTGTGATTTGCAATATTTCCTTTGTGTTTATACTGACTCTTTTCTTTATGTGCACAATTGGATGCTGCTGAGACGCGGAAGATCTATAGGGGCATGCAAGCCCTTAAGAATTGGATTTCCAGATTCGCGTCTCGGAGTGTATGCACGAGTCGTCGGTCCGACGTTCGTGAGGTATGCTCGTTTCAAGTAATAGTGCTTGATTTGAATTTTTTGTAATTTTCTGACCTTGAGCTTATTTCGCAGCCTGTTCCTGCGGTGAGGCCTCCTAGGCCTCCAGTTATTCGTGCTTCGGAGTTCGTGTCTACACCGCAGCGTCCTCCTCCTAGGCAGGAGAGTACGGAGGTGCGTCAAGGGACGCCTCGAGCTAGAGTGGATACGGGGAACCTGCCCCAAGTGCCTTTTCTTCCGCAGTGTCCTGCACCGCCTCCCTATATGGGGTATCCGGGCTATCACATGTCTATGTATCCTCCAGTCCCTACGAGGGGTTCTTGGAGTCAGGAGAGTAAGGGGTATGGCGGCTATCCCGGCATGTTGGAGCAACCGTGTCATTTACTGGATCCCGCTTACTTCACGGGTTCATTATTTGCTTTTGACCTTAGAGCTTGGGCGATGTCTCAACCCGGTCCTTCAGGTGCTCCATCATCGAGTGGACCCGGAGAGTCGTCTCAGGCGGGTCTGAGTACTGGTGAAGATGGCCAGTGATATGTGTTGTAGTGCATTTTGAACTTTCGGGCTTGTATTAAACCTGCTATAAATATTGCATTTTATTCACGCACAAAAATATCACGCAAATGCCCATATGTGAATTTAATCATCTAATTTTCGAATGGGAAATCACAAAACACGATATCCGAGAATTTAGGCGTCCCGAGAATTTAGCATATTTGGGATACCCCTTCCCCTAAAACAATAAAAATAAGGTAAAGAAAAAGAAAATAGGAAAAGATAAATAAAAGGGAAAATATTAATAAAGAAAATAAAGAACCAAAAAATAAAAGCAATAAAGAGTGGAACTTGATAATCAAAATAAAAAGAAGGAAAGAAAATAAAAACGGAATAAATAGAAAAGTGGCAGGAGCCAAAATTAAGGTAAGAAAGATCTAAGGGAAGGCTTTTAAAATCTATCCAAGTGGGAATTAGGAAGGTAGAGCTCGGTCAATGGAGAGGTCGTGTGGACCGAAATTGTCTCGCAAAGTTGTATCCCAGGCGCCTATAGGGTGGCCGCTAGAGCTCCTAGCGGTTGTGCTAGAGCTCCAGCAGTTGCCGCCTGGGCAAGCGTGCCGCTTGGGCCAGCGGTTTGGCCGCTTGTCCTAGCGGTCATGCTGCTGGCCGGAGTGGCTCAGCCGCTCGTCCTAACGGCTAAGCCGTCCGGACTAGCTGGGAGGCTGTCTGGCCCCTTTTTCGTCGGTTGTCTGAATTTCCTTAATTTTTCAACGAGTATCCAATCGTGATCTCTATATAGTCGGGTTTCCTCTTCTTCTCTTGTTACCACTTACTTTGAGCCCCTAGAGAGAGAAAATTCCTTGAGAGCAAATCCTTAATCTTAACAATGGTGAACTTTGATGATGTCTTTGATGCTTGGCTGACCTCCATGATTGTAGAGGAGAGGTTAGAGCTTACCCCCTTCCATCTTAACGCCTTCTTTCACCTCAAACAAGTTAAAATTTTGTGGGACTTTCTTCATACTTCCATTGAGTTTTGGGACCCAAAGTTCCATGTTTTTCGTTTTGGTGCTCATGAGATGTGCCCGTTGGTGGAGGAGTTCTCCGATATCATTGATTTTTCAACCGAAAGCCCTCCCGCCATTCCTTACTTGGGGAACGCTTTTGCGGGTGATTTTCAAAGGTACCTCGGGTTGTCCCCCCGTCAAGTGGGTCAAGTGCTTCATGGTGAGGATGTTGATCTCGCCAAGCTCGTGACTTTCTTCACCTCTAGGGTCTGAGATGCGATGGATATGAGGTACAAGAAACGTGCCTTTGTATTTTGCCTCCTCCATCGTTATTTGTTTGTTGGTGGTAATGAAGACGCTCTTATTCCATCCGAAAAGAAGTCTACCATCAATAGGGGCAAAGCTTGCCTTCTTAGGGTGACCGAGCAAATTCAATGGGATAGCTCTCCTATGCACTTGGTTGTGGGAGAGACAATCCTTGCTTTAGATAGGCTCAAGAGCGATCCTCAAGAGTCTTTTACCGAGAGTCTTTTACTCCTTCAAGTAAGTTTTTTTGTGATAAAGCCTTAACCTTTGTGGATTTAACTTTATGTGGTGAAATTCTATCTTGTATTGACTTAAATTTTCCTTTTGTTGTTTTTGTGTAGATATGGCTTCAAGAGAGACTCCACTTGCTTGAGGCTCCCATTGACACTACGAAGTTCCTCCCTAAGCACTTTTCAGCGAGGCGCCGAAAGTTCTCCGAATCCTCTCAGAAGGAGTGGATAGCATACTTCTACACCGACATCGAACCGGCTTGGTTCGTCCCGTGGTGGCGTACCACCAAAATTGTAGGGTATAGTGAGAATGTGCCCTTTACGAGGATCATTGGTTTGTACACTTTGACGTTCTTCCTACCGAACCGCCTCCTCCGCCAATACGGCTTAAGACAAAAGATCCCGAATGTGAGTTGTGAACCTCCTCGCCAAAGGCCCTTAACATCCTCCTTGGTGTCTAATTGGGAACTGCACTGGAACCGTCGCCAAGTGTGGACTTATCCAGTGTACCCTCGTTCAAACGGGTTATCTAGCTTTTATGAGGAATGGATTTGTAGCGGTAACCATCAAGTCAACCAAAGGCTCCTAGAAGAGGAAAAAGAGTTGTTCAAAGCCCGCAAATATGATGACCCAAGCGGTATAAGGATAACTCCCATCGATAGGCCCACTAAACCTTCCAAACCCCAAACTAAGGGTAAGGGAAAAGGTAAGGGCAAGGCCCAATCTAAGAAGAGGAAGAATCTGGCCCACTCGACCAAACAAGTAGCTCCAATCAGGCCCAATGATCGCGAGGCCTCTTCTAGCTATGGTAGGGAAAGATGGGCTCCAAAAGAACGAATGGAACTTGATAAGCCTAGCGAGTCCGTCCAAGAGCCCGAAATTAAGGACAAGGAGGAGTAGTCCACCTCTAGTTGTCTAGCAAGTCTTGTTCTTTTTGCTTAGTAGTATAATTCAAATAACGGGTTTGCATGCCAAGTAGATGTAGTTTAGAATTGCCCTTTTATTTATTTATTATTGCACCTTTTTTTTTTTAAGAGCATGTAACGGACTTTAGTCATATTAATGAAAGACTTGCTTACTTTGCATTAATCGAATGGATTAAAATTCCCTCAGAGATTTATTTTATTAAAGTGGTCGGCCCAAGTTACATAGGTTACCTACATATCTATGCGGAATCAGGCCAACGTAGTTCGTAAAACCAAATCTCATTTTTTTTTTCGGTCGTGGGCCCCGCGTGGACGGGTTTGACCGATTTTGACTTGGACTTGGTGCCTTAGTGGGCTCTCTCAAAGATTCAATATTTTATGCATAGAATCGCTTAAGTTTGTCCATATTTGTGAGTTGAGTGAACTCGTTGCCGTCTAAATCCATTAACTTTACCGCTCCACCGGATAGTATTGTCTTGATAATATATGGGCCGGCCCAATTAGGCTTGAACTTTCCTCGAGGGTCGACTACAATTGGTCTTACCTCTTTTAGGACTAAGTCTCCTCCTTTTAGTCCTCTAGCCTTAAATCATTGATCAAAATGTCTGGTCATCCTTGCTTGGTAGACATGACTGTAATGTATGGCATTTAGTCGTCTTTCATCTAGCAAGACCAGTTGTTCATACCGGGCTTGGACCCAATCTACCTCGGGTAATTCACTTTCCAAAGCTATCCTTAAAGAAGGGATTTCTACCTCGACTGGGAGTACCGCCTCCATTCCGTATACTAAAGAATAAGGTGTTGCTCCCGTTGAGGATCGAATAGTGGTTCTATATCCCCATAAGGCGAATTGCAGCTTGTCGGGCCAATCTTCGTAGTTTTCCGTCATCTTAGCTATCATTTGCTTCACGTTCTTGTTTGCGGACTCTACGGCTCCATTCGTTTGTGCCCTATAAGGTGAAGACTGTCGATGTTGGATTTTAAACTTAGTGAAAAGTTCGGTAACATCCTTTTTGAATTGGGTCCCGTGATCACTTATGATTTCGTGGGGTACTCCATATCTGGTAATGATGTTGTCATGTATGAACTTTTCCACGTGCTTTGACGCTATTCTTGCATACGAACGAGCTTCAACCCATTTGGTGAAATAATATATCGCGACTAGTATGTATTCATGGCCTCCTTTTCCCATAGGGGAGATTTCTCCAATGATGTCAATGCCCCATGCGGAGAACGGTCATGGTGAGGTGAATGTATTTAGAGGAGTAGGAGGTCTATGTTGTAAATTGGCGTGGAATTGGCAGCATGTGCACTTTCTCACGTACTCAATACAGTCTTTCTCCATTGTAGTCCAATAGTATCCTTGCCTTAGGATTTTCTTGACCAAGGTCAGTCCATTCATATGGGGACCACATACACCATTATGTATGTCGCTCATGACTTTGCTTCCCTCACGTTCCTTTAGACATAGAAGACTTAGCCCTTGTGGTGTCTTTTTATAAAGTTTGCCCTACACATGTATGTAATGTGCGGCTAGTCTTCTTAAAGCCCTTTGTGCCCTAGGTGTTGATTGTGGAGGGTAATTGCCTTCGGCTAATAGGTTGAGAATGTTAGTAAACCATTTTTCTTCTTCCTCCTCATTGGCGCATACTGTGAGTGCATTACAAAAGGCGGGCTCAGTGCGCCTTTGAATGTGAACGGGCATAGAGATTACATCATCTGGAATATTTATCATGGAGGCCATCTTTTCTAAGGCATCCGCGAACTGGTTGTCATCTCTAGGAAGGTATGTAAAACGGACGTGAGTGAAATATTTGGCTATCTTTTCAAGATATTCCTGGTAAGGTGTTAGGGATTCGCTTTTCACTCTCCACTTTTTGGAGACTTGATTTATGATGAGAGTTGAGTCTCCATATACCTTTAGGTCCTTAATTTGTAGTTCTATTGCCGCTTCTAAACTAATGATGCATGTTTCATATTCGGCGCCGTTGTTAGTTACCTCGTGGTCTAATTTGACGGCTATGGGAGTATGCGCGCCTTCTGGGCTGACTAATAATACTCCTACGCCATAACCTTTTTGGTTTGATGCTCCGTCAAAGTATAACTGCCAAGTGGTTTCTTCGACACTCATTATTCCTTCATCGGGAAAGTCATGTGTATCATCTTCGCTATTAACTGGGTTTTCAGCGAGATGTTCAGAAATGGCAAGTCCTTTGATTGCCTTTTGGTGTTCAAAAGTTAGATCTAATTCTGAAAGCATGACAGTCCACCTTGCTATTCTTCCACTAAGAATGGGTTTTTCGGACAAGTACTTTAGTGGATTCATCCTTGACTTTATATGGATAGAATGTTGTAGCATGTAGTGTCGAAGCTTCTTTGTTGCAGTGACCAGTGCGAGACACGTCTTCTCAAGTGTGGAGTAGCGCGTTTCGTATTCTAAGAATTTCTTGCTAAGGTAGTATATTGCATTTTCATCATTCTCCACTTTTTGGGCCAACAAAGCACCCATGGCGGTTTCTGTGACTGTTAGGTATAGCATAAGTGGTTTTCCCTGAATTGGTGGAACCAACACGGGTGGATTAGCTAAACACTCCTTAATTTTGTCGAAGGCTTGCTGGCATTGATCATCCCAGGTAGATTTGGTGTCCTTTTTGAGCTTTTTGAAGATGGGCTCGCATGTAATAGTCAATTTGGATATGAATCGACTTATATATTGGAGTCGCCCTAAGAATCCTCTTATCTCCTTTTCAATTTTGGGAGAGGGCATATCTCTTATAGCTTTGATTTTGGTAGGATCAATTTCAATGCCTTGTGCTTATGACAAATCCTAAGAGCTTGCCAGAAGTTACTCCGAATGCGCACTTTTGAGGATTTAATCTCATATTGTAGTTCCGAAGCCTGTCGAAGAATTTCTTTAGAGAGGGTTTATGCCCTTCTCTCTCCTTGGATGTGATGATCATATCGTCTACATTAGAGCTGTCAAAAGCTGAGACGACATGACAACACGACACGAACCGGATACGAATGTAGTGGGTTAGTGTTGAGAGGTTTTGACCCGTTTAATTAAATGGGTCGACACGAGTAACCCGTTTAGTTAAATGGGTTAGGTTAAGGTTGAGATTTCTGACACGAAAACAACCTGCTTACGACACGTTTAATTTTAATTGTCAAACTTAAGTTCAATATAATTGTAACAAGTAAATAATGTAATAGAATCTCACCTATCTTGAGCATTTTAATAATTTTAGACTGTTGAATATAGACTTATATGGTTAAAACTTTAAATTTGTAGGTAAAATTTTATATTTTTTCTCATATTTCAATAGTTTAGAATATAAGTAAAAATAAACAGGTTAACATGTCATTAAATAGGTAACAAGATTATTAAACAGGTCATGTGCAGGTCAAGGATTTTCGACACGATTAATAAATGGGTTAGGTTTGGGTCAATGGATTCTCGACACGTTTAACCTTGACACGAACACGACACAACCTGACCTATTTGACAGCTCTAGTCTACATACACCTCGGCTTCCTTGTGCATCATGTCATGTAGAAGGGAAGTTGCGGTTCTTTGATACATGTCAAGCATTCTTCAACCCGAAAGGCATGACGGTATAGCAATATGTTTCCAATTGGGTTATAAAGGTGGTTTTCTCCATATCTTCTTCTGCCATTTGTATTTGGTTATACCCTGCATAGCTGTCCATGAATGATAAGAGGGCATGTCCTGCGGAATTGTCCACCAGTACGTCTATATGTGGCAAAGGAAAGTCGTCCTTTGGACTTGCCTTGTTTAGGTCTCTGAAATCGACGGACATCCTTACTCTACCGTCCTTTTTTGGAATGGGCACTATATTAGCGACTCATTCTGGATATTGAGCGACCTGAATAAAACCTACTGCGAGCTGTTTCTGTACCTCTTCTTTGATTTTCAATGTCCACTCAAGTTTCATTCTCCGAAGTTTTTGCTTCACCGGTTTCGAATCAGGATTGAGCGGTATTGTATGCTGTGCTATCTCGCGACTTATTGCGGGCATATCTTTGTAGGACCAAGCGAAAAAGTCTATGTATTCTTTTAAGAGATTTATAAAGCTTTCTTGCTCTTTGGGAGTGCACGATAAGCCAATGCGCACTTGACGCGGCTCTTGATCGCTTGCAAGATTAATTAATTCTGTTTCTTCCACGATTGAAGTCTTTTGTTCATTCTCTAATAGTGCTTTAGTTACTTCTTTGGGCAATTCTTGTTCATCTTTTGAATTATTAGCTACTAAGTAATCCAAGAAGTAAGCAGAATCAGTATTCATTTCATTGATAGAGGAAATTGAAACATCAACTGAGCCATTACTATTGGCTTTAACATCATTAGACTTGCAAATAGACATAGATATGGGTAGACTACCCAACGTTAATTACTATGATCGCGCTCCCAACTCTTCGTACCGATTGTTTTCTTCCCAATCCTGGACAGCGGATAAGACTTAGAAAAGGAAAGACTAACAAGTTCCACAAAAGAAAAGTTTTAAAACAAAAGTGGAAAATTTCTATCTAGAATATCCTATCAACATAGTTACCCTTGAGGATTAAGTAATGGGTTTAGGTCAAAAGATATCGACGCGAGATAAAACAAAAGATATTACACTCTTGACTAAAAGGAGAGGGGAGAGATTTTATCTCGACTCAATATGGGATAAAGCAAAAGATATTATACTCTTGACTAAAAGGGAAAGGGAGAGATTTTATCTCGACTCAATATGGGATAAAGCAAAAGATATTATACTCTTGACTTAAAGGAGAGGGGAGAGATTTTATCTCGACTCAATATGGGATAAAGCAAAAGATATTATACTCTTTACTAAAAGGAGAGGGGAGAGATTTTATCTCGACTCAATATGGGATAAAGCAAAAGATATTATACTCTTGACTAAAAGGAGAGGGCAGAGATATTATCGAGATCTTTGACTAAAACTCACTACCTAAATTATGGGAAAGAATAAAGCATTAAATATCTTTCCTAAGGTAACGAGCATCATATAGAACATTCGGGGATATTGTTTCCTAAAAATAAAGATTCTAGACTCAATCTTAAGACAAAATCTAGACTCAAAAAGGAAAATATCCTAGTTGGGGTCTAACCTAATATTCTATGACGACCAAAACGACTACACAAAGATTGCGTTCACATATGGGCAAACAACACAACAGCGCGAATGACATGATCATGAAAATCTAGCATGGACATGAGACTGAGTTTCGACCTAAAACATCGGTTCTAGTTCATGCAATGGGGTAGGCTTAAAGGATTTTGGTCAAAAGGTACTCATGATCAAGAATGTAGAACAATTCGCGGGATGCGCGACAATGTGAGGCATTCTTGTTATCCTACTTGTCGAGTGGACGAATGCGTAGGAAGGTACATGAGGTGGGGGATCCATGTTTCTTGGCAAAGAAGAATCGAGTGAATTCTCACCAAAGCACTTCACCACTCTCCATTAGCTAAGAAACTAGTTTGAACTTGTAAAAGCAAGCTCGGAAATCGCGCAAGCGCATGCACATGAATGCAATGAATGCAATTTAATAGATGAAGGACAAGTCACAAAATAATAATAAGAACACTCAAGGTAGTGAACCAAGCAAAAATAATAGTATTGAATCGATTTTCAAGTTACACCCTCTTAATCATGTCCCCAGTCAAGTCGCCACTGTAGGCTACCGGATTTTTCTCCTTTTTTTCCCCCTTTGGGTTTCCAGGCAGCCGAACAGGTTGCCTGGGAGAGCGCGGTTGTTCGGGTTTTCATGAATCTTTGAGTGTGAATGCACATGAAGATTTTTCTTTCGCACTAAGGACATGATTAAGATTGTCGGAAGTCGCCACCAAATTTAAGGAAATTTGGAACCCTTGGAATCAAATCGATAGTCTAAAAAGATGTCAACTCAATTCCTGTGCACCCCAATCCCTATTGGGGAAATTGACTTCATAAATGAGTTCGGGGGCGTGAGTATGAGCTAGGAAGGTGTTAGGCACACAACTCGCTCGTTGACAACAACGGCCTTTACTAATCTATTCAATGTAATTATTAATGCTACGGTTCCAAACAGGGTTCAATTTGTCCAAATTTCTAGTTTTAACTAATGGGTTGAACAAACATTATTATTGTGACCACTTTTAACAATTTATCAAGTTACATGCTTTTATTGCTAGAAAACAATAAATATGCTAAAACCTGCAAGTTAGAAGGCAAACAGATAATTAGTCCATCAATCCACAAACAAAGCATAATTTAATCATAAGAAGCAATAAATTGCAAAATATACATTCATCCACCCATTAATTAGGCTTAATACAAGCCCTTTTGCTCAAAACGCGCCATGCATGTAGATATCACATAAACCAAATTCGTTAGCAATAACAAGCAATATAAAATTTATTGAAAACCCACAGGTTGGATGACCTGGATGCTCACAATGAACTTATTGGGTTGTTATGCTTGAATTCTTGCTTTTGATGAAGTATGAGGGTTTATTTTGTGGTGCTAGGGCTAACCTCTAAAATTCCCAACCTAAGAGAGAAACTGCCAACCTCTTCAACTGAACCCTAAGGTTTGTTTATATAGAAGAGGGGGAGCTGCCAGGGTTTAGCACGGAAATCGAATGGGACTCGAATTTGCCGTCCGCGAAAAAAGGTCCAGGCGGCCATACAACTAGGCCGCGCGGCTGAGCCGGACAGGACAAGCGGTTAAGTCGCTTGGCAAGCGACTTAGCCGCAAGGCAAGCGGTCAAGCCGCTTGTCCTAACGGCTTAGCCGCTTGTCCTAGTGGCCACCGCTTGAAGTCAACCGTGGCCGCTTGGACCTGGAACGGCATGCCTGTATAGGCGCTTGGCTGCTCTTCTAAGCGGGGGAGGCTTTTCCGAGGGGGTCCACGAGAGATTGACTGAGTTTTCTTGTTTGACCAAGGGTTGACTCAAGGGTTTGGGTTCCCTTTCGGGTCCTTAGGTTCAAAGAGGCCTATCTTTCAGTTTTGGACTCCAATTGAATTAAGTCCAACTGGTTTGGATCACCTGTACAAAAGGCTTCCACTAGTTAATTCAAATAAACTGGGCTAATCATCAGAGCAATTATTCTTGCAACCCAAGTTCGAGCAAAATCCAATCCTTTCATCATCGGGTATGGGGACTTATCATAGACAGAATTTTTGGTGTCTATACTAGCAAGTGATTTATCATAATATAATCTCTAAAAGATAATTAGAAATATTCCAGAAGATAATTTACTTACCTAAACAATATAAACTTGGCCATTAAGTAAAATACTTTTCCAAGATAATATCTTTTCAAAATAAAATACTTTTCTGATTAAAACGCGATTTTGCAATATTCAATTTCCTAAAATAATTTATATTTTTTCAGAAGAATTTTTGTGTGAAAATTTAGAAAGATAATACACAAATATTCATAGAAATGATAAATACGATATTATGCAAACTCCTCCAGATACACAGCTAGAAGGAATAGGGTCCAACTCGTTATTCCCCTTTTGTTCCTTCAAGCTTCAGTGCTGGTCATAGAGAATAGGGTTCACAAGACTGTCCCCCTGTATTCATAGACATATGCACTCAGTCCTACAACCTTGTTCCCTTGTCATGAACAACTTAGACTCTTGCTAACTAGTCAAGCATAGTACATAAAGACTAATGACAAATGTACTTAACTACATTACATTGTCTTCACGTCTTGTGAGGATCCAAGCATCTTCATGAGCAATCATGCTTTGAGCATTACAGCTTCTTGTATCCTTTAGTAAACCTGCCATCATAGTTAGTTCACACAAAAATAATGACACTTTGTTTGTTATCATCAAAACCAGGAATCCAACAATTTGGTTGAGATATGGTATTAATTACATGAATAATGATGCTCACATTTTAATTAATTTGATTCCCTCACCCCTTGGCCTCCCTCAAACTCGTTATAAATAGGTGATTATAGAACTACAGATAGAGAAACCCCAAGAAATATCACAATCATCATAATTTTTCCTAGTACTAGCTCAAAAGTGTTGTGAAGCTTGCATGAACTAGTTTAAAGATGATGGCTTCATTCAATAACCACTTGAAGCTAATTACCCTTTTTGGAGTAATGTTGTTGTCTCTTATGACATCAGATACGTACTCCTCATTTATCAGATAGGATTTTGATTCTAATTTTATGATCTTATTGCTAGTTAGGGGTAAGACTGCGTAAATCTGAATTTCTCCAGACCCGTCCTTCGCGGGATTAAACTGGATTGTTCTAACATTGTTGTTTTTATTGTTGTTGTTGTTGTTGTTGTTGTTGTTGTTGTTGTTGTTGTTGCTGCTGCTATTGTTGTTGTTGTTGTTGTTGTTGTTGTTGTTGTTGTTGTTGTTGTTGTTGTTGTTGTTGTTGTTTCTGATATTCTTGGTTCATTTCATTTTCCCCTCTTTAGAAGTGTCCTGGCGGAACTAGAAATTTTTTAATGGGAGGGGGGGCAGAACTTGTATTAGAATTTACTTATAAAATTCGTCTTTCTTTTTACTAAAAAGAAGGAAGTGAGTAAGTCTAAAAGTTATCCAATTGAGTCTTTTGGAAATAAATGGCAAACGTACGAGGCAAAAGAGTTTGACCAAAATTAAGGGGTAGGGCACGAGTATCTCGTATTAGTCCATTTATTTCACGATAACAATGCACCACCATTTCAAAAAGAAAATGGAATTGTTATTTGTATTGATAATGATATTTTCGGTCTCAGACGTTATATGTCATTCACTCCGAATTTTCTAAAAAATTTATTCTTCATTTGACTAAAAACTCCCAGTATTTATAAAGAAAAGTATAGATGATATAAAAGACAATTATAAAGCATGAAAAAGAAAATGATGATGAAAGAAAACTAAAAAGAATGGAAATGCAAACATAGTGAGTTTAAGGAAAAACAAAAAGAATGAAAATGTAGAAGAAAGTGAGTAAGAAAAATAAATGAAAATGTTAAAGAAAAAACAAAAATTAACGGAAAGAAGAAAAGGGAATAAATGGACGCATTCGAGCGCGCGATCTTTTGCAAGTGCCTGACTTCCTTGTTTTGTTCCAACCAACTGAGCAAGATTTATTTTATGTTAAGTTATTACCTTGTATTGTATTTATTGCAAACCAAAATCATGGGGGAGGCCATGGCCTACACCAGCCCCTCTGGTTCCGTCCCTGCTAATGCATCAGAGAAAATATGAATTGCTTATTTAAGTACCCGTTCAATTTGTGCTGCCCCGGTTTAAAATGCAAGGTGACGTATGATGTTCGCTATGATCGTCTAACGATGGCGACTTGCGTTCAAGTGCAGCCATGAGTAATATTTACGGATCGGAGTCCGTACTTAGCAGCAATTGCTTGCTGATGTCATTGTCATGCCGCTCGGTTCTTCATTATTCCTAGTTTATTTATGTCTTGAATAACATCATATATGTGTTGGGGAAAACTACGGTATTTACCCACAATCAGAATAACAGATAATCGGAAAAATAAAGTGCAAAAAACCCGAAAACAACACAAACAATTTTACGTGGAAAACCCCTCTCAATTAGGGGAAAAACCACGGTGCGGATCTCCACGCACTAAACAATAATCCACTATGATAATCAAGAGTACAATCGGCAACAATCACAAGATCAAGCAACAAGTAAACAAACTATCTTTGGTATTAGTACAAATTGACAAACTCTAACTCAATTTGGTACTCCCACAAAACCAAAGATACACCCACAAGTACCTGTCGATGACCGATCCGAATACTCCGATTACCTTCACCCGAACAAGCCGAATCAACCGTGAACTGGAACAAACCTATTTGGAGAAATACTCTATTTCTCTCACTCTTTGTTTGTCTCTCACTCACTTGGCTCTCACTCTTCTTTTGGTTTGTTTCGGCTTTCTCTCACATGCCGTGCCTCGCTTTGTTTGTCTCTGGCTGTTCTTTTTATAGTCAATCAAAGGCTTTTGCCTTTCCAATCATCAACTATCTTCTTTCAATACTAAAGAAAACCAAAAGGCCAAGACCTTTTGTTTTCCCAACCTTTTGACTTCTTTTCTTTTTCTTTTTCTTTTGTTTTTCTTTTCTTTACAAAACTAAAATGAAATAAAACACAACTAAATATTATTTGGTATTTGGGGCGTTACCTCAACAATATGTATGTTCAATGTTCGTTCACATTTCTTAGTCCACAGAGCAAAGCTAATAAGATCTTGCTTCAATTTTCTATCTTTGTATTTGAAGTTTTGATTATTATTTCCTCTGTTTCGTGAATATATTTACATTTATTTTTTCGCGGTCTCCAATTCACCACTTTGACCGTTGATGTAATACCCCGCATTATTATTCCTTTTAGAATAATAATTACTTAAAAAGAAAATGCAAATTTAGATTTAAAATATTAATTGGGCTCAAAATGTTAAAGTGCCTAATTAATATTGGAGTTTTAGTTTTGGACCTATTTAATTATAGTTGGGCCAAATTAAATAAAAGAGTTTTGTGGGCTAATATTTTCGGGCTTGGCCAAAAATATTAGATTTTTGTGGAGCCCTAGCCGAAAATATGGGTGAGGAAAAATTAGAATTTTTGTTTTAAAATTTTGTTTCCTAAAGTGGTGGATTGAGGAGTGATCTTGGGAGAGATTTTAGCAAAGGAGAAGTTGAGAGAAAGAAGGATTATATTTAGGTCCCTAAATATACTCTACTTATAAAACAACTAACACTTTGCTAAACAAAAAAAAATCATCTCTCTCTCTCTCTCTCTCTCTCTCTCTCTCTCTCTCACGCCGTCGACCGAACACAAGGGAAGAAGAAAGAGAAATTTGGCTCTCTTTCATAATTCATCCTCTTGTTCAATTTTGATCCTAGTTTTATAAGTAAGTGTTTTTAACTAGTTTTTGATTCTTAAAAGCTTTGAATTTGATTCACGTATGAGTTTTTATGAACCCTAGTTGTCTATGAGTAAACTCTAATTTTATGCCTTTGCCTAGGGTGAGCAAGATTCTACTATTTTGCATGTTAGAATCATGATTAGGGTTGAGTTTAATGTTTTATTGAATTTGAATCAAAGGTTGAGTTTAAAAGGTTGGATCTTGTGTTTTATTAAATCTGAAAATTTATTAATTATTCAGGTTTAATTTAGATTTGGATTTGTGAAGTTGATTAACAAAAAAAAAAAAAAAAAAAAAAAAAAAAAAAAAAAGGATAGGGCGTCACATGGCCGAAGCCTGCGCGACGTCGCTGGCGGCCGTGCGCCGCCAGGCGCCAGTCGGCGGGACACCAGCGGGTCTGCTGGTGGTGGTGATGGTGGTTATGTTTTGGGTGATGTTTGACTTGTTGACTTCAATTAGGGTTTTGGAAAGTTTCCAAATTTAGTTTATGTAAATTCTGTTTTTGGAAACTTTTGAGCATCCATGAGTAATTAAAATTCCAGCAACTTAATTATTTTAATTAAGGGTACTCAATCATCTTTACAGTTTAATTAACAGGTTTAGAAGTCAAAGTATTGACTATTGGTTATTGTGGATTTGTTAGGGTCCGTTGACCGCACCTAAACGTAAGGAGCTTACGTGTACTTGGTTTGTGGATGAGGGATAATTATTATTTATTTCCTTATTATAATTCGTATAAAATTATATGATAGTGAATGCATGTTGATAAATGTTGGAAATTCACTTTGTGTAGCAATGTCTACTTGTTGGGATTCATGTTATATGAGAATACATGTTAATCTTTGTAATTACGTGGATAATTATTTGTGATGTTGAACTAAAGATATATTAATATCTGTTCAATTTGGATATAGCCTATCGCTATTTGGATCATGTTTGTAAGCATGTTGGTTCAATAAGTTAATGATATTTTGACTCTTGATTTGGTAAACAATATTGAAAGCCTGGAAAAGGTATATTGTGAGGTGGTTGTGAATAGGGTGTTGATGCTCATTCATGTGAAATTATTGCCATCGGAATTGTGAACTTTAATTGTTCATTTTGTAACTGTGGAGTAGTTACTTGAGAAATGCCAAGATATGTGTATTAGTTGTTATTTGATCACTTTATGGAAATAAATTGAAAGTTAAGACTTCTTTGGTAATGGATCCACCAAAGGAGGCGAATGGGAATTTGTCACTTGTTACGGTGAGTGGGACTATGACTGTGGGTATGGCCCCAACGTATTGAAATCTTGTATCCATACTAAGTAATTGGGCGAGTGGTTCTCTGGAACAGATCTTCTTGTAGACATAAGGGTTGAAGGAGGGTATGCATACTTGGTAACATTTGAAGTACTTCGGGAGTCATATATACTCCGGGACGGTTGATCCCTCTTTTCCTAATGTGCACAGGACTAAGATCCTATTGAATCGACTGCGGTTGGTTTGACTATTCTTGCAATTCTCTTCTCTCTAATGAACTTGGCTAATGGATAATAATAAATATTGGATTTATTATTTGGTATTAATGCGTGTCTTTAATTTGAAGCATGTTGTCTTTTATTTTAGAAAAGCATGATTATTTATTTTATTAAGCATGTTGTCTTAACTTGAAGATTTAGATGGACTATGTGGTTATGAATTACTCAGCGTAGCTGATTGGATGTTTTTCTTTTTACTTGTGTTTGTTGTCCATTTCTCTTCAATGATGGGCCTATGATGAACCTATATGGAATTCCTCTATATGGGGGAGTAGATTGACAGGATTGTAGCTCATGGAGTAGAGCTAGTGAGAAGGCGACTGAAGAAGATTGTATATCTTCTAAACACAATTTATCTTTTTGAGTGAAAACACAATTTATCTTTGTTGTTTAAATTTGGATTCTTATAGTATTGAGGATTTTTATATTGTAATGACATTAATTCTCTTGCATGAGAATTAATAGTCTACTATTTCTTATTTCATTAGGATTATTTGTTTTAAGTTTAGTTTTGAAAAGATAGTTATTATTTAATTATCTAGTATGTGTGTTTGGGATATCAACATTTTGTTTCTTTCTAGCCTTGTATTTAATTTGAACATTAAATACGGCGGTAGCGCTTCGAATTTCTAGGATTTTTCCGCTACAACTCGTGATCTTAAATGGTTTTAAATTAGACGGAAATTCGGGGTGTTACAGTAGATAATTGTAATTATATGCATATATAAATTATAAAACTATAATTTTTCAAAAGTATTCTTTAAAATGAATCTAACAATAGCATTTTTACATTTTAAATGTTTGTATTTTTTTCACTAATTCATGATCAAAGTTTGTGAACTTTGACCTTGAAAAATGAAGTGTAAACATTTTGGTGAAACGGAGGGAGTATTAACTTTGGATGTTATTGGTGATTTAATAATCATCAAGAGTGTTTCAATTATATTAGCTGTGCACGAAATATATGTAGCCTGTATCAGAACAACTACCAAAGAGTTAGCCTATTGGAGAGAATTTGAGTGTGGTTCCCTCCCAACCCAAATTCAAATCCCTCAAATCCTACAATTAACATTTGTGAGGATGGATTCCCTACTACCTTTACCTCCTTCCCCTCTCTTTCCAAGTGTCTGGTCTGCTAAAGTATTGAATTGGACCTTAAGATAGGACCGTTCACAAAAAGGATCCTCCTTACCCTCCCCGATCCTCCTTACCCTCCCCCCACCCCCAAAAAAAAAGCAACAAACATGTAGCCTCTACCACTACTCTTGCTTTTCTTTCTCTCTTTTTTTTTTTTATTAATTATTTTTAACTTTTAAATTGAAGCTAGATTTTCTTTAAAGTCTATCCATTATTTCGATGTATGTAGTATATACAGGCTGACAGGGCGGAACCAATGGGGGGCTGGCGTAGGCCATGGCCTTCCCCATGATTCTGGTTTGCAATAAATACAATACAAAGTAATAGCTTAACATAAAATAAATCTTGCTCAGTTGGTTGGAACAAAACAAGGAAGTCAGGCACTTGCAAAAGGTTGCACGCTCGAATGCGTCCACTTATTCCCTTTTCTTCTTTCCGTTAATTTTTGTTATTTCTTTAACATTTCCATTTGTTTTTCTTACTCACTTTCTTCTACATTTTCATTCTTTTTGTTTTTCCTTAAACTCACTATGTTTGCATTTCCATTCTTTTTAGTTTTCTTTCATCATCATTTTCTTTTTCATGCTTTTTAATTGTCTTTCATATCATCTGTACTTTTATTTATAAATATTGGGAGATTTTAGTCAAATGGAGAATGAATTTATTAGGAAATTCGGAGTGAATGACATATACCGTCTGAGACCGAAAATATCATTATCAACACTTATAACAACTTCCATTTTCTTTTTGAAATGGTGGTGCATTGTTATCGTGAAACAAATTGACTAATACGAGATACTCGTGCCCTACCCCTTAATTTTGGTCAAACTCTTTTGCCTCGTACGTTTGCCATTTATTTCCAAAAGACTCAATTGGATAACTTTTAGACTTACTCACTTCCTTCTTTGTAATAAAAAGAAAGACGAATTTTATAAGTAAATTCTAATACAAGTTCTGGCCCCCCATTTAAAAATTTCTAGTTCCGCCACTGCACATTGGGCGGACACATCTAAAGAGGGGAAAATGAAATTAACCATGTTAGAACAATCCAGTATAATCCCGCGAAGGACGGGTCTGGAGAGATTCAGATTTACACAGTCTTACCCCTAACTAGCAATAAGATCATAAAATTAGAATCAAAATCATAACTGATAAATGAGGAGTACGTACCTGATGTCATAAGAAACAACATCATTACTCCAAAAAGGGTAATTAGCTTCAAGTGGTTATTGAATGAAGCCATCATCTTTAAACTAGTTCCTGCAAGCTTCAGAACACTTTTGAGCTAGTACTAGGATAAATTATGATGATTGAGCAAGTTTCTCTTAATTTTTCCCAATTACCAGTCACCAATTTCCAGTCGAAAAGAACGAGCTCTTAGCTCCTGGTCCACTTTGGGCCTTTGCTGCGCTAATACTCCCTTCGTCCCGTAATTACGTTATTATTTGCTTTTTGCAGGTCAAACTTTACAAATTTTGACCATTAATTTATGAAAAAAAATATAAAGATTTACAATGTAAATAAACTATTATTAGATTCATTTTTAATAGTACTTTTGAAAAATCATATTTTTATAATTTTTATATTCATAAATTTATAGTTATTTATGGTCAAAGTTGTGTCTTGGAGACCGCGATAAAGTAATTGACAACGTAATCATGGACGGAGGTTTCACTACGTACAACATCAGAACGATACCACCTACACCATCATCATCGATCATCATCATTATCAGAGTGGTTAACTGGTTCCAAAAAAAAATAAAAATAATAATAACAAAAAAACAAAAAGTTTTCAAAGCCAAGGGACCGCGCAATTTGCTCACTGTTGCCAGTATTAA
The DNA here is from genome assembly GCA_038025085.1 of Tetragonia tetragonoides. NCBI lineage: Eukaryota > Viridiplantae > Streptophyta > Magnoliopsida > Caryophyllales > Aizoaceae > Tetragonia > Tetragonia tetragonoides. Next base: position 36,409,131 of record CM076141.1, read on the forward strand.
CAAGTGTTTGCTCACTATTGCCAGTGTTTCTGATAAGATAAATATATATGGCCTATATTTTTGGATTTGTTTGCTTCGAATTTTTGGAAAGCCATTTGTTTATTGACTTTACTTTCTAGTCTCTGTTTTTCTTGGTGGCGATGATCTCCAAAGAACGGTGTTGAATAAGTCATAGGGCGGACGAGGAGAGGGATTCGGCGAAGCTTATGCTGGGTGTATGGGCGGAGCTACCGTGTGTGGTGAGACCGCCGGTACAGGGGGCTTATAGGTTGTGTGCATTGGGTGTCAAGTCACTGCACAAGAAGAAAGAGGGGAAAAGGAAAAAAAAAAAATAAAGAAAAGAAAAATTCATAAAAATGGCGGGGAAATTTGGAAAAATAGGAAAAAACTAAGAAAATTCTTCAAAAATTATTTTCTTAAGATTCCCTCTGAATCCGGTTTATTGCAAATCTGCACAAAAGTTCACTTTTGAACACCATATTGACATAAGTGTTTTTAATAGAACCAAATTGTTCAAAGATGTTCACTTAAAAGACCTATTTGGTAATTGGATAGTGCAATTAATCACATTTTTGTGCTATTATCAAACAAATTAAATCACACAGATAAGTTCTAACTGTAAACATGGCAAACGGGTTGGGATGTCGGATCAATCTAATTTGGCGGGTTGAAATGAATTTCTATGTAAAGTTTTAGTGGCTTTCGAACTCTCAAACTAATTTTTGTCGGTTAAATTGGGTCGGATTCAGTTTTTCGGATTAAGCTTTTTTACGTATCTATTGCAATGGGTCGGGTCAAACTCATTTAGCCAATCTGAAATGCATTTTTACGTAAACTTTAGCTAGATTTTTTAACTATCAAATTGGGTTTTGTCTATTTTTCTTTGATTGCGGATTAAATTTTGGCAGCCTTAGATACTGCAACATTTTTGTTCAAAGAGGACATTTTAAAATGCCCTATTTGATCAAAAAAATGCCCTTTAGGTTAAAAGGACATTTTTTAAAATACCCTATTTTTCTCGTTGTCTTAGGTTATTAAGAAATTTTTTTAAAAACGCCCTATTTGACAAAAAACAAAATGGACATTTTTATTGTCCTCATTGTTCTTTCTCAAAAAAGGCATTTTAAAACGCCCTTTTTGATAGCAGCAAATAAGGCATTTTTCCAAAACGCCCTTTTCAATTAATTAATTGGAATTAAATACATAATGGTCAAATTCCATTCTCATCGTTAAGTGAACCGGACAAAATCAGCAAAACAAAAAAAATTATTTATTGGGCCGGTTGTTGCAGCCCGCTAAGGGCCAACAAGCTAGGCACTGTAATACCACTGCAGTAGTGGCTCCAGACGTACTATTTATAAAAAGTTTGAAATGTAGAGTACTTGAATCTGCCGATGTGGGACAAATTAGTTCACAGCAACAGAGGGATTAGGTGAAATGGGCAATTGGGATTGTTTCTGAGCATGGTGCGCACCATCCTATTCGTCCATCAATGCACCCCTCTCTCTCACATCACACTTCCTTTCTCATCACACATACTGGCACGCACTCTGTTCTCTCTCTCTCTCTGTAACCTCTCCCCTCTCTCTCCTCTCTCCTCTCTCCTCTCTCCTCTCTCCTCTCTCCTCTCTCCCTCCACACATGCACATTCACCAGTGCAACATTTTGGCAAGTATAATAAGGTTACCATTTTTTTTGTCAATCACACATTTATAGTAAGTGTTTTTGGCCTTTTGTTCTTTTCTTCTTAGTATTTAATATTTTAAAAAAATAGTACTCCATCTAGGAGGGCATTTTCCAAAAAAAAAATGCCCTATTAGATATTAAACAATCAAACAAAAGGACAATTTTTTTCAGAAATGTCCTATTTGATGAGAATAAAAGGGGCACAACCAAATTGCCCTATTTGATAGAGACAAATAAGGTAAGTCCAAAACGCCCTTTTTTATTCATACAAAACACTCTTTATGATCTCATTTCTTGTAGTGAGATTAGGGATGACAATGGATCGGATTCGAAATAAATTATGCTAAATCCGAATCCGCTTCGAATACTAAATGGATTCTAAAATCACCTCCGAATTCGAATAACCTCCGATTAAGGAGGATCCGAATCCGAGACTATTCGGAGTCGGTAACCTCCGAAACCGATCCATTTACTCAACTTATTTTCATTTTTTTTTATATAAATGTGAACATATATAAGATATACTCCCTACGTCACATGTTTACATTGGTAGTTTCCATTTTGGTCCGTTCTCTATTTACATTGGTACTTCTTTTTTAGGTAAGAAAAAAGTAATACAATTACCCATATACCCTCTCTTTATCCCTCTTTTCAATAAAAGGGTCCACCATATTCTCTCTCATACTTAAATAAGGGTTTTTGAGTCATTTTTGGGCCAAAATTTCATTGTCTTAAACTCCGTTTCAAGTAAACCAATATGTGTTGGTGTAGTGGTTCAGCACTTCATCCGTTAAACAAGTGGTTGGGGGTTCGAATCCCAATTCTTGCAAATGGAACAAATCCCTTGGCCAGCCCCCTACCGCTTAGTGTGCTGACAGTTGGGGCGAGAAGATTAGTCACTGTGGTCGACGGTGAATATCCTTAGCAAAGACCAAAAAGAAAACTCTATTTTAAGTAAAACTATCAAGGTAAACATGAGGCGGAGGGAGTGCTAAATAACTAATTGGCCTAAACGGATCAAATTCGAATCGGGTTCGGATTTGATTGTCATCTCTACCGGTCTAGATTGAGTTACGACTTTAAAACCCCACGCAACAAAACAAAAACAAAAGAAAAAAAAAAGAAAAAAGGAAAATCAACTCTTCGGCTCTAATCGCACCACGTGCACCACACCGCCTCCATATTCCCCTCTCTCTCTTCACCCCGAAACTGAAACCCCCAATTCAAACCCCGACACCACACCGCCTCCATATTCCCCCTCTCTCTCTCTTCACCCCCCCTAAGTGAAACCCCAATTCAATCCCTAATTCCTCACTAGCCCTAATTCAATTTTTTCTCTCTCCTCCAAAGATGGTAATGGCGTCCACCTCAAAACACCTCCTCTCCAAACTCCGCCACCTTTCTTCCCCTTCTCTCTCTCTCCTCCGCCCCATCTCGACCGCCACCGCTCTCGCCACCGAACCACCACCCTCCACAACCACCAACTCCGACGACGGCGGCCTCACAATCAAGGGAGTAAAACTCTCCGGTCGTCCACTCTACCTCGACATGCAAGCAACCTCTCCCGTCGACCCACGTGTCCTCGACGCCATGCTCCCGTACTACCTCTCTCTCTACGGCAACCCTCACAGCCGTACTCACCTCTACGGCTGGGAATCAGAATCCGCCGTCGAAACCTCACGCGCTCAAGTGGCGCGTCTAATCAACGCGTCCCCTAAAGAAATCATCTTCACCTCAGGCGCAACTGAATCCAACAATATCTCCGTCAAAGGCCTTATGCATTTCCACCGCCTCAAGAAACGCCACGTCATCACCACCCAAACCGAGCACAAATGCGTCCTTGACTCTTGTCGTCATCTCCAGCAGGAGGGATTCGAGGTCACCTACCTCCCTGTTAAACAAGATGGACTCATCGATCTCGAAACGCTCCGGGCCGCTATTCGGCCCAATACCGGGCTGATTTCAATCATGATGGTTAACAACGAAATTGGTGTAATTCAGCCCATGGAGGAAATTGGCAAAATATGTAAGGAGTTTAATATTCCTTTTCATACTGATGCGGCACAAGCGTTGGGGAAAATCCCAATTGATGTTGAGAAGTTGAATATAAGTTTGATGTCATTGAGTGGGCATAAGATATATGGTCCTAAGGGGGTGGGTGCGTTGTATATGAGGCGGCGCCCGAGGGTGAGAGTTGAGCCGCAGATGAATGGGGGTGGGCAAGAGAGAGGGATACGTAGCGGGACGGTACCGACACCGTTGGTTGTTGGGTTTGGGGCGGCGTGTGAGTTGGCGATGAAGGAAATGGAGTATGATGAGAAGAGGGTTAGGGGTTTAGGGGAAAGGTTGTTGGAAGGGGTGAGAGAAAGATTGGATGCTGTTGAAGTGAATGGGAGTGAGGAGAGAAGGTATCCTGGGAATTTGAATTTGTCGTTTCGGTTTGTGGAAGGGGAGAGTTTGTTGATGGGGTTGAAGGAGGTGGCTGTTTCCAGTGGGAGTGCGTGTACGAGTGCGAGTTTGGAGCCGTCTTATGTGTTGAGGGCGCTTGGGGTTGATGAGGAGATGGCACATACTTCGATTAGGCTTGGGATTGGGAGGTTTACTACTGAGGCTGAGGTTGATAAGGCCGTTGAGTTGACGGTTAAACAAGTTGAGAAGTTGAGGGAGATGAGTCCGTTGTATGAGATGTATCAACAGGGGATTGATTTAAAGAGTATTCAATGGTCACAGCACTGAGGAATTTCATCAATCTGGAACCTCTGTATTAAAGAGAGTGTGGTGCTCGATTGTGCTGACATGGAGCTCCTACAGGTTTATCTCTATACTTCAAGCTTGGATATGATATGCTTTGAGGAATTATGATATTAAGTATTACTTGCTTTAGAACTAATCTTATGGTGTTCACTTTTGGAGCATGGAGTTTTGTAGATTGTGAGCAAGCTCGGACTGGTATATTACCAGTCCGAAATTGGAATTTCTTGAAATGGAACAGTACCAGAGTGTTTTTATGTAGTTGTTAGTATGTAAATTACTCTCCAGGCGAAAACATTTACATTTTGGCAGTAAGAATAAATGGGATATGTTTATGATGGATTTGTGGTTACTACTTATTATCACATGGATTGTTGTTTTTTTGGCCCATAAGAACCTGTCTGCTCCGTCCTTATGACTGTCTATAATGTTATTGAACATGGTTCTGAGTTTCTGACTTTGTTAACATGTAGGTTTATTATGTTTAGTGATCAACTGATCATCACGTATATGCTAACTCCTCTCAGTTGTTGAGTTACAACTTACACACCCCTCATTCCTCTAGGATGGTTAGGCGGAGGAATAAATGTGATTCTATTCATTCTGTTTGCAAGTGCAGATAGGAAGGTGTCTTCAAGAGCTTTTTATTTTTTATTGAATGCAGGGTAGCATAAAAGTTGACCTCAATTCTCATTCATTGTTCAGCATTTCATAGGTAGTTCATTAGCAGATGTTTTCTACAGCTTTTTAAACGCAGGATCTTTTGAATGTTTTTGGCTCAGTTGCATTTTGCTGATGTTGATTGATAATAGAGGCCGTAGTTCTGGTAGCATTTTGACGACATATTCAAGAGAAGTGGCATTAATATAAGTGCAGCAGCAGTTAGCCAATTTGTCAGGGGAGAGAATTGCAATGTGTGATTACGGGTGATTATGTAATTAGTTCCATGTGAATATGCGTGATCCCTTATATCCACTTCACGTCAAAGATTCAGCCATTTTGCAGTTGAGCTGTAGAGACATTAGAAGTACGCTGAGGGAGCAAGTGGTGACTGTGCTGTAGATACTAATCTAATGGTGTTCCCTTTGGGAGCATGGAGTGTTGTAGATTGTGAGCAAGTTCTGGTGGTTATACATTATAATGGTGTTACTATTAAATTACTTGCTTTAGATACTAATCTTATGTTGTTCACTTTGGGAGCATGGAGTTTTGTAGATTATGAGCAAGTTCTGACTGGTATACATTACCTAGTCCGAAATGGGAATTTCTTGAAATGGGACAGTACCAGAGTGTTTTTAAGTTGTTGCAGTATGTAAATTACTCTCGAGGCGAAAACATTTACATTTTGGCAATAAGAATAAATGGGATATGGACCACATGGTTATGATGGATTTATGAATGAATGAACAGAATTATGATGTGATGAATGTGTTCGTGTTTATTTGTTCTGGAGGAAAAAAAGTGTACCTTTATATGTACTTGGTGGTGTCCAATGGCAATTGGTATTATATGATTTTTGTAGTATGAGTTACACTAGATATTACTCAAGTAGGACTAATTCATAAGAGTCGAGAATTGTTGTATGCAAATGACGCTTGGGTTGAGTATTATTGTGAATGGAGTTAGAAGGAGTTTTAGTTTGGTAGTGAAGTGATGGTTGTTAACATGAGCTAGAATTGATAACCAGTAGCTTGTATATAACACATATTATGTCTAGAAACATTTAAAAGTTAGTTTGTAAGGGGTTCACCTATAGACTTGTTGAGATTGGGTACTTCTACAGGTTGGAATTCAAAGTAAAGTGGGTTTGGTACAGCCATATAGATAACTAAAGCTACTTGAGTCCTAGCTTTCGAGGCATAGTTATAGAAGTAGACTCTGGGAGATTGGAAGAATTACAGATCAGAGCTAATTTCATGAGTAATGGCAATTGTATCAGTAGCCTTCATAACTACTTTGTTAAGGTGTAATGACGTGTAAGGTTCAAGGCCTATATTGTAACTGGAGATTCTTTCCATAGTATAAAATGATGACCTGTGACTGCGGTGAGCCTAGTGTATATGCTTGATTTACGAGCTAATTTATGGTGTTACTGAAGGACGGAAGATTAGGAATATCTGTCATTCTTGGAGTTGTGAGCTGGAGCTTAGAGGTGATTGTAGTTGTATATGTTTACAATTATATTGTAAGGGATACGATGACATACGAGGCTTGAGGTTAGATAATGTGTGAAGTATCACAGTAGAAAAGAATGTGTGGAAGAGCTGTGTATGAGTGATTGATTTATGAACTAAGATTATATATGGTGTTTTTATATGGAAGGAAGTGAGACCAAGATGTGGTATTTGGATTTATGTGCTTAGTAATGGTGTAATTTCAATTGATCGGAGTTTAATCATATTTGAACACATTGACTACAAACTTGGTGGTAAATTTTGCGCTGTAAAGGCACACTGTTAGGTACCCCTCTAAAAGAGAAATTTTGGACAATTATGTGGGTGGTAAATATCTGCCTATTCTGAATCAGGTTGGTACAGGTTCAAGATTGAAAGATATATTATGTGGGTGGTAAATATCTGCCTAGTCTGAAATTTTGGGCAATTTTGTGGGTGGTAACTGGTAACACTTTAGAGAGCTGTTAGGTTTGTTCATGCAGCTCCTTCTAGAAGTTGTGTGATGTTTACAGGTTGGGTCTTTGGTGAGCTTGCAAGGTTCTTCAAGGTCAAGAAATTTGAATTCTCAACTAGTCCCTAGCCAATAGGGACAAGAGAAGGATCCTCAAGGGAGTGGTGCAGGAGTTTTATGAGTTATTTTGCAAGGTCCTTCAAGGTCAATAGATGAGAATTCTCAACGAGTTGGTAGCCAGTAGCCAGTAGCCAATAGGGACAAGAGAAGGAGCCTTAAGGGAGTGGTGCAAGGAGTTTTGAGAGTTATTTGGTGTTGGTTAAGGTTTAGGCTTGACTACGTTGGTTGGAATGGTTCTTTGTAATTAAGGATTGAAGTACATATTAGGGATCCACAAGGAGAATTCGCTGCTGACGTGTACTAGAATGATATTAGAGTGACTAACTAAAATTTAATAAGACAGTAGGAACTGTCTCGGATGAAACTTGGGACCTAGAATGCTGCTTGCAAGTGTTAATGCCAGATCTGATGTTAAGTACAATATCTTTACCAGATTGTTGAGTGCTTTTAGATCTCTTATATGTATTATTATTGTAAAATTTTATTTGATTCTTTGCTGTAAAAGTAGATCGTGGCTGTATTTGAAGGCGGCATAAGAACCTATAGGTAGACGAGTCACTCAGAGAAGTAGGAAAAAGGTAGAATTTAATACTACATTACTACACGGGAACATTCAAGGACAGGAGCAATCTGTGTGACTGGCTGACTGCTAAAACGCCATAGTAAAGTTAGGACCTTGGGTGTTCTGGTTTAATATGGGATCTTGAAGAATAGTTAGTGAGAAGAGAACTTACTTTTGGTGTCCGATCTTGGGATGTATTTGGTTTGAACGCCCGCACATTTTCTTTAAGGAATGCAATCTAGGGACTTGTTCAAGTTTAGCAAGGTGAGGCATAGAGTATATCATACCTTTCGGAGATAATATGTGACTATAGGGTGATGTTTGTTTATATAAGAAAACTTGTATCCTGGAAAACAAGTATTCAGAAGATTACGCAACATAGACATAAGTAATTTTTCCTTGTTCACGTCTGTCCACATTAGTTTCTGTAGGTGTGGTTTCTGGTTGCAGTTGCCATGTGCTTGGTTTTATTAAGAACATGCATAGAGTTTCAACGAGTGACTTTCTGAATGGTTCATTGGATTCCTGATAAACCCAGCTAGTCCGTGTGGAAGATTTGACCATTTAGGCTGGAAGAGCAAATGTCACTGTGTTTTAGGATGAGAATTTTTTTCTGTATCAAATTTCCTAGCTAACATATTTATCTGGAGATGTAATCGTCATGGGTGGATTGACTGCTACAACTAGGTTAGAGGTGAGGGAGCATGTACTAGACTCTACAGACTTTGTCTTCTTAAAAGCCCCCATGATATTTTTAATTTTCCTCGTTTTTTGTGGTTTAGAGTCCTCCTTTTGATTTGTGTACATGATGGTATGGGGAAGGGTAGTGACACGCATAGCCAATGTATTGTTATGCATATATCTGGGTTTGGTTTATTCATGCTCATTAAGAGGTTCCTCCAAGACTGCTATCGTGTTAGCAGTCTGTTGAACCCTCCTCGTCAATGTTAAAGTTGGCAGAGATAGCAGTCTGTTGAACCCTCCTCGTCAATGTTAAAGTTGGCAGAATTTTGAATTTTGCAAAATTATGCAAATGCCTGTTGGGTTCGTATAATTGTCAAGAGTTCAATACAAGTACAACATAAGTGTTTTGTGTTTCTCTTCTGGGCTCTGGCTTCAGTGATATTGGGATTCTTATTTTGTTCGGTTGATTTATGTTGAACTTAGCCTGTTCATAGATCTCAACTTGATCTTGGGATGGATGTTCGATAAGGGTGTTGGAGAGTTTGAGAGGGATGTTCGATAAGGGTGTGAAAAGAAGCTTGGCTACCTGGTTACTCATCTGCACTGGTATCCAATTGCCAATGCCGAACCTATGTCAGATCTGATCTGCTGGTTGCTGATCTGATAGACGAGGAGGTGGGTTGCTTGGATGAAAACAAATTGCTACAGTACCTGTCTTATGATGACGCAAAGATGGCGCGAAATATTCCACATAGTGACAGATGGCCGCGTCACTAGAGATTCTGGTGGCTTAGTAAAGATGGGGTGTTCTCTGTGAAAACTGCCTACTGGCTTGGGAAATTAGGATATGCCACTCGCAATGGGGATGACTCCGATGAGGAAGGTTTTTGGAAGAGGGTATGGAATCTGAGAAGGCCGCCAAAACTCAAGAACCTTGTGCGGTGCGCGTATACTAGCAGCCTGGTGGTCAGAGAACTGTTGCAGCGTCGCCATGTTGCTAATATTGCTACTTGCTCAATCTGCCTTTCACAACCAGAGACAATAATTCATGCTATTTTTTAATGTTCCTCAAGAATATCTGGGCAAGCAGCCCATTTATGGATTATGTTATGCAGGCACCCACAGGATCCTTTGAAGAGAGAGGATGTGGATGATGGAAAAATTGGACGGGACTGACTTGTGTAGGTTCTTGACCCTTGCGTGGGCACCTTGGTTCTGTAGGAGCGAAGTTATTTTCAACCAATCAGCTCCAAAAGTGGTTTCAGCTGCAGGGAGTTCTGTGAGAATGGTGGATGACTACAACCATTATGCCTCGCAGGTGTTTTCTGTCAATACGGAGGGGGGGGGGGGTTTAAACTTAACGCAGATTGGTTCCCCCAGAAGATGGTGTGTGCAAGGTGAAAACATATACAGCGCTAGCTGTTTGAGAATGGGACAGTGTGGGTGTTGGTGGCTTGGTGCTGTTAAGTGAACCATGAAGGGAAGGTGATGGCTGTTGCTGAAATAACTTCAATGGGACTTGGTCTGTATACTTGGCAGAGACAACAGCAGCAAGGTTGGGGCTGCAGCTTGCTAGACAACTACATGTGACCAGAGTTCAATTGGAGAGTGACGCACTGGTAGTTATTCAAAGATTGAAGAAAGGAGTATTTGGTTGTGCGTCTATCTCTTTGCTTTTAGATGATGTTGTGGCTTTTAATCGTTCTTTCAATTGATGTTGTTTTAGTCATGTGAAACGGGTATGAAATGCATAAGCAAACCATGTTCGAGGTTATGTCCTTCTGTAAGGAGTGAGTTTAGGCTTGCAAACAATTTCTCGCAAGGCGTCTTAGCTTTGCCGGGGCTCGATTACCCTTTTGAATAAAGCCCCCGAGCCTCGTTTCCACTCCAGAAAAAGTAACGAGAGGGAAAGCAAGACATTTACTAATCCCCTCACATTTACTGTAGTAACTAGTAAAAGTCTCTTCACAAGTCTTACCCGCCTTCTTAAGTGCTCCTGGTGGACAAAGAGGAAGATTTTCAAGGATCGTGGATGTGAGGAGTCCAACGTAGGGACTTTTTACTTTACACTTTCCTGTAGTAACCACGTTTACTTTATTAGAATGACATTGATCAACTTTCGTAGTGCATTTTATACTAACACAAAAACTCATATGAGACGGCCTCAAGGTGATGTTTTATACAAGCATTTGTAATAACAGTACATCATGACCTTTTTTTTTTTGCTCGTCAATACATAATCTACTTAATGATAGTCTTTTTATTTTTTTTAAGGTGTTTAGGGGTGTATTCTTTTCCACTTACCTGGTTTGAGGTTTAGTTTAGTTCGGGCCCGTTTATTAACATATTATCGGGTCCAATTACTATTCCGTTCATATAAATTCTCACATATTACTGTTTAGTCTAATTCATTTAGTAGAGAAGAACACACCATCTGTATTCCAGATTGATTTGTCTATCGTCATGGCATATGTTCTTATGATCTTGTTTGTGCTTTGAACCCTCTATAGAAGGTGATATAGTGGGACGTATGATGATCCTATTTCATTCAAGCGATTTCAAATTGTGTGATTCAATTATTATTCTTTTTGATGTAGTATTTCTTGATGTTTACTTTTCATAGGAAAGGGACATTACCCTTTAAACCAAAAATTCATATGAGGCAAACTCAATGTGAAACGCCTCAAGTAATTATGACGTCATACTTGGTTATGGAGTTAGCCTCATGCTAAGGAGGCTTCATGAGAGACATTTTGTTTTTCTTTTATATCGGTAATATTGTGTTTCTATTTTCCCTTGAAGTTTACCTTCTCAAGGACCAACTAGTAAGGGTGTTCTTTTTCACTTATTGGACCTTACTCAATCAGTGCACAGTGGCAAGACCATTGAATCAATGGAAATCAGTAGCAAGATCTTATTCAATTAGTTGAAACCCATGACAGGATCTTACCCAATTAGTGGGAATCAGTGGAAAATGACAAATTCCTTCTCACAGAATCAGAGACAAGACCTTACTCAATCAGTGGAAATCAGTGGCAGGACCTTACCAAAACAGTGGAAATCAGTGACAGAACATTACTCAATTAGTAAAAATCAGTGGCAAGACCTTACTCAATCAGTGAAATCAGTGGAAAAGAAAGCACCCTAACTCCATTTAATTTGGATGAAGGCCGTCGTTATCAATCAAAATCGAGCACGATTTTAGTGAATATTTGGTGGTCATCACACTTTTATTCGATTGAGCAGTAAATGAGGGGTGTTGCACTAAATCATGTATTGGTATCAATGCTGACACTTTTTCGTTGCATAAATACCAAAAGCATTAGAGAAATGCTGCATATCTGGCATTTCGGTAGCTAAGCATCAAAATTCACAAGTCACAACCGAACAAATCCCTTTTTTTTAAATTTGTATTTTAGATTTTTTTTTTCCAAGTTTCAGAATACAGAAAAACTTTGGCAATTGCGGGCCATAGGGTTAGGTAATCAGAATCCATTTTATATTCCATGTTTGTCTTTCATCCCCTTATGGGCCTTATCATGACACGAGCCTTATCTTTTTCATATAATCAGATACTTCCACAATGGTGGTACAAACAAATAACAACAAACATTCTATTTCGGATCTTTTAAGTTGAGTTACAAGTGAGTTGGACTTTATTTGCTTGTTTGGCTTCTTGACATCATTTGAATAGTGGTGTCAATGAAGCAATGTACAAGTTAACAATCATGGATATACACGGTCAAAGCTCATTAACTTGGTCGTCATAGTGTTCGGCTTTATTACTTTCATGAGCAACTTTTAGTTATTAATTTTTTACAAATTCTTCAAGTAATCACATGTTTTTCTTTAATTTGTATCCATAATCAAAAAGACATACAAATTTCGTATCCTAACAACCCCTTTCTTTTAATAGAGTATGTTACTTCAAGCTCAAATGACATTTTGCCTGAAAGAACATTAGAACAAACAAATTTTAACAATATTCAATAAAAATAAACATTCAACAATAATATAAACAAAAATTAGATGAGAATGGAGAACATAATACCCTAATATAACTATATAAGTGTGTTTTTGTCTACTGAATTAAATACTCCTAAACCGTAACACCACTAAACTAGATTGAATCGATTATTTATTAGATAAGTGAAAAATAACACACATGTAGTGCACTGATGGAGAATGTTGCTCATTTGAAATCTTAACGCAACATAGAGCATGATTAAGGGTGCGTTCTTTTCCACTTATTTTCACTGATTCTCACTGATTGAGTAAGGTCATGCTACTGATTCCCGCTGATTGAGTAAGGTACTGCCACTGATTTTCACTGATTCAGTAAGTTCTTTCCACTGGGGTCCTGTTCTTTTCGTCGATTCCATGTTGCATTCCATTCCGTTCCGTTCTGTTCTAATCCGTTTCGTTCCGTTCCGCATTCTGTACTTTATTTTGTCTCACATTTTTTTGAATTATCCGCACCGCGCCGTTCCGTACCCTTCCAATCCGTTCCGTTTCGTTCCTCACCGTCCCGCACCATTCCGTTAAAGAGAACAGGACCTGATTCTCACTGATTCAATAAGGTCCTGCCACTGATTCTGTGAGTAGAGATGTGGGTCCTGCCACTGATTTCTACTGATTGAGTAAAGTCCTGCCACTAATTCTTATTAATTTAATAAGGTCTAGTCACTGATTTTCACTGATTGAATAAAGTCTTGCCACTTTTATTTTCACGGATTGTATAAGGTCCAATGAGTAAAAAATAAATGTATATAACAGAACCCTTCAAATCAAGAGTTATGGACACATAGAAAATGATTAGTAGTCACTTCAAAGTTCCAGCTTATTTATTATGAAAATCTTACCGATAATGGAACATATCTATGGGATTATGCAACGCATACTTCTATTTAAAGCGGTTATTAATTACTATAATTAACTAATACGAGAAGCTGCTTTACTCTGACTTGACACTACGCAATTCCAAAGATGAACAAATGACAGAGATAACGTCAAACACGGTAAAAGACGTTGGCTGCTAGTAATTCGGTTTGTGCTGTCATCTCAGGGAAATAAAATTTGCCAAATATATCATGCTTTTGAATGATTGATTGAATTGATCTTAGTTTGCCAGAGAGCTCTCATCACACAGTAGATCTGAGAAATCAAAGGAGTGCGTGTAGTCACATCTTTAAAATACGGAAAACTTTGAAACCCATAGCGTTCTCTTAGGCTTTGTTTGATTTAATGTAAGATAATATGAGAAGTATAAGTTTTATGTAAGTTGATAAAATTATATTGTTTAATTGGTGAACTTCCTTGAAATTACAAGTTTTCTAAGTAACTTACTTCCCATGAAATATGGAAAGTTGCTTATTTAGGGGGGCTAGGTAAGTATAACTTCCCATGCTTCCCTTGCTAAAATTACGCATTTGCCCATAAAAATGTAGTTTCTTTATAAAATATTGGGTTAATATTATCATTTTACATTGCTTCCAAGGAAGTCAAATTTATCAACCAAACAAGATCACTTCCATAAATCTTCAATATACATATGTAACTTACATTTTCATGAATTTACATCTTCCATAGGAAGTTTTCTCTAGTGAACTAAACAAGGCCTAAAAGACATATATGCACCCCAAAATTGTTCTTATGAATCAGGTCGGCCACAGCTCTAATAATCTGATGTCAAACGCGTCAGCCAGATCCATACGGGTCGATCTCATTTGCAGTTTTGAAATATGTTTGTATACAAACTCTTAGCGGGTTTGCAAGATATGAAGAGAGCTTTTGTCGTTTTTCCGGTCGTATTTTCGGGTTTGGTCCCTTTTTATACCTATTTTAGCGGATTCGTCGGTTATTATCATTTGTCCCAAACTCCCGGTTGTAAATATTTTTTTGTAATCTTTTAGTGGGCTTACGAGCTGTCAACTTAGTTTTGTATCGGGTTTCGGGCCGGATCAAATTTTGACGGCTCTAGCAATCATCCAAAACCCTAGGAAGTGGCAATGGATTTTCTCACATCCCTAATTTGGCTCTCCGATTAGAGATGCTCTGGACCCGATTAGCACAAAACACCAACACGTCACGACACGGGCACGGAGAAAATACGGGAGCGAATGAGTAGGCCTGAGCCTGACTTTTGACTTAGGATACCAAAGCATGATTCGAGGTCAATTAGTTACGTAAAGTAAAATAGATACTCCATAGAAAAAACTTAAACCCATTATTGAGTTGTAGACTTCTATAGTAATCGTTTGAGCCAGATTAATCAAACATTGACCCAGAAAACGAGAAAGAGTCCTGAATCATATTTTCACAATAACATTTCTTAATTATATCATAACGTCCTCTTATTACATACATATACTTGATAAGTACATACACATACAAAATAGGCATCAAAAAATGTGCATAATGAGCTAAGCTAGCTCTAGCTTCACCTTAAATCTTAACTGATCTGAGACATAATACTGATTTAATTGGCATAAGAAAGTATAGAGAATCAATCTAATTAAGGATTGAAAATAGAAGAGCCACATTTGCATTTCCAACTCATGGGCTTGTAATCAGAGTAATCCTGTTTCTTTGCATAGCCATTACTATTATGAATATGAATATTATCATTGGTGGGAACCTGAACTGCTTGGCAATGCCCACATGATCCGCACCTGCTAATTCTCTCACATCTTGGTGGCCTTGAACCTATCTGACCTCTTAGCATCACCTTCTCTTCTTTGCTAATTATCTGCCCAACCAAGCTGCCTGCTTCATTCAATAGACAGAAACAACTACAGTTAGAAGTCGATTTTATTGAACGGAATAAAAAGAAAGCCGAAACTCATACACCTATTGGAGCCAAAACTCATACCAATTCGAGTCGAAATTCCTACACCCACTAAACTTCAGCCAAAATTTACCTTCAACTGCAGCAGAAAGAGGAGCTAAGCTGATCATCATGAGTGATAATATAAAGATCAAACATCCAACTCTTCTTCTTAAACTGATCATTGCTTGGCCACCCACCATTTTTGCAGGGAATTAACATCAGATCTTAGCTAGTCTAAAAAGGATATTTCATACAAAATTCATATGATTTAATGCAATGCCAATAAATGATGGGTTTTTGGGATAGATAGAGTTTTTTGTGTTTTTGTTTTGAAACAGTGCAATCGTGGGAAAGAAATAGAAGCAGAAACAGGAAGTACAGCAACAATAATCAGAGGTTATAAATAAGGAGAGTGAGGGAGATTAGAGTATATTTGTACAGTACTGTAGTACTATATATATAGTGGTCATGGTGAAATAGAAAGGACATCACAAGACAAATATTCACAACAGCTAAAATCCACCTCTGCTTTTTCAGAACCTCACAGGCCATCGAGAGAGACAAGCCAAAGTCCAAACTGACATCAAAACAGTACACCTATTTAATTTTGATTAATATACGGATGGATCATGTCTTATCTCTTTCGTGGTTTTCCATTCTTTGTTACTCCCTCCCTTTTATTCCGAAGTGCTTGCCTCAAGTTTTTGGTTCAATCTTGAAGGACTATGAGGGTGCGTTCTTTTCCACTATTCTCACTGATTGGATAAGGTTTTGTCACTGATCTCACTGATTAGGCAAGGTTCTACCACTTATTTCTATTGATTGGGTAAGGTCTTGTTATTGATTTTCATTGATTCGGTAATGTCATTCCATTGATTCACACTGATTCAGTAAGGTCCTGCCATTGATTCTGTGAGCAAGAATGCAGGTCCTTCCACTAATTTCCACTGATTGGATAATGCCCTGCCACCAATTTTCACTGATTGGGTAAGGTATTGTGTTAAATTATGAATAAGCTGAGAGAGATAAAAGATATGGAAGAATATTGGTTCTGTCTTCTTGGCTTTAGCCGGCTGCCCTCTTTGGGCTATATACACAATTACACCACAGTTTAAGGCAACTGTTATGCCACAATTACAGGCAAGAATCCTCCTACCCCATATTCTATGCCTAACTATATACAGCTAAATAAATACTTACTTTATTTACAGATAATCATAAGATGACAGAAGATATGCAAAGGAAAAAGGAAGATAGTGTGATATCCTTCCATATTTTGAATATGCCCAAAAATAGCCGTCTAACAGTCCCCCTCAAGTTGGAGCATGAAGATCCTGAATGCCCAACTTGGAAAGAAGAAGCTGAAACTGGGACTTGCCCAGTGCTTTGGTGAAAATGTCTGCCAGTTGTGCATGTGTGCGGACGTGGAAGGTCCGAATATGTCCGGCCTGTATCTGATCCCGTACGTAGTGACAGTCAACTTCAATATGTTGGTGCGATCGTGGAAAACAGGATTTGCAGCAATGTATAAAGCGGCCTTATTATCACAAAATAGTCGCATGGGTTGTCGATGAGTGATGCCGAGAGAGAAAAGAAGATTCTTAAGCCATGTGAGTTCACAGCTGGTGACAGCCATGGCACGATATTCCGCCTCCGCGGATGATCGGGAAACAGTGGGTTGTTTCTTGGTTTTCCATGAAATAGGAGAACCACCAAGAAATATAAAGTAGCCAGTAATCGACCGACGAGTGAGGGGGCAGCTGGCCCAATCTGAGTCACAATAAGCATTGAGGTGAAGCGCACTATCACGGCGAAGAAGAAGTCCCTGACCTGGATGAGCTTTTAGATATCGTAGTATGCGGATAACAGCCTCCCAGTGAGCAACACGTGGTGACTGCATGAATTGTGCTAAAGTATGAACAACATAACATAATTCCGGTCGAGTGATTGTCAAGTAGATAAGACGACCAATGAGGCGACGATATTGGGCAGGATCATCGTAAAATGGACCATTATTGGAGGCTAAGTGATGATTCTGTTCTATCGGAAAGTCCACTGGCTTGGCGCCAAGCATCCCTGTCTCAGACAATATATCAAGAGTGTACTTCCGCTGGGAGAGGAATAACCCATCTACGCAACGAGCAATCTCAATGCCCAAAAAGTATTTCAGAATACCAAGATCTTTCATATGGAAACAGTTACTCAAATACGCCTTAAAACTAGCAATAGCTGTTGGACTGTTTCCTGCAATAACCAGGTCATCAACATAGACAAGGACATGGATAATCACGTCACCACGAAAGAGACTAAATAAAGAGTAATCTGCATATGACTGAGTGAATCCAAAATGTTTTAGCGCGCCAGCTAACTTAGCAAACCAGTTTCGTGGTGCCTGACGAAGCCCGTATAAAGACTTCCGAAGACGACAAACTTTGCCTGGCTTCAAGAAGCCCATGCCCTGGGGAAGGCGCATATACACCTCTTCATGTAAATCGCCATGAAGAAAGGCATTATGAACATCCATCTGATGCAATTCCCATCTTTTTATGACCGCAACAGCAAGAAAAACACGAACAGATACCATTTTGGCAACAGGGGCAAATGTTTCAGTGAAGTCAATACCTTCTACTTGAGTGTTACCGAAAATAACCAAGCGGGCTTTATATCGTTCAACTGTGCCATCAGAATTGTATTTGATTTTATATACCCACTTACATCCAATAGCCTTCTTTCCCCGAGGAAGATCCTCGATAGTCCAAGTACCATTATTTTCAAGTGCTGAAATTTCTTGGGCCATAGCTTCCCTCCATCGGGGATCCTGAACGGCCTCTGAAAAACTAGATGGCTCAATGGCACTAGTGACAGCTGCCAGAAAACAGGCATGATCTGGAGTGAAGTTAGTGCATGATACGTAATTAGCAATAGGGTAAGGAATACCTGAGGACTTGTTCGGTGTTGGGGGCGGAGGAGTGTCAGGCCCTTGAGCAGTGTGGCAAACAAAATCCCGCAATCTTGTATTTGGCTGGCGAGGTCGGTCAGAGCGACGCAAAGTAGTGGACACCTCATCGATTTCAGCCGCAACACAAGGAGTATCGTCGGCCTGTGCCGCATCTATTGGACATTGTGTGTCGAGGTGTGGTCCAGTATATGTGTCTGTATCACGAGGCTCACTGCTTGTGTCATGCGCAATATTCAGATTATTGGTGCTAGTCACTGTGTCCTGCGACTCGGGTATGTCCGAGCTGGGTAAAGGAGAGGCGCCCATATCATCAGTCACAATGTCATAAGAAGCTGGATTAGGGAGAACTGGTAATGATGCGGGTGGTAGAGGAGTAGTCTCAGAGTAAGGAAACTTATCTTCAAAGAACACAACATCCCGAGAATTAAATAATTCTTGTTTTTCAAGATCATAGACACGCCACCCCCTCTTTCCTCTAGGGTAACCAACGAAGATACACTTTCTACTCCTAGCATGGAATTTGTTTTTGTCCCGAGGAACTTGTGCAACATAGCAAAGACACCCGAAAACTCGAATGTGACCGTAAGGTGGGGGTTTTTTGTTTAAGAGCTCATAAGGTGTTTTACCATGTAAGAGGGTACTCGGGGTGCGGTTAATCAAATATGCAGCAGTAAGGATACATTCACCCCAAAACTTGATAGGAAGACTAGATTGAAAACGTAAAGCTCGGGCAACATTGAGAATATGTCTGTGTTTCCGTTCAACCCGCCCATTTTGTTGTGGAGTTCCTACATTTGAAGTTTGAAATTCTATACCATTATCAGCAAAAAAAGGAATAAGGGGTTTGAACTCCGTACCATTGTCACTGCGAACTACCTTAACCACTTTATTATACTGAGTTCGTATCCAAGCAAAGAAGTTCGTGAAAATTTTAGGAACTTCAGTTTTGTCAGCTAGAAGATAAACCCAAACTCCTCTAGAGAAATCATCCACAATTGTCAAGAAATAATGAGCACCGCAGGTAGAAGAAATACTATAAGGACCCCATAAATCACAGTGGATTGTATCAAATAAATTATGAGCTTTATTTAAACTTATCGGAAAAACTGAGCGAGTTTGTTTCGCTTTAAAGCAAACGTCACATGGTTTATCATTGTGCCGACTGTTACAAGTACCGACAGTAGGAAGAAGAGCCACAATATGTTGCGAAGCATGACCCAGACGCCGGTGCCATAATAAGCAGTTGTCCTCAGCTGTTGTATGACTTGCCTGCTTCAATGCCACACTGCTCAACATATAGATACCTCCTCGCTGCTCACCCAAACCAATCAAGGTCCTCGTAGTGGGATCCTGTATGATACACAGCTTGTCAGAAAAGGTGACCGAGCATCGTAAATCATTTATCAAACAAGCTATAGATATTAAACTGCAAGTTAATTGAGGCACATAAAGAACATGATTGAGAGTATAGTTGGGCCCAAGTATCAAACGCCCTTTCATAACCGCAGTTGTCGATGCACCGTTGGGGAGTTTAATAGGACATCCCATTATAGGTGTCAGGTCAGTCAAACAATTTTTATCCCCTGTCATATGATGCGAGGCGCCTGTGTCAAGGATCCATTGTCCTATAGTATCACCTTTGTTATTTGCCGGTGGTTTGGAATTTGCCATAGCTAAAACAGCAGACCATTGTTCATCTGTGAGTGATGCTGACAGGCTGGCTCGGTCATTAGGCCCCAAACCATCTTGTGTTGCTGCTGAATGGGACACTGTGACAGCAGCATGAGCTGCACCTTGAGACTCTTCATGTCCCTGTATATTATGTTGTGCTGCATTGGCAGTCCCATATGCATTCCGAATATTGCCTCGTCCGCGTCCTGTTGTTCCAAAAATCATAGGTTGTTCAGTCCCACGCGATCCATTTTGTTGTCCTCGACCGCGACCTGTACCTCGGCCGCGACCTGCTCCCCACCACTCGGGGTAGCCTATAATTTTAAAGCACATTGTTTTGTCGTGTCCCATGCGTCCACAATGACCACACTTCTCGGAGACCATGCTTGATGTCATTCTTTGTGCCTGAGCAGCGAAACTAACAGCATCAGTTCGCACTTCACGGGATCGGGCTACGTCGTGGTGACGCTCTTCCTGTATTACTAGCGCGTATGCCCGATTCAGTCCGGGCAGCGGTTCTTGAGCTAGAATATTAGACCTGATGGTCCCATAGACAACATCATCGAGTCCCATAAGAAATTGGTGAACTCGTTCCTCTTCTCTTTGTTGATTCCACTTCTGTCCTGTGTTACAGTCACATTTTCCACATGTACAAAGAGGTAGCTGCACATAATTTGTCAATTCATCCCATAAGACTTTGAAGCGCCCAAAGTATGTGGCCACAGATTGACCATCCTGCTTACAACTTGCAAGATCAGACCGCAGCTGATGGATACGCGGACCGTTTCCAATAGAGAAGCGTTGCTTCAGATCATCCCATAAGCTTTTTACGTCTTCGTGGTAAGTAATAGATGAACGGAGTGTCGGCTCAATTGACTGGAAAATCCAGGCCACGAGCATAGAGTTAACACTCCACCAGTCTTCAATTGTTGTTTCTTTGTCACTTGGTTTTGGCACATGACCGTCTAGGAAACCAAGTTTTCTTTTGGCACGGAAGGCATTACGCATTGCCCGTACCCATTCCTCATAATTGTCCCCTTTGAGTGTTACGGGACAAATATTCATACCCGGGTGATCCGATGGATGTAGATAGTATGGAGAAGACATATTAAGTGGACCACTCTGTTTTTCATGGCCAACGTTCTTTTCCTCGCCAGACATGATGACAAGCTTCGATCACCGTGACTGTAGGAAGCGTAGAAAATTTTCAAGGCTCTGATACCATGTTAAATTATGAATAAGCTGAGAGAGATAAAAGATATGGAAGAATATTGGTTCTGTCTTCTTGGCTTTAGCCGGCTGCCCTCTTTGGGCTATATACACAATTACACCACAGTTTAAGGCAACTGTTATGCCACAATTACAGGCAAGAATCCTCCTAACCCATATTCTATGCCTAACTATATACAGCTAAATAAATACTTACTTTATTTACAGATAATCATAAGATGACAGAAGATATGCAAAGGAAAAAGGAAGATAGTGTGATATCCTTCCATATTTTGAATATGCCCAAAAATAGTCGTCTAACATATTGCCACTGATTCTCACTGATTTAGTAAGGCCTTGCCACTAATTCTCACTGATTAGGTAAAGTGCTGTCACTGATTTCCACTGATTGAATAAGGTTCAATAAGTGAAAAACAACACACCTCGAGTCTATGATGGAGTATTGCATAATTCTGATAATTCAAAACGCTTTTAAGGACTAGAAATATAATAGTCAACATTAAGAAGGTTAACATTGTGAAGTCTTGCATACTCTTGGTCACAATATACAGCCTAGCTAGTCATATAATAGATGATCGTGTGTGGAAACCAACTCGATTAAAAGTTTAAACTAATGATTGGAGGTCTAACTGATGTTATATTTCTTATCACGCCCCCTCACACAACTGTCCATCGTGTTTGAAGTGTGGATGGTGTATAGACATTCCTCATACCATGTGCTGAAATATTCCACAAAGAAAATGGCGGTTGATTGGATTCGAACACAGGACCTTCTAGCTCTGGTACCCTATAACAGAATATTGGCGGTGAATGGTTCTGATACCATGTGTTGGAAGCAACTCAGCCAAAAATTTAAGCTTATGATCGGAGGAATTCCTTATCAGATCGAAAAAATAAAACAAACAACTAGTCATATAAATCGATATTTAAAAGGTCTCATATGAGGTCGCCTCAACGTTAGGCCACCTCTATAGCAAAATATGGCGTTAGCATGACGTCATACTTGTTTAAGGCGTCTCACGTTAAGGTTGTTTCATACGAGTTTTTGTGATTGACGTTTGGAAACCAAATGTTGTAGCCAGAGAAGAAATGCCAAAAGATCAAAAGCAAGCAAGTGAACATGTATAGTCTTGTTTTTGTTTACTCTATCAATCATCAATTATTCCAAAGTATCCAAACCATTTGTTTTGCAAAACAATTGATTCTTACTAGACACTTCAAACTAGTGTTATCTTTGATATTCCATTCCCTGGTGGGCCATTCTGGTCCGTTATTGGAAGCCCAAATAGACCCAAGTAGCTTAGCACCCCAATCGCAGGCCATAATACATTCCGTAGTTTCTCTGGTCAGTCTGGTGTACCAAGTTACACGGTAACCCACTTGCCAAAAAATAAGTGGGCTTTCATAATCAGTGGAATCTAAAACGCGTTACAAAAGCCCACTGATTTTTTGGTCAAGTGGATCAAATTGAATATAACCGGACTGAAAAACCATTTTTTGAATAAGAAATTATTTGATATTAATCTGATCTGGAATGACACTAACTTCAAAATGGCTCAAATGTAGGTTGATTGAATTGAAACGGAATCGATATTATATCGACTCGAAAACGATCCAATTGACCCATATTCCAAGTCTAGCCAAAAAAAGTCGCACGTTATTGTTGAAAATCACTTTTTTATTAGTTCACAAAATCATATCCATGCATAACCTAGACACATCACGCTAAACAAAGTGTAAGACGAATGTCTTTGAGAAAATTTTCTTTTTTGGGGGAGGGGGCAACTAGGAAATACATGAACTATTGCAAATGCTAACACATAGACTTTACATTTATATCATCCATTCAAAAGTCAAGGAATATTTATTGATTTGTCGAAGTAGAGAATATATCATTTGATAGACACTTGTAACCTACATGTATTCAACACTATGGTTCGTATAAGATCATACATACCTACAAGGGCTACAACGAATAATTTGAATACTCACATATTTTTCCGACCCTTTGTCATCACTTTGATTTAGACATAAATCATAGTATCATATTCGAATTATTTTGAAGAAACACAATCATCCACAAACATAACCGACCTATGAAGTTATAAATGAGAAGTCACAATCTCTTATATTCAGTTATCCACAGAGCTAACACATTTGTTATGTCCAAAGATACTTGTGGTTAATGTTAACTTTGAAAAACACAGATGTACCACGTTAATGTCACCCGTATCCAAAGTTATTATCAATCAAACACCCATCTTATTGGACATATAACTTGAAACAGGATCATATGGGATCACCATCTTATATCAGAACAAACTTTCTCTCTAGATACATCATTAACCTCATTTATTGTCATCAATGGCATTTTGATAAGTTGGTGTAATTTACAATAAGATGATTTCATATATATATATATATATATATATATATATATATATATATATATATATATATGAGTTCTCACCAAAGTGGCATTGAATAAATAATAATTAAATAGTTATAAATGCATGAGTGATTAAAAATAAATCAAAAATACTTTTATTTATTTTAATAAAAAAATAACATAAGTATTATATTTATTATCCTAAAAATGGTATATTATTTATTCACTAAAAATGTAATTTCTTTGTTAAATGTGGTATTTTGTTGATAAAAAGATTATTATTGTTCATTGCTATTCCTATTATTTAACTTTATATATTGATATGATTTTCTTTTATATTGATGCTTATGACAGAGATGATGAACAAGAACCCGTGCATCGCACGGGCACGAAATCTAGTATATATGTAAAATTGAGTTCTCACCAAGCATTTAATACCTAACAAATAGCCATAAATGCATGGGTGATTAAAAAGAAATTAAAAATAATTTTACTTTTTTTAATAAAAAATAATCATCAATATATATATATATATATATATATATATATATATATATATATATATATATATATATATATATATATATATATATATATATATATATATATATATGAGTTCTCACCAAAGTGGCATTGAATAAATAATAATTAAATAGTTATAAATGCATGAGTGATTAAAAATAAATCAAAAATACTTTTATTTTATTTTAATAAAAAAATAACATAAGTATTATATTTATTATCCTAAAAATGGTATATTATTTATTCACTAAAAATGTAATTTCTTTGTTAAATGTGGTATTTTGTTGATAAAAAGATTATTATTGTTCATTGCTATTCCTATTATTCAACTTTATATATTGATATGATTTTCTTTTATATTGATGCTTATGACAGAGATGATGAACAAGAACCCGTGCATCGCACGGGCACGAAATCTAGTATATATGTAAAATTGAGTTCTCACCAAGCATTTAATACCTAACAAATAGCCATAAATGCATGGGTGATTAAAAAGAAATTAAAAATAATTTTACTTTTTTTAATAAAAAATAATCATCAATATATATATATATATATATATATATATATATATATATATATATATATATATATATATATATATATATATATATATATATATATATATATATATATATATATATATATATATATATATATATATATAATTGAGTTCTCAACAAGGTTGCATTAAATAGTCATAAATGTGCTCTTAAACCAATTTAGATAAAAAAAAATTAAAAAAAAAATTCATAAATCCATGGATGATTAAAAAGAAATTAAAAATAGTTTTATTTTATTCTAATAAAAATAAGTAACATAAGTTACCCTCAAAAAAATATATTCACTAAAAATGTAATTTCTTTGTTAAATATGTTTTTTTATAAGAAAATGATTATTGTTTTCTTGCTACTCCTATTATTCAAGTTTATATATTGATATGATTTTTTTTATATTAATCCTAATAACGAAGGATGATGAACAAGAACCGAATTCAGTATATGTATAATTGAGTTTAAGTTGTGATCTCATTAATTATCATAAATACAATTTGATTATTTTGATGATTAAATCTTAATATAATCACAATATATTCTTATTCACAAGATGAACAAAAAAGTCATCAAATAGCATACCTCTGATCTCCTCCATTTATTGTAATTGTAGTACAGTATATAAGTAGATTGGTAACAAACAAACAAAAAAACAATAATGTACATACATTGCATCTATCGAGAGTTATGAAGGGTATTACACTATTACTGCATTTGCATTTCCAATTAATTGAAAGACTTTTCGACTAGCAACAACTTCAATACTCAACTCCTCCATGCACTTTGGCCGTTTCAATTTTCTACCTATAAGTACATAATCCATACCCTACCCATGAACCCACTTTGCCCTGTTTTATTTCCTTGAAATGTTATTAGCTAGAGGAAAAATCATATTATGGTAGTGGCGCGGTGGCAAAACGAGTGGCGCAGAATGAGTGGTACGGTGAAGGCCTGAAAGCCCGAGTAGGTGTCACTCAGTGGTGCAGATCATCATGCGTAAGAGTGGCGTGATCGGATTGAAGCATCCATCGGCTGATTACCATGATGTCTCGGTTGCGGTAGAATGCTTGGCTTCAAGCAATATTTTGTTTTATAAAATTTTTTGGTTTGTTTTTGTTTTAGGTAGTACACTTCACGTAATTTGATATTTCTATATATTTTGTGGTGATGATACTTGATGCGTGATGAAAATCTTCTATATTTTTACCTTTTTGTTTAATTTATTTAGTTACCCTCAATTTCTATTGTTTTGATTGATTTTATTTTTCAATTGGTTTAATTATTAAAGACATAGCCTTTTTGATAGTGTGAAAATGGATTCGTACTTTTCTATCAAGTAGGAATGTATATCATTGGAGAAATGTCAACCCTTCAAAGGTTGTATCTCAATGTATTACGTGTTTAATTTATTTATTTTCAAGTCAATACCTTTTAGTTTGGTTTAAAATATTCAGAGGCCATGATTAAATTGGAGTAATTCAATTCTTACGGTTTAATCCTCCATTTAATTCCTTCATCTTTTTTTTGGCTTTAGGATAACTCAAATTACACGAATTAAAGTTCTGTAGTAACAAATGGTAATAAATAGTCATAAATGCATGGGTGATTAAAAAGAATCTAAAAATAATTCCATTTTATTTTTAATAAAAATAAGTAACATAAGTTACCCTTAAAAAAAAATTATATATTATTCACTAAAAATGTAATTTCTTTGTTAAATGTTGGTGGTATTTTGTTGATAAAAAGATTATTATTGTTCCTTGCTACTCCTATTATTATTCAACTTTATATATTAATATAATTTTCTTTTATATTGATGCTAATGACAAAGATGATGAACAAGAACCCGTGCATCGCACGGGCATGAAATCTAGTCAAATGTGTGTGTGTAAAATTGAGTTCTCACCAAGCATTGAATAGGTAATAAATAGCCATAAATGCATAGTTTTATTTTATTTTCATAAGAGATAAGTAACATAAGTATTATATTTATTATACAAAAATTATATTATACATCAATATATATATATATATATATATATATATATATATATATATATATATATATATATATATATATATATATATATATATATATATATATATATATGATGCTTATGACAGAGATGATGAACAAGAACCCGTGCATCGCACGGGCACGAAATCTAGTATATATGTAAAATTGAGTTCTCACCAAGCATTTAATACCTAACAAATAGCCATAAATGCATGGGTGATTAAAAAGAAATTAAAAATAATTTTACTTTTTTTAATAAAAAATAATCATCAATATATATATCATCAATATATATATATATATATATATATATATATATATATATATATATATATATATATATATATATATGTGTGTGTGTGTGTGTGTGTGTGTAAAATTGAGTTCTCATCAAGCATTGAATAAGTAATAAATAGCCATAAATGCATGGGTGATTAAAAAGAAACTAAAAATAGTTTTATTTTATTTTAATAAGAAATAAGTAACATAAGTATTATATTTATTATCCTAAAAAAATTATAAATTCACTAAAAATGTAATTTTTTTGTTAAATATTTTTTTTTTTTGATAAAAAGATTATTATTGTTCTTTGGTACTCCTATTATTCAACTTTATATATAGATATGATTAAAAAAAATTTATCATATTTCTTCTAAAAACAGAGTGTGCACGATAAACAAGAACCCGTGTATCACACGGGCATGAAATCTAGTATATATGTATAATTGAGTTCTCACTAAGGTGGCATTGAATAAATAATAAATAGTCATAAATGCATGGGTGATTAAAAAAAATAAAAAATACTTTTATTTTATTTTAATAAAAAAAGTAACATAAGGATTACATTTCAATATCAATATCAATATCAATATATATATGTATAATTGAGTTCTAAGTTGTGATCAATTTATGGCTCATTAATGAAACATTACTCACCTATTTAGGAAAAGAAAAGAGATTAGTCAAATTGTATGTATTGATGTCGTACATGCATTGGAAAACTATTGATGAAACATTAATCGTTGAGTGTAATGAACCAGCAGTAGTTGAAAGAGTAAGCCAAGAAGTAAATGGGGAGGGGGGGGGGGAATGAAACGAGTAGTCACAATTTCATTAATAATCAATTTATCACCACCAACAGGTAAACCTTCCTTTTATCTCTCCCTCCCATATATTACTTAGAATCATTCCACCAGCCATTGACCATGATGTTGCTACCTTATAAAATTGCGAACAACACTCAAATATTCTGTTTTCATGAAGCCAATTATGAAACACAATTTCAACACATTGGGGATGAAACCCAGTAAGCCAATTATTATTATTATTATTATTATTATTATTATTATTATTATTATTATTATTATTATTATCAATGTAATTATTAAAATTATTATTAATATTAATATTATTTATTAATATTACTATTAATTCTATTATTTATTATTATTTATTATTATTATTATTATTATTATTATTATTATTATTATTATTATTATTATTATTATTACTACTACTACTACTACTATCACTATTATTATTATTATTATTATTATTATTATTATTATTATTATTATTATTATTATTATTATTATTATTATTATTATTATTATTAAGAAAACAATCAAAAATAAAAATTTTCAGTTTGTCCCAATTTTCCCCAGTTTATCCCATTTTTCACCAGTTTGACCTAGTTTCTCCCTGTTTTCACCAGTTACCAGTTAGACTTTTCAGTTTTCACCAGTTTTGCCCAGTTTTGTCCAGTTTCTCCCAGTTATCAGTTTCAGTTACCAGTTGAAAAGAACGAGCCCTAAAAAGCCTGTTTCATATGAGAGAGAAAATTGTGCAGCAGAAGCCGATCTAAAATTGAACCCCATTGCGCGAGAATTTTTTTTTTTTTTTTCTTTCCTTTCAACTTTTGAACACGTGTAAAAATGTAATGACCTTTTGCCTGTTTTCATACATTTTCATTAATCTAACCGTATTGATGCCAGTGTATGGTAATTTTTTTAATAATTAGAAGATCAGTTTGACAGTAAGTGAAAATTATGGCGTTTACAAAGATCATGTGTAGTATTTTAGGGGTCAAATGAGTGTTTTTTTGGTTTTTATTTTTTATTTTTTATGTTTAGCAATTTAATAAATGAAAATCAAGCTTTGTCGCCACTTACGAGTATAATCATAAGTACTTTGTAACAATTCTATTGTGATTGTTAAAAACTATTTGAACAATATTTACTTGCAACGCATTAAAAGATGCATGGGTGATTAAAAAGAAACTACAAATAGTTTTATTTTATTTTAATAAGAAATAATTAACATAAGTATTATATTTATTATCCTAAAAAAAAATTATAAATTCATTAAAAATATAATTTCTTTGTTAAATATGTTTTTTTTTTATATGATAAAAAGATTATTATTCTTCTTTCCTACTCCTATTATTCAACTTTATATATTGATATGATTAAATTTTTTTTATCATATTTATGCTAATAACAGAGTGTCCATGATAAACAAGAACTCGTGCATCGCACAAGCATGAAATCTAGTATATATGTAAAATTGAGTTCTCACTAAGCATTGAATAGGTTAATAAATAGCCATAAATGCATGGGTGATTAAAAAGAAATTAAAAATAATTTTACTTTTTTTAATAAAAAATAAGTGATATAAGTATTATATTTATTATCCTAAGAAAATATATTATAGTACATTCACTAAAAATGTAATTTATTTGTTGAATGTGTTTTTATTGTTTGTTGATAAAAAGAATATTATTGTTTCTTGCTACACCTATTATTCAACTTTATATATTGATATGATTAAAAAGATCTATTATATTTCTTCTAATAACAAAGTATACATGATAAATAAGAACCCGTGCATCGCACGAGCACGAAATCTAGTTGTGCGTATAATTTCAGCATAATGTTCATCAAGGTAAAAAGCTAAAGGAAAAAGTGTATAGGTATAAATACCATACTAATATAAACCGTTATATAAAAAAAGTGAGGGCTTACAACTCACGCGGAGACAGAGTGGGAAGGGTGGAAGAAAGAAAGAGTGAATCAAAGAAAAACTTGGTTTCTTTGATTCCTGTGGGTGTCTAAGACTCGGACATCCATCCACTCTTCTTTCTTTCTCTCTCCTTTTTCTTGTTGATTCCCCTCCACTTTTCATCCTTATCCCCTTAAATTTTTTTGGTCAAATTGTCTTTTTCCATTACTCCATATAAACTAAACCCCACTACCCACCTCTAAGAAATTGTGTATTTGTGTTATTATTTAGATCTAATCAAAAATCCCAAACAATTGCCTAAAAAACCTAACAACAAAAGTCAAGACACTTTGGATTTCTGTAAAAATGGCTTCTTCTTCTTCTTCTTCTTCAGCTCAGCTTCGTCTTATGTCTGATCTTAAATCCATCATTAATGAGCCTCCTGAGGTAAAATTCTTGTAATTTTTTGACCAAAAATGTTTAAAGTTTGTATTTTTAATCGATCTGAATTTGTTAAAATTTCAGGGTTGTAGTGCAAGTCCTTTGTCAGATGATAATCTCTTTGTTTGGAGTGCTAGCATTTTTGGCCCTGATGAGACCCCTTGGGAAGGTAACTCATTTTATAGCTGAATTTTTATTTATTTTTTTATTTTATGACTTTTCAATATTTTCTCTGAATTATGTGTAAAAATTATTTATACCCAGGTGGAGTTTTCAGTCTAAGGTTGACATTCAATGAAAATTACCCAGAAAAGCCTCCTCGAGCTCGGTTCACCTCCGATATATTTCATCCTAATGGTAAATATTTCTGTTAAAAATGATCAAATGATGCTTAGCTTACTTGCTGTAGAGCTTTGATGTTTGATGTTCTGTGTCTATGATTTTATGATGGTTTTGGAATTTTGGCATTTAAACATGTTATATTAGATTCTTGAAATGTGATTTGCAATGATATATAAGCTGTCATGAGAAAAATGATCAAATTCAGAATTCTCCTGTATTTGAACTTTGTGTATTAGCATTGTTAGGTGAGGTCAACGGTGCTTTGTTGAAGGAACTATTGAAGGATTGAGGAATATGTGTGGTTTTGGTACAAAACAACTTGGTATAGGTATTAGCATTAGGTGTTACTATACGAGTGGTATTGGCCACATTCCCTAGTTGTGGTGAGAATTCTATGAGAGTAATAGTTCTAGGCCTTCGAGTTTAGGCCTTTGAGCTTAGGTTGGCGTGGCTATGCGCCTATGCCTGTCTTTCGGGCACCACTCAACTATTAGGGTCCAAAATGGAGCCTAGAAGTATATGGACAATATGTCTTGAAAACCCTAATGAGTAAACTCCACCTACAATCAATTGGCTTCAGATGGAATCCTGTGTTGGGTTTTGTGAACTTCCCCCTAGTTATGTTCATTCTCTAGTTCCTTACGATTTTGTTATCCTCTTAATTACAGTGTTAAAACCTTTTACTTTGTTTTGGTTTGATGAATATACAGTTTATCATGATGGTACGCTGTGCATGGACATCATTCAGGATGCTTGGTCACCCTGCCACAATGTAGCAACAATCTTGACATCGATCCAGGTATACCAAAACAAATACCTTAATATCCACAAACAGCTTCTTTTATGTATTGTTCAGCTAATTGCTTGCCTCTTGGTGACAACACATCATTGTTCTTGTGCTCAAATCCTTTTTGATACTCACTCTATACATTGTCTGCAGTCCCTTCTCACTGACCCCAATCCTTCAAGTCCTGCAAACCCTGAGGCTGCTCAGTTGTACCAGCATGACAATCAGGCGTACAACAAGTTAGTAACTTTGCTACCACAATATTAACCCCCCCCCCAAAACAAAGAAAAGGGGGAAAAAAACCCGAATGTGATGTGCGGGAAAATATATCATTTATTAGCTGACATGAATAATGGTATCTGTGACAGGAGAGTTCGTAGATGTGCTCGTAAATCCATCGACTGTTCATGAGGCAGGAAACGGATTGTACCCTTGGGCATTGTTGTTGGAAGGAAGCTTTACCTGAGCTTTCTGAAGCACCAGAAGCAGCCTAGTGTGTTGTATCTCAAGGGACATGTCCCAAGTTCTTTCTTTTCGGAGGTTTTGGAATAGTTGCACAGCATGATCCATTCTTCATGCTTGTATTGTTGCTACTTGATTTATTCGTAGGGGCTAATTCTTCCAAGCACATGTCCCCTCATTTTATATGCTGCAAGTTGGTTATACTGAAAATTATATACGACTTAGATCTGCAGTTTTAATTTTATTTTCTTTTTTTCTTCTTTTTTTTGGGCGGGAAGGGGTAACTGTGCTCTGTGTATGTAGTGTACTGTACAATGTACTATATATAGTTTTGTTATACAGGAAAAAAGTTGTGCTTCAGTTACACTAGTATCAATGTGAATTCTGAAGACTTACTACAAGCTACGGTTTTGTTTTTTCTGTTCCGGTGATACACCTGTTACACAGTCATCGAGCACAGGTAACAACAATAAGAAAGTTGATTAGCTATCAAAGGGGGTACCCTGAGGTCTGTTGCTTTCACAGAACCACACTAGGTGACTCGTGGTGGCTAGAAATGTAACAGGAGGAACTCCAGAAACGAAAAGGATACTAAAGAATGTAACATTAAATGGGCCTACAACCATACGCGCTTAAGCATTTGGTTGAGTTGGTTCCAACACAAAGGAGACTCCCTCGTAACCGAGGAGATGGCGGATCTGGAAAATTGCCAGTAATGGGTTAGGTAAACAGCTGAAGACTCCGCTTCCTTTTTAACTGTCTCACTCCCCACTCAATGGCCGTCTCAAAGTGTGTTCCCAACGGTGGCTATCTCTCTGCTATAGGCCAACACATGTATGCATAATTGCATACACTTCCTCGCATGAATCAACCCTAAATCCTGCAGCTGCAGACACAATGAGTGTGTACTTTTCAACTGAAAACTACTGACCTGAACAAATTAGTAATATGATGTGAGAAAATATATGTTGCACAACTGAGCTGGAGACTGGTTGAATTGTATATGTTTTTTGACCCCTTCTTCTGATTATCATACTTGTTCTATTCTAAGGAACCATTGCCATGTGTAAGTCAACAACCCTTCCATTAGCAGACAAAACAATTCATTCAAATAACTAAGATTTCTGACAGGAGTATATAACTAGCAACACATGTTGTTCAATTGATGTGTAGGTTCTATGCTGATGAAGTGCACATCTGTGTATATAACAATGAATCAGAGAATTCCGTACCCAAGATCGAAGCCAATGTTGGAAGCCGATAAAATTGGGCAACAACCAACAGGGGGTGGTTTCGAGAAAATTGATTGGAACAAACACCCAATTTTTCGCTTACTAGTTACTAGAATGATTTTGATACTGAAGCCTGTATTGTGCCTGGACCAGCAACCAGTGCCTCTAATCTTAGCAACTGGTGGGAAGGAACTGCATACCAGGCACTGAAGCCTGACGAGGCGAAAACATATCAGTAGGTTCGTCTCAATTATTATTGCCCCCTTGAACTCATTACCCCTCTAGAGTGCTGGGGTTGACTGCATACACACAGAAGATAGAACCTGATATACAAAGGTAAGGCTACATTATTGAGATGTAAAGTCCGATTATATAATCTGATGTTAAAAGACCCCTGATACTTGAGGCCATTTGTACTTCATTCATCTTTCATTTGTTACTTGTGTTTCTGTCAAGCTAACGAAAACACTGCGCACATATATTACATTGATGCAACAGTCAACTGACATGGGCTTGATGGGACAAAGTACATCAAATAGCTGATTGAGCCAGAAGAGACCTTAGCGACACCTACAAGGGCTTCAATATTACTGTTTTTTCTTGTTCTTACAGGGCTAACAGCTTCATCTCAGAAAGAACTAGTACTAAAGAGGATACAACAGCACCAGAGCAACTAAGCACACTGAAAGGACCAATTCAAACCAAGAGCTGCGAGTTCAAATGTACTATTATTAACGGCACCAAGTAACAGGAAGAAAGACACAGAGTTAGAAGCCTAAACAAATGTCACGGTAAGGAAACACTATAGTTCTGGTATTATAAGAGAACATGTATGGACGGCATCTGCCACTGATGGGAAGATCCTGTTCTCTCCAATCAAGTCAATCAAGCCCGACATGTGGAGTTTGTCAATTAAAAGTTGCCCCAGACTCCCAATCATTAGCTGTCCAAAGAAACATTAGAAGCATTAGCCACTCTTCTTTAGAGTAGGATGGGATCAATTCATAAAATTAGAACTTGCTTATGGCGTATCTTGTGTTTACCTTAATGTTTTTCTTTTCAAGGCTCCTGTATAACTTTTCGAGGGCATGGGTTCCACTAGTATCTATATCTGCAACAGCTGCAACCAGTAATATCTTTGTTTTAGGGACGAGACCCTTAAGTGTGCCAAGAACACAAAGCTTAAACAGAAAATAAGGATAATGTTGGATTGTTTACATGACATGTCGAGGATCAAATATTTGATTTTGGGTATGTCCTTTTCCACAAGCTGATCTTCCTCTTCATTAAGCCACATCATGATTCTGCATCAAAATATTTAGCAATTGAACCCTCAAAGCATTTTCTTGAAACGAACTGAGGGGTCTGCATGTAACACCACATAGGCTTCACTTTAAAATAAAGGAACATCAAATTACAACATTGTCGTTTGTTTCCATCGATTCCTTGTGCACAAACAAAAGTTTTCAAAGATAAAAAGCACAAGTCTTCTAGTCTGTGAAACAGCCGAAAATCCACGAAAATATGCGAAATTTACTGAAGCTATTCAAGAAGTAACAATTTTGGTTTTAATTTTGATTGGAACATTCCTACCAATCTTAAGAAAAATGGAAAAATGTAACTCTCCTTAATGTAATTAGAGTTTGTGAAGTAGATTGCAGAGTCAACTCTGATTATCAGAGCACCAGGAACTACTGATGCCTCAGGATACTGTTGAATGTTCCTATACTCAGAGGAGCCAGGAAGTCTACCAAGTATTGCAGTTTGTGGTCGCGTTGCCCGGAACATGATCTTCCCAAATGATAGGCACACCTGCTCATACCATTCCATCATAAAGTATGACATTTAGAGAAAACCAAACTCTCATGCTAAAATATACATTATTCTTACTGCTATCAGGAGGCCAATCTCCACGGAATGGAAAATCACACCAAAGAAGGCTCCCATGCAAGCAATAAAATCAAACTTGTCAATCTTCCAAATTCGAATTATTTCTTTGATGTCGATTAGAACAAGCACTGCAGATATGATAATGGAAGCAAGTACTGCATTTGGGATATATTTGAACAGCGGTGTGATAACCAGCAGAGTGCACAGTACAATACAGGACATCACAATGTTGGAGGCTGCTGTCTGACAACCAGCAAGGTAGTTAACTGCAGAACGAGCAAATCCCCCTGCAAGCAGATAGTAGTAGCTCAAATAAAAAGTAGCAAATAAGCACTCTTTTGAAAGGGAAAACGAACACTGAGAGGAAAGAAAAAGATTGCATACAATTATGAGATTCAGTCATCCACATATGAGGAAACTAAGACAGTACAGAAGCTTTTAATACTAAGCAGAATACTTTCTCCAACTAGATAGAACCTCTGATGTGGACCTACCTTCAGAGGATATCGTAGTTTCAACTTTGGATTATGAATTCATTGCAAAAAGATCCTCTAGGAACATGACTGTAAGAAACAAAATTCTAACCTGTAACTACAAAGCAAGATGTGAAGGACCCAACTATGTTTGTGGCTCCTAGTGCTGCCATTTCTTTGTTCCCATCCAGCTCGTAGCCTCTTATATCTGCAAATGTTCTTCCAATTGCTAGGGCTTCCTGGAATACAGAAGAAAATAATAGTGTGCTCTTCACCTTTCTGATTTAGATATAAACAATCTTCACGATTAAAAAGATACAGATCATTGAATATGCTTACAGTTAGAGCAATTATACCGAAGACCACACCAATTCTGAAACCTTTAGTAAGATAAGTTCCAGTAAAATGTATCTTGTCAACAGATGGCGGATTAACACCCTTTTGTATATGTCCCACCTGAAATGTGATAACCAAAAGCAACCAGGTTGATATTTCTCATGAGCAATTGAGGTGCAGGTGCTTATTATGAAGTTTTTTTATAATTACTTACAATTTTAACACCATGTTTGTCAGCATGAGTGATGTAAACAAAGAACGTGGAGAGGATCAGAGAGACCAGCGGACCTATCGCTGAGACCCAGAACAATCTTTTGTTCCTCTTTCCCTATTTGAAAATTATGAAAACAAAAATGAGCAAAAGATTTCATATGAAAGAAAGGGTAAAGTCTGCAGAAAGGACCAAGGACATCTTACAATGTATTTTGTAACCAATAGGAATGCCAAAAATGATATTCCCACAGCTATGGTATGCCAATCCCGTCATGAAACAGCCGACATACTGATCAGTTTATCAAAAATAAAAAGAGCAGACAGGTAGTTTTGACGGAGATGAATACAAAGCATATTGACAATGGGGACAAAAATCTAGGGAACATCACAAGAATAAGAACATGAAGTCAAGGCAATAGACATACTCCATGATGAACAACACTCCAAACCGAGTGCGTAACAGAGATGATATCCGTCTTCTTAGTGAACTTTTGTATGCCTAACAATCCTTTAAGCTGTTGAAGGGCTATAATGATGGCAGCTCCAGCCATGAACCCAACAGTTGCAGCATGCGATAGGAAATCAACTAAAAAGCCCAATCTGACATGAAAAGCGAAAGATGTGACCTCAATATGACTGAAAACAAGAATCTCTTGGATTGTTTTTTGGGGGCATCAAATGGAGGGTGGGTGCAAGCAAGAGTAAAAACAACAAACCTTAGGAATCCTAGTGCAGCCTGAGTTATGCCTGCAAAAAAAGTAGCTGTGAATGCAAGACGCTGATAGTCAGCAGCTTGATTCACAGGATCAAACTCCTTTTGCAGTAGAGTTCCCATCATGAGAGAAACCACGGCAACAGGTCCAACAGCCAGCTCTCTCGAGCTCCCCATCACAGCGTAAATGAGAGGTGGGATAAAGCTACTGTCTGCAGGTAGAAGAGCCAAATTACTTTTGTAAGAGTTTTGAATTATTATTAGCAAAAGATGAGAGGTAGAGAACTCACATAGCCCATACTGTGGAGCCAGGTTAGCAAGCTTTGCATACGCAATGTCCTGTAAACAAATGATAAGCTGTAATTTCTTTTGTCTAGTACAAACCAGGTTAATAGCTAATTCCTAGTTGCAAACTGTTCTACCTGAGGAACTTGCATGCTTGCAATGGTGATTCCTGACAGGAGGTCTCCTCGGAATTTGGAAAAATTGTATGATTTTCCCCATCTCAGGATCGGGAAAACAGCTTGTAAGCCAAGAATAAGCTTTTTTGATTTTGATTTACCCTTTAAAGACCGCAATGGATCATCTGAGAAGAAAGTTTCCTTGAAACCATCTTTAAATTCCTTGAAAAGGTTTTGCTTAGTCTGCAACCTGAGCTGTTGAACATTTACAGTGGTGTCAGCATGTAGGCGTGATGAAGACACACTCATAGAGTCCTTCATCTCAAACTCACACGATTAGAGAAACAAGAGACTAATTTCCCTCAAAACTCTTACAAGTTTTCAAGAGAGGACACCTTTAGGCTCTATTGGTACATCAACCAACTACACATACATTAAGTATATATAGTGTTTTATACTACATTATATACAATATATATTTTTATAAACAAACCAAAGCCTGCGGAAAGTAACAAACTCTTCTACTCCTCTGTAATCACAATATCTGTGGAAAAATGTTTTCTAAGAGAGGTACTGCAGTGAAGTGTTACTGTTTCACTAAGCTGAAATCCTCTAAACTTTGCATCATGACCTTCTGCAAATTTTCAAACCAACATGCCTATGGCTAAACAAGGCATCTTTGCCTCTTTACACTAAAAAGGTAAGAAAATGAAACTAATAAGCTGTTTGCATTTTTGACAGTGCTTTTTTGACAGAGCTTTTTTCATGTCTATGAAATATGCAAGTGGTTACCTCTCCGCGTTTTCTTTCCTAATATGATTTTTTCTTCAGTTGACAATTGAATCTATAATACATGTTTTACTTCCCATATTATAATAGGCAAATGGCACATAAATTATTATTTTTTGTCCTTTCTCTTCCTTTTCAATATGAACATACAAATGGTAGCTTCAGTACAGTACTATATTAGACACTTGCATTCTGATGAAATAATTAAAAGTGATTAAGGGAACTTATAAGTCTAGTATATATAAAAGTGATTCGGAACCAACCAAAGACAAAGTACCAATTAAGATAACATAAGTATGTATCTTATCAATGTGAATTCAATAATCGAAATGGCCTGCACCGGTAACAACATCGTCAAAGTGGCAAACATGTACAACAATCAACGCAATGGATCAGCAAGTAGTAGCCACAGACATAACTTGAAAGGTTATAGAAATTTCTTATTTCATACCAAAATGGGGTTAACTGTCAATAGAAACAGACAGGCCAATGAATTTATGTTTTCCCAGCATTAAACGAAACAGAGAACTGTAAGACAAAGGATTGTTCACATTTCAGAGTGTCCATAATAATGACTTACAGACTTGAAAATGTATACATATGTATTTGACCCTAAAAAAGAACTATTCTGTCAAAGTACAAGTGTGTTCGTGTCTTGGTGATGCAAGAAATGAAGTCTTTGGTTGCACCAGTTATCCATATAAACCAAATATTCAGTCCTGATCGATGGCTAGAGCCATAATAGGTTTGCTAATTAGCGGCCAACGACAGGAAACGCTAGCACAAATTATGAATGGTCAGTCCTTAATCCTTATGCGGTATGTAGACATTTTTTTCTCCAAATTGATTGTTATGAAGATATGAAGATTGTTCTTACACCAATTACCATCTCTAATTTGATTGAAAGATATGTAAAATATCAGCCACCATTGTAATTCAAATGGACAAGCAACCATGATTGGAATGGACTTTGAATGAATGATTGCTGGTGTAGTTTCCTGCAAGTTGAGAAGACACTTGCATATTTTACATATAATATTCGACCTAAAAAACAGTTCTAGACTTCTAGTTATTATACTAACAATTAAGTATAGGCACAATAAGAAAAGTCTGCGCCGTTGATGAGCGTCCACTAGAGCCAAATATTCTCTTTGTTCCGATTGCCAGCAACCAAAAACATCAGTTTATTCTGCATAGCTTTGCATAGGATGAAAACATACGTGCAGAGAATACCTTTACTCTGACACCATAATACATCCGAATTCATTGCACAAGTAAGCCTTTTGTTTAATTTACTACAGAAACACATTACATTAGAAGAAAGCATCTTTATTCACATGACGAAGTGAAGGCATCAATGCATGACATCACAATCTACACGAAGACAAGACTGAAAACTTTTTTTTGCTCATCGAAAGGGAAAAAAATAAGACTGAAACTGCCTACAACAAACAAAGTAGAAATTTGATTTCCAGTATATATGCAGAAGTGAACATCTTGAAAAAACAAACATTAATGCACTATGATCGGTCTGATTCGAGAACAGATATAGGATACAAAAAGTAGTACCTTGTGCAGCTGCTACAAACAAGCTTAGGCATCTCAAAGTTAACTTGTACTAAAGTCATTAAAAGATGCATTTAAGCCCCTCAACAGCAGGTCTTGATACAGTTTACTGATGGAAATGTTGTAGTTATCAACTTACTACAAGCATCAGAGAGAAAATCATAAAATATTTGTAAAAATGAAGAAATGTTTTTTGTACTGCTAACCAGGACTGCTCAAATGATGGCTCAAAGTCTGTCCGACCCAGTCGACTACACTCCTTGGTAGTTGGAACAGCTGATGGGGTAAGATAACATGAAACACTGCAAGACTTTCCATCGCCATGTAACTCCCTAGTCATAGTCGAACCTCCTAGGAAGCATGTGCAAGTATAAATTCCTAAAATGCATTAGACCTTGCATTGATATATAGGTGTCTCTTAGACCTTAGCCACACCCAGCGGATTGAACTGATGGCTTATTGATCAATGGTTCTTCTCATCACTTGAAGGGTCAAGGCCTCAAGGGACTAAGGGAGGATCTTCATTCCCATAACAAAAAAAAAAAAAAAAAGAAAGTTAACCATTAAGTATTTTTCAAATATCTTAAAAACTACTCTAACATGTAGAATTTAATGACTTATGGAGTATAATGTTCACTTTTCAGGATCGCTTTGAGACTCTAAGTCTACAATATGGTTGAAGATTTAGGGCCCGTTTGGCCTAGCTCCCACAAATTCAACTTCTCCTCTCAAATTTGTTCTTGTCCACACCATTTTCATCCATCCCCCTCCATTTCCAACTTCTAAGAAGTTGAAATAAAGCTAGAAGTGGAAGGAGAAGGAGAAGCTACAATTTATAACTTCTCCTTCTAATCCAATTGTAGCTTTATTTCAACTTCTTAGAAGTTGGAAATGGAGGAGGAAGTGGATAAAAAGAGGGCGAGCAAGAACAAATTTGAAAGGAGAAAGAGAAGTTGATAAAAGGTAGCCCAAACGGATCCTTAAGGTCAATAACATTTGCATCTTACGAGTATAATATAATCTCTCTTATACATTTTTCCACATAAAACTATAATCTCACAGGGAAGATCTAGCCTTATGGCTACGGCTGCGTACGCCCCCCCCAACTAAGTTTTGGTAAATTCAAGACAATTATAAAAATCAATAAGAAGGTTGCCTCTGTTAAAAGTTTCATTTGCCCCCAACTATCGCCCCGAAGATGGTCTACTTTAATCTCCGTATAAAGAAATCTATGTCCCATCCCGAACAAAAATCATTTCTAGATCCGTAACTGATTAGTCAACGACGAAATAACATACTAGATGCAAGTTACAACTAAATGAATGTGTTCTTTTTCACTTACTCACTAATTGGTTCAGTTCATTTCAGTTCGGTGAAGGTTAGTTCAGTTCAAATTAGTGATCTACTTTTTCTCTCACAGTTCAGTTCAGTTCAATGAGTTCAATTAAGTGGAAAACACATACTATGTCTTATGTCTGGGATAATACCTTTTTTTTCTCCAAAGTAGGAAAAAATAGAGAGCAAAGAGTAAAGAAAAGAAAATTCAAAATTATCCAACATAAAAATCCATAATCACTATTAGTATCATCCTAATCACTAGAAGGTGCAAAGAAATCGTACCTCGAAATGGCGCGGGAATCTGTCGCATTCGGCGCCGGAGGAAAACGGCTGCGATCCGCCAACGCCGTTAGATTCTTCTTTTTCTTTTTCATCTCACTCATGTTGGAAGTTTGCAACGATTGGCTACGGTATACAGCTCGAAGTCGGGAATTGAACCCTCAACCTCAAGCTTAAGGGAAGATACTCCTAATCGTTGGAGCATTTCTTGATATGTGTTTTCTCTTTTTTTTGGTCAAGCAAAATCTGTTATGCTTTTTTTTGATAAAAAAAAAACTCTTGATATGTTAAGCATCTTCACCTTAGGGATGAAATTATAATTATTTTTTTTTTTTTATAATTTTTGAGTGGAATTTATTGGGGAAATTCTACATTACGGCTTGTGTTTTCAAATTTTCTACCAGAAGAGCATTTTTTTTTTTTTTTTTTGAATTCTACCGGGAAAACAATTAGTATTTTTTTCATTCATTAAATCACAACTTTACCTTTATAAACATTTT
Organism: Tetragonia tetragonoides; assembly: GCA_038025085.1. Classification (NCBI taxonomy): domain Eukaryota; kingdom Viridiplantae; phylum Streptophyta; class Magnoliopsida; order Caryophyllales; family Aizoaceae; genus Tetragonia; species Tetragonia tetragonoides. The sequence continues at coordinate 36,450,491 of CM076141.1, forward strand.
TTTTTATTAGTTGATGAAATTGTCTTTGTTTAGACCCACGATGTATTGCGTTAAACAACCATCATTACTTCGGCACACATCCAATTAACTCTATGATAGCACACAAGCACCAATCGGCATATTAAAAGCTCAATAAAATGCATTTTTAGAATAAAATGTAAAAATTAATTTTGAATACATCACCCAGTACCAACAATACCAGAGCTAAGATTTTAAAAATAGTAATATCAATTTTGTGTAAGTTGGTCTCACACAAGAGGCTAAGATTTGCTCTTACCTATAAATTTCAACTATATAACATTTGAGCAAATCTTGTATGAAACCAACTCACAATAAAATGGTGTAACTATTTAAAAATGTTTATTATGAACCGTAACTCCTGTTTCACTTAAGCGTGACCTTCGTCTCAGTGAAAGTTATAAAAAGATTGTCTTATAGAAGTTTTTGTGATAACCTTTTTCCAAAATGAGGGGAAAAGAAGTATCAATTGACAATTGCATATAAACATTAAAACAATGAAATTTTGGCTAAAATCCCCTCAAATTTACCACGAATTGCGAGGAACCCCTTATAAAATCAATTTAATACCCATAATAAATTTAAAAACCTAATCGTGAACCCCCTAAATTCATTTTTCCGACCAAACTTTAGCCTTATGTCACCAATATATCCTTATGTGTTAAGCTTATGAGTCATTTCTACTATATTTACTGTCACTCTTTCTAAAGCGGGTGAGTGAATTACGTGTATCATACATGATGTTATATCGATCACATAATCCTAAAATTAGCCGTGAAAAAGGGTTTAAGGAGGTGACGATTGGATTTTTTAAAATTTATTAGGGTTAATAAACAAAAGTAATGTGTTAAGTTTAGGGATTGGTGACAAGTGAAAAACTGTTGGGGTTTTAGGCTCTGTTCTTTTCATCGTTTTTATATTGTATTCTGTTCCGTTCCGTTCTAATCCGTTCCGCGCTGTTTCGTTCCGCATTTTTTACTTCATTTTGGCTAACATTTTCTTCCATTATCCGCGTTGGACCATTCCTTTCCGTTACTCACCGTCCCGCACCATTCCGCTAGTCAAATTTTCCTTGAACAACAAAACAAGAGCGCAATTAAACCAGGAAAAAAGAGAAAGCAATGCCCTTTTTGTTCCCGTATCCCATTGTAATAACAATGGGTATTGGTTTCTGGGTGTTCGTGATATGCAGTATCATTTTCTGGAGAGACTTCCCGAATAAGTAAGTTCATCTCTTACATTTATTAATGGAGTGCACTTTGTAATCTATGATCGCCAATTCGCTATACTTTAATTTACTACTTTTTTTCTGTGTTGTTAATTGTTTCCAGTGTGTACATAGCCGAATTAGGGGTCGAATCAGTAAAGTGTTTTCGACGCCAGTCAATGCGATGGCCCAAAATAATTTCATATTTGAATTGTTTAATAGTGAGTACTGTGTATGTAATGTATTCTTGATTCGAGATGAAGATCATACTTATCTGTGTACAAAGAGAACTCTTCATTCATAAAGAATCTGGCTTGCTTTGTTAATGTGACACTTAAAAATAATTTCATTGAAAGATATGTACTTTGGTAATGCATAAATGAGAAATGAAAGAGCCTGATCATAGATAATTTCAGTTTTCAAGTTACAAATTTAATGGCCATTTCTGAATATTGCTATCCACCAAAAAAGAGTATTAAAGGCAATACAGCTGAGCTCCATTTCTCCTATAGAGTGAGTACTAACAGAAATGGATTTCCAAATGTGGGATTTCCAGCTGAGCTCCATTTTCTTCAAGTTTCATCATGAAATTTTTCGTCGAACTCCTCGGCTTATCGATAGACCCCCATGTAGATAAGAAAGGGGAGGAGAAGAGGTGCGTTATCTATCTTATTCATTAAAGCATCGATCTCTTCACTTGTGGAGGCTTAAAAATTCTGTTTACAAAAACAATGGGGCAAAGGGGAAGACCAGAAAATGGTAAGACTTTGATTAGTCAATGCTTAATTATCATGTCAACCTTCAGCACTAATACCAATGCCAAATCCAACCTGTTAGTGGCCCGCAGAACTGGATTCCATCCTTTATTTCTCTTTTCTAAGCATCACCAATTCATAAATTAACCATAGAATTCCTTCAATTGTTCATCCTAAACTCCACTCCCCTCTCCTCTCCTCGCATTCGATGTCTTCCTATCAGCCTATTTGGCCAGTGAGTATCATTTTTTTTTATATACATAAATTTTGAACTACGTTCCTGTGATCTCATTTGGTTACAATACTTTTTTTGTTAGATATTATATAAGATGAAATGATATTTGTTTCCATATTGGTTGAGCAGGAGTTTGAATTTGGATGGAGGGTAGTGGTAGGTTCAGTCATCGGATTCCTAGGAGCTGCGATGGGGAGCGCAGGTGGAGTTGGTGGAGGCGGCATCTATGTCCCCATGCTCACTTTAGTTCTTGGTTTTGACCCCAAATCTTCAGCAGCTGTATCAAAATGTTGGTACTTCACTGTCTTGTTTCATTTAGTCATAAAGCAGGAATTTATTCACATGTATATTCATTCAGTAAGCTTATATGATTTTTCAAACTGTACTGCATGATGACTATACCTTATGATAATTCTAGAACAAGAATGGCAGTGTTCAATATCAAAAAGTTTCATAATTTTTCCTTTGCCAGTGGGTAGGAAAAGCAATGTACAGTCAATTCAAGAGATTCAAATGTACCTCCTACAGATTAAGTCCCATTCCTGTAAGTGAATAGATATCAATGAGCAGAAATATACATAATTACAAACTGAAGACTTTAATATTGAGTGACACAGCATGTAAGAAAAGTTGCCTTTCTTTTCTCTCTTTTTTACAGCAGTGAAATTTCTGGGAAAAGTAATTACAGAAGTCATCTGAGTACTTGATAGTACCTACATATTGCTGAATTGTGTAATATCTGAGGTTGCAGGCATGATAATGGGAGCTGCTGGATCAACCGTTTACTACAACTTAAAGCAGAGACATCCAACATTGGACATGCCACTAATAGACTATGACCTTGCTCTGCTCTTTCAACCCATGCTAATGCTGGGAATCAGCATCGGAGTAGCCTTCAATATCGTTTTCGCTGACTGGATGATCACTGTTCTGCTTATCATTCTGTTCACGGGTAATCACCACCCATAGTTTCCTGTATGTCTTGATTATACCTACAACTTGTCACAACATGTGTTGTCTATCTATTTAATTTTTTGGTAAGTAGTATTTGACGGGTTAAGACGGTAATGTGCTCAATTTGGAATCTGGTACCAGTTACATCAATGAAAGCTTTATACAGAGGCTTAGATACATGGAAGAAAGAGTCACTAGTTAAGAGGGTAAGGTGATTTTAAGGAATTCACTTTTCACTAGTGCTAGCAATAGATACATAATACTATTGACCTTTTTTGGCTCGTAGGAAACAGCTAAGCTGCTAGAATCTGAAAACAAACAATCAGCACAAGTATCTTTGCAGCTTTCCCCGCTAACTGTGATAGAAAAAGAGACAGTGAGAAGTGGAGTAGATGCAGGCCAAAACGCAGATAGAGAGACAACTCAGTTGCTCAAAAGTATGTTTTGATTTGACTTCTTTATCATGGATGTCTTGTGCAATATTTGTATGATACTGTGTTTTAAGTGATCTTAGCATTCAATATGTGTCTATGTGATGATGAAGAGATGCCTGACATGTTTGAAAAGTTTGTTATGGTATTTACATTAACTGTTATGGTATGAGTATATTGATAATCTTGATCCATCATTTCAAATTTCCTATCTAACTAAAGCTATGAGTCGTTTGTATATCTTCTCAAATTCTGAACACTTGCATATTTCAAACTATAGGTGACATTAAAAGCGGTTCCATACGGCTGTCCTTTGATCCTCCTATGCCAGAAAAATACGAGGTGTGTTCATCGCAAAATTTACATTTGTATGAGAGCAAATTGATGCATGTCTTAATACATTTTCTAAGCATTTGTAATTGTATTTCCTCCTACCAGGTTCCCTTTCTATACAATATACAGCTGACAGAATTATCGTTGCTCGTGTTTGTGTGGGTGGCTTTCTTTGTTCTTCAGATAATGAAGGTAAGTGTGTCTCTTTCTGGAAAAGGAAGTGCTAATGATATGAAAACTATGAAGAAGACATACAGTATGGATTCTAGCTTCCAGTAGTTCTGTTTTCAAATCAACCAAATAATTCGTTTGTGAAATAGGGTTTTGTGACATTGACTGGAAGCAAAAAAATTTCCCCATTTTGAAAATACTAAACCAAATGCAAAGTGTCCGTGATTATTCTATGCTTCTGAATAGTGTTCATGTCTTCAATCTCTATGCAGACTTATGTCAAGACATGCTCAATGGAGTACTGGATACTGAACTTATTACAGGTGAAACACCGCAAACTTTATATCTTAGAATCCGAATATCAGTATTAGATTTGATAAGAATTGTATTCAACAGAAGCAATGTGGATTTTCTGATCACATCATTAGCACAACTCTTCCACTTCTGCATCCACAAAATAATATGTTTCACCCCCCATTCAGGTTCCAATCGCCGTGTCTGTTACTCTGTTCGAAGCAACATGCTTGTACAAAGGGAGGAAAGTGATTGCATCCAAGGGAAAAGAAATTACAAGCTGGAGGATAGATCAGTTATTCCTGTATTGTTGTTGCGGCATACTGGCTGGTACAATTGTTGGCACGCTTGGGCTAGGTGGGGGATTCATCTTAACGCCCTTGTTTCTTGAAATAGGGATTCCTCCTCAGGTATTTGAAGAATTAAGAAATTTTAAGAAAAATTAGACACCTTTGTCAGCCATGTGCTATTTTCCAATTGAGATTCCATTATTGTATAGTTGTTGGAAAGACTTCCTGTTCCTTCAGACAACAATAACCTACATAGAAACAAGCTATTCATACAAGTTTCTCTATTTTGCAGGTTGCTAGTGCAACTTCAACATTTACCATGGCATTTTCATCCACTATGTCAGTTGTACAATACTACATTCTAAAGCGTTTCCCTGTCCCTTATGGTGCGTTAAATCAGGAAATGGACTTAATGTTCAAGCTCATGCATGGAGATTATCTTTTTTTCATTTATTCTGCCCTTTTGACGTGGATTGTTTTTTCACGGCGATTGGCTTTTCAACATTTGTTAGTTCTCTTGTTCTGCTTGCAGCTGCCTATCTTGTTTTAGTTGCCATCGCTGCTGCATTCACTGGCCAGCATGTGGTTAGCAGGTTAATAGCGCTACTGGGCAGAGCATCAGTCATCATCTTTATCCTGGCTGTGACAATCTTAGTGAGCGCTCTCTGCTTAGGTAGGGTGTTACTTATATGTATACTTAATAAGACTGTATTACCTTAACTTTGAATGATAAGTTTATTCGTTTTTAGATTTTTCACCCGTCTGTTGTTATTTGTAGGTGGTGTTGGGATTACTCGTATGATTCTGAAGCTGGAGAATCATGAGTATATGGGATTCGAAAGTTTCTGTCACTGACCATCCAGTTTAGGTAGGTTTCTCTTCTACATATGAATTCTTCACCAGAATGCATCTGTACTGATGGCACGGTCGTTGACTAGTTTGATCTGTTGCATATTAATTTTGTGCTGTAAGAGGTTTGAAAAGGCTCTAGTACTGGATCTTATTGATTTTAGAACGCATGTTGCTTTTCCTTTTCAACGACTTGTCATTGCAAGAACCCAAGCAACAGTTTTATTGCTAGTTTTGATCAAGCGATAAGCTGTGAGGGTTCTGTTGTTTACAATGAGAAATATTAAGCAGGAGATAACCTGAGCCCATGTAGAAAAATCAGTGCAATGGATGACTAGTCCAGTCTGAAATCTGACAGGGTTTGTGAGTTGACAAATGAAATATGAAGTTGATTCTAATTTGAATCTTTTTTCTATGTTAATTTCATTCTCTTTTTTACTCCCTCCGTCCCAAACAAATCTTCTCATTTGCTTTTTCAATGCTAAAATTCACAAACTTCGATGGTTAATTTGTGAAAAAGATCTACAGTACGGTTTGAACTTTTGTATACTCCGTGTCCATATGGTACACAATGGCTCCAAAGAATTCACATGATGCCCTATGGACGAGAGATTAATGAATAAAGTCTATTAAGGCAGGCTTGGGCCAAAGTTTGAACTATGGGCTTATGGTTCACTTTGTCACAGTGTGGTAATTGATGCAGGTGAATTGGGCCGTATATTTTTATTGTCGTTTGCATTTCGTCTTCAATGTAGCATGCATTGACATTTTTTTTGGTTCACAACCAAGGGTATCCACCATTGATGACAGTGACTATTTCCTGATTTGAGCCTCCATTGACATAATAGTGGACATTTCCTATGAAGACCGAAGAGCATTCAGGAACGTTTACTACCGGTCAATATTCTTATATTCTTGCTACTAGAGTACTAGACTATGCCGACTGCCGAGCACAAATTATTGCCTAGATTTCAGATGTTTAGATACTTTCATTGACTCAATAAAATTATCTCCCGAGTAAAATGAAACTGTTGAGACTATCGACCAAGCATGAACATTTTCGAGCCGAGAGCTTCATTCTGAGTTTTATTTGATAGTTTCATTTTTATTAAAACATAATTTAATTGGGCTACATAGCTGTATGGATGCGCGGTCTAGGCAATAAGAATTAGGGGTTATAACTTAAATTAGTGTGTATGTCCGTGCGATGCACGGGATGTTTCAGCTTTTTTTTATTTTTAAATTTAATATTTTCTTATGGGTTGCCTTGCTTGCTTCTAACTTTGTTGTAATAATTTTCCTTTTCTTTTTTAGTGCTAATTTTGTGATTCACTGGTAAATAAAACTAACTACATCAAGGCGGGATTTGGAGAGTTTCATCCGCAACATGACTCTTTATTTGTTTAGGGCATATGTTAAACTGTTGGGGAGAGGGATGCCCTCAAGTCATGTTAATAGTCATCTACTGGTCGTTTATTAACCTTTGACAAAAAAAGAAAAAGTCATTCATTGGCTTGTGGTACCTCTATAAAAGTTAGAGGTATCTACCCCTAAATGACATTGTTTGTTGCATTATAGTTCTACTTATTATGATTAGTCATACTGTAAACATTGACCTATATTTGACCAAGTGCTTAGCAAACGATTATTAGCCTTTTAGTAAAAAACTTGAGAATACTCTGTTATGAAGTTATTCTACCAAAGATTATCATAGTAGACAGTGGATCAAAATGAACTGAGTATATCAAAAATTTATTGAAACAAAAATTGGATGGCCCATGGCCCATGTCCCATGTCCCAACGCCCAACGAGCGTCATGTCTCATGCCAGCGCCCATGTCCCATGTCCCAAGTCCCATATCCCATGGGTAAAATCAGAGTTTGGAGACCTGGATGACCGTCCAGAGGCACCGGAGAGGCTTGGAATGTGGATATTTTCGCACCACATCGCACGAGACACCATTAGGGACATAAAAGGCCCCCGAGGTCTGTTATCGGGTCCCCGATAGGCTTGTAAGGCCGTTTTTACGGGACACCGATGTAAGAGCCGGAACACCAAAGGCATGGGTGATATCGAACTTCGGAAATCCGGATGACACTCCTGGGACACCGAGGATCCTCTAGTGTTATGATAAACCCACCGGAGAAGTTTGGGCAAAAATGATATTCGAGCCCCCGGAAGCCGAAAACGAATGCTATATAATCCACGTTTTTTGAGCTTCCGGGAGGCCTCGTAACGAAGGTGGATATTTTCGCGCCACATCGCACGAAACACTCCTAATGGACATGGGAGGCCCTCAGGGTCGCTTATCCGGTCTATGATAGGCTTGGAATGACGTTTTACGGCACACTGGTGTAAGAGTTGGAACACCAAAGGCATGGGTGATATCAAAGTTTGGGGATCCGGATGAACCTCAAGTGGCACCGAGGGTTCTATATGGTCGTGATAGACCCCCCGAAGAAGTTTGGGCAAAAATGACACCTGGGACTCCAGAAGCCGAAAATGAAGGTCATAATCCACGTTTTTTGGGCTTGCGAGAGGCCCCAAAACGAATATGGATATTTTCGCACCACATCGCACGAGACACCATTAGGGAACATAAGAGGCTCACGAGGTTCGTTATCGGGTCCCCGATAGGCTCGTAAGGGCGTTTTTATGAGGCACCAATGTAAGAGTCGGAACACCAAATGCGTAATACCCCATATTATTATTCATTTTAGAATAATAATTACTTAAAAAGAAAAATACAAATTTGGATTTAAAATATTAATTGGGCTCATGAATTAAAGTGCCTAATTAATGATTGGATTATGTTTTGGACCTAATTAGTTGTAATTGGACCCAAACTAATTAAAGTATTTAGGCTTAATAAATTTCGGTTATGGCCGAAAATTATTAAGCAAATTTGAGCCATAATTTCAGCTCCCCTAGCCGAAAATATGGGGAGAAAATCAGAATTTTTGTTTTAAAATTTGGTTTCCTAAATTGTTGGATGGTGCAGTGATTTTAGGAGAGATTTTAGGAAATGAGAAGTTGAGGGAAAGAAGGAGTGTATTTAGTTCCTAATTATACTCTACTTCTAAAACAAATGACTCTTTACTAAACAAAAAAAAAAAAAAAAAAAAAAAAAAAACACTCGGCTCTCTCTCACTCACACGCATGACAGAAGCAAAGGGAAGAAGAAGGAGAATTTGGCTCTCTTTCATATTTCATCCTTTTGTGCAATTTTGATCCTAAATTTACAAGTAAGTGTTTTTAACTTGTTTTTGATTCTTAAAAGCTTTAAATTTGATTCAAGTATGAGTTTGATGAACCCTAGTTTTGTATGAGTAAACCCTAATTTTTGTATTGCCTAGGGTTTGCTAGATTCTACTAATTTTCTTGTTAGAATCATGATTAGGGTTGGGTTTAATGTTTTATTGAATTTGAATCAAATGTTGAGTTTAAAAGGTTGAATCTTGTGTTTAATTAAATCTGAAAATTTATTAATTATTCGGATTTAGATTTGGATTTGTTAAAGTTGATTAACAAAAAAAACAAAAAAGGTTCTGTTTTAGCGGAACACGGCCAGGCCATGTACATCGCACGGCTGGACCGTGTGCAGCCGCTGGGTGGCTGTAACGGCTGCCAGCCGTGTGGCCCGTGACTGTCACGGCCACCGCCGTCGCTGGACGGTGGTCAGCGGCGGTGGAGGTGGTGGTGGTTGATGTTGGGTGGTGTTTTGGTGGTTTGACTTGTTGACTTGTTTTAGGGTGTTGGAAAGTTTCCTATTTTGGCTTATGTAAATTGGTTTTGGAAACTTTGAGCATGCATGAGTAACTGAAAATTCCAGCAACTTAATTATTTTAATTAATGGTACTAAATCATCTCTAATGTTTAATTAAGAGGTTTTAGAAATCAAAGTATTGACTATTGGTGTATTGTGGATTTGTTAGGGCCCGTTGACCGCACCTAAACGTAAGGAGCTTAGTTGTTTGGTTGTTTGGATTGCCTCTTTGCTAAAGGTAGTTCATCGTCTAGTATTGGTTGGTGAATTGTATATTCATTGTCTAATATTGAATTGGGATGTCTATTCGTACTTGGTTTGTGGAAGGGATAATTGTCATTTATTTCCTGGTGATAATTCGTATAGAATTATATGATAGTGAATGCATGTGATAAATGTTGAAAATTCACTTTGTGTAGCAATGTCTACTTGTTGGGATTCATGTTATATGTTAATACATGTTAATCTTTGTAATTACGTGGAGTAATTGATAAGCCCGCAAGTACACGGGTATATCGTCGTAATAAAATATCGTATCCACAGTGAGCTTTCGATTCCAAGTACTAAGATTTCTTAAATTTAACAAGCTAAGCAATTAAAAGCGGATTTTTGGTGAATCTAGCAAAGAACTAAATCTCTAACAATGATGAGAAAATAGCAAGATTAAAGAACCTAAGGTTGATTTCACTCAATTAAACTACTTGATGCTGATAAATAAACTTCAACTAGCATGTCATGTCGAATGTTGCAAGGACGGACAAAGAACCTAAAACCTTCTCTCGAAGAATCAAAGGCGAAACTCAATATAAAACTTGACTACCTATTCTCATGGAGTCAAGCAAATATCAAGAACATGAAGAACATAATTCTATCCAAAAAGCCCCAAGTAATTCTAACCTACTCTCGTTGTTAGGCAACTTGATGAAAGATTGAGTTTGGGTGATCAAGATTCTTCTCTCGAATTTAAATTAATCACCAAGGATAAACAATAAGCAAACAATCAATCATTGTGCAACACTCTAACGACATGCTAGTTTCCAATTATCTAATTAAACATCAAGCAATTCAATCAAGCTACATCAACCCTAGATAAAGGGGAATTAGCTACTCATACTATTCAAGAACAATAAGCAAACAAAGAAAACTAAATTAAACATAAATGAACAACAATTCAAGAACAATCATAAACTAAAGTGAAATTAATCTAAAAGAAATAGAGAGATGGGAAGAGAAAGTAGGGATAAGAAATACCCAAAAGTGCTTCAATTGATAATACCTAAGAACTTGAACAAAGGTTGAAAAGAACAATTCCAATCTTCAAATTGCAATAATAAACTAGAGTTTGATTCTAATCTAAAAAAGCATAAAAGTTTGAGAGAGAATATGGGGTGCTAAGAGATGGTCAAAGAGATGAGTTCTCTCTCCTTTTATAACCCCCAAAAATGTCTCTAATCGGATCCAGGTGAAAAGCCAAAGGATTGGCAAAGGTCACGACTTGAAATCTCGATTTCCGGCGGGTTGCATGGTCGTGCGGAAAATATGAAGGAAAGTAGCATGGTCGTGCAACCCTTCTTGAGCTCACTAACTTACTTGCATGGTCATGCAAGGTTTAGCCTTCGAACTTGCATGGTCGTGCAAGGTAAACTTTGCTTAAAGCTTCGTTTTTGCACGCCTTTTTTCGATTGGCTTTCTGTAAAACATTCTCCTTGACTTCTTCCTTGACGGTTGCGACTCCAAATCATCTCCAAAGTCGCTACCAAGCCTCGGGGTCTCAAAATGTCCTAAAAACACATCAAAACACAAACATACCCCAAGTAGTCATCTTTATCACAATAATCATAAAATCTCACAAAGAAATGATATAATTACTATGAAACCAATCGAATGAGTGCGTTTATCACATGGAAAATAGCTCTAATTACGCACTCATCAGTAATTATTTGTGATATTGGACTAAAGATATATTAATATTTGTTCAATTTGGATATAGCCTATCGCTATTTGGATCATGTTTGAAAGCATGTTGTGTCAATAAGTTAATGTGATTTTGACTATTAATTTGGTAAACAATACTGGAAGCCTGGAAAAGGTCTATTGTTAGGTGGTTGTGAATAGGGTGTTGATGCTCATTCATGTGAAATTTGTCATCGTAATTGTGGACTTAATTGTTCATTGGTAACTGTGGGGTAGTTACTTGAATGCCAAGATATGTGTAATTACTTGTTATGTGATCACCATATTAAAATTAATTGAAAGTTAAGACTTCTATGGTAATGGATCCACCAAAGGATGCGAATGGGAATTGTCACTTGTTACGTTGAGTTGGTCCATAACAGCGGGTATGGCCCCAACGTATTGAAATCTTGTATCCATACTGAGTAATTGGGAGAGTGGTTCTCTGGAACAGTTCTTCTTGTAGACTTAAGGGTCGAAGGAGGGTATGCATACTAAGGAACATTAGAAGTACTTCGGGAGTCATCTATACTCCGGGACGGTTGATCCCTCTTTTGCCGATGTGCACGGGACTAAGATCCTATTGAGCATTCTGCGGTTGGTTCTGACATTCATACGATTCTCTTATCTCTAATGAACTTGGCTAATGGATAATAATAAATATTGGATTTATTATTTGGTGTTTATGCATGCCTTTAAATTAAAGCATGTTCTCTTCTATTTTCTTTAAGCATGATCGTTATTTTTTTAATTTAAGCATGTTGGCTTAACTTGGAGATTTAAATGAACTATGTGGTTATGAATTACTCAGCGTAGCTGATTGGTTGTTTTTCTTTTTTTTACTTGTGTTTGTTGTCCATTTATCTTCAATGATGGGCCTATGATGAACCTATATGGAATTCGCCTATATGGGAGAGTAGATTGACAGGGTTTTGTAGCTCGTGGAGTAGAGCTAGGAAAGACGACGAAAGAAGATTGTATTTCTTCTAAGAACAATTTACTTTTATTTGTTTAGATTGGATTTATTATTATTGGGATTTTTATTATTGTAATGACATTAATTCTCTTGCATGAGAATTAATAGTTTACTATTTCTTATTTTATTTGGATTATTTGTTTTAAGTTAAGTTGGAAAAGATAGTTATTATTTAATTATCTAGTATGTATGTTTGGGATATAAACATTTGGTTTCTTTTTAGCCTTGTATTTAATTTGAATATTAAATACGGCGGTAACGCTTCAAATTTCTAGGGTTTTTCCGCCGCAACTCGTGATTTTCCATGGTTTTAAATTAGACGGAAATTCGGGGTGATACAAGTTGGTATCAGAGCGTATGTTACTGTCCCTAATGTATGTTTTGAATTGTAAAGTATGTCATTAAGAAGTATTCTTAGGTTGAAAAACTTAAATAGACTTAAGTTATGTGAATAAAAGCTTTGTAAGCTGAAATGAGTTGTTTTGTTCTTTTACTTGTTTTGGTATTATTTGAAGTACTCGAGTGAGGTACTAACGTGTTGTTTCTCGCGTGCAGATGGTGAAGTGTGAACGACCCGTTACCCCTGAAGATCCAAGGGATCTCCGCTATGAGGGAGGCCACTTGGAGGAATACTTTGACCTCGTGCGAGAAGTATTCATGCAGTACAATGAGCGTTATGGTGTTCAATCTTCTCTATGCTCGGAAAAGATGAAGGCCTTCTACTTCATCAAAAGCTTTGGCTACTCGACAGCAAAGTGGCGCCGATTCCATAACGACTGGCTAGTGGATTGGGAGATGAAGAACGATAGGGACTACCCCTATCTGGAGACGTTGGAGTCCTTGATCATGAGGGCATACGCATGGGACGAGGCGTACCCGGATATGCTTAGAGACCCCTAGAGGTGTACGTGGAGAACGCTGGAGGGTACGATCCGTTGCTAGAGGTGGACGACCCAATGACTCAAGAGGAGACAGAAGCTGCCTTAGATCGTGCGCTCGCGTTCGAGAAGGAGTACTTCGTTGAGGAGGCCGAAAAGCCTATTGTCGAGGTTGAGGAGGAGTCTTCGCCTCATGTTCCTGAGGTTCCTGCAAGGTCATCTAGACCTAGTGCTGTGAGAGGTTGGCTCATAGGCTTGAATGGCAAGCCCAATGAGCCAAGGACCCCTACTGAAGAGGAGGAGGATCCAGAAGAAGAGGAAGAACCTATGGAAGAAGAGGAGGAGATGGACGAGGTCCAAGTGACACATGTGTGTCGCTATCCTTTGAGGAACCGCGTGAGAGGAGCGTGATTCTTAGTTTTATTTAGTTTTTATGGAGTAAACTATTTGAGACTTGATTTGGGCCTGCGAGCCATTTGTTTTGACATTATGTTTAGAATGTTAAAAAAAAAAATCCTTATTCATGCTTTGTGAGGCTTGGTTTGGCAAGCACTCATTTTTGAGAACAAATACGTGATTATTTGATTTATGAGATGTAATTTTTGCAAGAAATGTGTTATTTACTTGCTATTTGTAGCATGAGTATTGTGAAAGCGCCTATGAAAAGGGCATGGATGTTTCATATGATTGTGAATTGTTTATTTTTGAGAAAAACAAAGTCTATTGAAACCTTGAGCTTGCTAGTACGCAAGAGTGTGATAAGGCCATGCTTGAATGCAATAAGAGCCTAGAGCCCTAGTTGGCCATTGAACGTATATATGAGTCAAGCGTATATGTTAGTTGTGAGTATCGCACATGAGTGTGATATGGGTAGCTAATACCCTTTTCTTTTCCTTTTGTTGATCCTTTAGGTCGCTAGATGCCACCTAGAAGAAATAGACAAAGAGTCGAAGAGCCTACCGGTTCTATAGGGGATAACAATTATGATGTTAATGGAGAGGCGATGGCGCAAGCTTTGTTGACACAACTGGCTCAGTCGCAACAACCTTTGGCGCAATCCAATGCATTCATCGCGCAGATGATGCAAAGGGAGGAGACTAGGGTAGCTGGAGGTGACGATTTCGCCTCAGTATCAAAAAGATTAAAGGGAATAATCCGCCTGTGTTTGAGAGACGCGAGGATCCTGTACTCCTTGACGACTGGACACGGGATTTGGAGAAAATCTTCGCGATAACTGGGTGTCGGAGGCACTTAAAGTGGACAATGTTGTCTATTTATTCCGGAAAAAGACAGATCGTTGGTGGAGGACCAATGGTACCGCTATTAGAGCTCGAGAGGGTTTTAATTGGAAAATGTTCAAAACGGTCCTTAGAGAGGAGTTCTACCCAGAGTATCTCCAAGACCAAAAGTATAACGAGTTCTTGAACCTTATCCAAAGAAGGATGACTGTTCAAGAGTATGCTGAAAATTTTGACGACCTAGCTCGTTTTGCGGGAGGATTAGTCCCTACGGAATAGCATAGGGCCCGTAGATTCCAGAATGGGTTGTAATGGACCATTTGTGAGTCTTTTGAGGGTTATAAGTGTTAGACCGTGCAAGAGGTCTACAATCGTGCTGCGAACCAAGCTGCGGTTTTTAAGCACAGAGAGGAGGTGACTGGGAAAAAGAGGAAGTTTGACGACCATCAGAATAGTGGTGGTGAGAAGAAGGATAAGTTCCGGGGAGGGAACAATCAGAATGGCAACAACAACAATAACAACAACAACAACAACAACAACAACAACAACAAGGGGAATAACCACAATGAGGGTGGAAATTCCAAGAATGGAAATGACAAGAATGGCAATGGAAATGACCATCGTAACAATGGGGGTTGGAAGGGCAAACCCTAAATTTGCAAGAAATGCAATAAGAATCACCTAGGGGTTGATTGTGCTGGAAATAAGGTTAGATGCTTCACTTGTGAAGAGATGGGGCATCGTTCTTTTGATTGTCCTCAGAGGGGCAAAATCGTGAATAATGGTGGGGGCAACAACAATGTTCAATCTCCTGCAGTTTAGGGTCAAAATGGGAATCACCAAGGTGGTAATCGTCAGAATGGGCTGAATGGACATGCTGGAAATGTTCAGAACAATAATGGCAACCAAAACAGTAATGGAGGTCATTTTTTTGTGATGAATCAAGTACAGGCTGATGCGGCAAACAATATGGTGACTGGTACGTTTCTTGTAAATTCTTTGCCTGCCTACGTATTATTTGATTCTGGAGCATCACATTTGTTGAGCAATTGAGTTTTGAAGATGACAAACTTATTTAATTATAAAGTCATGCTACTTAACTTGTGTGTTAGCGTTTCAGGTATCTATTTAGGCAAGAGTTTGCTAGATAAAGATCAAGAAGAAGACACAAGTTACTCATGTTCTCTAGGTTATTTATTTATTTCTTAGAGTTCATGTTAAAGCTTTGCGATAATTAATACGTGCAATTTATAATTATTGGGCAATTATAATTTACACATGAGATAGTATGAGAGAGAACGTTTCTTGAATCCTTAGTATCCAAAGGAACGTTTCTATATTCATACACATTTACACGTCTGTTTTAGAAGTAATTTTAAGTGGAGTAACTTAAAATTATTTCTTCATAAATAGTTTCAACCTAGCCGACATTTAATCAGTAAAGATTTTCTTTGAAATCTATTTACCTCTTATATTTGGCTACATGGTTTTTAACTAGGAAGAAAATACTTTCTATACAAATATTTATTTTTTTTTCTTCATCAAAATTGATTTTAATTTATATGCTTTATATGATAAAGATATTTATTATTCTTTATGAAAATATTGTTTACCAAGTAAAGAAAAAAGAGATTTGGTTTCCTAGTTGCAAATAGGTTTCCTAGTTGCTTTTTACTTCTTGGTTATGTGTATAAAAAGAAGTTGAAATCTAAATTAGTTTTACGTCTCTCCTAGCACTGAACGTGATATTATCATTGAGAGAGTTGATCACAAACGTTACATTATAGAGAACGTTGCCTAATAGATATAAGTTTCATACATATATTCATTGCAAAGCTACAGGTTTATATTGTACCTTTTCATTTATTGAAGTTCATCAAGGTAAACATTGTTTGTTGATTACAACAGCTAGACTTAGTTGTTGGAGATTGGCTGGGTGAGTTCCTAAGTGCGTTTGTCTTGGAAGAGTTCCTAAAAGCGTTTGGCTTGGACGAGTGTTCGAGTGCGTGGGTTGAGTTAGAGTTAACTTGATCGAGTTGTAATATTCTCTTAATAAAAGAAGTAGTCTTTAAAGTCCTTCGGGCCGTGGTTTTTTATCCTTTGTGAGTTACAAAGGGTTTTCCACGTAAATCGTGAGTGCTTTAATTCTAGTTCTTTTATACTTGTTTTAAATTCCGCAAATTTGGGGTAACACAATTCACCCCTCCCTCTTGTATTCCTTGTGCTACTAACAATTGGTATCAGAGCCTCGTTTTCTCTTAGATACAGGTTCACGCTTGAAGAGAATGTCGATCTCAAACACATCGAATGGTATTAAAGAAGGTCAATCTGCTCTAAGACCTCCATTCTTCGGCGGGAGAAACTACTCTGGATGGAAAAATCGTATGGAAATTTACATTAAATCTGAAGACTATCAGGTATGGCAAGTAGTTAAGAATTGACCATTCAAAATTGTTGACACGACAGGTAAAGAAGTAGAAGAAGATAAATGGACTGAAACTAATTTTAGAAAAATTGAAAAAAATGCTAAAGCAATGAAATTTTTACACTGTGCCTTAGATTCTGATGAATTTAATAGAATATTTGCTTATTCTAGTGCTAAAGAAATTTGGAATACTTTACAAACTGCTCATGAAGGATCTAATGAAGTGAAATTATCTAAAATCGATTTACTAGTTCAACAATATGAATCTTTTGAGATAAAGAAAAATGAATCGATTAAGGATATGTTTACTCGCTTTACTATTATTATAAATGAGCTAAAGTGTCTTGGCAGAGAATATGCAGTGGAAGATCAAGTTAGAAAAATTATGAGGAGTCTACCGAATACAAGACATTGGATGCCTAAAGTTACTGCAATTCAAGAAGCTAGGGATCTCTCAAAACTACAACTGGACCAACTGATGGGTTCTCTGTTAACTCATGAGATAAAACTTGAAACTCGTGCCCTAGAGTCATCAAACAAAGATAGATTACTTGCTTTCAAAGCCAATGATGATGATGAGCCAATCGGAGATTTTGATGAAGATGATATTATGCTCATTGTTAAAAAAGTTTTCCAAATTCTTAAAAAAATTTAAATCTAAGAAAAACTCTAGCAAAAATAAAAATTATTCCACTAATATTTACAAGCAAAATATTAATGATGGACTTTGTTATAAATGCAGGTTGCCTGGACATATGATAAATCAATGCCCACTGTAACACCCCCGAATTCGCAACGATTTCCTAGGAACTATCGACGTCGCTATACACGACTCGACACCGCTGAATTGTCCCAAACCTGAGGGATGCTACTGCAACATTCATCGCTAAGGAATAAATGCTAAGCAGAAAGGAAAACTAGGTATCAAAGGTAGCATCTAAGCAAACTAAACATTAATATCAGAGTTGTCTATCAAGTGAACTTAAGTCCTTTAAAGTATTATTACAACTTTTCCTTCAATGGCACAAACGAAAAATCCCATAGTCCAAAAGAAATAACGGTTCTAGAGGACAAGCCCACAATTAACTCCAAAGCTATCCGTCCTCACTTAGCAACACCTGCACTTTAGTTTCCGTGACGGAAAGAAGGTACAGAAGAAAAGAGAAGAAACAAAAGAAAACAAAAATCAGATAAACTGAATAAACGTCGTCCATACCCAGTAAAAACACTTTCGCAAACCTTACCTGGATTTTGGAAGAATCATTGAAGTTCATTTGCATGCACAAGTAGTCATACAATCAAGCACACGCATACTCAATATTCAATTACATGCAATTCTTGCTTTAGTGATCATTCGAACACAACTAGACAAACCATCTTGATTAGAGAAATAAGAGAGCGAATAGAACAACGGTTACCCATACTGTTCATAGATAGATATAGACATGCCATGGACTTACTCTAGTGTATATTCACACTATCTCTAACGTAATAATCGATACGTAGAGAATTAAACAATGGGGAATTATCCGTCCCGAACACGCTACAAGGTGTCCATAATAAGTAACTTGGGAATCACGCATCCCTAGACTACATCCATTAGATATAGTCTCGATTGGTCGACTACTCCTAGGGATCCATTAGGAGTTTTATTCTCATTTATAATTCAATTCACATACTTGCATTGATTGACTTAGTGGTACAACGAGACCATGACTCACTACTCAATTCATGCTCATGACAATGAGTAATAATAACGACGATAAAGACATTTATGCATATTAACATATTCATGCTTCATATATGTCTAATGAAATTTTGGCCGCACTTCGGCAGTAAAAAACATGATATCCAAAAATTACACTTTCAACAAATAATCCAACAAAGTATATTAGGTGCTCATTAGCACTCAATAATAACTCATTCCAAATAGCACGTATATTATATCATAATAATATTAGAAATTCAACATTGCCTTACATGCTCAATAATTAGCATATGAACTAATTAATTAGCGAAACTTCATAAACTCATCAAACTCAATATATTTCATAATTACAGTGAAGAATATGTTTTTAATTCTCATAATTAACGACGATATAATTTAATCATGTTTCGCATATTAAATTCACAACAAATAGGCAATTAGCACATAACAAGTCAAAACCTTTTTATGGGTTTTGGAAAGAGGTAGGCACAATCGCTAACCTAACAAACACTCACTAGACAATAGGTATGCTTCCAAATCACAACCCGATCACGCTTGTACGTTAGGTCCTAAGTAAAAAAAAAATACCGAGACATAATCAGTAAATACGAAAATCTAAACAGACACAAAATATTAATCTAATATTTTATTTAAATATCTTGATTTATTTCAATCAATCTAAGCTTTAGAAAATCTGGATTCGGGTTCCAAACGAGTACAGAAAAATAAAAATAATTATTGAAAAATACTGAAAATCCAAAATTAATTAAAACGAAACCCTAATCGGTTTTTTGGGCCTAGACCACGATCACCCAAGCATGGGGATCCATGGCCTAGCCCATCACCAATACCACCACCCACCGACCACCATGGTCGGCGATGGCTCGCCGGAGCTCCGGTGACCGAGAGGGAGAGAGAGAGAAAGAGATTGCAAAGGAGAAGGAGAGAGACTGAGCGAGGGGGAAGGGGCGAGGAAGCCCTGGCAACGTCGGCCACTCGCCGGCGACCACCCTGGCGTGGCCTTGGGGCGCGGCAGTGGCGCTGCTTGAGAGAGAGAGAGAGAGAGAGAGAGAGAGAGAGAGAGAGAGAGAGAGAGAGAGAGAGAGAGAGACTGAGAGGGAGCGGAGACGCTGACGGCGACGCCGACCATCACCGGCGCTCACCCAGGCGGCGACCTGGCAACGGCGGGGTGGGGCGGTCGCGCTCACGACAGGGGACTGGGAGAGAGAAAAACAGGGGCGAAGGGAGAGGGAGAAAGCGAGAAAGAAAGAGAGAGAAAAAGAGAGCTCACCGGCGGTGGGTTCTCAGGCGGTCGATGGCGGCAGCAAGGGGAGGGGAGAGAGAGAGAGAGAGAGAGAGAGAGAGAGAGAGAGAGAGGTGAGATTTTTGGCTCAGTTTTGCAAACTGATAAATTAGCCCATCTCTTTTCTTATATAGGTCCCCAGTCAATGAAAGTCAAAACATACTAGACTTAGGAATAACTTTCTGATTTAATTGCTAATTAAAACCAATTAAAACCAGTTAAACGCTAATTAAAACTAATTAAAACAATATGAATAAACCTTATTAATATACAAAATAATTTAATTAAATCCCTCAAATTTGATAATTATAAATCACAAAATTTCCGTAATAATAATTAATATTATTATGGCTTTAATTGAGTAAATCGAATCGTTAAACATAAAAACCATTTAAATCTCCGAAACTATTTATAAATGAATTATAAATCGATATTATAATTATAGAAAATATTGGGGTATCACACCCACTGTGGGATATGGAGAAGAAGAAAGATAAAAGAGCAAATTTATCTGTCGCAGTAGACAAAGAGTTAGACAAAGTGATGGTTGCATTGAGAGAAGAAGATGAAGAAGTAGATTTGGAAGAAGAAAAACAAGAACATCCTCCGCAAGCCCACCTAGCGCTTATGGAAATTTCGGATGATGAGACCGATGATGAAGAAGATATTGAGGTATCCATGAACGAATTAAAATCTAAATTATCTTCTTTTTCAAAAGAAAAATTGATGAATGCCATGAATGTTGTTATTAATAGTTCTCAATAGACATTGTCTAAAATTAAAGAAGAATCTGAAAATAGCAACTTAATTTTGATGAATGAAATCAATGACCTAAAAGACATGATTAATACTCTTGACAAATTAGAAAAAATGTCCACTGGCAAAATATGTGAAGTTGAAAAGAGTAATGAAACATTGGATGTGTTCAATAAAAACTTGAAGGAAGAAAACGAACTTATGAAAAATAAAACGAAAGAGATAGAAAAAGAAAATAATTCGCTCAAAGAAAAGAACGACATCTTAGAAAAGGAAAAAGTAACATTGGAAAAGAATTTGAAACAACGTTCCCTAGAGATAGAAAAGGAGAAACGCTTAAACGACAACTTAGTAAAAGAATTGGGAACATTGGGTAAAAACTTGAAGGAACGTTCTATAGAATTAGAGAAGCTAAAATATAAAGTGAACTTCGTAAAAGAATCTGATGCTTCCACTAGTTCTAACGAGTATTCCCATATGTTGCAGAAACGTTTGGATACTCTTAATAAAGAAAATCAGACCCTTAAAAAGAATTTGTTCAAATTGGAGAAAAATAAGACGAATGTCACACACAAAGAAAACTTGTGGTATATTGGACAGAAAGCGTATGAGATGTATATGAAGCATGTTAACTCACCTTCCAATCAAAGAGCTAGGACTATAACTAAGAGTAGTCCGAAAAAGAAATATAAAAAATTTGTTGATGTACCAGAACATCGTGTTTGCATGCATTGTGGTCTTATTGCTCATTTTACTTATGAATGTCCTAAGAAATTATCTTATGATAAGAATAATGTTATGCATAAACAAATATGGGTTAGGAAAGATTCTTTGCATATTTAATGCTACTAACCCAAAGGGAACCAAAAAGGTTTGGATTCCCAAAATCAAGAATTGATTGGCTTATGCAGGGTATATGAAAGGGAGTAAATATTAGTATTGACAGATTATGTCATGTTTGGATATATCTTGAATTGCTCTCACTCATGGCCTTTGAGAGTGAATGTGGTGATGTTTGGTGATAATATGAAACGACAAATTGTCAAGAGCATTAAGGTTAGTAAGTCACTCACTTATACTCTATATATGATGTATTCTTGGTAAATGTTTTAATGAAAAATTTGTTTGATATTACTTGGCTATGTGACAGGGGGAATATGCTGACTTTTATTGGTTATTGTCATGTAGTTAAGAATTTCGTGGGAAATTATTTACATCGAGAACTTTTTTATTATGCTTTGAGTTTGTTCCTTGGAAATAATTTATTTTACATATTAGTTTTGAATGATGACATATTATTATTAATTGCAATATGTGAATGTGATATTAAACTGAAGCACCCATTTACTATAGATGGGTAGCATCCTAAATTAAAGCTTTTGTTGATTGATTAATGGTTGATATTTTTACAAAAGCCTTATATAGAAAAGAATTTGAGAAGGATCACGCTTGATGTAGATATGGTTATACTTGAGTAGTTAGTATCACTCATATGGTCCCTCAATGTTTGACTGGAAAATATTGATTTGTTATTGTTCATAATCGATGCTTATTTACAAGGGTATAATATACGAGTCTTTGTTGATTTCATTTACATATGACATTAATATAAAGGACTCGCTATGTCTCACTAGATGCTATACTGATACTGTATTTATTATATATTGTTATTATATCATGCATCCAAAACTTTCTTTTGTACAAGACGAATTCTTTCTTAAAAGACTGATTATATTTTGAAACCACATTACAAGCCAAATCAGTCTTTGAAATTTTGAGCCATTATTGAAACACAACCAAGCTCCAGAAACAAATATTCGCTATCCATCTTTTTACGTCTTGCTAATGTCACGTTATATATTTTGTTTGGGGGAATTATTGATGAGATATGATGTAGTCCTTATTTGGAGAAATTATTGCATATCCTAGAGTCATAATATCTATTTGGTTGTATAGGAAATTATTGAAAAAAAAAATCAGAAAAGTCTTGTGGAGAAATTGCTGTAGCTTTCAAAAGAAAAAAGAAAAAAAAAAAAAAAAAAAGGAGGTCGTAACGATAAAAGTGAATTTACTTCATTACTAGGAACATTTCCTTTGTTATTCAAACGTTCTTGTTACATGTAATGTGAAGTTGATATACGTGCTTATAGAGGAGAAATAAGGAGAGATTCCATATTGGTGAGTGAATTTTCTTTTTAAGGGATATAGGGAAGTATTTCTTTCAATCTCATACTAGAAGGAGTTTAATGTTAGAGAGGCTTATTTTATATGGAAATAGTTGTTAGAGTAATATCCTAAAAAGGGGAGAAACGGTAAAGGTAGGACGTTAGGCTTTGGTATGCATATACTGTTCAAAGTTTCATTGCCACCTAGTCGTCTACCGTGTTGGAAAAATAAGGAATTCATGTACTGATAAGTAGGAGAGAAAAGGGGATTCTTGCAACGTGATGCTTCGAAGATTGAACTTTTTACATTGTGACTAATCCCTCTCAATATTCTCCTTATAATGTGACATTGGCTAAACCTAAAACCAAACGGTTTCTTCATTTTCCAACCATTCCATCTCAAACCATGTTTCCTAAATCTAAAAGGAAGCACATTCTAAGGGGGAATAATCTCCTTGAACCAATGAATGATTCACACATGCTTTATCCATCACATGATCAAATCATGACATACCTCTATCGTCTTGTAATTCAAACAAGAGCCTTTGATTTAAATTCCTTGGATGTCATGATGTGTACTTGAACATTACATTGTTTTTGGTGTAGTCATAGCATCACTAGAGTGTGCTTGAGCTACTTTAGTTATGCTTATGTTATGATTATCATACTCTTGACTCTATTTTATGACTTTTTAATAAGGTATCTTCCTTGTCTTGACTTATTATTCTTTTCGATGATGCCAAATGGGGGAAGAGTATGGTGTGATGTTAGGTATTTGAGCTTTGATCTATCTAGTTTCAAAGAAGGTCTTATTAAGTTCGATCTATCTTTATCTTTTGTGCTAATACCACTATGGTCATCAATGGACTTCTTGATTATGAATGAAGTACATGTATGGATGACACATTTTGTCATAAATGAGCTCTTTGATTATCTTGCTTTAACATTACGAGCTCTAGAATGAATGATTATAATTAATATGTTTGATTGCTCCCTCTATTCAATATGAATAGAAAGCGCTAAAATGTTTTATTTGTGCTCAATTATAATTGGTTATATTATTTTAGCACTATTCTGCATCACAAGTTTGGCATCATCAAAAGCTAAGGGGAAAATTGTTGAGCAATTGAGAATTGAAGATCATAAACTTATTTAATTATAAAGTGATGCTACTTAACTTGTGTGTTAGCATTTCAGGAATCTATTTAGGCAAGAGTTTGCTAGATAAAGATCAAGAAGAAGACACAAGTTACTCATGTTCTCTAGGTTATTTATTTATTTCTTAGAGTTCATGTTAAAGCTTTGGGATAATTAATACGTGCAATTTATAATTATTGGGCAACTATAATTTACACATGAGATAGTATGAGAGAGAACGTTTCTTGAATCCTTAGTATCCAAAGGAACGTTTCTATATTCATACACATTTACACGTCTGATGTAGAAGTAATTTTAAGTGGAGTAACTTAAAATTATTTCTTCATTATTTGTTTGATCTTGGTTTAAAATAGTTCCAACCTAGCCGACATTTAATCAGTAAAGATTTTCTTTGAAATCTATTTACCTCTTATATTTGGCTACATGATTTTTAACTAGGAAGAAAATACTTTCTATACAAATATTTATTTTATTTTCTTCATAAAAAATTATTTTAATGTATATGCTTTATATGATAAAGATATTTATTCTTCTTTATGAAAATCTTGTTTACCAAGTAAAGAAAAAAGAGATTTGGTTTCCTAGTTGCAAATAGGTTTCCTAGTTGCAAATAGGTTTCCTAATTGCTTTTACTTCTTGGTTATGCATATAAAAAGAAGTTGAAACCTAAATCAGTTTTATGCCTCTCCTAACACTGAACGTGATATTATCTTTGAGAGAGTCTTAATCACAAACGTTTACACATTATGGAGAACGTTGCCGAATAGTTATAAGTTTCATACGTATATTCATTGCAAAGCTACAGGTTTATATTGTACCTTTTCACTTATTGAAGTTCATCAAGGTAAACATTGTTGATTACAGCAGCTAGAGTTAGTTGTTGGAGATTGGCTTGAGTGAGTTCCTAAGTGCGTTTGGCTTGGAAGATTCCTAAGTGCGTTTGGCTTGGAAGATTCCTAAGTGCGTGGGTTGAGTTAGAGTTAATTTGATCGAGTTGTACTATTCTCTTAATAAAAGAAGTAGTCTTTAAAGTCCTTAGGGCCGTGGTTTTTTATCCTTTGTGAGTTACAAAGGGTTTTCCACGTAAATCGTGAGTGCTTTAATTCTAGTTCTTTTATACTTGTTTTAAATTTCGCAAATTTGGGGTTACACAATTCACCCCTTCCTCTTGTATTCCTTGTGCTACTAACAATATTCATTCATATCTGAAAATTGTTAAGAAACATGGGATGGGAGTTGTGGAGTCTTTAGAGACTAGTATTGCCACTCCTTCTGGAGAAGTGGTATTGTGTAAAGTTGTGCATCCCAATGTTCGTGTGAACATTGCAGGGTCTGAATTGCCTGCAGGCCTGATTGAGTTCCAATTGGGAAATTTTGATGTTATTTTGGGTATGAATTGGATTAGCAAGTATAAAGCGAGAATCGATTGTAGTGAACAAAAGATATCGCTGAAAGGGCCTAGAGGTAATAGAATCTCTTATAAAGGAATTGTCACTAAGGGGGGAATTGAGATTATTTCAATGTTAGTGGCAAAGAAACACTTAGAGAAGGGATGTGAGGGATTTTTGTGTCACATTCAGAATGTAGAGGGAATAGACGATGAAATCTCAAAGATTGATGTGGTCAATGAGTTTCCGGATGTGTTTCCTAAGGAAATCCCTGGTATTCTACCTGTGAGGGATACTGTGTTTCAGATTGACCTAGTTCCTGGAATAGGTCCGATTTCGAGGGCACCGTATAGAATGGCACCTTTAGAGATGAAAGAGCTAAAGGAGCAATTGGAGGAGTTGTTAGAGAAAGGGTACATTAGACCTAGTGTATCGTCGTGGGGAGCACCAGTTTTATTTGTGAGTAAGAAGGATGGTAGTCTGCGTCTTTGCATTGACTATCGTGAGTTGAACAAGGTCACGGTCAAGAATAGATATCCTTTACCTAGTATTGAAGACCTGTTTGATCAACTCCAAGGGCCTGGAGTGTTTTCGAAGGTGGATTTGCGGTCTGGTTATCATCAACTGAGGATTGATGAGGTCGACATTGCGAAAACTGCCTTTAGGACAAGGTATGGGCATTATGAGTTTAATGTTATGCCATTTGGGTTAACTAATGCACCTTCCAAGTTTATGGAGATGATGAATAATACCTTTAGACCATATCTGGATAGCTTTGTGGTCGTGTTTATCGATAATATTTTGGTGTATTCGAAAGACAAGGAGGAACACGCAAGACACTTGAGGACTGTCTTAGAGGTGTTAGGAAATGAGAAGTTGTACGCTAAACTCTCAAAGTGTGAGTTTTGGCTAGAGAGTGTTGCTTTTCTTGGGCACATTATCTCAAAAGAAGGAGTCTCTGTTGAATGCTCTTGCCATGCGTTGCTGGTACATGTGGGAATGGTCTAGGGTCCGTAGGCGTCTTTCATGAGTTCCTCGTAGCGGGCTTGCAACCATTGGGTTTCGAGAATTTTACCCTCTAAGCCTATGCGCATGGAGGGTAGTTGGACTTCTGTGGGTAGCACTGCTTCCATTCCCTAGACCAGCAATAAGGTGTCGCTCCTGTGGAAGATCTTATGGATGTCTTATATCTCCAAATGGCAAATGGGAGTTTTATGGTCCAATCTTTGTAGTTTTCTATCATCTTTTTGATGATAGTCTTGAGGTTTTTGTTGGCGGCTTCCACTGCGCCGTTGGTTTGGGGACGGTAAGGAGATGATTTGTGGTGCTGGATTTTATAGTTCTTTAGGAGGGTGGTTGTTTCAGCTTTGAAATGGGATCCATGGTCACTAATAAATTCATGCGGAACGCCGTATCGGCAGATGATGTTGTTCCTTATGAATTTGGACACTTGTTTGGAGGTGAGGATGGCATAGGATTGGACTTCAACATATTTGGTAAAATAGTCTATGGCTACTAGGATGTATTCATGTCCTCCAGAGCCTTTCGGGGTGATCTTACCAATGATATCTATTCTCCATGCGGAAAATGGGCAAGGGGATGTGAAGTTGTGGAGCATTGAAGGTGGCATATGCTGCAGGTTGGCATATATCTGACACTTCTTGCATTTCTTGACATAGTCGTAACAATCTCTTTCCATAGTAGTCTAGTAGTATCCCGGTCGTAGTACTTTTCTTGAGAGCATTCCATCATTCATGTGTGGTCCTGTAAGAACCCTCGCGGGGAATCAACCCCACCGAGCGCCTCTCACAGGCTCTTAGTTGATTTTGTATTATTTAGAAATAATGGGGATTTGATTAAGATTGCCAGGAAGTCGCCACCAAATTTTGAGGAAAATAAGGAAACCAATTTATTGAAAATAATCCATATCAAAAGTCTAAAGAGACTCCAACCCGAATTAAGTGCACCCCAATTCCGGTTGTGAATATTTACTAGAATAACCCAATGGCCAAAGATTGAGTTCGGGGGTGTAGGTACGAATTGGGAAGGTGTTAGGCACCCAATTACGCCCGTTTCAATAAACGGCATTTACTAATTGATCTTGATTAATTGATAATATTGCACGGTTCCATACAAATTCGGTCGTCCAAAGTCCTAGATTTAACTAAGTGGGTTTGAACATCCATTAAATTATATGTTATCACTTTTGCATGCATTTAATCCAATATGCATAAGAACATTAGAAAAAGATTAATTATTGCACGCTAAAATAAATTAAAGCAATAACAATAATAAAATCCTCCAACCCTACCTTGATTGCTAAACGCGCCAAGTTGCTAAATTTCATCAATAAACAAGTTAGTAACTTCAAGGCAATTAAAACAATGCAATAGAATTAACCATAATCGAATATAAAGTAAAACATGATTGAATTAATTGGAAAATAGATTTGAAGTAAATAGAGCCCTCAGGTGGAACCCTGAATGAATTAGAATTGAATGTCAAGGCTCTTGAACTTGTACTTGAGAAGGATTGAAGGTTGATTTTTGAGTGGTGGAAATATTGAGGGTTGAATTTGAGGTTGAATTGAAGGTATTTGATGGTGTTTAGGGCTGTTTATTTGATGATGGAGGAAGGAGATGGAGGAATATTGAGAGAATAGGGTTGATTAGAGAGCTCTAGAGTTTAATTTGACTTCACCATTGTGTTCCCCTTGAAAAAACGGAGGAAAAGAGTATATATAGAGGTAGGTTTAGGTCTGGGACGAAACAGACAAAAGGGCCGGACAAAAAGTCCATCAGGCGCCTTTCAATGGGGCCGCTTGGCGTCCAAGCGGCTACCGCTCCAACAATCGGCTAGCCGCTAGGACTAACGGTCTTTCAACTAGGACAAGCGGCTTAGCCGCTAGGGCAAGCGGTTCAGCCACTTGGGCAAGCGGTTCAGAGGATTTTTTTGCATTGGATTCCTTATTCACGGGGCTTTCTTTGGACATATTACAAGCCCACACACTTAAGAGGTGTCCATTTCAGTATACCTTGCGGTAATTAGATCATATCTCTTTCGTTTCTTATTGGACTTAGACCCATAATATGTCATTTTGTAGGTATTTGTATGAGAAATCCATGTAAATTAGGCCCACTTGGGATCTCTTTCTCTAATGGAGGAAAATCCTATTTGAACCGTGGAGTACGGTAATCAGAGTATCGTTTTTGTCCCATAACTTTGTCGAATCAAATCTTTTGACTCCAGTGTCCGTTTGGGACAGGGTAAGGGGCGTTGGAAAGCTTATGGAATAGGGTAAGAAATGGAAGGGGTTTGATGCAAGTTACTCGAGCATTGACATAGAATTCATATTCTTAAATATTGGTTATCGTCATTGGGCATATAAAAAGGGGTGACACATTTTGGTGTCTACAAAAGCCCCCACTTTGGCCAAGCTCGAGTAGAGAAAAGGTCAAAGTATGCAAGTTTTGAAAACATGCAAAGCAAACAAACATTGAGACCATCGGTGAAAGTGCCGATACTCTTGAACATTAAAATTGACGGAACTCGCCGGATTGAAGCCGATGAACCCTCTTCTGGATTGAACATTGAACATTGAACATTGAACATTGAATATTGAAGTTGACGGAACTCGCCGGATTGAATCCGATGAACTCTCATCTTGGTTGAACATTGAACATTGAATATTAAAGTTGACGGAACTCGCCGGATTGAAGCCGATGAACCCTCGTCTAGGTTGAACATTGAACATTGAATATTGAACATTGAAGTTGACGAAACTCGTCGGATTGAAGCCGATGAACCCTCGTCTAGATCGAACATTGAACATTGAATATTGAAGTTGACGGAACTCTCCGGATTGAAGCCGATGAACCCTCATCTTGATTGAACATTGAATGTTTATTGAACATTGAATAGTGAACATTGAACACTGAATATTGAATATTGAAGTTGACAGAATTCTCCGGATTGAAGCCGATGAACCTTCACCTGATTGATATTTGAACACAAAAAACACAAGAACACACGCACATATAGCAATGCAAACACACATTCGAATAGAAGACACATTGAATATTGACTGAAACTCGACATGGGGATATCAAAGCCCCCAGCACAAAAGCACATCGAAATAGAATGAAGATTTTGAAAATCACATTTGAAAAGACTTAGGGGTCCAGAGTAAAAACAATCTCCTTGATCGATAGAGAAGTACTAATGGAACCACCACCTTGGATGGGTGGTACAGAGAAACATTGACGGGCCACCACCTTGAATGAGTGGTATTCTTCAGTTGATTCTACCATGTCAAAGTTTGGAGAAAAACACTTATTGGACTAACGTCAAACCTTGAGCGCGGACTTTGAATAATCGAGTATCGAAAGGTGTTGCACGAGATAGAGAGATTAGACATAAATGGTGATTGAAAGAAAGGGATGGATCGACAAAGATAAAAAAAAATGAATTGTGGACTAGAATTGGAAGGGTTAAATTGGAGGCAATACGTTTGAGGAGAAAAATTGGAGATAGAGATATAGGGGTTCGAAGATCGACGTCCAAGTCCTAAGCTCTAGTGGAAGACCAAGGAACACTTAAGATTATTCTTAGAAAACCAAGTTGATTTTAGAGATTTTGATGCATGAGGGTCTGATGATTGAATATTAAGTATGACCGAGCCTCATTAGAAGCTGCCTACGTATCCTTGCGGAATCAGGCCAAGCGTAGTTCGTGGATTTTTAATTTTTATTATGCCCTAAATTTTGCCTGGATCATTATCTTAGATGATCGATTCAGCGGGCTTGCCCTAAATTTTGCGTAGGCCATTGAATGAATAGACCTGCCGGGCTTTTTGGATTTTGATGCCCTAACTTTTGCCTATGCCGCCCTTGCGGGTTTTCAACCTAGCGGGCTATACATGTTTTTTGAGTGTCGAGTCTCTAAGAGGACTTTTGAGGTTGTAATATAAGGCTCAGTTTAGGTTACCAAAGAAAGGGATATTAAGGCTCAAAAACCCATTAAAAATTCCCCAGTGTGCTTATTAGTCACTAAATGTTTCGAGATGTGGATTGAACTTGAACCTTTTTTGTTTTTGCTTCCTCGAATTTTGAACCTTTGAACTCTTTCTTTTTCTTCTTTCCTTCTTCTTTTTTTTTCTCTTGAACTTTGAACTTTGAACACTTTCCTCTTTGATTTTCACCTACTCTCATGGATGGTGACCTTATTGTTTGCACACTCAAAGTCCCCAGGTTAAGGATTTAT
The DNA here is from genome assembly GCA_038025085.1 of Tetragonia tetragonoides. Taxonomy (NCBI): domain Eukaryota; kingdom Viridiplantae; phylum Streptophyta; class Magnoliopsida; order Caryophyllales; family Aizoaceae; genus Tetragonia; species Tetragonia tetragonoides. The sequence goes on from CM076141.1 coordinate 36,481,004, forward strand.
GTGGGTGAGAAATGAATGACTATGTGTTTGAGGCCCAAATTAGTTGCAAGTGGATATTTGAATGTGGATTGAAAGGATTGATGAAGGGTGTCAAATGAATGCCTCTTGTCCTTAACTCGACTTGTAGACACATGTTTTATTTATTCTTTTGTCCTTTAAATTGATCATCTTTACCCTTAGCATTATTGAGATACTTGTAACTTGGATTCATCATTGAATTTTAGTGTTCCATGGATAGAAGATAGCACAAATTGCAAAAGAAATTGATTTCCTTGAATGAAAAAGGAATACAAGGCTTAAAGACTTAATGACTCCTTAGTGGACTTGGACTCGAATTGGAAAACAAAGAAAATGGAGTGACTCTCCAACTCGTGCTAATCTTATTGAACTCGAAAAATAAAATAACTCCTAAGAGAAGACTAGTCTTGAAGGCCCTTGACATCTTGATGCTTCACTTGGCACTCTTAGCTTGGACTTCAAAAGGTGGACCTCTAAGGTGGAGGCATTTAGACTTACTCATGTGTGCCCAATGGATTAGTCGTGTTGTTGGGCTTCTTGATATATGGGTTTGCAATGGTCCCATTATCAATGAGATCTTGGATCTTATGCTTTAAAACCCAACAACTATCAGTGTTATGGTCTTTACCTCGATGGAATTTGCAATAATCCTCTGGATCCCAGGATTTGGATTTCTTCTCGGGTACTGGATCTGGAGTTGGGCCTGTGTGATGCAGGTATCCATTTTTATGAAGCCTTTCGAATGCCTTTCTTAAAGTGATCCCTAATGGGGAAAAAATCATTTGAGTGGGCTTGCCATCATTTATAGCACTAACTTCATGACCCTTGGAATTGGAGCCATTACTCTTTTTGTCTTTGGAGTAAAAGCTCTTACCGTTGGAGGATTGAAGTTCATTCTCAATTTGAATCCCAATCTTATAGATTCTATCGAAAGTTTCAATGGGTTGGAACCTCATATGATCTTTCTACTTGGGCTTGAGATTGCGAACAATGATTCCCACTTGATCCTCTTCAGAAGGGCGATTGATGAGTTGGGTCGTTTTCTCTCTCCAACGGGTCAAGAATGTGATGAAGTCTTCATTTTTATTCTGTATGGTTATATCTAGTTCCTTTAGAGTCATGGGGAGTTCATTGTTGTAGGAGTATTGCAAAACAAACTCGTGTTTGATGGAGACCCATTTGGCCTTAAGTGGGCCTAAGGTTTTGACTTCTTTTTTTTGAATTTCCGTTTTTTTTTTCCCTTTTTTTTTTTTTTGGACCTGGAAAATTTGATATTGAAAAAAGGAAGGAGTATTTTGTTTTTGAAAAAGGGAAACGGGAGGAGAGAAAAAGGGAAGTTTTGAAAATAGGAAAGGGGATTTCGAAAAGGAATAGGAATACTCTTGACTATGGAAGGGAATATATACTCTTGACTAGGGATGGAAATTTTATCGACTTGATGGCAAAGAATACCCTAACTAGGGAAGGGAATATATACTCTTGACTAGGGATGAAAATATTCTCGACTTGGGAAAGGGGATTACTCTTGACTAAGGAAAAAAATAGATTTCGGAAAATAAAAAGATCTCCTTTCCTAATATGGACCCCTAGTTTAAGAAAGTTTTGAAATAACGACCAAACATAATAAGAAAAGAACATAATGGGATCTATCCTAATATTCTATGACCCAAAACGACTACGCAAAGATTGCGTTCACATTATGGCAAACAACATAACGGCACAAACAATGCAGTAAAAAAGATCTAGCATGGACATGAGACTGAGTTTCGACCTAAAACATTGGTTCTAGTTCATGCAATTGGGTAGGCTTAAGGGTTTTGGTAAAAGGGAACTCATGATCAAGAATGTAAAATAATCCGCGGGATGCGCGACAATATGAGGCATTCTTGTTATCCTACTCGTCGAATGGACGATTGGGTAGGAAGGTACATGAGGTAGGGGGATCCATGTTTCTTGGCAAAGAGAAATCGAATGGATTCTCACCAAGGCACTTAACCACACTCCAAGGGCTAATAGAGGGTTATGAACTTGTAAGAACAAGTTCGGAAGTCGCGCAAGCGCATGCAAATGGATTCAATGAATGCAAAAACAATAATTGATAATGAGCAATCACAATATCAATAATCACTCAAGGTCATGAACCATGCAATTTTGACAATTAATCAAGATCAACTTTCAAGTTACACCCTCTTAATTAAATTCCCAGTGAAGTCGCCACTGTAAAAACCCTCGCGGGGAATCAACCTCACCGAGCGCCTCTCACAGGCTCTTGGTCGAAAATCGAGTGGATTTTGTATTATTTAGAAATAATGGGGATTTGATTAAGATTGCCAGGAAGTCGCCACCAAATTTTAAGGAAAACCAGGAAACCAATTTATTGAAAATAATCCAAATCAATAGACTAAAGAGACTCCAACCCGAATAAAGTACACCCCAATTCCGATTGGGAATATTGACTCGAATGACCCAATGGCCAAAGAATGAGTTCGGGGGTGTAGGTACGAATTGGGAAGGTGTTAGGCACCCAATTACGCTCGTTTCAATAAACGGCCTTTACTAATTGATCTTGATTAATTGATAATATTGCACGGTTCCATACAAATCCGGTCGTCCAAAGTCCTAGATTTAACTAAGTGGGTTTGAACATCCATTAAATTATATGTTATCACTTTTGCATGCATTTAATCCAATTTGCATAAGGACAATAGAAAAAGATTAATTATTGCACGCTAAAATAAATTAAAGCAACAACAATAATAAAATCCTCCAACCCTACCCTGATTGCTAAACGCGCCAAGTTGCTAAATTTCATCAATAAACAAGTTAGTAACTTCATGGAAATTAAAACAATGCAATAGAATTAACCATAATCGAATATAAAGTAAAACATGATTGAATCAATTGGAAAATAGATTTGAAGTAAATAGAGCCCTCAGGTGGAACCTTGAATGAATTAGAATTGAATGTCAATGCTCTTGAACTTGTACTTGAGAAGGATTGAAGGTTGATTTTTGAGTGGTGGAAATATTGAGGGTTGAATTTGAGGTTGAATGGTGGATTATGAAGGTATTTTAATGGTGTTTAGGGCTGTTTATTTGATGATGGAGGAAGGAGATGGAGGAATATTGAGAGAATAGGGTTAATTAGAGAGCTCTAGAGTTTAATTTGACTTCACCATTGTGTTCCCCTTGAAAAAACGGAGGAAAAGAGTATTTATAGAGGTAAGTTTAGATCTGGGACGGAACAGACAAAAGGGCCGGACAAAAAGTCCATCAGGCGCCTTTCAATGGGGGCCGCTTGGCGTCCAAGAGGCTACCGCTCCAACAAGCGGCTAGCCTCTAGGACTAAAGGTCTTTCAACTAGGACAAGCGGCTTAGACGCTAGGGCAAGCGGTTCAGCCGCTCCAGCTAGCGAGTTTCGACTTCAAAGGCCCATAACTTCTTCGTTTGCCTTCCGATTGACCTGATTTTTTTTGCATTGGATTCCTTATTCACGGGGCTTTCTTTGGACATATTACAAGCCCAAACACTTAAGAGGTGCCCATTTCTGTATACCTTGCGGTAATTGGATCATATCTCTTTCGTTTCTTATTGGACTTGGACCCATAATATGTCATTTTGTAGGTATTTGTATGAGAAATCCATGTAAATTAGGCCCACTTGGGATCTCTTTCTCTAATGGAGGAAAATCCTATTTGAACCGTGGAGTACGGTAATCAGAGTATCGTTTTTGTCCCATAACTTTGTCGAATAAAATATTTTGACTCCAGTGTCCGTTTGGGACAGGGTAAGGGGCGTTGGAAAGCTTATGGAATGGGGTAAGAAATGGAAGGGGTTTGATGCAAGTTACTCGAGCATTGACATAGAATTCATATTCTTACTGTTGGTTATCGTCATTGGGCATATAAAAAGGGGTGACACATTTTGGAGTTTATAGGTCCGCACACACCATTGTGTACCTCATCCATGATCTATGCTGCTTCTTCGGAGTTCACACATCTAAGGTTGACTCCGTTGTGGGATTTTTTGTATAGCCCCCTTGTATTCTATGTATTGTTTCGCTAAGAGACGGATGGCCCGTTGAGCTCTCATTGGCGCGTCTTGAGGGTATATTCCTTTGGTGATATAGTTGAATACATCTTGGTACCAAGGATTTTCTTCGATCGGAGCCAGGGTTAGGCTTGTATCGAGGCTGTTGCAGAAAGCTGGCTCGCTTCTTCTTGTGAAGGGGCATCGTTGAGGGAGTTCAGTTACTCAAATTCCTGTAAAGGAGATAGTTTGCATTCTTACTTTGCGAAGTTTACTTACATTGCTTAAATTGATTAGTTAATGATTTGTGCAACTTTGAGTTCATTGGATTAATCAATAGCCAAACAAAGAAAGAAATGAGCCAGAGGAATGTTTATTGATTTGCAACAAAAGATAAGCACACATGACTTTAGAGAAGAGGGTCTCTAATTCCCGCCAAAAAGAAACTAGACTTAGAAAAAGGAAAAAAGGGAACACCCCCTGTTCAAGACTCAACCTAAAGATTTAGCTAAGATCCTAACTCGAACAAAACTTGGGGACTCAGACTCAATTCCTCTAGCTCTTGCAGGTAACCAACTAGTTCTAGGTTTTATAAGCATCGCCCTCTTCCTTCTTGTCCATGATCATATTGCGGGCGGATGCAATCATCCGTGCGGTGGCCAAACACCCGGTGATATTGACAGTAAAGATTATCATCAATTAAGATACCCACATCATAGAGCCGGTTGTAGGAGTCAATTGCTTGGTACATGAGGCGTTCCTCGTAAGTAGGTTGCAGATTCTTGATGAACTGGCGGATTTGATTACTTTGCGCAGGTTTCTCAACCAGTTTGGCTACCTTCAGCCTCCAACGTTGAAGGAAGGTCAGGAACCCATCATCTTTTTCTTGCTTGGTGATCTCTAATTCTCGAAGGGTCATAGAGAGAACAACATTTTCCTTGTAGCTTGCAAGGAAGATTATAGTGAATTCTAACCAAGTATGATAGTTTTTCAAATTCAAGGTGTAGAACTAGAGGTGATCATTTGCGGGCACGGGCTGGACACGAGTCGGGCTTTTGATGAAAAAATTGTCCAACAAGCCTAAAATTTGTTGCCCTTGTCTGCCCATTAGGGCTCAAAATTGTTGCCATGGCCCGCCCTATTAGCGGGTCAGGCTTGCCCATGGGCTAACGGGAACTTTAAAAAATTATTTTCAATTAAATTTTAAGATTTTTTCTTTATTTGCGATAAAATAATTTTACAATTAGTATGCAACCTAACTCCAAAATCAAGCGTAATACTCCACATAATCATGATTTTAATATTTCTCATACAAAATAAGTCTTAACAACACACAAACTAACAAAAAAGCTCACAAATCTTTAGGTAAAAAATATTAAACGGGCCGGGCGGGCCCACCCACGGGCCATTTTGTGTTGTCCTTGGCTGCCCATTTATTTAAACGGGCCGGGCTAAACCCGCCCAATAAATAATTTTTTTCCAAAAACCTTGTCCATACCCGCCCAAATTATGGGTCGGAAAGGCCGGGCTTTTCGGGTCGTCCCGTCCATGATCAGCTCTATGTAGAACCAACGACGAGTCGAGGCATCAAGAGTCTGTGGTAACAAGTGTATGTAGATACTTTTGTCGATTCCTCTCAAACCCATGACAGTAGTGAAGGCCTTGAGGTGATTTTGTCGATCATCATTTCTAGTGAATGTTGGAACCTCAGGCATGGAGAACTTGGCTGGAAGCTTGCACTTGACTTTGGGATTGACCTTACCATCATCGGGATTGTAGTTGGCAATAGAGTCAATCTTATTGAGCTGAGTGACTTGCTCATCCTCTTCAGTGTTGGAGTCAGAGAGGATTTTTGCTTCATCCTCTTTCTTTCTTTCCAAATTCTCAATCTTGAGTCGTATCCTTTCCAAATTGCTCATGATCTCATCAAACTTCTCGTCAGTGGTTTTGGTCATTGTGAAGCTTGGGGGTGTGATTGATGAGGTGAGCTTTATGGCGGTAACGGATTATAGGGTGATGGCCTATTTATTGATGGTGAGGCTGTTTGTGGTGGAGGTAATCGGAAACCTGGCGGCGTAGATGGTTGCAGACGAACTAGCCTTGCCGAACGCCGAGCCCAACTTTTCTCAAGGTTTCCTCTATTCTTCGGACTCCCTATACTGAATAGGAAGCACGGAGCACTTAGTAACAAGAAAAGACCATAAGACTCTCACCTAAGAAAAATGTAGACCCACACACACACAAAAAAAAAAAAAAAAAAAAAAAAAAAAAAAAAAAACAGAGTGTCCTAAAAAAATGATCCTTAAACCTAAATGCCCAAATATTTCTCAAATATCAAAGGAAAATAAAGTCAATGAACGAAAATAGAAAAAAAACGGACTACCCTATTTTTTTTATTTATCTAGACTCAAAGAAAATGGAAATGGGATAAAATTAAAAATAAAAAAATAAAAAAAAAAAAAACACTTTCGGTCCTTTTTTTTTTCTCGCCATTTTCGTTTTTTTTTTTTTTTTTTTGCTTTTGTTTTTTTTTTTTGACCGAGTCTGGATTACATAAAAAAAAAAAAGAAAAAGAAATAAAGAAATAGAAAAGGAAGAGGGGAAATTGGAACGACTGACTTTTTTTTTTGCTAAAAAGATCCTAAGATATTGCTCATGACTTTTATAAAATACATCATTGGGAAAATGACGAGTGTTCATCGAATTGAATTCTTGCACCATTTTTGGGCATTAGGAACTAGCTAAAAATAAGAGAAAAGACTCCTAGCACGTAAGTACATTTTGGCACATAGTCACGATACTTATGCATTCAGGCAAACATTACAACGACATAGTTACAGGCAAACATGTGATCAGACGGGCATTACAACGACACATGCACAACAAGCAAGAGAATGCACGAATGTGGGCTAGAGGCTTTTGGCTCCTGTGAGGTCACCACGACAAATTACAATTTTCGTTCGGCGGATGGTCGACACATCAATTGTAATTCTTTTTCACCAACAAGAGTCGATGAGTCATGAGTGAGGAAGCGTCGATTTGCACGATAGGACAACTGTATATTCCTTTAGATATACGGGTTGTCTACGAGTTGCGACACAAACTTCCTCGATGGTCGATGTGTCAAAGCACATGCAAATGATGCAATATGGAACATATTATTAAACAATTAAGCAAACTTGACTTTCGAGTCTCACCCTCTTAAATAAATCCCCAGTGAAGTCGCCACTGTAAGGACCCGGGATTTCTACAGCCACAGAGTGCGTCCTTATAAAAAAATTGTAAGCTGGGGATTTAGATAAGTTCAAAGAACCGTCGAGTTAGAAAAGCATTTGAAAAGACTTGAATTGAATAAGAACCATGAAAGAGGTCACAAATCTGCTATAGGCATTTTATCGAAGCACTACAAAAAATAAGTTGAATAGCTACCGATTTCTGAGACCGTCTATTATTTCGGTCGCAATTTTGGTGATCTTTTGAAATTTCAGCTTGTGGAGCAGTGCAGGAGCGCTTTTTTTTTTTTTTTGTCCTATATTTTTTGCTCTTCCCTACCCCTTGTTATGACCTAAGTATATAAGCCAAACTTGGAAAAATCCCAGCATCCAAACCCAACGCCACTTTCTATTTCTCTCTCTCCTTCCTATCTCCTGGCCTTCATCTCAACCTTCTTCCTCTTTTGGTTTCATCTTCATCCCACCCTTAACCTCCCTATTTCTGTCATCTACTTCTTCTCATCATTTCTCTGCCTCTGACCCTTCTCTTCACTCATCCTCTTTTACCATTTTTTTTCTTCCTCTTTTTACAATTGAAATGGTTCTCCTCTTGCTTGTTTCTTTCTCCATGGCTGTTCATTAATGGTGAACCGAGGCTATAAATTGCCAGAAGCTTTACATCACCATATCGAAGAGAATCGAGGCTTTAAATGGCAAGATCGAAGCGGATCGAAGCGAATCGAAGCTTTACATCACCGGATCGAAGAGAAACGAGCTTTAAATCGCAAGATCGGAGCGAACCTTCATGCTTTATATTTTCCATATCTGTGAATAATCGTTATGGCAAGTTAATTTTTTATCACTTGTCGATTGGTGTTTGAAGGAAGTGAAGGTTTCAAGATTAGAAGGTTTTAGCGTTTTTTTTTTTTTTTTTAGTTTTTTTTAGTATTTTGAGATAAATTGTACTCATGTATATCTAATTCGTTTGTTAGAAGAATTTGTACTTCTGTGTATCTAATTCATCAATTTAGAATTTGCATATCCATGTATACTCAAGAATTACTTCTCTGAAATTGGTACTTATTGTAAATTCTAAATTCTGGGTAAAATTACAACTCAAAGTGGATAGGTACTTGTGTGTAAAAACTGGGTAAAATTACAACAACTAAAAGATAGCTATCCAGATTAGTGACTAAATATGTCACAAATCTGGAATATATTTTTTTGACAAAAATTACTTTTAAAGACCGACGGTTGGTCACTATTTTCGGTCGCTATTTTCGGTCGCTATTTTCGGTCGCTATTATTTTAGCCACCAGGGTTTAGCGACCGACTAAAATTGGTCGTTGATCGGTCGCTAATGAGATTCTGCGACCGATTTTTGATGTTTTGCGACCGAGTTCGTCTATAGCAAAATGACTTTTTTTGTAGTGAAGGGACAAACCGAAGGGACAACCCAATAACGTGGATAAGTGAACTGATCGTGTTTTTAGAAAGACTCCCGCTCATATAGAACATATGAGTACCCAAGAATAAAGGGTTCGGGGGCGAAGGTACGAGGTGGGAAGGTGTTAGGCACCCAACTTGCTCGTATTATGAAGGCCTCTACTAACTCAAGTTTGCTTAATAATTTAAAGACATAATTCCCATGAAAAACCGGATCAACAACCTAGACTTAGACTATTAATTGGTTCATCACAAGCATCACAACATCTATTTTTAACCCTTGTTTAGACATGCATTCGATTGACAAATTGAGCATTACAACGACTAGACATACTTGGAAGGACAATATTTAGTAAGCAATAAAAGACGTTTACTAGCATGATATCTACATTATGACTACTAGAAAATAAACAATTAGGCAAGCAATTTAATTTGAGCCCTCAGGAATTAGTACCTGAATTGTAGGCTATATTTGACAAGAATAGTAAAGACAAGATCTCAAGTTTGGAAGAAAGAGGCGGAAGCTCGGTGTCAATACTCCCGAGAATAGAGGTTGTCAACTGTAGACTGTGTGTTTTGAACTGAGGGAGGAGAGTTGTATTTATAGGCGCAGGAAGTAGGGCTGGACGACTGAAGAGGAGCCGAAAATCGGATTTGGGCTGAAAAAATAGTCGGGCCTGGAAGCTTATCCAGCGCCTCTAGCGGCTCAGGTCAGCGCCGCTAGCGGCTGTGGATTTTCATCTACAGCCGCTAGCAGCTCTGGTGAGCGCCGCTGACGGCTGTCATATGCCAGCTGGATGCCGTCATTATGACCAGCCGTCATTATGACGACATTCAGTCTATTTTAATTTTCCGGAGGAATTTAGTGTTCCGAAAAATATGAAAAGACCGTTTTACCCTTAGGCGGTAAAAGACGGTTATACCTCTGATTCGCAACTTGGCGACCGAGAGTCGGAAAAAGTCATGAGAGGTGTCATTGGAAAGCTCTTGAACGGGGCTTTTGAATGTGACTGGAATAAAGGAGTGATCGAGGAAAAACATGAGACCTTATCTTACCTATTAAAGCAAAAATAGCGTTCAAGTTTATAAATTACTCCTTTCATCATCGGACTTTTGCAGAGAAATCTGAAGACGCTTTTTTGGCGTCTACAAGTAAAATGGACCCTACGAGATCCTTGAAAGAATTGGAGAGGTCGCTTATAGGCTTGCAATGCCTATGGAGTTGGAGCAAGTGCACGATGTGCTCCATGTGTCACAACTTAAGAGGTATCACCATGATCCAAGTCATGTGCTGAATCCTGAAAAGGTAGTGTTAGACGACACACTCACCTATGAAGAGCAACCCGTTCGAGTCCTTGAGGAGCGTACTAAACCCGTGAGGATCCTAAACGAGAAAACGAAGAAAACTTGTGCGTCTACGATCAATCTTGTGAAAGTGTTGGGGGCTAACCACAAAGTCTAAGAAGTAACTTAGGAAACTGAGGCTGATATACGCAAGCATTATCCTCAACTGTTCGAACAAGGTACTTAACCTTAGTTTCGAGGTCGAAACCTTTTTTTTAGGGGGGAAGGGTGTAACAATCCACAAAAGAAAAGAAATTAAAGACTGGAAAACTCATTGCATTGCATTGCATCATGCTCATTTTGTTATTTGAAAAAGTTGCGAATAACTTTTAAACTTTCGAGTTGCATTGTTGTGTTGAACTTTGAAACTGTGGTGGAAAAAAAAACTTCGCCTTATGGAACTAGCTTCACTTTGGTGGTGATCCTAAGTTTCGAGGACGAAACTTCCTTTAAGGGGGTAAGGATGTAATACTCCGTATTATTATTCATTTTAGAATAATAATTACTTAAAAAGAAAAATGTAAATTTGGATTTAAAATCACTAGTACAGGAAATGCCATGTGCGACGGTTCAAAATCCTAATATGCGTCGGTTTTGAACCGTCGCATATAACCGACGCACAAAAACTTTGTGCGTCGGTTGATCTAAAGAACCGTCGCACAAAGTCTTTTTTTTTATTTTTTTTTTCGAAATTCCATAATTAAATTTCTTAAAACAAAGTCAGCCTATGTGGGGTTCGAACCCGCGTCTTTTGTGCTATAACACAATTGCTCTACCATGTGAGCTAATAGGCTTCAGAAATAAGAATTAATTATACAACTTTTCTACAAAATAATACAGCAGCAAATAGAGCAAATAAAACAGTAGCAAATAGAGCCAAAAAACAGCAGCAATGAGAACAAAAAACTAGCAGCTTAAATTACAGCAAAAGTCACCGCACTTTAACAAAACAGCAACTGCAAATAAAGCAAAAAACAGCAGCATTTTACAGCAACAGAATCGTACAGCAAAGGGCAACAGAAACTTACAGCAAAGAGGAACAACACCTAACAACTGAATAAAGTTTGTTGCACACATAGTAGACTTACTAATAATTGATTTTGCAACTTTGAAACATGCAAAGCTAAGCTTAATTAAGAGTCCAGAGCAAATGTTAAAATTACCAGGTCGACATTTATTATTCGTCCAAAATGATTCCTGCCATGCTACCTAGAGCAGATGCTTGATCTAATATACTATGTCTTAGCTAATCCAAAATGAACATGTTATACAACAAAAAGACACCAATAAGCCAAAAAGGAATTCACTAAGAAACTAACACAATATCAGTAATGACAATATAGATTCCTTTTTTTTTTTGTGATAATTAGTGCCTCCTTTATTAATAAAAGGGAGAGCTACTAAAGCAGTAGCAATCACACAAGAATACCATAGAAACATCCACAAGCAAGGAATGTGTTTGGAAATGGCCACAGGCAAAGGGATCCAAAACAAGTAACAAAAAAACAGCTCAAAACTCCCAAAAAAAAAAAAAAAAAAAAAGAAGCTCAGCTACACAGAGACACTACACAGCAAAGACTCCTAACTCCAAAGCACAAGAAACACCACCTGCACAGCAAACTTCATTCACAGCAAAGCAAGCTACACAGAGACACTACATAACAAGACTCCTAACTCCCAAGCACACAAAACACCACCTGCACAGCAAACTTCATTCACAGCAATGCAAAGACACGAATTAAGATATGATATGATCAACAAAAACCCTGCAGCATTGTTCACTTACCTGCCTAATTATCAATTCATATACTTGCATTATAGATTCTTACCTTTGCCTCAAAGTAAATGTCAAGAATGCAATATCCAATGAAAGAACACATGGGGCATGTAGCGGACTTGGCTAATCATCTCGTCTGGCGAGGAACTCATGATAACAGCTAGCGGCGAAGACTGCACCACCAGTAGATCACGATAACGGCTGCAGAGCGGCCAGTCTTCTATGAGGCCTGTAGTAGCCTGTTCGAAGTCAAGATTGTCGATTCCAACCCGTTCAATCTCTTCTATTCGAATCTATAATGATCTACAAACATGCATAAGTATGCAAGTCAGGCAATAAAACATAAAAAATCACACCAGTACATTCAAGTTTAAGAGCCAGTACAAAAGCATGTAGAAATTGCAGCACATATTCATGCAAACTGATTTTACCATCTCCCTATTGAATTACCACTTAACAACCTGTTTTCTATTGAAAGAGCATGCTGAAAATGCAGGTAAGCTATAAGAAACCAACACCTACTGAAAGCAGCAGCCAAATCCCAAAGTACTTCAGATTCAACACTCTTTAGTTCTTAGGCAATTATAGCATATGTTTCAGGGAGAAATCATGATCTAGTCGCCTTAGATAATCAAGCCTGACCTACCAGATAAAACTAGTCAAAAAAGAAAAAGATAAAAGCTCAAACTAAGGCTGAGCCACTCAAAAGTTCAGAATAAAACACAAGTAGGGTACACATTATAACCCAAGGTAGCGAAATATGGTCTGAACTCAAGGATCTCAAGTCTGGTTATTGAGTTCCTTTACTGCGCAAGTATGCACCTGAGCTCTTTCAACTAGATTTAAGATATCAAGACATCAACAAAAATACACAAAATCAGCACACAAGCATCTAGAAATCACAACCAAAGTGCTTTAAAATTCATCCGGCTTGATTATGGTGCACCGATTTTGATTTTCTTCCGAGCCTTTTGGCCTGCAAAAACCATGCTTAAACAGTTCAGAGATAGGTGGTTTAAACTTGGGCAGCTAATAAAATGACATCACTAAAATGATGCAGATATTCATGAACTGAGATGGCATTGTTCAGACAATTGGTTTGAATACAAGCAGCTAGTGAAATGACATCACTAAGAACTCAACAACATGAGTTGCACTTTGTGTCTTTGTTATTGGCTTGTTTTTTTAATTCCGGTTGATGGCAATAAAAGTACCAAGTGCTGGCAACATACAGTAAACTTAAATAGTTCATGACGCTCAAGGCTCTAAGTGAATTTAGTCTACACAAAGCATTGTTGACATCATGCCATGACCATCCAGCTTCATCTCATCTTCTCTCACGATATCATCTTACCCAGGAAAAATGAAACTGAGCAAAAGAATCAGCAACTGGAATAGACTGAAATGCATACCAAACATGAAGAAACGGAGCTGAAATAAAGAGAAATTCACATACCGAGCTTGCAGTTCACAAATGAAAATGGAACAAATTAAAGAAAAGGAAAGACAAGACTATAGACAAGCACAACCAAAATCCTTAAGCCGTTTAGCAAAAAATTAACCTTGATGAAGGAATAGAACAACAAACAGATTGCAATTAATGCCCAAAAAATTCAGACACATAGCTAGAGCATGCCAAACAGAAGAAATGAGAAGCCTGGACAAAATGCAGAGTGATATAACACTTTCAATACTCAACCTAAAACACAACAGATATAGCACTAAAGCTCACAAATTTTCAGAACCCAAATTTCAAACTCGACCAAATTCACAAATAGTTACACCACCAAATGAGCTCCACTTCTTTTTTCATAATCACAGGAGGTCAAACAAGCCAGATAACCCAAGGAAATACTGCAGGTATACATCAAACTTCCACAACTTCCACAATTCAGAAAACAAAACTGTAACCGCTCTTTCGTTTAAGCAAACAGTCCAATAATCAACAAGGCCAGTGAACAAATCAAAATAGTCACAGTAGATTTAGCCCAAAACATCAGAATAACAAAGAGGGACACAAACCCATGTCCAGTTCAATCCTCAAAAGGGCAGGGTTGTTTCATTCAAGCCCTGATTATTAGAAACTGAAAATGCCCAAAACAGAACCCACCAAAATGAATCAAACAACACCAGATTTAAAGAGAGAAAGGGACGAACCTGGGATGAATGATACTCGTAAATTCGACTTCTCTGTCGTGGAATATGAAGAACTTCACGCAAATCTCGCAAAATAAATACGCCATTTTCACGAATTTCATCAGAATACCCTAAAAGCTCCACAAAATCAAACCCCTAAATCCTGAAATTCACATCCACAAACCCTACCCAACTAATAAATCAAACAGAACAAGAGAAGAACTCGCCATCGGAGGACAAAGTTAAAATCACAACAAAAATGAAAAAAGTAAAATGGAAGAACCCTAAAAATGTCGATCTGGAACTTTACTTACTGATTTTGTATAGGCTGAACAGGAAAGCTTCGATCTGCAATTAACACAACCAAAAAAAAGTCAACCGCCCAGAATCAGAACTTGCAAGTTGAGAGAAAGGAGGAGGAGAGAGAAAACGAAGATCAGAGGTGAGAAACTCAGAAGTTGAGAGAAAAGAGGAGAAAGAAAGAACTGAGAAGAACGGAAGGAGGACTGATTATGATTTTGTGAATAGTGGGGAAAGGTTTTTTTTATTTAGAGAATGGACGACGGTCATTTAACGGACCGATGCATATAGGTAGAGTATGGGCGTCGGTCAACTAAGTCAACCGTCGTCCATTCCATTCCGCGTGTTTATTTTTCCAAGATTAACTTATGTGCGACGGTTGTTTAGTAGAACCGTTGTCCATTCTAAATATTTATTTATAAAAATGTCACCGCCTCACTATGGAAGACGGTTGTCACGATCAACCGTCGCATATTAGGCGATGCAAATGACTGTTTTTGTACTAGTGAATATTAATTGGGCTCATGAATTAAAGTGCCTAATTAATGATTGGGTTTTGTTTTGGACCTAATTAATTGTAATTGGACCAAAAATAAATAAAGCATTTGGGCTTATAAATTTCGGTTATGGCAGAAAATTATTAAGCAAATTTGGGCCATAATTTCGGCTCTCCTAGCCGAAAATATGGGGAGAAAATCAGAATTTTTGTTTTAAAATTTTGTTTCGTAAATTGTTGGATGGTGGAGTGATTTTAGGAGAGATTTTAGGAAAGGAAAAGTTGAGGGAAAGAATGAGTGTATTTAGTTCCTAAATATACTCTACTTCTAAAACAACTGACTCTTTACTAAACGAAAAAAAATAAAAATAAAAATAAAAACACTCGGCTCTCTCTCACTCACGCGCACGACAGAAGCAAAGGGAAGAAGAAGGAGAATTTGTCTCTCTTTCATAATTCATCCTTTTGTGCAATTTTGATCCTAAATTTACAAGTAAGTGTTTTTTACTTGTTTTTGATTCTTAAAATCTTTAGATTTGATTCAAGTATGAGTTTTATGAACCCTAGTTTTGTATGAGTAAACCCTAATTTTTGTATTGCCTAGGGTTTGCTAGATTCTACTATTTTTCTTGTTAGAATCATGATTAGGGTTGGGATTAATGTTTTATTGAATTTGAATCAAAGGTTGAGTTTAAAAGGTTGAATGTTGTGTTTAAATAAATCTGGAAATTTATTAATTATTCAGATTTAATGTAGATTTGGATTTGTTAAAGTTGATTAAAAACAAAAAAACAAAAAAAAAGGTTCGATTTTGGCGGAACACGACCAAGCCGTGTACAGCGCACGGCTGGACCGTGTGCAACCGCTGGGCGGCTGTCACGGCCACCGTCGCCGCTGGACGGTGGTCAGCGGCGGTGGAGGTGGTGGTGGTTGATGTTGGGTGGTGTTTTTGGTGATTTGACTTGTTTTGACTTGTTGACTTGTTTTAAGGTTTTGGAAAGTTTCCCATTTTGGCTTATGTAAATTGGTTTTGGAAACTTTGAGCATGCATGAGTAATTGATTCCAGCAACTTAATTATTTTAATTAAGAGTACTAAATCATCTTTAAAGTTTAATTAAGAGGTTTTAGAAGTCAAAGTATTGACTATTGGTGTATTGTGGATTTCTCCTGTTGACCGCACCTAAACGTAAGGAGCTTACGTTGTTTGGTTGTTTGGATTGCCGCTTTGCTAAAGGTAATTCATCGTCTAGTATTGGTTGGTGAATCGTATATTCATTGTCTAGTATTGAATTGGGATGTCTATTCATACTTGATTTGTGGAAGGGATAATTGTCATTTATTTCCTGATGATAATTCGTATAGCAATGTCTACTTGTTGGGATTCATGTTATATGTTAATACATGTTAATCTTTGTAATTACGTGGAGTAATTATTTGTGATGTTGGACTAAAAATATATTAATATTTGTTCAATTTGGATAAGCCTATCGCTATTTGGATCATGTTTGAAAGCATGTTGTGTCAATAAGTTAATGTGATTTTGACTATTGATTTGATAAACAATATTGGAAGCATGGAAAAGTTATAATGTTATATGGTTGTGAATAGGGTGTTGATGCTTATTCATGTGAAATTTGCCATCGGAATTGTGGACTTAATTGTTCATTGGTAATTGTGGGGTAGTTACTTGAATGCCAAGATATGTGTAATTACTTGTTATGTGATCATCATATTAAAATGAATTGAGAATTAAGACTTCTTTGGTAATGGATCCACCGACGGATGCGAAAGAGAATTGTCACTTGTTACGTTGAGTGGGTCCATAACAGCGGGTATGGCCCCAACGTATTGAAATCTTGTATCCAAACTAGAGCTGGCAAAATTTAACCCGACCCGAGAACCCGACCCATACCGATCCGAAAAGTTTGGGTCTTGAACAAAGAATTCCAACCCGAAACCCGATACTTACCGAATTCGAAAAATCCACATTTATTGGGTCAAACCCGAACCCGCTCTGGGTCGACCCGTTGGGTTGAGCCTTTCAAAATAAGACATATCAACATGAGAAAAGTGAATGACAAAAAGCTTAATCATATCAGAATTTCTTACATATCATCCAATTTTGACATATGTAGTTTCAGATTTCTCTTTAATAAGGGTTTTCCTAATCCTTGTGGAACGATCTTACCTAATTGTTACATAGGTAGCGGTTTGATACTTCGTATGCATTAATAAAAACATAATAACTTGTAAAAACTTTGCAAAATAGTTTTCAAGTAGATTAAAACCATATATATTATGTCTAATAACATTATAGTCTGCAACTTTTTTATTTTAAAGTTGAAAATACAATTAATTATGCAATTATAACCTAATTAAAAGATAAATGCACAACCCGTTGGGTCGACCCGAACTCGAACGCTCTGGGTCATGAACAAGCATTTCCCAACCCGAAACCGAAACGACCCGACCTGTAAATGATCCAACCGAAACTGACCCGACCTGAACCCGACCTGACCGACACGTTTGCCACCTCTAATCCATACTGAGTAATTAGGCGAGTGGTTCTCTGGAGCAATTCTTCCTGTAGACTTAAGGGTCGAAGGAGGGTATGCATACTAAGGAACATTAGAAGTACTTCGGGAGTCATCTAAACTCCGGGACGGTTGATCCCTATTTTGCCAATGTGCACGGAACTAAGATCCTATTGAGCCTTCTGCGGTTGGTTCTGACATTCATGCGATTCCCTTCTCTCTAATGAACTTGGCTAATGGATAATAATAAATATTGGATTTATTATTTGGTGTGTATGCGTGTCTTTAAATTAAAGCATGTTGGCCTAACTTGGAGATTTAAATGGACTATGTGGTTATGAATTACTCAGCGTAGCTGATTGGTTGTTTTTCTTTTTTTACTTGTGTTTGTTGTCCACTTCTCTTCAATGATGGGCCTATGATGAACATATATGGAATTCGTCTATATGGGGGAGTAGATTGACATGGTTTTGTAGCTCGTGGAGTAGAGCTAGGAAAGGCGACGAAAGAAGATTCTATATCTTCTAAGAACAATTTACTTTTATTTGTTTAGACTGGAATTTATTATTATTGGGATTTTTATTATTATTATGAGATTAGTTCTCTTGCATGAGAATTAATAGTTTACTATTTCTTATTTCATTTAGATTATTTGTTTTAAGTTCAGTTGGAAATGATAGTTATTATTTAATTATCTAGTATGTATGTTTGGGATATAAACATTTGGTTTCTTTTTAGCCTTGTATTTAATTTGAACATTAAATACGGCGGTAACGCTTCGAATTTCTAGGGTTTGCAACTCGTGATTTTAAATGGTTTTAAATTAGACGGAAATTCGGGGTGTTACAGAATGCATGGGTGATATCGAAGTTCGAAAATCTGGATAACCCTCCCATGGCATAGAGCATCCTCTAGTTTTATGATAAACCCCCCGGAGAAGTTTGGACAAAAATGACACCCGAGCCTCCGAAAGCCGAAAACGAAGGCTATAATCCACGTTTTTTGGGCTTCCGGAAGGCCACGGAATGAAGGTGGATATTATCGCACCACATCATACGTAACACCCCTAGGGAAAATGGGAGGCCCTCAGGGTCGCTTATTTGGTCCCTGATAGGCTTGGAATAGCATTTTACGGCACACTGGTGTAAGAGTCGGAACACAAAAGGCATTGGTGTTGTCAAAGTTCGGGGATCCGCATAACCCTCCCGGGGCACCGAGGGTACTCCAAGGTCATGTTAGACCTCCCGAAATATGTTGGACAAAAATGACATGCGGGCCCCGGAAAACCGAAAACGAAGGCTATTAATCCACGTTTTTTGGGCTTCCAGGAGGCCACGGAACGAAGGTGTATATTTTTACACCACATCGCACGAAACACCCCTAGGGGACATGCGAGACCCTTGTCACTTATTTGGTCCCTGAAAGGCTTAGAAGGGCATTTTACGGGACACTGGTTGTTAGAGTCGGAACACCGAATGCATGGGTGATACCAAAGTTCGGGGATTCAGATGACCTTCCCGGGGAACAGAGGATCCTCTAAGGTCATAGTAAACCGCCCGGAGAAGTTTGGACAAAAATGACACCCGAGCCCCGAAAGCCGAAAACGAAGGCTACAATCCACGTTTTTTGAACTTTCAGGAGGCTCCAGAACGTAGGTGCATATTTTTGCACAACATCGCAAGGGATACCTCTAGGGGACATGTAA